>CM075872.1:21271693-21871693 GCA_038021265.1 Cyprinella venusta | reverse complement strand
ATGTATATAATCTTTTACTGGTACGCCATTGTCTGTGATTATAGATTTTATTAACCCAAGAAGCTTTTATAGAACTATTCATTACTTGGAGATTTTTTAGACTTAATCCACCATTTTCATATGAATTGTATTAATATTGTCTCTTAATTTTATCTGGTTTACTATTCCATAAAGTAGTACTGGACTGTTAGGATTAGTATAATTTGGCATGTAGTTGCTTAGTAAAATATCTGTTGGGTGAGCATCAGATATTACAGTTTTCCTGAATTGCTAAAACACATTTCTTGAAACCATAATCCACTTTCTTAAAACCTTGAACACAAAACCAAATCTTCAAACTTCATTCAGAGAACCCCTGACTCAATCAAACATTTGCCCAAAAACCATTTAATCTGTGCCCAAAATCAAACAGTGATTTCAGATCATGCACACATGAGTCAGTATTATAAACACTACAGATCAATCATTAGACACGACATAAAAAAATGGAGAGCACAGAATCCAGAGCATGCGGGTACAGAAGAAAAGTAAACACATTTTGCAATTACATCAAACGTTATGACAACTTACAGTAGTAAGGTGAATAAATATCTACTGCAAGGATAGTTGTCACATGTCAGTGTTTGTTTGGACTTTCAGTTTGTATTTTGATTGATTCCTGTTCTCCTCTGTTCTTTTCCCGTCACTCCTCCGTGGTTACTGTCATTATCAGTTCAGTTTTGTCACCTGTTTAGTCATCATGGTCATCCCGTATCACCTGTGTTTGAGTGTCTTCTGTGTTTGTATTTAAATTCCATCTGTTCAATCTGTGTTTTCTGATCTCCACCTTATTACACCTTATAATTCTAGGTCCTGACTGGCGTGAGGACTCTTTCCACATCACAGACAAAATGTTGTCTTTTGCCAGACAAAAGGAAAAACTCTCTGGTCCATACTTGACAACACTGTCCACTCCTCGTCCTCTTCCTCTTCGTCCACCACCTCTTACACACCTTCTTACTCCTCTCCTTCTCAGATTGTTTCCATCTATTGATATCATTCACATCACTGTCACATGTGCACTCTGAGCTGGCTTGTTTTGTACAGTTGGTTTGATCACATCATAAGTGTGAACAATGAGTGTAAACAATAACAACTGTGTCTCATGTTTTTGGTGTTTAACTTTTGCCTGCTATGTTTAGTGTTTTTCAATACGAGTGCATCATAGTGTGAAATTTTGCAAAAGGAGTTCATGAGATTTGCAAACAGTGTTTTAACCACCTGAACTTGTTTAATGTTTTTTTTCAGAAAGAGTGATTTATTTGATAAATTGGTTCAGGCAATTGAGAATTTGGTTCAGAGAATGGGGTTTAGTGTTTTAGCAATTCAGAAAAACTGTAACTAACATTTTGAACCTTTAAACTCGACTACATACTAACCTTTAATAACTACAGATTGTTTTGTAAACCAGGCACAAATAAAATAAATAATACATTACAATAAAAAATGTATATCTTCAAAGACATATATATTCCTCTAGGAGCAGAAATTCAACTCTGGCAATAAAGGCCAAATAAATAAAGACAAAATAATTGTTCTTGTTCCTTTTTTACACAGAAAAATAAATAAATAAAAATTATTTGTAAATTTGTAGTGCATTGTTTTATATACATATATACACATTCATTTATGCACACACACAACAATTGCCCAATGAAAACAGGAAAATGAAAGCAGTTTTCCACCTAGCAACACTTGACATTTATGTGAGTAGAAGCTGATTTGTCAGATTATTTAGACATCTACCAAAAGAACATGCACTGAGAAAAAGTTCCTCATTTGGCAAATTCATAGACTGCAAATATGTCTGTGCGAAAATTTTTGATTTTTCATCCCATATTGATGCTGTCTGCATTTATTGGAACAGGCAAGTAAAATAAAATATTGAGCAAATGTAATGCTTTAATTTATAAATACACCTGTGATTTATAAATGTTTATATGTTTTAATCTTTGATATTGGTTTTGTAGTTAATGTCATAGCTGTTCATTTAATTGCCTTGCTTAAATAAAACATAATCTTGAATATTCTAGAATATATGAGTGAGATGAACAAGTTGTGGTCTCTCTCTAAAGGGAATGTATCTATAGCACACAGAATTCACTATACTACACGAAAACAAAGAAATAGCAAATAGCAGATGAATACAGGCACTTTTGTTATTATGAATGATATACAATTATACAAAAACTGAAGATCTAACACACTGTTTTTATGTTTCAGCTGATGGATATTATGAATACACGATGAATGAATGCATCTACAGCACCAGTGATTACAGTGATATGGTGTATCTTGAGTCATATTCCTTCAATAAAGTTGTGGATGTACAGGGCAACAGCTCTGCTGGGAAGTTTGTGGGGTACACTGAGGAAGGAGTAAAGTATGCAGAGAACTGG
Source organism: Cyprinella venusta (assembly GCA_038021265.1). NCBI lineage: Eukaryota > Metazoa > Chordata > Actinopteri > Cypriniformes > Leuciscidae > Cyprinella > Cyprinella venusta. Next base: position 21,869,255 of record CM075872.1, on the reverse strand, counting down.
AACAAAAATCCGGCATTTCTGCAGGATCTGAAAGCTAGCGTGGACACATACTGCAGACCTAATGCTCAGCTCGCTGACTCAGCTGTCCGTGATAAAGCAGGTGAGTGCTACAACACTCCTTTCTCACCCTTACTGCATTGTAAAGATCTCACCATGTGTGTACAATGATGCAGAAGAAACACACTCAAATTGCTTTAAAACTGAAGTCTGTTGTTTTGCTGGTGTTGTGTCTGCACATTGTGGTTGTCTTTTAAATTATGATTGTTTTTAAAACAAAATCAATAATATATCAATTACAACTATAACTTTACAAAATTTTAACTTTAAGATTTTTTTTCAAACTGAATAATATAAGGAAACATGTTTGGGCTTTTTTTTCTAGATAATTCATTTCCAAATCTAAAGAAATTACTTTATAGTTCATATAATTCATGTTATTCATATAGTTTAATTGATTCAAGTATTATACTGGTCACCTAATGTATTTATAATTATTTGTGTTATTCATTAGAATATTGTAAGCTAATTTTAGAGTATTTTTTTCTTCTGGTTTAGTAAAACCAGAGGTTACGCTCAGTTCAGTGAAGCAGGCTGGTGGGAATCATCCAGCTGTACTGATGTGCAGCGCATATGAATTCTACCCCAAAAAAATCAAAGTGTCCTGGCTGAGAGATGGTAAACTGATGACCTCAGATGTAACCTCCACAATGGAGATGGCTGATGGAGACTGGTACTACCAGATTCACTCTGAGCTGGAATACACTCCTAAATCTGGAGAGAAGATCTCCTGTGTGGTGGAACACGCCAGCTCACCTCAGCCTATTGTTAAAGACTGGAGTAAGAAAAAAAAAAAAAACATTAGTCTTTTCTCTTTCCTTTCCATTTATGGGAGCAAACAGAAAATATGGAAATTCTTTTGTTTTTACACTTGAACAACTAAACAAATATTCAACTCATATGTACTGTTAAAGAATGTAATCATTCACTAACAGAGCATGATTTTCGTTCCCCGCAGATCCCTCTATGCCAGACATTGAGAGGAATAAAATCGCTATTGGATCCTCTGGTCTGGTGCTGGGAATCATCATTGCAGCTGCTGGACTCATTTACTACAAGAAGAAATCATCAGGTCAGTGGAGATAAGGGCAAACCATCTGATACTCATCCATATACATCAGTGATTCTCAACTCTGGATCTCGACTTTCCAGTTTAGCTCCAACCCTAATCAAACAAACCTGAACATGCTGATAAAGGTCTTACAGATTTCTAGAAGCTCCAAGAATATGATCAAGGTTTGGTCGAACCAAACACTGCAGGACCTTGAGGGCCAGAGTTGAGAATTTCTGATATGTCATGTCTGAACATTCATCTAGCTTGTCAATTAATTGTTGTTTTTACTTTGTCAGGGAGGATCCTGGTGCCAAACTGACTACAGTAAGTCTAATGCCAACTTAAAGAAGACCTCCTTGGATCACTGATGTATTCTCTTTGTCACATCTTTCGTACACTCTCCTTATGCTGAACTTTTATTTTTTTAAACTTTAATAATTAAAGTAATAATGAAAATGTAAAAATTGCATAAAAATGCTTACATGACTTGTATTTGAGCATATCTATGCAATGTTGGTAGTGATAAAATAATGTGTATTTTATTATGTGTAATGATTTTGCTTGAACTCTCTAGAGCTGATCGTATGTGGATAGAAGTAGTGTGAATGAGGATGTTATAAAGTGTTTCAAACAATATTTTCATAACATTTAGAACTATTATGAAACCAATCGGTTTGATTTGAGTCATAGATTCAGCGTTCACACACAGAAACAGTTTTTCATGGAACTTAAGCGCCCCCTACTGTCATTATTGTTAATTGCATTTAGTTTTCAGTGTGATTGCTTCGTTTAAATTATCTTACTAATACTACTCTAACTAGCAGAAAAAAAAAACATCTATAAAATATGCTAAATCATATGGAGTAATTTTTATTTGTGAGTCTGTACATTGTAGTTTTAAATAAACAATTCTTTACAAAACTATTACAAGTTTTTTTTCTTTTGCTTATTTAAAGATTTTTTAGAAGAACATTTTTCTTCACTTTAAGTGCTTTACAACAATGTATTAAATTAACTGCATAACTAAGTCCATAAACGTGTCATGGTTTTGATTTCCAGGAAATAAATTAACTAATAAAATGTAAACATTGAATGCAATAGTTGTCAAGTATGAATAAAATCGGCATGCAAAATGCATAAATGTAAATAAAGGAAAAAAGCAAATACCATGTTCTCAAATTACATATTTTATTCCCGTTTATATATTATTTCACTATTATGTTCTCAAATTACATATTTTATCCCCGTTTATATATTATTTGGCTATTATTTGATGTTTCCTTTGGTTCAGATGACACGGTTGCCGTGTGCCAGAATATTTCACTTCTAGCCATAAAATCATTTATTGAGTTATTTGATTTATGTTTGATTATGTCAAAATATGAAGTGGGATCACTGATTCATTGAAGCCGATGACATTTGGATGATGTCAGCAGCTGTTAACAAATCAAATCTTGTCAAAATACCTGTAGAATATGATATTTGACATATATATTACTGTATGGTTCCAGTGTGAAAGATAATTATAACAACCATAATGAGACGGGCATGCAACAAGGAAAGCCATTTTTTTTTAAATTCAAATTTTTACATTGACTATAAGTAATGAATACACAAACATATTTGTGTTTAAAAAAAAAAAAAGGTAACACCACAACAATTAAATCAAACAATAAACCATATCTCTGTGATGAGCAATATTGTTCTCAGTGGCCTGGTAATATAAAAAGTTATTCGGTCACAGTGATCAGAATTTCACACACAACCCATACAAATTTATGTAGAGGACAAGACTAAAATAATTACGAACACACAAAATCAAAACTATAAACTCACTTGCACAAACCGCACACTCTAATGACAAATCAAAAACTATCTAAAATTAAATATTTATTATTTTTCAACTGGCTTCAAATTGTTAACAATGTCATCACACACTAACACATTATAATTTTATTAACAAGAATACATTTACTTGATTTTATTTTGTACACAAACCTACATTTTGAAATTTGCAACATTATACTACTGTAATCAACATAATTTACAGTATAGTGAGTATTACTATCAAATAAATTCCTCAATATGTGGAAAAATATCTTTATTTGAAAAGAAATATGTTTATGTGATGAATAAGCACACCATTAAATGTTATAAAACATGTAAAGCATTTTAAAATTGTAATACTGTAAAAGTAAAAACTAATAAAATAATTACCCAGATAAAAAAATGGACAAAAAGTATTTGTTTCTTTTCCAGTTGTTCACAAACTAAAATCAAAAACTTGAAACACAATCACCAAAACCTGGAACTCATATACCAAATCACTAAACCAAGTCTCTCGAATTGGAATCACAGTTCCAGCTTAACACTTTATAAGATGCATATGGTGAAGTTGATGTGCAGGCCTGTGGTGGATGGATCCATCACTCAGACTCTTTCCCCACTGTTTATCTAGAGACAACATTACTTGTATTGCAGATGAAGTACTGTGTTTTATGTTTCATTTTCCCCCACTTTATCCTACTGATTTTTTCCCTAGTTTACTCCTGTTGAAAGTGCTAGTTTTTAAAACCCAAGTGTTACATTACAGTTTTTTCCAATCGCTTTGACAGTTTTTCCAATACATTTAACAAGTTTTCTAAACTCTTAACGCACCAGCACACCTAAAACACACAATTGGCAAAACGGTTAATTTCATGCTCAAAATCACACATTGTAAACTAAACTCAAAAATAATTTTCAAAATACAAATAATACACTAACACAACACATTAGGTCAAACAAAACACTGCAAACATGTTTCAAAGTCAAATAATTATTCAAAACATAAACACATGTTCTCTTCCAACAGGAACATTTAATCAATCATAACACAATAACAAAAAAAAAAAAAAAAAACACTATCATCAGCTGAAATTACAGAAACTACATTATTTTATGTGTCAGGTCTGCCCTTACAGTATATTATAGACAGTAGACAGTATATTGTATTGATCATAGATTGTGTTTAGCACTGTAGTTTCTTTTGATGCCTGTCTACATTTTTTGTTTTGTTGGGTTTAGTATGCATTTTCTTTCTTTTGCTGAAGAAATTCAAAACAAAAAAAATGAATGCCCATCTCAGAGTAGCTTTATAGAATGTACAGTTTATGAAAAAAAGACCAACAGAACTGTTGCAGTAAAGAATTTATTTCCAAAACGACATTGCTGCAAGATATACAAACAGAAAAATCACTGGAATACAGTAATAAAAAAAGATTAACAGAACTGTTGCAGTAAAGAATTTGCAGTGTTTGCAAAACAACATTGCTGCAAGATATACAAACAGAAAAATCACTGGAATAATAATAATAATACAGTTTTTTACAATTGTTATGACAGATTTTTCAATACTTTTAACAAGTTTCCAAAACTCTTAACACAGTTAGCACTACATCCGGCTGTGTAAGCTTAACACATTTCTTGTTGCTTTAACACAAAATGCATACAATTAACACAAATTTAAAATGCTTGAACTTCTTTTACACACAAGCTCAAACAAGACCAAAACAATGTATTTTTACTGCCAAATTTACCATTGCTTTAACACTGTATGTCAGAACAGATAACACCATGTTCTAAATCTAATCTTACAGGCTAAAGTCAAGGTAAACAGCTGTTTTTGTGAATTGAAAAATAAATGAATCCCCTGTATTTTATTCTATTGTTACTGAGAAACAGCTGATTGAATAATGCAAATATGGGACAATGTGACAATGTGGCAGTTCACAATTCCAGTGCAGTCATGGCCTGGTTTGATCCCATCAGAGGATGATGTCCCCTTTCCCTTTCTTAGCCTGGAGATGGAAGGTTTTTGACCATCGTCTATAGGTATGTATGCAAATGCTTGTATATATGGAGGTGTGTGCATACATATGTCTATATATACTGTATATATATATATATATATATATATATGTACTCTGTTTCAATGGCTTGTACATACCTGTATGTATTGCCTTCTAAAAGGAAAAAAATAAATAAAAATTTGATCACAAAAAAAAAGTTTTTTGACCATCGTCCACAGGACCAAATGTCCCTCCTGGACGCAATGGATTCTGCATCCCAAGACATCCCAGCTAAACACAGTCAGGGGTAAATGAGGAATGCCAAATGATTCTTCCCAACATGCCTTGATGCCTTGCCAGAAGTGTGTGATATGGATGAGAACATGTGGCCAAATGGAGAAGACCGGGATGATTACAGTCGATATATTGTTTATTTTCACATACAGTAATGCTGTAAATGGCAAGTATTGCATATTTTTGTTATCTTGCAGAAATGTCCTGTTGCAAATAAAGCCAATTCTGTCTCTTTCTCATTTTTTTTCATAAACCGTACATTCTATTCTGCTATTCTGAGAAGGGTCATTCATTTTTTATTTTTATTTTTTTTATTTCTACAACACAGGAAACAAAATGCACACATTTGCTAAACCCAAACAAAACTGTAGAGAAGCTTCAAAATAAACTTCAGTGCATAACAATCTAATGTATAAACAATCCAACATACTGTCTATTGTGTAATGGCAGATCTGACATACTGTATATAAAATAATGCAGTTTCTGTAATTCCATCTCATGTTAGTGTTTTTTGTGACATTGTGCAATGATTGACTAAATGTCCTGTTGGAAGAGAACATGTGTTAGTGTTTTCGTAGACGTAGTGTATTGCGTTAGTGGATTATTGTTTTTTGAAAATTAGTGTTGGAGTTTAGTTTACAATGTGTGACTTTGAGCATGAAATTAACCGTTTTGCCAATTGTGTGTTGTAGGTGTGTTGGTGTGTTAAGAGTTTAGAAAATTTGTTAAAAGTATTGAAAAAAATTGTCATAGTGATTGTAAAAAACTGTAATACATAATAATAAAAAGATTAATCTGCCCGGTCTTCAGCATTTGGCCACATGTTCTCATCCACATCACACCTGATATCTTCTCTGCCAAGGCACCTTGGGAAGAATCTTTTTGCATGCCTTATCCACCCCTGGCAGTGTTCAGCTGTTATGTCTTGGCATGCAGCATCCATTGCATCCAGGAGGGACATTTGGTCATGTGGACGATGGTCAAAAACTTTCCATCTCCAGGCTGAGAAAAACTCCTCAATTGGGTTGAGGAAAGGGGAGTAAGGAGCAAGGAAAAGGGACATCATCCTTGGATGGGCATCAAACCATGCTGTGACTGCACAGGCATGGTGGAATGGCACATTGTCCCATATTATAACATATATTGCCAAGTGGTCTCCCACCTGTCCCCTTTCTACCTCTGGCACCAGTCTTTCATGCAGGTCTTCTAAAAACAGGAGAAGGTGGTCTGTGTTGTAGGGGCCAATCTCACATTTATGCAGGAGTGCACCGTTGTTGGAGATTGCAGCGCACATGGTAATATTGGCTCCTCTCTGGCCCGGCACGGTAACTGTGGCCCTTTTGCCAATTATGTTTCTCCCACGGCGACGCCTTTTTGCCAAGTTGAAACCAGCCTCGTCAACATAGATAAGTTCATGTTGGACTTGATTGGCCTCAAACTCCATGACTCTCTGAAAGTAATATGTAAATGATAAAGACACAGTGTATGTAAATGCTCTGCTGTACTATACAGTATATCTACTGTATATCCTAATGTACTCCAGGTTTAGAGTAGTTTACTGAAAAACACACTGTGTATAGTACAGTAATGACTGCATTGCATAACCTTACCTGGACGTATTGGTGACGGAGTTCTTTGATGCGCTCACTGTTCCTTTCAAAAGGAACTTTGTAAAGTTGTTTCATTCGGACTCTGTGTTTAGCTAGAGTCAGAGAAATGGATGTTGTGCTGATTGCTGCAATGTTGCCAAAGACAAAGTTGTCCTCTACAACTCTGGACTGAATGTCCTTCAGTTTTATTTCATTGTCAGCAATCACCATGTTGACAATTGCAAGTTCCTGTTCTTCATTCAGGAGCTTTCCTCTGCCCCCTGAGGGAGGTAGACGTTTAAGGGACAAAATACAGTTACATTTTAGAAACCGAAGGCACACAGTCACTCTAATAAATGGTAAACTTATTCACACTTTGCTTTAGGAGAAGCAATATCCTACCTGTTGGTTTCTCTGAAAATACGGACAATGGATGCCACAGTGTCCCGGCTGAGATTTGGCTGTACTCGTTCCCCAGCCTCTCTGTATGATAGCCCATGGTTTATGACATGGTCTATTATAGTAGCTCTTATTTCATCAGTTATTCTAGCTCTGGGCCTTCTTTGAGCACCACCACGCATTCTAACTCCTCTCCCTTGCCCTTGTCCTTGTCCCATTCTTCTCCCTTGCCCCATTCCTCTCCCTTGTCCCTCTCTTCCCCTCTCCTCTCCTCTCCCTTGCCCTTGTCCCACTCCTCTCCCTTGCCCTTGTCCCTCTCCTCTCCCTTGCCCTTGTCCCACTCCTCTCCCTTCCCCTTGTCCCTCTCCTCTCCCTTCCCCTTGTCCCTCTCCTCTCCCTTGCCCTTGTCCCTCTCCTCTCCCTTCCCCTTGTCCCACTCCTCTCCCTTGCCCTTGTCCCACTCCTCTCCCTTCCCCTTGTCCCTCTCCTCTCCCTTGCCCTTGTCCCACTCCTCTCCCTTGCCCTTGTCCCACTCCTCTCCCTTGCCCTCGTCCCACTCCTCTCCCTTGCCCTCGTCCTCGTCCCACTCCTCTCCCTTGCCCTGGTACATGTCTTCCTCTACCTAGTGCAGACATTTTACTTTCTTTCTTTTTTGCTCTATAATGCTACCTTTCCACAAAAGATCAGCCCAAAAGGTCCTCTTTTACAGTACTTTATACCATATGGTCATGCTATTGAATGAGCCTCAACACCTGAGTGTGTTTCCTAAATGGGAATCAGCTGTGATATATATACGTATATTGATATATTTGCATAATTACACAGGCTGTTTCTCAGTAACAATAGAATAAAATACAGTGGATATATTTGTGTTTCAATTCACAATATAAACAGCTGTTTACCTTGACTTTAGCCTGTAAGGTTAGGTTTAGAACATGGTGTTATCTGTTCTGACATACAGTGTTAAAGCATTGGTAAATTTGGTCGTAAAAGTCCATTGTTTTGGTCTTGTTTGAGCTTGTGTGTAAAAGAAGGTTTAAGCATTTTAAATTTGTGTTCATTGTATGCATTTTGTGTTAAAGCAACAAGAAATGTGTCAATAGTATAGCTTACACAGGGGGATGTAGTGCTAACTGTGTTAAGAGTTTTGGAAAATTGTTAAAAGTATTGAAAAATCTGTCATAGCGATTGTAAAAAACTGTAATAATACTGCTACTGTAAATGACAAAGTTTTTGTTAATGTATTTCATTTGTGTGTTAATGAATATTTGAGTTGGTATACATTTTTGTAACAATCTTTTACAAACAGCTACAGTGTAATATCAACAATGCAAAAGGCATAAACTTATACTGATGGGGTTTCATACAGTATTTTGTGTTGAGCACATCAGTGTGTTGTTGTCGAGATCTCTTCATGTGTGTAGATCATTTTGCAGCAAAAACACATTTCACGAGTTCACACGTACATGAAATCAAATATAATTTAAATGCGTATTTGGCTTGCTGTCCGGGGGAGGGCTCCGAGCTCTGAATTTTGCCCGAACCCAGAGTACTCCCCCCTATACTGGGGTAGACCCAGCCGAGAGTGAGGTGATGGGGTGGTGGAGGGATGCTGAGAGACTTGTCGTGAGACAGGAGGTGAGAAAAGCTTTATTTATACCGGCTTCCTTTGAGTTGATTGGTTGATTACCTGAACATGCTCCTCCCGAACTTTGTTTACATAAAACTTCATTTCACGAGTTCACACGTACATGAAATCAAATATAATTTAAATGCGTATTTGGCTTGCTGTCCGGGGGAGGGCTCCGAGCTCGGAATTTTGCCCGAACCCAGAGTACTCCCCAAAAAGCAAGGTATGGGACAGTGAGCGTAAAGAATAATTCCCCCCAAAAAGTGAAGGGCATGAGAAGGTAATTACTAAAAAACGAGCTTGACCGTTCGACCGTGAGGGCTCTCGCGACGTCCGACGGGAACTTGGATGCTCACGGCATCGGACGGATAAGCCCCGCCAGCAGTTGAACTGACAGCTCGATGACGCCAGATTTATGTGAGCGTGATTTTGGAACGAGTTAAGCCGTTCAACCGGAAGGGCTCTCGCGGCATCCGACGGGAACTTGGGTGCTCACAACGTCAGATGGGTAAGCCTTGCCAGTTGGACGGGGGCGCCCGCTGTACTCGGTCGGGAGGGCTCGACCGGCGCTTCAAAGGGTGCTGGGGCACGGGAAAGGACCCCTCACGGCCCAACGAACGGGGAGCCCTTGCGGCGACACGAGCGCAGCCGTCCGACGATGATTAGAAATAGGCAGGCTCTCACTGCGATTCGGACGGGAGGGCTCGACCAGCGGTTCGGAAGGGGGACGAGCCCGGCCCACGAATGGGGAGCCTTCACTACGTACGAACGGGGGAGCCTGCAATTGTAAAATATTACACAGTATTTTGGATATGCTTACGAAGCGGTCGTGGAATACAGGGATGGTGTCGATGAACGGAGCGCAACAGGTGATGGAAATTAACTAATTAATTAGTAAGGGCTTGGTTAGCGTTTCGGATGTGGAAACGGCTGGATCTGATTTGAGTTTTGAAAGCTTCAGATGACCAGCAGCAGATGACCACCTTTTAGTGCGGCTGTGGTTGCTGCGCTGATGCGAAAGAATGACTTGAAAATTTGTTTGCTGAGATGCCAGATTTGATGAAGACTGCTTAAAGATGTTTTTGGAACCATAATCTCATGGCTGGATGATCGGAGTCGTCTGTGAAGAGTGGATCGAGAGGCGATTTGCGCGTAGAACGTTTATATTGAAGGTAATTTAGCAGAGAATGGAACGGTTGAATGGGAGTCGGCAGACGGCAGAATATGTACAAAAGTCGGCAGAATATGTACAAAATGACCTTTTTTAGCTCGATCTGTTTTGCTTTGTTTGATGAAAAAAGATATAGTTTCGTTATCCAAGATCTGTAAAACTGAAATGATAGGGTGAATATTTGAATTGAAATTAGATATGATGGTCAATTCAGAGCAACGGAGAGAAAGCTAATAACCATAGCTTCTACTGTGTTGGTGGAGTGGTATCCTAGACGGAGTGATGACATACATTTGGCGAGTATGTCAATTGAAATGGGTTGTCTGGTGACCGGGCGAATGGGATGAGTTCTTTGTTTTCCTTTAATGAGAAGGGAAGTTTGGCAGTTATTAATAGCGGGGGTGGGCTTACCCTTTAATTTGTGTACGAATTGAATGCCGCTTAAATAGCTTTTATATGGATCCGGCTAGGAGACCTTTAACTTGATTGAGGTGAGATATGAAAGAAGTAACGGTTAGAAGAGAAAAATCGGGAAACGGCAGTTTATGCGAGAGGTGAAATAATTTGAAATATTTCCACGTGGTGTATTATGATTGGAGAGTTTTGGGAGAAAACTGCTTGCAGGATAGAATCGATGGACATGTCCAGAATGGATTTTAACGAATGGTTTATGGGAAAATAAGTTGAGAATAAGGAGGTACTGGGGTTGGAACGGGGTCCACTTCTGGTGCCAGCATCCTGAATCTCTGAAAATAGAAACGGGAGAGAGAGTCAGCGATTTGGTTGAGAACACCTGTGACGTGTTTTCCATTAATAAAGAACTGATCACAGGCGGAGATCCAGATGAGGCGTCTGAGGAGTGGCATCATTACAGGTGAGCGAGAACGACCTTTACTGATTAATTGTACGGTTGCTTCGTTGTCGCAATGAATTTGAAAGCTTTTAGATGACCAATCATCTAAATATGATGATGATGATGATGGTGGTGGTGGTGGTGGGGGGGCAGGGAGATGCAAACCAGCGACCTTGGTAATAACCTCCGAAACCGACTGAGGGAGCTGCATCTGTGAACAGTTTGATATCGAGGTCTTCCAACGCGTGAACTGATGACGAGAGGGCGAAGAGATACGCGATGAACGGCGGCCTTGTGGGATGATGCGCGTTGCATAGTTTAAGTGGCCAAGCAGCGAGAGGAGTTCGCGTTTGGAACACTTTGAGCGTCCGGAAGATTGTCGGCGCTTAAAATGTTTTGTTTTTACTGAGCTAACGGAAACCCTAGCTCAGCGAAGCCTTTTGCACCCTGACGAGGTGAGCCGCGGGGAAGGCGTCGTGAGGTGAAATGATTAAGAATCATCGAGCAGATGGAGAAGGTGAGGAATTGCATGGTTGTTGGAACGGATCCGACACAGTGGCGTAGCGTCTGGGTATGCACGTGCATATGAGCCCGGGCCGATAGGGCCCCGCTCATGGGGGATTTAAACCAGGCAATTAATTTTTAAAATGTAGCCACGATAAATAGTTCATATTTACATAGTATCAAATAAAACAATATTAGGCTATATCAAAACGATGTAATTATCCTGGAGATTAATATTACTACCAGGGTGATATAATATTGACACAGGTTCCCATACAGGTTTTGTCTGCTTTAACTAGTCATGTAAGGTATTTTGTCATTTACTAGTTAAGCTCCTAGCCCGTTTGATGTTTCGTTCCCACTGCGTCTTATTCTCAGCTTTGAGTAAACATATGAAAGAGAACGTGTCTCTGTGTAACCCATGTTCTCTGAATAGGGAACGAAACGCTGTGTTCGCTGCCAAATATCTCGCGCTGCTGACAAGCTTCCTTTTTCGACAGAGAACTCTGAGGAGCAGCTGATGCGAGCGCCAATATAATATGACGACATGAGCGTCAATGCGGCGCGAATGGTGATTCTATGTCCATGGTCAATCGTTATTCTGACACGTAATTTTACATGTGAAATGCAGCCAAACATTTCACGTGCACATTTCGCGTGTGTTTAATCTCCTCGCTATCAGTAGACGTTCCGGGAATCTCCCGCATATTGATAACGGCTCCCAGATGATCGCAAATTAGTTCAAATCTCCCGGAATCAAGAGCGAGCGAGCAAGAGCGCGCGTGCGAGACAGATCAGACAGTGCTTCAATACTGCGCACACGTCGGAGAGGGAGAGGGACAGCGAGAGACTGCGTGTGTGTGCGCCTCATGCCACAGACTCAGGAATCGAAATGAGGCACCGAAGTTTCATTCTTATTCGGTCTGGTTACTACCGTTTACGTCAGAACCGGTTCCCTATTGGAACAGAGTTTCGGTACCCAACCCTAGTGGATAGGCATTACTTTAAAAGCAGAAGTGGTATCTACTTTCGCCATTCACGCGCCGCGACCTGCTATTTTGATCATGGTTATAGCTTGATTAATGTTGTGATATTTTAATTGAATACTCTTCGAGGGGAATGAGACTGTTGATGCTTAGATATGGAGAGTTTTGAGGAGCTGAGAGGTCGATTATCAAACGCTTTTCCCTGAAAATTCTTATAGCCATGCCTGTGGGTCTAATCATGAAACCTGATTCTATTTCTTTTTAGTTAGATCGTTTACCACTGCAGGCCTTGCATGGAGGACTGAAGATTATTGCAGATGATGTTTGCGTAGGCTGGCGTTCTACGCCGGGTTTAAGCTTGGCTGAGACCGGACAACAGGTAATTTGTAAAGTTGACGTCTGGGTGATGAAATAAATCCTCAGCCAGACGGGAAATGTTCACTGGAATCGAGAGATAGTTTTCTCACCTTAACGGCATTTTGTACAGGACATACGACACGGGCGTGGGCACCGCCAAGATAATTACAAATGTAGAGATAACAACAGCGTTGTCTTTGGCATTTACCCTCGTTGGAATAGTTACAGACTTGCCTGTTGGACACAACGTTTGGGGCTCTGTTCGGAAAATCGCCACCGGAAGAGAGGTCCTCTCTTACCGGTCGTGGGACATAGCCTGTGGATTTGATGGGGATCTGCGCTGGGCCGGAGGAATCGAGGGATTAATTTGCGGCCAAGCCGTGGTGGCATGGTTTACGGACCTGCAAATTACGCAAGAGATGTTTCGGCACCCGAGAAACACGCGATTGAGGAGATCAGAGTCCAACACTCCCCGGTAAGGACACTGATTCCATTGAGAAATACGAACGGCGCTTTTAGCAGTTCAAATAATTTGTGATAAGTGGAAAAATGACTACCCACAAACGACAGCGCGAGCTCCATTATGATAGAAGGTAATCGTTGAGCTCGCACCGTCTAGTATGGGGAAAGACAGAGCAGGGAAAGCTCTAACTCGGACATGACGGCACAAGGGCGGAGTCAAATGCTGAGAGACTTGTCGTGAGACAGGAGGTGAGAAAAGCTTTATTTATACCGGCTTCCTTTGAGTTGATTGGTTGATTACCTGAACATGCTCCTCCCGAACTTTGTTTACATAAAACTTCATTTAGTAACAGGTTTTGATGCATTATTTGCTATAGATTCTGGTTTTGCATTTCGTGTTTGTTGATTTGTTTTTAGACTTTTGGTACAGCAGGCCAAATGATTCAGAAAACCCGTGTAACCAGTTGGGAAAATCTGTAAAAAAAAAAAACAAAAAAACAAAAAAAAAACAGTAACAAAAATATGAACTCAGTTTTAAGTTATATTTTGCTTTAAGTAACACTATTGGCTGGAACCCTCAATTATGATGATTATTTTTGATTTATTTTTTATGATTTATACATTTAAGAATAAGACTCTGCATATCTTTTATTTTATTTACTCATCTATTAGTTAATTTTACTTGTTTTTTTTTTCTTTTTTTTCTTTTCCCTTATTTATTTATTATAATTTTTTAACTATTATTATTTATTCTTTTTTTTTTTTTTTTTTTACTCTCTCTCAGTCTGCTTTCCTGCACAGATATACCGCCTTGTTCTAAACAAAATGTGTGTTGTTGATGGATAACTGTTACTTGCCGGTCAACTTGAGGGTGTTACTTGTTTCAGAGGGGTTGCCTTGTCGTTTGGGGACTAGGCTAGAGTTCTGGGGAGGTGGGGAGGTGGGGAAGGGGTGGGTAGAGAGGGCCCCCCATGCTCTACCTACGCTATATTTTTATTTTTTTATTTTTAGTATGTTAGTTCTATATAGCTTTTCTTCTTCCTTTTATTCCATCATGGTCACGCAAAACCTATGCAGCACGCAAAGCTCTGTATGTCTAGTACACTTAAAATAACAACGTTCAATGTCAGAGGCCTTGGTCACCCAATTAAACGGAAGAGAGTTCTTACATTCTTAAAAAAGGATAAAGTAGACATAGCTTTCCTTCAGGAAACTCATTTGTCCAATGGGGAGCATAAAAAACTCAGGAGAGATTGGGTTGGGCAAGTTTATTACTCTAGCTTCACAAGCAATAAAAGGGGAACGGCAATACTTATTCATAAAAAATTACCTTTCATACTTCAGGAACAACATAGCGATCACGATGGCAGACAAATATTAATTAGGGGAATGTTATATGGACAAGAATTGACACTGCTGAATGTGTACGCACCGAACGAGGATAATCCTAAATTCATGATGGATATGATCACCCTATTTAATCAATATAATACAGGCTTTGGAATAGTTGCCGGAGATTTTAATTGTCATATGGATAGTAACTTAGACAAATCTTCAGCCACATTGTCAAACCCCAACGCTTCTAAGACTCTGAGGTTAGCCTCGGCCGACATTGGCCTGGTCGATATTTGGAGAGAACTTAATCCCACAAAAAAAGACTACACTTTCTATTCGGCTAGACACAAATCATATTCTCGACTAGATCTATTTTTCTTACCTCAGGATCATTTGTCATCCATAGTTTCATGCGATATAGGGCCTATTCTTATATCAGACCACTCACCAGTTCACCTGCGTTTAGCCCTCCCCCAGCAGACAATTCAAATCAAACAATGGAGATTTAACACCTCCCTCCTCACAGATATGGTTGCTTGTAATAATATTAGAAAATGGTTAGAGCAGTATAGACAGGATAATGCGTCTTCCCCTGTTACTCCTGCAGTGATGTGGGATGCAGCTAAAGCAGTCATTAGGGGCCAGTTGATCTCTTACACATCTGCAAAAAGAAAATCTATTATTAAACAAACAGAACAACTTAAGAAAGAGTTATTCAACTTGGAACAATGCCATAAACGCTCTCCTACAGAGGAAAACTTAAGAAATCTAAATACAGTCAGAACTAATCTTAATCAAATTCAAACAGAACATATCAAAAAACTTCTATTCTTTACCAAACAGCAATATCATGAATATGGCAACAAACCAAGTAAACTTCTAGCCTATCAACTCAAAAAAGAACACGCAGAAAATACAATAAAGTGTACACGTAATGAGGCAGGTCAGTTGAAATACGATACACAATCAATTAAATCCTCATTTCTCGATTTTTATACACAGCTCTACACATCAGAAAATCCCTCCGCAACAGATATCCACAGTTTTTTGGAAAAAATATCCCTACCCTCTATCTCAGAGGATGAGAAGGAACAGTTGAGCGCTCCATTTACCCCAGAGGAGGTGTTACAAGCAATAAAATCAATGCCCTCTGGAAAAACTCCAGGTTTAGACGGATATTCTGTGGAATTCTATAAGACTTTCTGGGTGCAAATCGAGCCACTTTTCATGCCCATGGTTACCGATTTTTTTGAAAAGGGTGTTCTCCCTGACACTATGAAAACTGCAATAATATCTTTAATACACAAGAAGGACAAGGATGCAGCCGAATGCGCATCTTTTCGCCCAATTTCATTACTTCCAGTTGACTTAAAGATACTATCTAAATTAATCGCATGCAGGCTGGAAGACTTGTTGCCTCAGATTATTAATCCCGATCAGTCTGGTTTTGTGAAGGCACGTTATGCATCTGACAATATCCGGAGGTTATTAAATATAATCGACCACTCGGCCCTACACAACAGAACCGCTTTACTACTTTCGCTTGACGCAGAAAAAGCGTTTGACAGGGTCGAGTGGTCATATTTGTTTGCCGTTCTGGAGAAATTTAATCTTGGTAAAAAATGCATTGGGTGGATCAGAACTATGTATAGCAACCCACAAGCCCAAATATGTATAAATGGTAACCTTACTGAAAAATTTAACTTGTCTAGAGGCTGCCGGCAGGGATGCCCTCTATCTCCATTTCTATTCAATTTGGCAATAGAACCACTCGCAGAAGCAATTAGAGCTAATAAAGAGATAACTGGTATCAATATCGGGAAAACACAGAACAAAATTTCACTTTACGCTGACGATATAATCCTATACTTATCTAGCCCCGAGCAATCAATCCCAGCAGTATTAGACCTTATTACTAATTTTGGAACAATATCAGGCTATAAAATCAATCTGACAAAATCCAATGCACTATTAATGAACTCGTCAGTCTCTAATAACCTCAGGGTAATCTCACCGTTTACATGGGCCCAAAATAGTTTTAAATATCTTGGGGTGAATGTGGCTTTAAAACTCAAAGACCTTTACTCCATAAACTACATTCCATTGCTTAAAAAGATTAAGGAGGAATTAGAACATTGGAAAATGCTCCCCATCTCATTTCTTGGACGAATTAATGTAATTAAAATGAATGTTCTGCCCCGTTTTAGTTATTTATTTCAGTCACTACCCTGTTATTTGGATAAAACATTCTTTAAATCTATGAACAAAATGTTGACCTCTTTCATCTGGAAAAATTCCTTACCAAGAATAGCTTTTAAAACTTTGACAAAACCTAGAAAGAAAGGGGGACTGGCATTACCAGATTTACAGATGTACTATTGGGCAGCCCAGACAAAGGGCCTGATTAGCTGGGTGCAAAAACGTAATAATGCGCACTGGATAGACATAGAAGAAGAACTTTGTACTCCTATATCTACAACCTTACTACCATTTATTAACAACATAAATGCACTACATAAAATAACAAAAACATATGTAGTTTACAACACTCTTCGGGCTTGGCAAGATATAAATAAGTTCTGTGGGAATTTGGGTAAAATATCCAGACTTTCCCCCATATCCTTAAACCCAGATCTGCCACCGTCTATTGGCGGCTCCTTGTTCGCAAAGTGGAGAGGAAATGGCGTACAGCAATTCCGACAATTGTTTGATGGGGATACACTCAAGTCCTTTGCTGTTCTTATGTCAGAGTATGGAATTCCGAAACAGGACTTTTATAAATACTTACAAATTCGCCATTTAATAAACACCCTGAAAGGGGAAAAACGCCTATCTTCAGGGTTAACAGATCTTGAGGAGATTTTGGTAAATTCAGCATCATTAAAAGGAACAATCTCTGTAATCTATAGTGCTCTGGTGCACCGTTACAGCTCTTCCTTGACTCCACTTAGGAATGTATGGCAAAAAGATTTGGGGCGTGCTTTTGATGAAGATCAATGGGAAACAGTATGTCAGAATGTTTTTTCCTCATTGTCCTGTAACAAAATTATCGAACAAAATTATAAATTCATGCACAGGATGTACCTTACTCCGCTTCGCTTAAGTAAAATGTTTCCTAACTCGTCCCCCAGGTGTCATCGCTGTAAAACATGTAAAGGGTCAATTATGCATGTTTTTTGGGAATGCAAGAAATTAAAACAGTTCTGGAAGGGGGTACATGATCTAACTGTCAAGATTGTGCAAACCCCGCTGGACATTACACCAACACGTTACCTTTTAGGTACAGAATTGGACAAGACACTGGACACCACATGCAGGAAGAGGATTACTATAGTGTCATATATTGCAAGGAAATGCATCTTGCTCAATTGGAATCAACAAAGACCCCCATCGCTCAATCTGTTTAAACAAATCCTCAATGAAACTTTAAGACTGGAACAACGCACATACATCTTGAAAAATAAGGGCGATGCCTTTCGGAGGATATGGGAACCGCTTATGGACCTCTGACACCACCATGTCATGACAGGGTTTGGCATGTTTACATAACATTCACAAAGGATGAACCGTGACCATGGACTGATTTGATCTAATTTGCCGTATGTTATTATTATTTATTTTAATTCCATTATTATTTTTTTATATTTTTTTTTATTTTTTTATTTTTTATTTTTTCTTATTTATTTATTTATTATTAATTTTTATGTATGTGTGTATGTGTATATATATATATATATATGTATGTGTATATATATGTGTATATATATATTTTTTTCTCTTATTATTGTTGTTATTATTGTTATTATTTCTCTCTTTTATGTTAATAAAATGTTAAAATCAATAAAAAGACAATTGAAGAAAAAAAAAAAAAAATATGAACTCACGTTCATCCTTCTTGTCTTTAATCTGATTCAGGTGAGAGAAGCACACGGTCAACTACAAGATCTCATCAGAGACACATGTTCTTGTTCTTATAGTAGTATAATTCATACCTGTCAACACTCCCGTTTTTGCCGGGTTTCTCCCGTATTTTAGCCCCATCTCCCGGACCCCTCCCGGTTTGTTATTTCTCCCGGGAAACTCCCGTAATTTGCATGGCCCAAACTCCTTTATGAATAATCGAACCAATATGTTTGTCTAATGTTGAATAGTTGCCAGATTTGATTAAAAGCAGTATATTCACACAATCCACAGACCGTTTATAATTTCACCTGTTTGTCACTTCAACCTGGCAACCCTTTTACCCAGTTGCGCAGTCGCGGAGAGCCGATAGAGACATGATGGCAGGTGAAGTCGGTGTCCCCGCAAAGAAACTGAAGTAGGCTACGGTTAACGCGTTCAGGAATAATGGGGATAGCACAGGGATAGCACAGAACAACTGAAGTTATTGCATGCAGAGGACAGACAGACTCACAGAGGCGATTGGCATCTCACAACTCGCACTTTATTCCCAAATCGAAGTCGTGTCCTCGTTACTTAATAAACAAAATAAGCTAAAAATTAGCATCAAACAGGAATTACCCGCATACATGGGGTATTCGAGGAACACGGCACATACACGTGTGCGTGTATATGTGTGTGTGTGCACTTGTGTGCAGTTCAGCAAGGAGCGCACAGCTCTTAAAGGGGCCACACCTTATTTGGACCTTATTTTGACATGCGCAGAGAAAAGCGCAATCGCCCTCAGATCACATGGAAGTGGCTGTGGTGACATGATAACACAGTCTTATCCCAATTTGTCATATGACTGACGTTTTGGGACGTCTTTTGACCATTCGTCAAAATACGACTTTTTAGGGCCCCCTTAAACGTCAGTAGATGACGATCCCGGGTCGTAACACAACTGACGCTTTACCTTTAACGTCAGTTAGGTGACGAGTTGGGTTTAGGGTTAGGTTTAGGTCTGGGGTAGAGTTAGGATCCCATAACGTCATCTACCGACGTTTAAGGGGGCCCTAAAAAGTCGTATATTGACGAATGGTCAAAAGATGTCCCAAAACGTCCGTTATATGACGAATTGGGATGAGACTGGACATGAGGTAAAAACGATAAAAAGATTGTTCGTTTTCTCACACAAACCGCTCGTTTCGTGTCTTTGGCCATCAATGTGTACTTACATTTATGACTCACGTTTTAATGAAGCCCAATCCAGTTGGCATGAAAAACTTTGTGCTTCAGCGGAGGGCATGGTGAACTTTGAACTATATCAGGTACTATTTGCTATATGCCCGACTTTGAACTATATCAGGGTGCAGATGAAAGGGCATTATGCAATTTCTTGAATTCCGAATGGAACTGGCTAAGACATTCTTGGCCCAGCATTACAATGCACAGGAAGACACTACAGACCGCTCAGAATACAAAGACAACACAGACCATTCAGAGCCGGAGAAAAATCGCCCTATAAAGGAAGTGCCCCACATCTCAGTCCGTAGAAGGGCTAATGCACATCTTCAAGAGGAGTAAAAACGTCCGATGTGTAACATGCAAGGTGTTCTTGGGCTTGCAAGCTGAACTTGCAACTTGCAACTGTTACACAGTCTTTCATTGTAGTTATGTGCGATCAACTGTTCCCACAGACTAAAAGGACACTCCTAGTTTGAAGTAGTTGAAGTTTTGGAGTGTTACAAAAAGCAAAAAAGAAACAAGCGTATTGTCAAGGGTTTTTTTTGGATGTTATGATAGCTTGTTTCTTACAGTTTTTTTCAATTGCTAACAAGCGCTTACCTATACTTTAGATACTTTTTCTAAACTCTTAACACAGACTCACACCTACAAAACACAATTGGCCAAATGGATAATTTTCTTCTCAAAAACACATTTTGTTAAATATACACTAACTCTTCATTTCAAAATAGAACACATCTTTCTCTGCACACACTAACTTTACCAAAACACTGGAAACATTACTCAAAATTAAATTATTCTGCCAAAGAATAACGCTTGTTCCCTTTCGTAGTCACTCCGAGTTACGTCAAGGAGTGACGGAGAATGGGGGTTTCGCATAGAAAGCCAATCCTCTTCGAGTATTTAACAACGAGCCAATGGCGTGAAAATGCCATGGGTCTGCGGAATTTGCATAGCGTACTCCGCCCACCCATGTGGGTATAAAAGGAGGAAGCAAACGCACCGCAGTATGTTTTCGCTTCGGAGCCAAGAGCATTCTTCTCTCCACAAGCCATATCACTAAGCCTCTTCGAGACGAGCGTCCTCTTCAGTGTTGGTGTGACGGCGGTACCCAGCGAGATTCTGCATTGCCTGCGATCTGTGCAGTGGTCTGCCAGACTTTGCGCTTCTCCCTGGTCGCCTCGGCGCTGAAAGAGTGAATTTCCTCTCCTTTGAAAGAGCTGCACGCGGCACGTCTTTTTAAAGATGGTTCGCCCGTGTTCTTCTGGGTGCGGTCGATATCTGTCCTCCTCTGATGGGCACGATCGCTGCTTTGTATGTCTGGGTCTTCGTCATGCTAAAGCAGCGTTCGTGGATGAGTCATGTGCCCATTGTGGTAACATGACCATCTCAACACTTAGATCGAGACTCAATGATCTTACTGTGAGAGTCCCCGCCCCCGCTACCCGTTCAGCTTCCTCTACCCGGGGAAGCTCTTCGGCTCGCGGCCAGGGTGATCTGACGGTGACGGTGTGGAACAAACCCCCGACGCTAGCTCCTCGGGTCCCACCCACCGCAACAGTGTTGCAGCCAGCGAGCGCCGAAACGGTGCAGACGTCTGCCTGTTCGCAGGTACCGTCTGTTTCGTTCGGCGCTCCAGAGGAGGATGCGATGTCGATCGCGGCATCACAAGGCGAGCTGGATTCTTCGGGGTCTGAAGATGTGGCGGCGCTGCCTCCCTCGGGAGTGCCAGCGCCGCCCGTCTCGGATCCCGAGATGACGGCTATGCTGTCTCGGGCCGCCGTGAGTATCGGGTTGGATTGGAATCCTCCGGCCCACCCCGATCACTCACGGATGGACGAATGGTTTTTGGGCAAAGCCGCCGCTGCAAAGCCACAGCCGACCCCAATACCATTCTTCCCCGAGCTGCATGCGGAACTGACGAAGACGTGGCAGGCTCCTTTGTCTTCCCGCGTTCGTCCGTCAGCTTCCCCCGCCTTTCCTCCCCTCGACGGCGCAGCTGCCCGTGGGTATGCTGGGGTGCCTCCGGTGGAGCGCTCTGTTGCGATGCAACTGTGTCCGCAGAGCGCCTCCTCCCGGGGGCCACCCAAGCATCCCTCCAAAGCCTGTAGGTTCTCGTCGTCTATGGCGGCGCGATCCTATAGCGCGGCGGGGCGGGCGGCCGCCGCTCTGCATGCGATGAGCACTTTGCAGGTTTTCCAAGCCAAACTGCTCAGAGATATGCACGAGGGCGGGACTGATCAAGGGTCGTTCAATGAACTGCGAGCGGCCACCGACCTCGCTCTCCGGGCGACTAAAGTGGCGGCTCGTTCCCTTGGTCAGGTGATGGCCACTAGTGTGGTCCAGGAGCGTCATCTTTGGCTCAACCTGGCGGAAGTGCGGGACGCTGAGCGGACCCGTCTGCTCGACGCCCCCCTTTCCCAGGCTGGCCTTTTCGGCGGTGCGGTCGAGGACTTTGCCCAGCAGTTCTCGACTGCCCAGAAGCAGACAGAGGCGATTAAACATATCCTGCCCCGACGGCCAGCTGCTGCCTCCACCCAGCCGTCGCCGCAGCCGCCTCAGCCTGCTCGCCGCCGAAGACGTTCCACTGCGGCTCCCCTCCCTCCGGAGCGACCCCAGCAGCAGCCTCCACCTGGGTCGCGCCGTAGAGGCGGTCGCAGAGGAACGTCACAGCCCCCTCAGGCCCCACCCCCCGCTAAACGCCGGGCTAAGCGGCGTTCCTGAGACGGGCTGCTCAGTGATGGCATCGAGTTTTTCCCAGGAGGAGGTAGCAGGCCCCCTCCTTCCCCCGGTGGAGGGCCGGGGGAGAATCTTTTGTTCTCCGCTCCCCGCTGCTCACCCACGGGTGGGCAGCACCCTGAGTTGGTTAAAGAAAGACTTGACACTATCACTGAGCACACAGACCGGGATGAGCGCGCACGATGCTCCAGAGTGTCGCCCCGCTCATTCCTCTCTGTCTCTGAGGGCGCGGAGAGGAGCGTGCGTCGTCCCCGGACCGCACCGCTCCTCTCCCCCTCTGTCGTCAGACCCCCGGCAGAACAGACCCCCGTGGAACGCTGGTCCTTCCCTGGTCTCTTCTGTCGGGGAGCGGAGCTCGACTACGCACCCGCATGTGGTATCTCCCGTGCGCATGCCAGTCACTCCGCCCCGCTGCCCCTCCGGGGGGACGTCTGTGGCTCGTATGACCCCGCTGGTTCGGTTCCTCGGAGCTTGGCTCGAGCTCCCCGGTCTGTCCCGCTGGGTCATCAGAACGATCAGATTCGGCTACGCGATTCAGTTCGCACGATCTCCTCCCCGTTTCAGGGGAGTTCGCTCCACTATAATCGGTGGCAATGCCCCGGTTTTGAGAGCGGAGATTGCGACCCTGCTGGCGAAGGGTGCAATCGAGACGGTCCCTCCAGCCGAGGTGAAGTCCGGTTTTTACAGCCCCTACTTCATTGTCCCCAAGAAGACCGGTGGGTTACGACCGATCCTCGACCTGCGCGTTTTGAACCGCACTCTGCATCGAATGCCGTTCAAAATGCTCACGGCCAAACGCATTTTCGAATGTGTTCGACATCAGGATTGGTTTGCAGCGATCGACCTGAAGGATGCGTACTTTCATGTCTCCATATTGCCTCGACACAGACCGTTTCTTCGGTTCGCTTTCGAAGGCCAGGCATATCAGTACACGGTTCTCCCGTTCGGGTTAGCTCTGTCCCCTCGCGTCTTCACGAAGATCGCCGAGGCAGCCCTTGTTCCCCTTCGCGAACATGGGGTTCGCATCCTGAACTATCTCGACGATTGGCTAATTTTGGCTCACTCTCGAGAACAGGTTTGCGAACACAGAGATCTAGTGCTTCAGCACTTAGCCCGTCTGGGCCTTCGGGTCAACCGGGAGAAGAGCAAACTTTGCCCCGTGCAGAGGATCTCTTTTCTTGGCATGGAGATAGACTCGGTCGCCATGTCCGCGCAGCTTACGAGCGAGCGCGCACACTCACTGCTGACTTGTCTTCGACAGTTCGACGGCAAGAGTGCGGTTCCACTGAAACTCTTTCAGAGGCTCCTGGGGCATATGGCATCCGCAGCCGCGGCTACGCCACTCAGATTGCTTCATATGAGACCGCTTCAGCTCTGGCTTCGCGATCGAGTCCCGAGGTGGGCATGGCATCGTGGCTCGCTCCGGGTTCCAGTAACTCCAGCGTGCCGCCGAACCTTCTTCCCGTGGTTGAACCTCAGCTTTCTTCGGGCAGGTGTCCCTCTCCAGCGAGTTTCCAGGCATCTCGTTGTCTCCACGGATGCATCTACCACGGGTTGGGGTGCCATGTGCAATGGGCATGCAGCCGCGGGTTCCTGGACAGGTCC
This sequence comes from Cyprinella venusta, assembly GCA_038021265.1. Classification (NCBI taxonomy): domain Eukaryota; kingdom Metazoa; phylum Chordata; class Actinopteri; order Cypriniformes; family Leuciscidae; genus Cyprinella; species Cyprinella venusta. The sequence continues at coordinate 21,845,263 of CM075872.1, read as the reverse complement.
CCAGCGCCTCATGCACATCAATTGCCTCGAGCTGCTGGCAGTACGCCTGGCCCTGCACCGCTTTCGAGCACTGCTCAGGGGTCAACACGTACTTGTCCGCTCAGACAATACCGCTACAGTAGCGTACATCAACCACCAGGGGGGTCTACGCTCACGTCGGATGTCGCAGCTCGCTCGCCACCTCCTATTATGGAGTCAGAAGCACCTGAGGTCCCTTCGTGCTGTGTACATTCCTGGAGCCCGGAACCTGGCAGCCGACGAGCTGTCACGGATCCGCCCTGTCTCCGGCGAATGGCGACTCCATCCCCAGACGGTCCAGCTGATCTGGGACCAGTTCGGGGAAGCTCAGATAGATCTGTTTGCCTCCCGGGACTCTTCCCACTGCGTCCAGTTTTATTCCCTGTCCGAGGGCACGCTCGGGACAGATGCGCTGGCGCACAGCTGGCCGCGGGGCCCACGCAAGTATGCGTTTCCCCCAGTGAGCCTCCTTGCACGGGTGTTGTGCAAGATCAAGGAGGACGAGGAGCAGGTCCTGCTGGTAGCCCCTTATTGGCCCACCAAGACGTGGTTCTCCGAACTCATGCTCCTCGCGACAGCACCTCCTTGGACTATTCCTCTGAGACAAGATCTGCTCACTCAGAGACGGGGCACTCTGTGGCACCCTCGTCCCGATCTATGGAGGCTACATGTGTGGCTCCTGGACGGCACGAGGCAGGTTTGAGTTCGCTACCACCTGCGGTGGCAGCAACCATCACTTCCGCCAGAGCGTCGTCTACTAGACACCTGTATGCGTTGAAGTGGAACCTCTTCGTCAACTGGTGCTCTTCTCGTCGAGAAGACCCCAGGAGATGCTCGATCGGTGTTGTGCTTTCCTTCCTGCAGGACGGGTTGGAGCGTAGGCTGTCGCCCTCCACCCTCAAAGTTTACGTTGCGGCTATTTCCGCCTCTCATGATGCAGTTGAAGGTAAGTCCGTTGGGAAGCACGACCTGGTCATCAGGTTTCTGAGGGGAGCGAGGAGGCTAAATCCGTCTCGTCCTCCCCTCGTGCCCTCTTGGGACCTCTCGGTAGTGTTAAATGCTCTGCAGAGGCCTCCCTTTGAGCCTTTGCAATCGGTTGAGTTTAAGTTCCTGTCTTTGAAGACAGCTCTCCTGGTTGCATTGGCCTCCATCAAGAGGGTAGGGGACCTGCACGCATTCTCCGTTGACGAAGCGTGCCTAGAGTTCGGGCCGGCTTACTCTCACGTTGTTCTGAGACCCCGGCCCGGTTACGTGCCCAAGGTTCCCACAACTCCCTTCCGGGATCAGGTGGTGACCTTGCAAGCGCTGCCCCTGGAGGAGGCAGACCCAGCCTTGGCACTGCTCTGTCCGGTGCGTGCACTCCGCACCTACGTTGACAGAACGCGGTGTTTCAGGACCTCAGATCAGCTCTTTGTTTGTTATGGGGGGAGCCAGAAGGGAAGGGCTCTCTCAAAACAGCGGCTGTCTCACTGGTTAGTGGACGCCATTGTTTTGTCTTACCAGCAGCAAGGTCGACCGTGCCCCCTTGGTGTGACTGCCCACTCCACTTGGAGTGTGGCTTCCTCTTGGGCTTTAGCGCATGGCGCCTCGCTAACAGACATCTGCAGAGCTGCAGGCTGGGCGACACCTAACACCTTCGCAAGATTTTATAATTTGCGAATCGAGCCAGTTTCCTCTCACGTACTCGCCTCCGCTAGTGCTGGAACCGCTTGAGTGTCTTCGCTTGCTCGCCACTCCACTCCTCAGATTGGATAAGTGCGATATTTCCTCAGTTGTCCTTCTTTGAAGCCCTGAGTCCTCCAGCACTTATGATGCGGGCACCACTGCGCTTGCTCTGGTGCCGGCTAAGTGCCTCCATGTGCACGGTTCCCCTTTGGTAACTGTCTCATGTGTATTATCCACTGTAAGTCTCTCTGAGCATGTGTCTTCCCTTGGCAAGCCATCTGCCACCCCTGGAGCTAGTTGCCACCTGCGGTTGGCGCTCCAGTATTCTCCATATGCAGCCCCAGTGGCCATATGTGTTTTGTAAGTCCTCCCTTCGGTAGGCATCTGGTAGCATGTCCCTCCCGGGATATGTTTCCCAGTGTACCTTGGTAATTCTGTGTCAAAGTGGGACCTTTGTGTAATTTTGTGTTAGAGGTCTAGACTTTCGCAGAGCACTGGAAGACAGCTGGAAGATGGCGTGATGGCATAGACCCCCATTCTCCGTCACTCCTTGACGTAACTCGGAGTGACTACGAAAGGGAACGTCTCGGTTACAGATGTAACCCTCGTTCCCTGAGTAGGGAACGGAGACGTTACGTCTCCTTGCCACTTCTGCTGTACCGCTGGGTGACGCCTGAGATCAGTCTTGGCTCCTCAGCGAAGACATACTGCGGTGCGTTTGCTTCCTCCTTTTATACCCACATGGGTGGGCGGAGTACGCTATGCAAATTCCGCAGACCCATGGCATTTTCACGCCATTGGCTCGTTGTTAAATACTCGAAGAGGATTGGCTTTCTATGCGAAACCCCCATTCTCCGTCACTCCTTGACGTAACGTCTCCGTTCCCTACTCAGGGAACGAGGGTTACATCTGTAACCGAGACGTTTTCACTTCACAAGGTACATGCAGTCAATCAAAGTACACCAGGTTTCAAAATACTGGCTATTGTTGAAATTACAAAAACTGTATAGACTTTGATGTTTCAGTTTTACAGGTATTTGTATGAAAAATATGTAATCCACCTTTTTTACACTACATTTGTTGGTTGGGAACTGTCCACATGTACAGTAATGTTCACATTCAAAAGCATTCCAGTAAAAAAAAAAAAAATCTCAAGGTTTTTTTCACCTCTCACTGCATCTCTCACTGCATCTTTCACTGCACCTCTCACTGACTACGTTTACATGCAGCCAATTTTCGGGTTATGGTCGGGTTAAGGTCACTTTTCGGGTTTCTGAAACATTAGGGATAACCCGTTTACATGCGTGAGCAGATAGAGTTTCTCCTGGATACATGGAATTGTAATATCCCGATGTAAACGGCGACGCACGGTTAGCGTCTAGACGTACGGACAACCTTAAGACGCAAAATGCGTCATCCGATTCTTCTTTCTGTATCCAAAGAGAACAACAACAGCAGTATGCGGATAATGAATAGTTCGGTGCAGATAGCGATCGCCTTTGTTTGCGCTTAGATGCTGGTAATGTTACTGAGCTCGTTCCAAAAGTATGCTGTGCTGCATCTCGCCATGTTTACTTCCGGTATACTGCACGCGGATTTTTGTATGCGCCGAGAAGTTTCTCTACTCAAAAGACCAAGATTCCTTGCGAATAGGACATGCGCAGAACACAAATCACAATGGGGATATGCCGATACGCGTTTACATGACCAAAAATTCGGGTTAGAAAAGGGGTACCCCAGGTATAATATCCCGGTTTTTAAAATCCGGGATATGAGCATTTTTCGGGTTTTTGCCGGTGTTTACATGGACGTTCGCGACCGGGTTATTGCTAATATCCCGGTTTTGAACGGGTTATTGGCTGCATGTAAACGCAGTGACTGTATCTCTCACTGCACCTCTCACTGTATCTCTCACTGCACCTCTCACTGCACCGCTCACTGTATCTCTCACTGCACCTCTCACTGCACCTCTCACTGTATCTCTCACTGCACCTCTCACTGCATCACTCACTGCACCTCTCACTTTTTTCACCTCTTACCAATGAGAGTGAAAACCTCTTTTTTTCACCTCTCACTGCACCTCTTACTGTATCTCTCACTGCACCTCTCACTGCATCTCTCACTGCACCTTCACCTCTCACTGCATCTCTCACTGCACCTTCACCTCTCACTGCATCTCTCACTGCACCTTCACCTCTCACTGCATCTCTCACTGCACCTTCACCTCTCAATGTATCTCTCACTGCATCTTTCACTGCACCTCTCACTGTATCTCTCACTGCACCTCTCAAGTCCCCCACCCTTTACAGTTTTTTCTGATTGCTTAAGCACATTTTTTGTTACTATTGGCTAGTTTTGCAAAACTCTACACACAAATAAGAAAACCTTTCACCCAATTATCAAAACATTGTAGTTCTCTTGCAAAAGCGAACACAGCTAAATTAACTCTTCACACCTTCGTAAAAAAGATGTTTTCGTATCAAACAGTAAACACAAGCAATCATCTACTAAGCACACAATGTGCCAATTACACACTGATGGTATGAATACAAAACACATCTGGCTTTTGCTTTCTCTGTGTACAGATGTCAATTTGAGGTCATACTTTTGTCATAGTGTCATGTAAACATACAAGGATCCAAACTTAAAGTATTGGTGTTTATTCACACTCATCAAAACAAAGTCAGAACACAAAATAGTAATTTTACAAAAAAAAAAAAAAAAAAAAAAAATCAGCCTACATCATGTCGTCTTTCTGGGTCCGGCCACAAAATTTCGTCCACGTCGCATGCGATATTCTCCAGTCCAAGGCACCGGGGAAAATATCTCCTTGAATGCTGTATCCAGGCCTGACATGATGCCTGGATAATATCTCCACATGCCTCCTCCATTGCCTGTAAAAGGGCTACCTGTTGATGAGTGCCATGAAGAATGGGTGGTCTGTAAACCAGCTGCGGACCAAAGCAGCCCTACGGAAACTAACATTGTCCCATATGATGACATATCGGGTATGCTCTTCAACTCCACATCCTCTTCCTCGGCCTCCTTGTCCTCTTCTTGCTCCTCCTTGTCCTCTTCCTCCAACTTCGTCACCTCCACGTCCTCTTCCTCCAACTTTTCACCTCCACGTCCTCTTCCTCCAACTTCGTCACCTCCACGTCCTCTTCCTCCAACTTATTCACCTCCACGTCCTCTTCCTCGGCCTCGTCTGATTCTCACTCTTCTCACTCTTACTGCTCCTTCCATTGTACTCCACACAGACAGCTTACCTGTGGCTTATTTCTAGTGCTTAGGCTGATTGCAAAGTGAACTAATTTTCTAAAACAGCTTTTACGTGTGAAAGTGAGCCAGACAGTTGGCAAAATAGTGTTAATGTTAGCCATACATGTGTATAATTTTGCCAGGAGTGTGTTGGAAATTTGGTAATTGAGTGTGAGCAGTGAGTTGTGTTTAAAGTTCTGCAAAAAGGGTGTTGTGCAGTGAATTGTGCCTACAGTTTTGCAAAGTGTGTGTTATAAAATTGCAAATTGAGTGCAAAGCAGTTTTTGTGCTTTTAGTTTTGCAAACTCAGTGAGTGGTTTTGCTATTAATAGTTTTAGAAATTGTGCTACAAGAATCATGATTAGCGCTTAAGCATTCAGAAAAAAACTGTAATAACAGCCTCTTTGACTTATTGATGTTGGTTATGTTCAGTAGCAAATCTGGCATAAATTGTTTCATAGATTGTGTAATGGATTTGAAGTGATACAAATCTTCACTGTGTAAATATATATCATTGACTACGTTTACATGCAGCCAATTTTCGGGTTATGGTCAGGTTAAAGTCACTTTTCGGGTTTCTGAAACATTAGGGATAACCCGTTTACATGCGTGAGCCGAGAGAGTTTCTCCTGTATACATGGAATTGTAATATCCCGATGTAAACGGCGACGCGCGGTTAGCGTCTAGACGTACGGACGACCTTAAGACGCAAAATGCGTCATTTCCGATTCTTCTTCCTGTATCCAAAGACAACAACAACAGCAGTATGCGGATAATGAATAGTTCGGTGCAGATAGCGATCGCCTTTGTTTGCGCTTAGATGCTGGTAACGTTACTGAGCTCGTTCCAGAAGTATGCTGTGCTGCGTCTCGCTTGGTCTCGCTATGTTTACTTCCGGAATACTGCACGTGGATTTTTGTATGCGCCGAGAAGTTTCTCTACTCAAAAGACCAAGATTCCTTGCGAATAGAACATGCGCAGAACACAAATCTCTATGGGGATATGCCGATACGCGTTTACATGACCAAAAATTCGGGTTAGAAAAGGGGTACCCCAGGTATAATATCCCGGTTTTTAAAATCCGGGATATGAGCATTTTTCGGGTTTTTGCCGGTGTTTACATGGACGTTCGCGACCGGGTTATTGCTAATATCCCGGTTTTGGACGGGTTATTGGCTGCATGTAAACGCAGTGATTATGTTTTGACACTATTAGACACACTTATTGTCGGGTTCTTTGCAAAGAAACAAATAGAGTTCGTACAACGACGTACTTGGAGCTGTTCTTTATTTAGCCATCAGCACATAACATCCGGCGAGCCCCGGAACAGCCCTTTTATTTTCAAAATACAAGCATTCTTGTTACACTATTATTCCAAAATACCACATCTCCCTTTCTTTGAGAACAAAGGGTAGACTACCTTTGTCTCTACAGGTCTTAAGGGATTTATTCTGCCCTTTTGCTGGAAGACCCGTCCCTCTCTAAACAACAATAAATCACAAATCAAGTCTCTGCGGCTTTTTAACCTCTCTCCCACATCTGGTTCGCACAGTCTCTGGACCCTCTCTGCTGGGAGATATTGTCTGCACTGGTGGTGCTGGTTCTGGTGATACTGGTGGTGCTGGTTCTGGTGATATCGGCTCTGGTGCATCTGCATTTTCTTTCTTCGGTGACTTATCACCATCAACCACCCCACCGTTGGTCTGCAGTGACACCAAATGATGCCTGTTCCTCCTCAACGTGCCCTGAGGCACCTGGACAATATACGAACGAGGGGTGGCGTGTGTAGATATCACTGTGCCTTGAACTCGTGAATCAGTGACCCATACATCCTCTCCAGGGACTAACGGCTCCAGATTTCTCGCGCCGTGTCTCTTATTGAAGTATTTTGCATCGTTCCTCCTCTTCTCCCTTTCTTTAACCTCCAGCGCGTTGTAGTCAGGCAAAACTGGAGTCAGCAGGGCTGGAAGGGCAGGAACCGTAGTGCGGAGGCGGCGCCCCATTAACAGCTCCGCTGGACTATAGCCATTCTTTAGAGGGGTTGCTCTGTAAGCCAACAACGCTAGATATGGGTCTGATGCCTTGGTTAGTATGTTTTTCATAGTTTGTACTGCGCGTTCCGCCTCCCCATTGCTCTGGGGAAACTTGGGGCTGCTTGTAACATGCACAAAGCCATACTCTGCTGCGAAGGCTTTAAAATGACTACCAGAGAACTGTGGCCCATTGTCACTTCTAAAAACTTCACAAATTCCATGACGAGAAAAAATGGATTTCAGGTGCACCACCACATTTGTAGACCTTGTAGGTGTCAACAGCTCAATTTCCACATACCTTGAGAAGTAATCTACTACGAGTAGGTATGTCTTGCCCTTCAGCATGAATAAGTCTGCTCCCACCGTTTGCCACGGCCTATCGGGCATCTCCGTCGACATCAGCGGCTCTTTGACATTCCTTCTCTCTTGAATGCAGGTTCTACATTTTAGTACCATGTCATTCAGCTGACGGCTGAGCCCCAGCCACCATACTGTCTGTTTGGCCATGCCCCTGCACTTAGTCACCCCGAGGTGTCCCTCATGAAGTCTCTGGAGCACATCACCTTGTAAAGCAAACGGAATAACGAGCCTTGTGCCCCGCAGCAGCAGTCCATCATGCACCGTCAACACGGTTCTCTCGGGCCAGTAATGTCTCAGCTCTCCCTGCAGTTGACTTTTGTCAGGCCAGCCCTCTGTGCAGTACTTCATCAGTGCAGAGCATGTACCATCTGCCCTCAGGTGCTTGCGTAAGCTGCTCAGATAGTCTCCACTGGCAGAAATATGGCGGATGACAGAGTCTACATAGATGTTGGTGTCCTCTAGTAGGCTTATATCGGTGGATGCCTCTGCAGTTCTTATTGGAGCACGAGATAAGGTATCAGCTGTCCACAGGCTTTTCCCAGGGACATGATTAACTGTATAATCATACCTCATGAGTCGCATCCTAAATCTTTGGATTCTTGGTGGAAGGTCATCCAGAGCCTTCCCGCCCAGCAGACTCACCAACGGCTTATGGTCAGTTTCCAGCACGAATGGTCTTCCCAGGATAAAACAGCTGAACCTTTCACAAGCCCATGTTGCAGCTAATGCCTCCTTCTCTACTTGAGCATAGCGCTGCTCTGTCGGTGTCATTGACCTGGACGCGTATGCCACCGGCGACCACCTGGCATCATTCTTCTGCAGCAAGACTGCCCCCAGGCCAAAGGAAGAGGCATCAGCAGAGATCTTTAATGCACTGTTCGGGTTATATAGTACAAGCACTGGTGTAGATGACAACTCTGTTTTTAACTGATCAAAGGCCGCCTGCTGCTCCGTCCCCCAGTACCAGTGGTTCTTCTTAGACAGCAGGTCTCTTAGCACTTTGTCTTTTTCAGCCAGGTTAGGCACAAAGCGGCCCAACTGATTGACCATGCCCAGAAAACTCCTTAACTCGCTGACATTTTTGGGTGCGTCCATCTCTTGCACAGCTCTTGTCTTCTCTGGATCTGGCTTCACTCCATCTGCTGAAATCACATGACCCAGAAATCTGACTGTATGGCGTGCAAGCTCACATTTGTCCATGTTGAGCGTAATACCTGCCTTTTGTGCCTTCTCGAGCACCGCCTGTAGCCGTATATCATGCTCGACCTGCGTTTGCCCCCAGACAAGGATGTCATCCATGTGACACAGTACCCCCTCTAGACCACCGGTCACCTCTGTCATCATCATCCTTTGAAAGTGCTCGGGGGCTGAAGCTATGCCAAAGGGTAGCCGGTTAAAATAGTAGCGCCCAAAAGGCGTGATGAAGGTGGTGTATTTGGCAGACTCTTTTGTCAACGGTACTTGCCAAAAGCCCATATTAGCATCTAGCTTGCTGAATACTGTTGCCCCAGCTAGCATGCCCAGAGTGTGCTCGACAGAAGGCAGGATAAACTTTTCTCTGCATACTGATTCATTCATCCTTGTGAAATCCACACAAATGCGAACAGTACCTGCTTTTTTTGGCACCACCACCATCCCGGCGCACCAATCAGTCGGCTCCTCAATCTTGGTAATTACGCCCATCTCCTCCATACGTTCTATCTCCTTCTTCACTTTCCCCATAAGTGGCAGGGGAACTCTGCGTGGAGTATTAAGAGAAAAGGGCACAGCCTCTGGTTTTAATTTTATTGAGTATGGCCTCCGTACAAGACCCAAGCCGCTGCACAGCTTCGGATACTGTTGTTTCAGCGATTCCAGGGTGATGTTGTCAACCCTGCACACAAGCTGAAGCTGTTCTATGGCTGGCCTTCCCAAAAGTGCAGTGTGCAGATCTTTAACTATATAAATATCCTCTGTGGCTGTCTGTGTGCCTCTACGCAGGGTTTCTCTGGCTATACCCAGGACAGATAATACATTTCCACCTGGCCCAAACAATGGGCGGCTCGACACTGCCAGGCGCTTCATCTCAGACCCTCCTGTAATATCGTAATACAACTCGGCTGGCAGGGCGGTTACATCCGCACCAGTGTCGATTTTAAAGCACACTTTTTTGTCTCTCACTTGTAGCTGCACGGTCCAAGGGTCTTTTCCTGCATCCACAGCGCCCAGGAATAAACTCTCCTCTTCTTCTTCTGTTGTAACAGCGTTCAAAGATTTCACACCGGTTCTGCACACTTTCCCATAATGGCCCATTTTCCCACAGTTGTGACACACAGCATCTGTAGCAGGGCATTCTAATCTTCCGTGTGAGGGTATTTTCCCACATCTATAACAGGCCTTTGAACCTTGCTGTGGCCTTACATTAGGTTTATATTTGCCTGATGTTTGTAAAAATGTTTGTGCTTGTGGCTGAAAAATTTTTTCAGGTGGCTGCAAAGATTGTGCTGATGGCAGAAGCTTTGAGGGAAATTTATATTTTCTGTAACTTTTTGCATGCACAGCATCAACATTAGAGCACTTGCTAGCGCCGTCATTTTCTCCCCTCAAATCACACTGCTGTCGTCTAACTTCTTCAGACTGCCTTGTCTTAACTATGGCAGTTTCAAGGGTTAAATCTCTGTCTAGCTGTAACCTTTCCGACAATGAGACGTTTCTCAGCCCGACCACCAGCCTATCACGTATCAGCTCATTCTGTAACTGTCCATAGTTGCAATGTTCTGCTAGTCCATACAGAGCAGTTATAAAGGAATCCACCGTTTCTCCCGGCAACTGCACACGCTGATTGAACTTGGCTCTTTCATATATCACATTCTTTTTAGGCACAAAAAATGCATCAAAGCCCGCCTTAACATCCGCGTACTTCTTCCTCTCGTCTGCTGTTAGCGTTAGCCCCTTTAGCACATCTTCGGCTTCATCACCCATACAATAGACCAACGTGTTTACCTGGTTTTCTTCCGACGTTTCATTTAAATTACTTGCGAGCCGAAAACGGTCAAATCTCCTAATCCAGCGCTCCCATTCTTGAGGCTTGGTAAAATCGAATGGCTCTGGAGGTTGTATCGTGAACGTAGCGGTTGGTGTAGATCTCGCCATCTCTGCCGGTTCGTCTCCTATTTCTTGTCAAACGATCACTTAGTTCCTTTTCCTTTTCCCTTCTCCGCTCACAAATCGGCCACTTCTGACACCATGTCGGGTTCTTTGCAAAGAAACAAATAGAGTTCGTACAACGACGTACTTGGAGCTGTTCTTTATTTAGCCATCAGCACATAACATCCGGCGAGCCCCGGAACAGCCCTTTTATTTTCAAAATACAAGCATTCTTGTTACACTATTATTCCAAAATACCACACTTATTATCTTTTCTATGAAGGCCCTTTCAAAGAGTCTTATCTTTCAAAAAGACATCCAGTGTTCACCAACACAAATCTACCTAGATACTGATGACATCTAAATTCCCTTCTCTCATTGGTAGATCAGTGACAGAGGAAACTTCTTCAAACAGGTCTGTGGCTGATGTTTCACATGAACAATGAAACAGAAACTGAAAATGTGGAACAGTTTGTAAGTTTCCCCTTTAAGCTTTATTTATTTATTTATTATTTTATTTTATTTTATTATCTTATTTTTTTTATGAATGGAATCATGGTTTGACAGTACTTTTAATAACTCCACAAGTTCCAAATGGCCTTTTTTCAGTAAAATGTGGTTCACGATATTGTTGTAATTTTATACTTTTCACTGCATTTAAAAAAAGGTAAAGGTTAATAGGGTTTAACAGAGTACCAGTTTGATACATGCCAATCAGAGCCGTCTAAAAACAGAGTTCAGACACTCTCATAGGCTGCCATAGGAACTTTGGAATGCGGAAGTAACGCCTGTCGTGGAGCCGCCAATAGTTCCAAACACTGATAGTTCCAGCCATAGATATCATATAGAGACTAGATACCCTAGAGGCTTTATGCACAACTTACTTCCGCATTCTCTGTAAAACGGGTCTCATCGCTTCCGGTCCAGATCTTTTGTATGTGCTTCATGAATTTTTTTGCGGTTTTAATCAAGATAACTTAAAAAGGAGCGATAAAGAGTAGCATAACCAATATCCCTCACATGTGCAGATTTATATTTAAACGTTTTATATTTTTTATTCTTCACAGTAACGTTTAGATATTTAAATGGAATAAAACGCCAATAACAAAGTGAAATAGGTAGGTTAGCTGATTACCTTACAAATCCATAGATATCGTAGTCAGTTCTTACGGCCGTTAACACTTTCTCTGACAAGCGGATGCGACGAGACCCGTTTTCCGGTTTGGTCACGTGACGCTCGACATAAAGCCTATTGGCCTCTGAAAAACGAGAAATACGGCCGCCATCTTGAACCGGTCGTACTCTTGTCTCGTTGCGTGGCAGTAGATAGGATGCCAGAGCACTGTGGAGCATTTTTCTGTTCTAATCGCCGGACCACCGAAAATAGTGCTTTTCACAAGTAAGTCTTAACATTACCGTACTATTGGTTGTCTTTTGTGAATAGAATATTACCAGATAATGGAGAAGGAGCAAGGATATTTGCTATTACTGTACTGAAATCGTTGTGCTGTTTACTGCATCAGGGCTCCGGTGTTCACCCGGCATGGAGAGGTGGGGTAACTGTTAAAGTAATAATTACAAGAGCTTCTAGGTTATCAGATAAGCATTCAACTGGCCTGTTTTATAGGTTATTTGTGTTTGCGCACATCAGGTGGCAACGTTATGTACATGCATGACAGCGATGCGAAAATTGAGTTACCCCTCTAACTTCTAGTTTTATTGATAACCTATATCACATACGATTTGGCTATTGATATTACAGAAGTCCTGTGGTAAAATTATTAACTTACCTCAGCCTAAAGTTAATCCGAAAATGGCTTTAATCTAGACATTTTCCCCTCCTAAATCCACATATAATAAAAAGGTATAGGCTTAATGTTGTACGAATTTAGAAATTACTGATGCAAACACGTTGGAAAGCTTATTTTCAATTTTTATTACAAGTGGCTGCGTTCGGTGGATTCGGTGGCTGCGTTCTTGTGTGTGTGAGTGTGTGTGAGAGAGAGAGAGAGAGAGAGAGAGAGAGAGAGAGAGAGAGAGAGAGAGAGAGAGAGAGAGAGAGAGAGAGAGAGAGAGAGAGAGAGTGTGTGTGTGTGTGTGTGTGTTCGTGTGTCTGTTCGTATGTATGTGCGTGTGTCCGTGTCGTGTGTCAATCATAAATTGTTTCTTCAACTTATTAAAATATCTCACTTTACTGCTGCTACTATCGGTTTCTGCTTCTTTATTATTTTTATAGTGTGTGATTTATAAAATACATGATATCCTTCATCACGTATATTGTGTTTGGTTATCTTATTTTAGAATATTATATTATTGTTAAACCTACAATGGATATTAAAATACGCCGAACCATGTGTCCTATATCATAGCTACATGAATGACCTTTGCCGCAAAAAAACCCGCGTGAAAATCAGTTCAGTATTCAGTGAGATATGATTAATTTAATGCGCTGACAGCTCATTTCACCTGCCATTCAGATTACACTGAGCGGAGCGGATGACCAGTTTAAGATGGCGGCTCCAATTCTCGTCCGTGCCAATAGGCAGTAGCGGTCGATAGGGCGTCTACCTATATGATGTCTATGGTTCCAGCATTGAACCCCATTCATTTTCAGCGCTTCCGACGTACGCTCGCTGGTAAGTTCATTAAATTACTGTATTTTTTATATTTGAACGCATTAGCCGTGCTCTCATGAATCTAGTCAGTAGTTGTAATTGATGTAGCCAACTTTAGTTAATGTTTATTGGAAGATAACAAATAATTGAAGCTAGCGAACGTGACCAACACTCCACTATAACGTTACCCAGATAGCAATGAGTCGGCGGGCCGCCGGCGGCGCTCCGGAGGCAGTAGAAGCGTCAGAAAGGCGTAATCGCAAACACGTTTGACGGCGGACCGCCGGCGGCAGCCGCTTTTTAAAAGCGTCTGCCGCCTTCCTACCGCCTTCGTTCCGCGGACGGCCCGCCGGCCAGCCGCCGTTCCACCGCCACTATACCTAAAGGCGGACCTTCAGCGGCCCGTCGGAGGCAAACGCTTTTTTCGAGCGAGCTGACCGCGGCCCGCCGCTTATTGCACTATATATTTATTTATTTATTTATTTATTTAATTTTATATTTACAGCATGCAGTTTATCAAGAATAATGATGCTCAAACCAGACAAATTTCCATTTGATATTTTATTTCCACATTTAAAAGTACAGTAACTGTAATTAAACAATATGTCAGATCGCTGAAATATAACAGAAAAATAGAAATACACACAGCTTTCCACTACATTTTTAGTTAAAAACACTATTATACACATTTAACATTATATATACACTATTATATATAATAGTGAAAATCTTCATTCTTTTCATCCCAAAGCTGAACTCTTTGTTATTAGCAAGTTTTGTAAGTGTTATATATAATATATATATATATATAATATATATGTTATATATATATATATATATATATAACACTTACAAAACTTGCTAATAACATAAAGAGTTCAGCTCTGGGATGAAAATAATTACCAGTAAACACAAGTAATGAGGATATTTGGTACCAAAGAAAGTGAAGGACACCAAATAATTTGAGAATATACCATTATAACTGCAATGCTGACCTGTGGCACAAGGATTTACAAGCTATATTTAACAATAGAATAACAGTTAAGCACTGTGACAGAATGAAGTAGAATATTTGGTACCAGGTAATGTGCAGAAATCAAGTATTAGATGTATAATCTAGGATTTACAAGCTATATTTAAATAGAAGAGTTAAGCACTGTAACAAGCCTTTTTTAGATGTCTTGAAGTTACTGTCTGCAGGATAAAAAAAGGGTTCCAGTTGTCTAGTGATGCTGGGGTGTCAGTAGTCAGCCTAGGTTTAAGGGGGCGGCTGTGGGTCCCACTCAGCGCTGCCTTTTTCCACCTGCACGGTCAGATGCTCCTTTCAGGTGATGTGTAACGTTAACCTGGATCGCCTCATAAGAGAGAAAATATGTCGAAAATAAAGATCTGTCATTCCGTTAGAAAGGCATAAAGTCATACACATCTACTTAAATATAAAAATAAATATCCAACTTACTTTGACCAATGGTCTTCAGGAACATGTCTCTAAAACATGCTCTTTATCCTGCCTCATACTGTTGACAAGTAACGCCAAATCTTCCTGGGTGTCTAGTGGGAGTATCAGATCCCCTGTCAGGGATAACTCAAAATGTTGCAGCATATAGTCCATTTTGTTGTCCATGCTGCGCACAACATCGCCCAAACTCTCCAAGACGTCTGCACCTATAGGGGTTCCCAGAATAAAAGAATAAAGTAGTCAGTACGGGTCCCTCAACTACTAAACTATGACAGTTATTTCTAGGTCTACCACATGTACAGATGGGCCCCGTTGGGAATTAAACCAACAACCAATGCTTAAGTTGTTTGCAAGTTGTACCTGATTGCCCAGTGTGAGCAAACATCTTCAAAATTATCCCAACTTGCTTCACCTTGCTCTTGAAGTGAGCCGCTGTCATCTGACGCTACAAAATGAAATGCATATGATAATTTTGGACCTACATCACACACAAAAAAAGTTAAATTTAAGAAAGAGTGCATATTCTCACCTGCTGGTGCATTGCTTTCCCTCAGAGTTTGTTTTTCATTCTAGAGTCTCTGTAAATCTGCAAAAAAGAAAAAATTAAAATACGCAAAAAAGCAAAATACTAGTTCGGACAAACAAAATAATTTACACAACATATATACATTATAATATATCATTATACAAGTTAAACTTGGTCCATCTAGATGTAAAGCTTTGGCTAACTACTGTAAGTAGCTAATTACATTTCTACATGTAACGTTAATGTTATTAGCAACGTGTCCTAACAAAGGCAAAACAGCATGTGTTAGCTGCTAACGTTAGCCACTCTAGCAACAGGACTAGCAGCGTACTGCAAGAACAAAGATGACTAACTTAGCATACTTTAAAAAGATAAAATAAAACCAATGTAAACATAATATTGCGTTACAAAAAAGGAAACATATACTTACTTATACGACGGTAGTGGATGACTTTGCTAGCAAGCAAACTGTGGGCTGTTGTAGTAACTTCGGCAATCTTCTTCTTCTCTTTACGCCATGTTGGAGGCTAACGCGCATGTAGCAACATACAGCTAGTCGAACGAGGAGAAGCAGCAGAGTTGGGATAAAGAAAATAAAAAAGATGTTAAAATCCCTAAAAGGTTGTGGCATTTACCGGGATATATTAAATAGGGAAGCCAGTGACCGGTATGTGGACTAAACCGGCACTTTAAACGGTTTGGATCCATAAGAAATTTCCAACAAAGAGTCGGCAAACAGTGGGAACAGGGTAATCCGGACAGATAGTTAGTAAAGTTAGCTGTCAATCCTCAAGTTTTTTTTCTGGGTTTCTCACGTACTTGAGCTCTTTTCCCGCTGTCTTTCCGTTTTAGTAATATTCCTGTAAAATATCCCGTATTTTAATATTCTCATAACATTAACATTAGCCGTTTAATCGGACCTGTCAGTCTCTGTTGTCCTGTTGCTAAACTGTTATCCTCTTGCTTTAAGCATCGTTTTGCTTACTAACTTAAGATTAAATGCTTAAAACAGCTAACGTTATTAACTACACTTTTGAAACGCATAGTTAAAAGAATGTTACATGTGTGAATGTTAGCACTATAACTGTCACTAAACTAGCACCTAGGTGGAGCGCAGTTTACCTTTGTCCGGTTAGCGTAGCGTACTGTACTCCCACTGTTTGTTGGAAATTTGAAATTTCAAATGGATCCAACCCGTTAAAAGTGCCGTTTTATCCACATTCCGGTCCCGGGTTTCGCTATTAAACCTATCCCGGTAAATTCCACATCCTTTTAGGGATTTTAACATCTTTGTTTATTTTCTTTCTCCCAACTCAGCTGCTTCTCATTCGATTTGCTGGTGTGTTGGTTTACATTTGCGACGCCTCCAACATGACGACTGCCACGTCCCAGAATGCAACGCGGCGCCCAGTCTTTGTAAAAATATAAACATTTAGATTGTGAATGTTAATTCACTATTTTGCTATTTTGTGAATAGCAAAAATTATAGCTAAACACATTTGTTTTAGCTATAGATTTTCTATGCACAAAATAGTGAAATAACATGCACAATCTAATGGTTCTATTTTTTAATTGCCTTTAAAATAAATAATAAAATAATAATAAAAATATCTTCTAAATTGTTCATACCACGAATTAAATATATTTTGTAAAACCTAATCAGAAAGATATTTATTGCCAAGTAAGTTTTATTGACAAATTATTTTTGGTTAATCTGTCTCAAATGTGCATTAATCAAAAAAATGTACTAAATATTTTTTTTAACTGCATAAAATAATTACATATATTTTACATAGCCTATATTACTAGCCTATATTTAAGTAATTTAAATTCAATTTTCTAGACCTTATAACGGAATCAAGAGTCAAGAATCTGTTATAACCTAAACCCATGAAGCAAGTAAGCCATGGCTGGGCGATTCTGAATGTTGAAATCCTTGAATTTTAAAGCGGCTTGCCGCCAGCCGGCCGCGGTCCATGAGACGGAGGCAACCGCCAGTGAAAATGAAGCAGGCGGCCCGCCAGCTATTCGCCGGCGGCATCTCGCAAAAAATGGGAGTGACCGTCAGTGACGTATTCGGCGGCAAACGTTTCATCGCCGCCAGCGGGACGCACCTATAGCCGACAGCGTAGGGCCGGCGGCAAAAAGAAGCCGTGCGGATATTTTTTGCTATCTGGGTAGGTACCAGTCCGAAATGTGTAAATTCAATACTGAGGTCATAGTTAAATGTGATGTTGCACTAGATTGTATTCAGAGTTTTTTGATCAACCTATTTACATACATAAGGTGGTCAGAAAATTAGAAATATATCTGGATATAAAGCAACAGTACAGCAGCACCCCCACATAGGCCTAATTCTTCAATGCTAAAACGTGAAAAGGAATTTACACCTCAATAACAGTATAAAAAAAGACCCAGAACATCACAGAAAAGCAGAATGTATGGCTGAGCTTTATATGGTATCATAATGCAATGTATGGCTGAGCTTTATATGGTATCATAACGCAATGAAAATATAAAATTACATTTTCCTTAAGTTGATAAAATAATCATCCAGATTCTTCCATAACGTTGTTGTAAGAACAGCAATTTTAATAACAATAGTGGTTTGTATATAGATATTTTTGTTCTCATTTAATTTCAAATTATACAGGAGTAGAGTCAAAATAACAAATCATGATAAATTTAACTGTTAACCGTAGGTGTGTACTCTCAACCTCGTGAAAATGTATAGGAAACATAGGCTTTAAATGTGTATTTAATCTGTCCTTCAATGTATTGACTTCCGTTTCCTTACTTTACCACTACCAGTTCTCTCCAACAGCAACAGGCTTTTCTTCTAGACCCTGTCTCCTCTGGGGCCTATGACACGCTTTGCTTCTGGCAGGGGAATGCTGTCACACACAAATACAAGTAACGATAGCATTGATTGCGTGGAGTTTAAATGCTTTTGTTATCATTGTATGGCTGCTAAGCATTTGACTGATTCTCGATTCACCAGCAGGTCTCCAGATCATCAGCTTCGGGGACAGAGTGTTATGGCTATTGTGAACACTTGTATTCCTTAACTGGATTTCTGCCATCTTGCTCTCCCTGGGAAGTCGAACAAGTTTCTTTGAAGACAAACATTCAAGGAAACTTACTTACCCTCACGCTATAGATATATAATTAAATGTTTTGTTGAATGTGATTGGTTGCCTTGTATACTTTTTACTGTTGACCAAACTTCTTTCTTGACTCAAACTGAGCAGCTTTAATTGATATTTGCTTGTTGTGCAGTTTTATGGGAATGTATTTCAACATAACATAAGGATGTTATTAATTATGACCATAGAAGCACAAGAAAAATATATACAGTGGCTAAATACTGGAAATATACCTTATGGGAACAGTACCCCTTCCCTCCAAAATTCAAAACACACCATTTTTTTTTATTCAAATGGCTTTGACATAAAAGTTTCAAGAACAATGTGTATACACTACCAATCAAAAGTTTTGGGTTGGTAAGATTTTTTATGTTTTTAAAAGAAGTCTCTTCTGCTCACCAAAGTTGCATTTATTTGATTAAAAATACAAGAAAAAAAAAACAGTAATATATATATATATATATATATATATATTTGACAACATTACTGTTTTTTTTCTTCAGTAAAGACATTTATAATGTTACAAAAGACCCTTTTTCAAATAAACACTTCTTTTGAACTTTCTATTCATCAAATATCCTGAAATAAATTGTACACAACTGTTTTTAGCATTGATAATAATAATAATGAATGTTTTTTGGGGCATCAAATCCACATGTTAG
Source organism: Cyprinella venusta (assembly GCA_038021265.1). Lineage (NCBI taxonomy): Eukaryota > Metazoa > Chordata > Actinopteri > Cypriniformes > Leuciscidae > Cyprinella > Cyprinella venusta. The sequence goes on along the minus strand of CM075872.1, from coordinate 21,826,392 downwards.
AATGATTTCTGAAGGATCTTGTGACACTGAAGACTGGAGTAATGATGCTGAAAATTCAGCTTTGATCACAAGAATAAATGAGATTTTAAATTGTATTAAAATGGAAAATAGTTATTTTGAAATTGTCATTATATATATATATATATATATATATATATATATATATAAAACTTTATTTTTCGATGTGTATTTTTAATCAAATAAATACAGCTTTGGTGGGCAGACTTATTTTAAAAACATTAAAAATCTTGGCCTGTCCTACTGATCCAATACTTTGGTGTAGAGTATGCACACACACGCACACACACACACAATATATATATATATATATATATATATATATATGTTTGTGTGTGTGTGTAGTGAATATGTATATATTTATATTTATTTCCCTTAGTTACCATCTCTCCAGTGTGTGTAACTGGAAAGGTGGTTACTAAGTGAAATAAATATAAATTCGATCTAGCATTAACGTTATAGGATTAATTTTAATATGGCATCATACTTCAACATCCTTTCAAACCATTCATCAGAACACACAAATGCATAGTAGTAACCATAATTCATTTTATATATATATATATATCAGTAGTAACCATAATTCATTTTAATTTCAACCGATAACACTGTTAACGTTAATGCCGTCTCCCAATCATATTTACAGAAACGTGCTGAAAATGGTCGTTGCTATGCTGTGTTAATGTATTCCACGTTATGCGAGAGCCCCATTTCCCTCCAAAAAATAAACACAAAAATTAATGCCGTTTCTGCTACTCCCCAGAAAAAAAAAATGCTATTATATGCAAGCCATTTAAGTGTCAACGAAAAAAATCAATGTTCATTATGCGTCAATATTTCCCGATAATTGCTGCAAATACCGTTTCTGCTGTCTGCCCCGATTTAAAATCATTGGCAACGCTGGCTTGTATGGAACTATTGAGAGCTACACGAACCACGTGACCGCGTGGCGGCGAGATCAAAGAGTGTCGTAACTCTCATATTTAACGGCTCTGATGCCAATATATGTTTACAGTAAAGTAAAGACCTTATTTTGAATATAAACATTTTCTTAATTGTGGTGAAGCTGTTTACAATCTGTGAAAAAAAAGATTGTAAGTGGTTTAGGAAGATCATAGCCTGGCTGCGCCCTCCTATGCACTTCCGCTCAATTTCATTCTCCTTCAGTACTACGTCTGGGACTGCTGTATATTCTTAGGCCATGTCCCAAATCGCGCACTTCACTCGGACTCGCCGAGTCCACGAGTCCGTAGGGTGTCCCATTTGGCATTTTAACGCTCTGAAGTGTGCTCAGCAGCGCCCCCTTTGTAGCCTACCCTTGAAGCGGTCTTCCGCGAAGCCCGCATAGATGCAGGCTCCGCGCACTTCAACTACCCAGGAATCCTTGCGAAAGGCCAATCAGACAACAGATGGGAGGAGATTTTACTCACGGACTGTAAACATGAGAGAATATTTAAGAGTTTAATTATGTTTTTTTATGACTTAGGCGTACATTTTACCAGATGTTACAGTTTATACAAACATATTATCAACCAGTGGTTGTATCTCAAACGTAATAATAGCTGTTGAATATATGATTGCATTATGATTCATTACATAAATAGAACCGTCATATAAACGTAGTATAAATTTTGAAACCTATACATTTTTCTTAAACTCATTTTGTGTTAAAATTGAATATTATATAGGCTATTATTATGTACATCTGTATTTATCATTTAAATAACATCTACTCTAATGCCCAGGTGGCATATAGAACTGTAAAAGCAGGCTGTTTAGTTCACAATGATAAGATTTTGGAAAATAAAATAAGTCCTGTTTTCGATGCTAAAGACTGGAATTTTTAAATGATATTTGTTTACGTCATTAAAAAATAAATATTATATATTACAGTTTTTCTCAATTGCTTAAACACTATAACCAGGCTTTTGAACTAAAATTTCAAAACCATAATGCCATTTATCAAAAAGCACACCCATTTCCCTAAACTATAAACACTATTCCTTGTTTTGACACATGAGTCAGAATTGTTGAACTGTCACTGCAAAACTCTACACACAAATCCCTTAATATTTCATTGCCTAGACCATGTGGTCATTTAGAAAGCACTAGCATTCAATATTGTTCACTCAAGGCAGCATAGTTTCAGCTCAATTAGCACACCATTACCCAGATGAAAACACTAAGAGTCACAATTTAACACACATCAATCAGAACTTTCAAGATGCCTAAAAGTGCCAGAGTCAGTTCATCTGAGTTTTGGAACAATGGATCCATAAATAAAGGAAGAGGTCGAGGAAGGAGTTTATGACATGGTGAATGAGGAGGAAGAAGACGTGGTGAAGGAGGAGAAAGAGGACGTGGTGAAGGAGGAGGAAGAGCACATAGTGAAGGAGGAGGAAGAAGACGTGGTGAAGGAGGAGGAAGAGCACATAGTGAAGGAGGAGGAAGAAGACGTGGTGAAGGAGGAGGAAGAGCACATAGTGAAGGAGGAGGAAGAAGACGTGGTGAAGGAGGAGGAAGGAGACGTGGTGAAGGAGGAGGAAGAGCACATAGTGAAGGAGGAGGAAGAAGACGTGGTGAAGGAGGAGGAAGGAGACGTGGTGAAGGAAGAGGAAGAGGACGTGGTGAAGGAGGAAGAAGAAGACGTGGTGAAGGAGGAGGGAGAGGAGGAAGAAGAGGAAGAGGAGGACATGGTGAAGCACGAGGTAGAAGAGATGGTGGTGGTGCAGGAGGAGGAAGAGCAAGGAGAAAAGCAGTCTCGGATGAAATTAGAACCACTTTAGTTGATCATGTCCTTATCCATGGCATGACTATGAGGGAGGCTGGACAACGAGTATGGCCTAATTTGAGTCGCTTCACCGTCACCTCCGTCATCAGAACTTTCAGGGAGAAAAACAGGAAAACAGGTGGCCTGACCCAGACCACAGACAGGAGGCTAAGGCGGAATAATCTTTTGTGTGTGTGTGTGTGTGTGTGTGTGTGTGTGCGTGTGTGTGTGTGTGTGTGTGTGTGTAGTACACGAATGAATAAAAATGTGCCAATGTATCCATTGGTTGTGTCTTTTGTTCATCATGTGAAAAGATTTTTGAGGAGGGGAACCACAAGTAACATAACTTACCAGTTTTGGAAATGTTGTTTTGAATTTATTAATTGCACCAGTGTGTTAGACTATGTTGTAGTGTGTGTTATTTTGAGGGCTTGTGTGTCCTGTCTGAGGGCAAAGTTTGTTTTTTCAGCAAGAGTGAATGGTTTTGAGAGTAGAGTTTCATTTTGACCAGAAAATAGGTGGTTTGGGAAACTGGGTGAGACGTTATGGATTTGTGTTTACTGTTGTGAGAATAAGAGGCATAGAAATGTATTTAAGCAATCGAGAAAAACTGTAATAAAGGGACTGATGAGATGATCTTTAAGTTTATTCAGCTCCGTATAGAGAGGGATAACCAGGCGTGAGGAACGAGTTCCTGTTTCCGGCGTGACGATGGTTAAAATGTGCCCTCGATGTGCACTTTTGCAGAGCCTTCACTGCTGCAAGCTCTTCAGCACACTTCTTTTTGACAGTCAAAGCGGGGGTTACGTTTTTGCACGTCATGTAGAATAACCCTAAGCAGTGGCGGTTCTACCTTGAATTACGCCCAGGGCGAGACCCCCTTTGAGCACCCCCCCCCCCCCCCAAAAAAAAAAACAAAAAAAAACAAAAAAACAACAACAATAAATTTACATTCCGTTCCTTTGAAGAAAAAAAAAGTTAATATAATCCAGTTATTTTGCTAGATTTTTCTAACTTTAAAGGGAGGAAGTAACCATTAGCACATTGACCTTGAATTATATGCATGCCACACTTTGAGTTATGACTTGTTAAACTATACTTTGTCATGATGGAGTTTTTAAAAGTAAAAGGGTCAGAGAGTTACTTATTTAGTAACACAATGCTAATCTCTTAAATAATTTTGAACAGCTCTCATATTAACAACTATCCAAACTAGACCTAAAATAGCTTTTGTAGCCCTATGCCACTCTTAAAATGTCAGAGAAAAGGACAGAATCAGAGATTATTTAGAAAATAGAAAATTGAACTTTGAATATTATAGGCTACAGTAAAAACTCATAAAGTTGATCATTATGTAAATTATTTTCATTTCATGAATATTGACCAACATGATCACATACACAGAATCTTGTTCAAAAAGCCCAATACACAATGAAATCAATTCACCAAGTTAATAACATTAAAGATTTGTTTTAAATGAGTGTCTTTTACCTATACTAAACTTGAAGGTTAAGCTTAACACAAAAAAGATTTTATAAAAATACCTCATATTTCAGCATTTAAATCATCTCTATAAAAAGAATACATCAATAAAGATACATTCCTGACATTTATAATGCACAGTAGCTTATTATTAATAGTAAAATTCGGTCCGATTTCCCCATGGCTGTCGTTGCTATACAACCATGCACTGCGCTCTCCACAATGACAAAGAAGTTTTAGTAATGTATTTCCACCACAGAAAAACGCTTGCTGAAGCTCTGCTAAAAGATTTATTTACGGAGAAGAGAAAAAACACCCAAGTGTTTGGGTGCACGTGCACTTCCATACTGAAAAGTTTAAGAGCGCGCCTCCCGCGAGCGCGCAATGAGCGCGCTTCCCGTGCGCCTAATCGCCTATTTGAGGTAATGACCTCGAGCACGCAAAAGACGCGATACGTGAACTTATCAAGAGACCCCCTTGACATCGCTTCTGTGCGCGGCACCTTCTCAGCAAGCAGGGGCGCCATTGCCAATAATTGATTCGAAATTATGAAAAATAGAAAACCTTCGCGGCACAGAGGATATTTTTTTTAACTGCTCGTGCCGCCCCCCATGTGACATGAAGAAATGCCGCCCCGGGCGACTGCCCGGTTCGCCCGTGCCTAGAACCGCTACTGACCCTAAGGGTGTACTCACACTAGGCACGGTTGCCATGAACCGGGCCAGAGTACGATTCCCCCCCCCCCCCCACCACTCCCCCTCTGGCCTGTACTCACATAGGGTTTCAGCATTCTTGCAGGAGCATGCTTACATCATCATAATGGTGCGACGGTTTCCATAGGTTTCGGGACAAACAAGAAGAGCGGCGCTCTCTGAACACTATGGAGTCCATCGCTCTGTTTTCTTTGTGGATAATTTTATGTCGTTTGGTCCACGGTGGTCCACAGCCCTCTCACAGCCTGTTGTTAAACAGATGTGTCGCCTTTGTGGCGTGAAAATTTTCACGTAATCGTGCTGCTCATGTGAGGAGGTTTGCAAGGTACCAGCTGAAGTGCAGAAAGGACTTTGCAGCTTTGATTACGGACTACAGTTCCTAAAAACCATGACTTCACACGTCCTGTTCCGTGCTCCAGCACGGTTAGCGCTCACACTGCATGCGAACCGCGCCCGAGTCCAACTGAACCGTGCTCTGGCCCACCTCTTCCAAGCGGGCCAGGGCCGGCTAATCGAGCCGCGCCCGGGCACGGTTCGGAGCACTCACACTAGTCAAACGAACGCGCTCGGGCACGGTTCAAACTGGCTAGTGTGAGTACACCCTAAAAGCACCAAGGTGCCACCGGCTTTATATATATATATAGCTGCGAGCAGCGATTGCGGGCCAAAGCCGGCGGTACCGCCATCCCGGTGCCTTTAGGTAACTAAAGGCACCGGGGTTGCGGTGCCACCGGCTTGGGCCCGCAATCGCTGCTCGCAGCTATATTTCTTTTTTAATTTGTGACTCTTGTCATCAGTAAGCTTGAGATTATTTTCTTAAGCTACTATTAATGTTTTGTGATATTGAAATTGGTCACAATAATTATGAAATTTTAGTGGCAATACATTTTGATATGATAAAAAATCATGTTAAAAGTAACTTAACTGTGAAGTATATCATAGATGGATAAAATGCCTTGTATAATAATATGACATTTAGCTCATGTAGTTGGTGACCTAAAGTGGTGGGGGGCCCTGCAGTAACTCATAGCCCCGGGGCCCAGTGAGCTCTTAATACGGCCCTGCATATAGAAGGTATGTTGATAGGTTTGGTAAAAAATATGGCAGCATGATCATTCAGTGATGTCTTATGAAATAATATATGCATTGTTTCTTTTTTGGAGTAATTTTCTTTCAACCTTTCTAAATGCAATATTTTCCCAAAACAGTATTACAAAATCAAGACATTAAGAGAAAATTTGAATCTTACAGTACCAATGTTGCAGATTTTTGGGAAAAAAGCTCTAAAAAATGCTATTTTTTTTGTAGGAAGAGGCATTGTTTTTAAATTAAATTATGTGAGTAGATAATTTGCTGAGGGTATTTAGAGACATATGAAACTTGCAAAGTGTAGCAGATGGGTTGGCAAATCAGTTTAGTGGTCATTATAAAGAATTTTACTTGGTAAGAGTTCTTAAAGAGATTTCCCGGGAAGGCTGGATTGGACACCAGTACATTTGCTCAAGTGAGGTTTTCCGCTTTAGTTACATTTCCAACTTCTAATAGTGTTCAGTTGATATTGAATTTTTAAAGGGGGGGGTTTACTCCTCTTTTTCTTTGCATGATTGTGTTTATGGGGTGCAATATAACATGTATTCGTGTTTTTTCTTTTTTTTAAAGTCTTATTTTTCATAAACTTCACCTTTATTGTCAACCGCGCTCTCCTCTGTCCCCTGAACGAGCGGTTTACTTCCTGATTCTATGAAAACACTCCCTCAGAAACACGTCGTGGGCTCAGATTGGTTCGTTTGGGCGGGTGTGTTGTGATTGGCTAAACTGTCGCTCACGTTGTCCGGAAGGTTAACGCCCATTACCTTTACAGGGAAATGCCAGCTCCGGTCCAGATGTAAATAATGGTGTCGAACTGCAGTATCAGTTTAAGGCAGAATCAGACCGAGAAAGCCGCGATGAAGCGAGTCAAACAGAACCACACCACACACGGCTCTTACTAAACGTTTCTGAATGATAATTTGCCATATTTTTTTAACCATATACACGTTTGTTTTACACAATAGCATCTGACTGGCAAGTGGCAACGATAGCAACTGACTGACTAATGTTAAGCACAAACAGCGTTGGCAAGTTTACGTTCTTGATCAAATCGAAAATAACGTCATAAAGCATATATACATGAAAAATACGTTTAAAACATTAGTACTTATACAAAATTCAGGTCCATAATGTTTGTACGCGTTTGTCGTTGACACAAAATACTAGCATAACTAGTAGCCTAGTGGCTATAAAGCCAGCGCTGGCATTTTGAAAAAATAAAACATAAATAAAACACAGGCTAACGTTACGTCTGGAATTATTCATGCAAATACATTTAAAACGATTAAGTCTTAGCCTACTTACAGGTTGTGGTCCAACAACTGCTGCCTCTGGTTTTAAAGTTGGAACTGCTTCATTGTTTATTAACAGTTTCTTGCTGCATTGAACTCGTGGAGATTCTGGAAGCTGTCTCCCGTAAAATGCGCAGCACAGAGAGCTAGATTACGATCGTCACTTTCAGGAATATAATCAAACATAAATTGTATCCATTGTTGATGAAGTATAGCATCCGTGGGAAGCTTGAAACACAGAAGACCTGACAGCTGCGTGAACACAACTCACTCGACGTGCTGCAGAAATATGGCCATGCCCTTTCCTGCATATTCCGAAGGGAGTGGTTGATGCAAATGTGCGGGTTAGTGACGTACCATAACCCGTTGTAGTCCCAATCGAGTCGTTTTTGTAAGCGTTTACACTTCCTGGTTTTTAAAAGACGATATCTCTGCTTACATTGAACTTTCAGCGCTGCAACTTTGCAGATACTGTTAATGCACCATCAGCAACATTACACACTATTTAAAATCAAAAAAGTGAAACTGGAATCAACCACCCCTTTAAAGCTCAAATAAGGATCAAGGACTGCATAAAAGAAAAGGATAAAAAACATTTGAAAGTTAAAACATCTAAAATGTGGACATATAGAACTTCTAATTATTTAAATTAGTAACAGTAATTTGCTGCTCAATATTGTCTGCACTTCTTGAAGATATTTGTATATGTTCAGTGAAATCAGAATAAGAAAGAGTTTTATTGCCAAGTGTGCATGCACACACATGGAATTTACCTGAATTGAAGCTTTACACACATATAAATATAACAAAACACATGATAACATATAAAAAATATAAAGTATAAAGAGACAGATAGGTTTAGAATAAACATTTAGAGATTAACATATTTTTGGCATTGTGAATAATATTATGAATAAATAATGGAACATTCTCATTAATAATAATTATATATATACAGTAAATATACAGTATATATATATATATATATATATATATATATATATATATATATATATATATATATATATATAAACAAGTCTGACATAGAACATGATTTTAACTGGATACAGTGATGTCAGAGTAGGGCTTAGTTTCTGATTGGATGTTGTGTTTGGAAGGCTTCTACATCATCAGAGATCAGCAGCTTTACCTGTTATTCACTCCAGGACTGTTTGATATGTGTTTGCTCTATTCACTTCTGCATGAACAATGGAGATGTATGGTGTCCTGCTTATGCTCGCTGTTATTGTGAGAACTGAGACTCAAGGTAAGTCAGGAAACTTTCTAATACAATTATATCTACTGATTTGTAAAGTTAAAGTAGATAAGTAGGCTATTATTAAGAGGAAAATTAAATTCCCCAAAAGATGTTTTAAGATTTTTGTCTGGTACCCAAAACCTGTCAGCAGAATCTTGTCTGATACCCAAAATCAGTAACTACACTGTATTCTGTCTGATATTGTATTAACAGCCTTCTATCAGTTTAACAGAGTCAGAAAGAGGAAGCCAGCGAAGAGCAGAAAGCAGGAGACTAACGTTAACTACTTTTATTTGTGGCTGTTTCAATGCTCAGTCAAACATTGTCTGACCAGCACAAATTCAAGTGTTATATTCCAAAGCAATGAAAATGCTTCACAACATTATGTGGCATTGCAACATTGAAATGGATACATTCTCTTATCTCTTACGTGTTTGTGAAGACAACACAGTACACAACATAAGATGAAGCAGAATTTTTTTTTTATAAAATGACTGATCAATGAATGAATCAGTGAAATATAAGGAATGGACAATGGATGTATAAAAATGTATAATAAATGATTATATAATTGAATTGAATAATTAAATGGAAATTAAATGAATGGATATTAAAAAAGAAATAAAATAAAATGAAACAAATGTATGGTGGCTCTCAAAAAACTATTCACAAAGGTTGCTACTAAGAATCCTTAGATCCTTCAATATAATATATTATCTATTCACTAGCACTTTTTTAGGGTTGAGAAACAATGTTGTTTTAAATCACTGTACTGATTTCACATCAGATAAAGTTGCCCATTCTCACCCCCAAGGCGTCACCTAACTGACGCCTTGGGAGCATTTTGACCATGCTTCAATATTTGACGCTTTAGGCGTCCTTTAGCATCGGTTAGATGACGCAGTAGGAACGCGTCATGTAAGTCTAAAGGGCGCCTAAAACGTCAAATATTGAAGCATGGTCAAAGGTGACGCCTTGGGGTGAGAATGTGTTGTTGCATTTATCCATACTGTTAATACACTCTGGCTAATATCACAACACTTTCTCTGTTTCAGTTGTGCACAGGGATGTTGAATTTGTTGGATGTTCTGATACAGAGAAAGAATTTTTGTTGGAATTTGATGGAGAGGAACTGTTCCATGCAGACTTTATTAGAAAAGAAGGAGTACCGACAGTGCCTGACTTTGCAGATCCTCTCAGCTTTCCTGGAGTTTATGAGAGTGGTGTTGCTCAAATAGAGGTCTGCAAACAAAGCTTACAAGCATTCATTACGTTTAACAAATCCCCGGTTGAGCGACTTGGTAAGAAATACACAATGCATATATAATTATTGTATAATATTAATATTAATAGTAGATATAGAATGAATATTTTCTATTCTCTACTATCTACTATTTGCAAGATTTTTCTTGTGGTCCAAGATAAAATGTACACAGAGGTCCCAAGTACAAATCAGCATCTATTTATGTGTGTTCACAGATATCCCAGATACTTCCATCTATTCAAAAGCTGTTGTGGTGCAGGATGTTGAGAACACCCTTATCTGTCATGTGACTGGATTCTTCCCTCCTCCTGTCAATGTGTCCTGGACTAAAAACAATCAGATTGTGACAGAAGGCATGCGTCTAAGCCAGTATCGCAGAAAAGATGACGGCACATACAACATTTTCTCTACTCTGAAGTTTACGCCAAAAGAGGGAGACATTTACAGCTGCACTGTGAACCACAAATCTATTCCAGGACAACCTATAACCAAAACATGGGGTGAGACACTGCTTCATAGATTCAGTGGATGAACGATATGTATTAATCCTAGTTGTTCACAAAATATTTGCTTTAGATCAACTGATATATTACAACATTAATAATCTTAAATTAATTTAGGGCAAACATGACCTATCCTAAAGAAATATTTTCTTGAGAACTTTATTAGAAAGACTTTTGGAGACATTAATCATAAAAACAGTGTCATAAATACAGTTAATTTTCCATATCTAGGAAAATTAGGAAGAAAATGTCAAAAGTACAACTAAAAATGTATCTTAACATTAAATACATGCACTTACATTATGTGACATGCATCATGATGTTTCTGTGTGTTTCAGATGTTGATGTTGCCCTCCCAAGTGTTGGTCCAGATGTGTTCTGTGGAGTGGGTCTGACTCTGGGACTATTGGGAGTTGCTGCTGGAACTTTCTTCCTCTTTAAAGGAAACAACTGCAACTGATTTAAAAATGAACACTTTCTTATTTTGTGATTCAGATTTTTTGAACTTCTAATTACCATTCTCCTCCAGTTAAAGTTAATTGTGTAAATTAAGATTTTAGATCTAAAAACAATAATCTGGTGTGCCATTGTACTTGACAAACTATGTTCAAATTTGGCTAGGGTCCTTGTTGAAGTATTGTTCTGACACAGCATGATTTTCTTCCATTTGTTCAAATATTTGTGTGATCCAGATTGAATTTTTCCATTAAAAATCAAGACAAACATGCCATGCAACTTTTTGAGGTGCATTAGAAGGTCGCTAAACATCCTCACCTTCACCTGATAATAATGAAAAATAATTCATCCTTCAATTCATGGTTTTCATAAAGTAAGAGTTGATATTCTATAGTAGGCTACAGTTCTACAGTACAGATGTTTTACAGTACAAGTTAATGTCCACAGACACAGGGCTCTGACATTAAACAAAATACACAGTGTAACAAACAATATTCTGGACAAACAGTATTCATTAACTGCACATATACCTTGAACATTTTTTATATAATATAACATTGACTCACATTCTATACATGTCTATGTCTTAAACGCTTACTGTAAGTTTTTCTGGTATTTTTGCCTTTATTGGATAGAACAGTTGAAGAGAGACAGGACGTAATGGGAGGAGAACGAAATCACAAGAGGACTTTCTACTCAGGTTTCTCAAAGCATTGCTGTGCTGTATGTCACAGTGAATCTCTGATATTGATAATGATAGTTTTGAAAAAACAAAATGCAGAAAATACTACCCAAAAATCCTAAGACATACACACACACAGACCTTAGAAACTAAATTACTGAGGACACTTTATAGACGTCCATTGTTTTTATATCAGGTGAATGATATCTCCAACCCTAAAGTTAACCCTCACAAAAAACCTGTGCACATTATTAGATTTAAAGAGTAACATCATCTGGACCTTTAACTAGCCTTTTTAGTGACATATAAAATGTTAAACAGTTTCTATGACATTGCATTATGTTAGTGAGGACACTTGGCTCTCACAAGTAAATGGTAAATGGACTGCATTTATATAGCGCTTTCATAGACCTAATGGCCACCAAAGCGCGTTACATATTGCCTCACATTCACCCATTCACACACACATTCATACACTGACGGCGGTGTCAGCCGTGCAAGGCGCCATTCAGCTCGTCGGGAGCAGCTGGGGTACTTAGGTGTCTTGCTCATGGACACCTCGACACTTGGTCAGGTGGAACCGAGGATTGAACCACCAACTTCCAGTTTGTAGACAACCAACATGAACCACTGAGCCACTGCCGCCCCTGTGCGCACGCGCACACACACGCACACACACACGCACACACACAATTTGTTTTTTTCTTATATTTTATATTTTTGCAACTAATAAATACTTCTGACATTTTACATCCCTCTATTTTCATGTTTGTTTTTGTCTTATGACAAGTTTTGTCAAGTGAGAGCAAGTGTCCTGAAATATGTGATATCTTAAAACTAAAATATTTTTTTTACAGTTTTTTTTTACAATCACTTTGTTACTATTTTCAGAACCTTGATGTCATTTTTCACAACTCTAGACACAAAACTCACAACCAATGATCAAAATTCACATTTTTCAAAACTTTAACCCATTTCTCAGTTGCTTGGATACAATACACATACAACTTAGATCATTTGTTCATTCAACATAAATCACCTGTTCAATATGACACAACTTACTAACACAGGGTTGCCAACTTGTGAGTTTTGCTTGGAGTGAGATTTTTTTGTTGTTGTTGTTTGGGGTCACAATGTCTTATAGGGCACAATTTCACCTGGGCACAATGTCTTGTAGGCCAAATGTATAGTTTGTCCAATTTTAATTTGGCATAGCCCAACAGTTTTACTGATTTAAACAGAATTTGTTTTGGGAGTAAAATTCATAAATTATTGTTCTTTCCCATATAATTTTGTAAAACTATGTTGAGACATCTGTCCCTCTAGGGGGGTTCGGGGGCATGCTCCCCCGCAAGAAAATTTTGTACATTTTAAGGTTAAATGTATCAATCTGGTGCACTTTGAGAGCTCAAAATTAAGAGCTTTAACCAGCTTCAACCCATGAACTGTGACATTGAACAAAGGAAAAGCCTCGAATTGTACCTGGACATTAAAAACTATCTTTTTAGTTATGATATAATCCTCTGTTTTAGGATGCCAAACGATTATTATAATAATGTAATAATGATTTTTATAATTATTCCTATTACGTAAAATCCATATAGGCCTAGTCAATGAATGTACTGTATATGAAAATGAATAAGCATATTACTTACACTATTGTATAGGAAAATTACAATAGTAATTTTAAAACGCGTCAAAAGCTGCTTTCAAGCACCTCACGCCCTCGCCCTATGCCACTATAGATATTCAGTGCATGGTATCTTTTTTGCTAAAAAGACAGGCACGTAGTGCAAATATACGCTCTCAACTCACGTACAAAGTCAAAGGCAGTGCAGCGTCTCTGTGCATCGCAAAAGCCCGTGTTGACAGTTTGTTTAATATTACAGTTTTTTACAATCACTTTGTTACTATTTTCAGAACCTTGATGTCATTTTTCACAACTCTAGACACAAAACTCACAACCAATGATCAAAATGCACATTTTTCAAAACTCTAACCCTTTTCTCAATTGCTTGGATACAATACACATAAAATTTAGATCATTTGTTCATTCAACAAAAATCACCTGTTCAATATGACACAACTTAACATCAAAGTACGACTATTTCAAAAGGCAATTCACACATTGCATTTCAAATGAGTGTCTATTCATTTCCTTACAATGATCTAACTATCCATTGATACAACTGCTCAAAATGATAAGTAACTGTTGCAGTACTCTTAATGTATAGTTGTATGGAAACAGACACAATCTTCCATGTTTACAGTAAATCATGAAAGTTTCAAGATAATGAGATTCATTTTCACCAATTAGCATGGAGCATGAACAAATTAGACTACAATATCCATGGATGTAGCCTACAGTAATATTACGTACTGTATATATTTTTGCTTTGATTCCAATACAATGTGTGTTTTGTACAACAGTACATATACAACAGTGTTTTGTATCAATATATCAAACACTTTCTTCAATGATTCCACTAGGCCTATATCTGTATTCTCTCTATTACTACGTAAGTTCAGTAATTTCACTTGAATTGCAATGTGGATTACCTATTACAAATGTCATTTACTGTAAGTGAAATTACTGAACTTGAATATATAAGCTTGATAAAAATGATCATTCTAGAAGAAAATTTCCAATTGCATTTAGAGGCTTTTGCATCTGAACGCTTCATTTACTGTACATGTAGTACCATAATGAAATCTGTATCATCTATTTTGTTCTACAATATTTAATGATTGTACAAACAATGACACAGTGAAACTATCGGTTACTTGTGTGTGGATGATCTATAGTTATGTTTCAATGGTATTTCACAGTAAATTTGCTTTTTGAACCAATGATTGTGCAAGTGCAAGATTTCTTTAAAGATGTGAATGCACGATGCAATGTTTTGAACATTAGACAGCCTGTGTTACAAGTGATAACCATTTTGAGTTTTGTGTCTAGAGTTTTGAAAAATCACATCAAGGTTCTGAAAATAGTAGCAAAGTGATTGTAAAAACTGTAAGCGGGAGATTACCAGATACAGTATTTTGCTCATGTCCTGTGGGTGTTGTAGCCTAGGCAACCGTTTGAACTGACGCGCTACTGCGATCTAGCGTCAAAGCGTTCCATATCAAGAGTACTTCTGTCTGTCGGTGTCAGTGTCATCATTTTCCGCGATTTTTCTCTGCGTGATAAAATGCAGTGGTCCAATCAGTAGTTAAGAGCCTGAACTTGCTTATAGTAATACAAAAAAAAATACAGCACAGAAGAATTTCTAATTTAGCGTGAGATTTCTTTGTTGAGCGTGAGACCGTGAGATTGAGGCTGAATGCGCGAGTGTCACGCCAGATGCGTGAGAGTTGGCAACCCTGTTAACATCAAAGTACTACTATTTCAAAAGGCAATTCACACATTACATTTTAAATGAGTGTCTATTCATTTCCTAACAATTATCTAACTATCAATTGATACAACTGCTCAAAATGATAAGTAACTGTTGCATTACTCTTACTCTAATGTAGTTGTATGGAAACAGACACACAATTGTCCATGTTTACAGTAAATCATGAAAGTTTCAAGATAAGAGATTCATTATCACCAATCAGCGTGGAGCACGAACCAATTAGATTACAATATCCATGGATGTTGCCTACAGTAATATTTTACTGTAATGCTTCATCAGACACTGTGTCTATGGTCCTAATACTGTACCACCTTTTCAGACTATTTACTGTAAAGTATTGACAGTACTGCACTGTATAGATGCAGGCCCTTGTAATTGCTTGTAATTGTCCAATTCTGCCAACTTGTTACTGATGATTGAGTGCACATTGTGGAATGAGTATATAAAGAGTAGATTGGGATCCAATTGCAAGAGCATAGTGACAGGTAACACGGAGCCAGCAGGTGATCCAGGTCACAATGGAGGTCAAGCTGTGGTGGGAGGAAGATGAGGAAGATGTGTTGGGCAAAGGAATGGTAGAGGACAGGCACCCCTTCTGAGAGGTGGTCGTGGGCCTCGTTTGAGAGGAGTGGGGGAATGTGGTAGAGGACAAGGCCACGGACCAAGACAGCGGCAGCGACAGCATAGAGTGTCCAATGAAATTCGGGCAATAGTTGTAGACCATGTCATAAATCATGGCATGACAATGTCTGAGGCGGCTACAATGATACAACCAAACCTCAGAAGGTCAACCATGGCCTCAATAATCAGAACTTTCCGCAATGAGAACCGGTAAGTTATCAGCATACACTAAACATTATGCTACTCTCAATTGTCAAATGACTGCAGACTAATGTATATCACAGAATAGGTGATATGACCAAGTGTCTTCTTACTCTAATGTTCCCTGTAGAATTGTGACTAGGCCAAATAGTGGAGGCAGAGGCAAAATTCTAACTGACCAACAAGAGCAGGCTGTGGTCGATCTGGTTCGGGCCAGAAATGATATTCGCCTTACAGAAATTTGCCAGCATATCTTGGACAATGAAGACATGTTCAACAATGTGGGATCCATAAGTTTGCCGACTAATGCACGCATACTGAAAAGGCACCAAGTGTCTATTAGGTCAGTTAGGTGACGCCTTGGGGGTGAGAATACTGCGTGTCTTTCGAAAGAAATGCAGACAGAGTGAAACAAATGAGGACTGATTATGTTCAGGTAAGTTGAGTTTCAAGACGGCTGTTGTAAAAACATTCCCAAAAATTCTACATTGTACAGTAATCACAACCATCACAAATTCATATATTTGGATGAGGCAGGTTTTAATCTGGCCAAGACAACGAGGAGAGGTCGGAATTTCATTGGTCAGCGGGCAACCATCCAAGTACCTGGACAACGTGGAGCCAACATTACTATGTGTGGGGCTATATCAGAAGATGGTGTGGTGGGACGCAGACCTCATATTGGACCATATAATGAAGCTCTCCTTGTCACCTTTCTTGATGAGCTCGATCAGGTTTGTAGAGCTGAAGGTGTGACCTATGTCATTGTCTGGGACAATGTCAGGTTCCATTATGCTTAAGTGGTGCAAGAATGGTTTCAGGCCCATGCACAATTTACCACCCTGTATTTACCCCATACTCTCCCTTCCTTAATCCGATTGAGGAATTTTTTCTTCCATGCGAAGGTCCATGCCCCTCCTTGAACTGCCACCTTAACCCTCTGAGACCTAAGGGTATTTTTACAATAAATTTTCCGTCTGGTGTCATTTACTATAAAAGCTTGTAAAACATCAACCCTTTGGTGCATAGACAATTGACACACCTCTTTGTTTTCAGGACAAATTGAACTTTCAGAATATTTGTGTTACATTGATGTCACCTTAATGTAAAATAAGTTATGGGACCATAAAGACAAATGAAAAAATAAATCGGAAATGGAATCACTCAAATATTTATTGAAATCACACACAAATAAATAAAAGCTAAGCAATTTTCCTCTGGAAAATAGTTTATTCATGTCTTTGGAGTTCTGGAGCACAGGAATAAACATTATAACTTGTACAGAACCAAAACTATTGACATTTTTCCAAAAGAAGTCCAGGCGATTCACTGATGCCAAGCCTCAAAACAGTTCAGCAGTCACACAAAGGTCCACATCAAAGGTTTTGCATTTCTATTTTTATGTATTCTTTTATTTATTATGTACTTTTTATTCTTTTATAATACATTTATACTGCTATAATACTTTTTTACAGTAAATAAATAAATGGCACTTCAGCTGGGTCTATGCTGGTAATCTAGTTCCTCATCCGTCAAAAAGCTCTGTTCTCCTGAAAATCCATCATCCTGCAATGCACCAAAATAGACTAGCGCTTTATTTACGTCAATTTCGCTGTGTTTCTCTGTGAATAGCGCGTCTCCGTGCGTCTCTATCTCTCTCCACTATATCAGCGCTTGCTTCATGCGCCATGACGCACACCAATGTTTACAGCGGATCAGCCTGTAATTGGTCAAAAACCATCACGTGAACACATCACGTGATATCCAGAATGGCCGCTAGCATCGTGCTAGCGGCAAAAATGGCGGAATATTTATGAATTATGGATCTCAGGAGTATCAAAATTGATATAAGTGTTTGGATTTATTGCTGAAAACCTCTGAAAGGAAGCACAAGTTCCAGGCTGGATAGAAAACCTTCTGTAAAGGCTAGAAAGACACCAAAGACACCCCCGTGATGGCTAGCTCGTTAGCTTTCTGCCGAAAAAAACGGTAAGAAAATCGATAAATCTGTCATCGACTTATGTTAACTTTTATCGGAGGTGACGTGTGGCATCGTCGACGATGCCGTCGGGCTCAGGGGGTTAACGTGGTGGAGGGGTTTGAGTACCCGAATGACCCTAGGGGCTATGTTGTCTGGGGCTATATGCCCCTGGTAGGGTCTCCCAAGGCAAACAGGTCCTAGGCGACGGGTCAGACTAAGAGCGGTTCAACACCCCTTATGAAGAGAATAATAACAAGGACCGTGATATCGCCCGGTATGGCGCAGCCGGGGCCCCAACCTGGAGCCAGGCCCAGGATCGGGGCTCATATGCGAGCGCCTGGTGGCCGGGCCTCTTCCCACGAGGGACCTCGGGCCTCTTCCCTCTTCAGCCCGAAGGAGTGACGTGGGACCGCCTTCCCGTGGGCTCACCACCTGCAGGAGGAGCTGTAAGGGGCCGGTGCAGAGAAGATTTGGCGGCAGCCAAAGGCCCTGGACACGGAAACTAGTCTTAGGGACGTGGAACGTCGCCTCGCTGGCGGGGAAGGAGCCTGAGATTGTGCGTGAGGTTGAAAGGTTCCGACTAGAGATAGTCGGGATCACCTCTACGCATGGCTTGGGCTCTGGAACCACACTCCTTGAGAGGGGATGGACTCTTCACCACTCTGGAGTTACCCATGGTGAGAGGCGACGGGCTGGTGTGGGTTTGCTTATAGCCCCCCAGCTCAGCAGCCATGTGTTGGAGTTTACCCCGGTGAACGAGAGGGTCGTTTCTCTGCGCCTAAGGGTCGGGGATAGGTCTCTCACTGTCGTCTGTGCCTACGGGCCAACTCTCACATGGGCAACGACAGTGACACCTGTAGGGGTGTGATTGGGAGGATCCCCCCCCCCCCGACCTGAACCCGAGCGGTGTTCAGTTATTGGACTTCTGTGCTTGTTACAGTTTGTCCATAACGAACACCATGTTCAAGCATAAGGGTGTCCACCAGTGCACGTGGCACCAGAACACCCTAGGTCGTAGGTCGATGATCGACTTTGTGGTCGTTTAATCTGACCGTAGGCCATATGGGCGGAGCTGTCAACTGATCACCACCTGGTGGTGAGTTGGATCCAATGGCGGGGGAAGAGGCTGAACAGACTCGGCAGACCCAAGCGTACTGTAAGGGTTTGCTGGAAACGTTTGGCCGAATCTCCTGTCAGAGAAATCTTCAACTCTCACCTCTGACAGAGCTACGACCAGATCCCGAGGGAGGCTGGAGGTATTGAGTCTGAGTGGACCATGTTCTCCACCTCCATTGTCGAAGCAGCTGCTCGGAGCTGTGGCCGTAAGGTCTCCGGTGCCTGTCGAGGCGGCAATCCCCGAACCCGGTGGTGGACACCGGAAGTAAAGGATGCCATCAAGCTGAAGAAGGAGTCCTATCGGACCTGGTTGGCCTGTGGGTCTCCGGAGGCAGCTGACAGGTACCGGCAGGCCAAGCGGACTGTGGCCCGGGTGGTTGTGGAGGCAAAAACTCGGGCCTGGGAGGAGTTCGGTGAGGCCATGGAGAAGGACTATCAGCTGGCCTCGAAGAGATTCTGGCAAACTGTCCGGCACCTCAGGAGGGGGAAACAGTCCCCTACCAATGCTGTTTACAGTAGGGGTGGGCGGCTGTTGACCTCAACAGGGGATGTCGTCGGACGGTGGAAGGAATACTTCGAGGATCTCCTCAATCCCGCCGTCACGTCCTCCATTGAAGAAGCAGAGGCTGAGGGCTCAGAGGTGGACTCGTCCATCACCCTAGCTGAGGTCACCGAGGTAGTCAAGAAACTCCTCGGTGGCAAGGCACCGGGGGTGGATGAGATCCGCCCTGAATACCTCAAGTCTCTGGATGTTGTGGGGCTGTCTTGGTTGACACGCCTCTGCAGCATCGTGTGGCAGTAGGGACAGTGCCTCTGGGATGGCAGACCGGGGTGGTGGTTCCTCTTTTTAAGAAGGGGGACCGGAGGATGTGTTCCAAGTACAGGGGGATCACACTTCTCAGACTCCCTGGGAAAGTCTATGCCAGGGTACTGGAGAGGAGAATACGGCCGATAGTGGAACCTCGGATTCAGGAGGAACAGTGCGGTTTTCGTCCGGGCCGTGGAACACTGGACCAGCTCTATACTTCATGGGAGTTTGCCCAACCAGTCCACATGTGTTTTGTGGATTTGGAGAAGGCATTCGACTGTGTCCCCCGAGGCGGCCTGTGGAGGGTGCTCCGGGAGTACGGGGTCCGGGGTCCTTTGCTAAGGGCTGTCCGGTCCCTGTATGACCGAAGCTTGAGCTTGGTTCGCATTGCCGGTAATAAGTCAGACTTCTTCCCAGTGCATGTTGGACTCCGGCAGGGCTGCCCTTTGTTGCTGGTTCTGTTCATAATTTTTATGGACAGAATTTCTAGGCGCAGCCAGGGGCCGGAGGGTGTCAGGTTTGGGGACCACACGATTTCGTCTCTGCTCTTTGCGGATGATGTTGTCGTATTGGCCCCTTCACACCGGGACCTTCAGCATGTACTGGGAAGGTTTGCAGCCGAGTGTGAAGCGGCTGGGATGAGAATCAGCACCTCCAAGTCCGAGGCCATGGTCCTCAGTCGGAAAAGGGTGGCTTGCTCACTTCAGGTTGGAGGAGAAATCCTTCCTCAAGTGGAGGAGTTTAAGTATCTTGGGGTTTTGTTCACGAGTGAGGGAAGGACGGAACGGGAGATTGACAGATGGATCGGTGCAGCTTCTGCAGCAATGCGGTCGATGTACCGGTCTGTTGAGGTGAAGAAGGAGCTGAGCCGTAAGGCAAAGCTCTCGATTTACCGGTCAATCTACGTTCCTACTCTCACCTATGCTCATGAGCTTTGGGTCATGACCGAAAGGACAAGATCCCGGATACAGGTGGCCGAAATGAGCTTTCTCCGCAGGGTGGCTGGACGATCCCTTAGAGATAGGGTGAGAAGCTCGGTCACTCGGGAGGAGCTCAGAGTAGAGCCGCTGCTCCTCCACATCGAGAGGGGTCAGCTGAGGTGGCTCGGGCATCTGTTCCGGATGCCTCCTGGACGCCTCCCCGGGGAGGTATTCAGGGCACGTCCCACTGGGCGGAGGCCCCGGGGAAGACCTAGGACACGCTGGAGAGACTATGTCTCCCGGCTGGCCTGGGAACGCCTCAGTGTCCCCCCAGAAGAGCTAGAGGAAGTGTCTAGGGAGAGGGAAATCTGGGCATCTCTGCTTAGACTGCTGCCCCCGCGACCCGGCCCTGGATGAAGCGGAAGAAGATGGATGGAGATGGAAGGTTCATGATAGGCACCCTCATGAACAAGTCGCTCTTCTCCAGGCCATGGATGACACCTGCAATGACATCACAGCAGACCAGTGTCAGGCCTGGATTCGCCATGCCCGAAGGTTTTTTCCAAGATGCTTGGCTAATGAAAACATCCATTGTGATGTAGATGAGAACCTGTGGCCAAATCCACAACACAGAGTTGATGACAATGTAGAAGAACAGTAATTGCTCCTGTTTTATTTCTTACAGTACAAGCAAGCAAGTTGAGGAACACTGCATTTGATGTTTTACAGTACTGTCTTTTCTATTTTACTGTATAGCTAATTATTTTTGCTTTGATTAAAATAAAACAATGTTGTGATTGTACTGTAGTGTTTTCAATCAATATATTAAAAAAATTTTGTTCAATGATTCCACCTGTAATATTATCTCTACTACTGCAGTACTTTACAGTAACAGCGGTATTTACTGTACATGTAGTGCCATAATGAAACCTGTATCACCTATTTTGTTCTACAATATTTAATGATTGTACTGTAAGAAATCTGGGCGGTCTGATCGAAGGGGGAATTTGCATATCATAATTAATAATTGATAATTAATAATTATTCATACAGATTTGGATCAGACTGGTCTTACATGCTAATAAATCTCCCATTTAGGAAGGCTTATTTCAATTTTACCCATATGCATCCATGTGTGTCCCTGCAATTAACCACAAATTAATTGTTATTAATTGCCAGGACCACGTTTTACAAGACAGGCAAAATCAAATAGCTCAATTAATTTATAGGTTTATTTTGGAAGGCGAATTCTCTGGCCAGTAGAATTAACCCTCCTAAAAAAACCAAAAACATACCTTTTCAGGTATCGTCAATTATGTAAAGCGCGTAGCTTTTGATCGGCACTTCAGGGACTTATATTATGAGCAGACGATAAATCAGTCAGGGATGTGCATTAATTGTCTTTAATAAGGTAACTACTTAAGCATTTACTACGTTACAATGATACATGTATTTACAAACATTAAAAACACAAACTAAGACGAACGCGGGGCGTTTAGACAATGAGAACATGTTTAGATGTTGGATCTGAGAGAGAGAGAGAGAGAGAGAGAGAGAGAGAGAGAGAGAGAGAGAGAGAGCATGGAGAGACATTCACGGTTCTGACACACCAAGAAACCTCATCTTAATGCTGCTTAAAAGCGTTAAAAGATAATATACTTGCGAAGCATATTTGGTCGGTGTGTGTCGTGTGCTCGTTGCTCGGCCCGTTCGGTCGTGGTGACTGGAGGTGCTGTCCGGCGTGTGCGCGTCACGTGGACCGCGGCCGAGGCGTTCTTGCCCGGCCCGTCCTGGTGCGTGCATGGCTGGTTGCGGGTGCATGGCTGGTTGCACGTGCACGGTTGGTTGCGCGTGGCTCCTGTTGTTCCGTGGGGAGTCACGTGGCGGTCGTTGGCATTCAGCGCGAGTGTTTGAAAGGCTTAAAGTCTTTGAGGCGACGTTACCCGAGGCAATAGTTCGGCAAAGTCCACTTCCTTTCCTGGAAGACGAGCTTGGTAGTCCAGTTGAGTAAAGGACGAAACTTTTACACGAACAAAAGGGAAGATCCATGGTTGGATCAGAGTCCCGTGAGGTTTACATGTTGACGGGGCGCTTGAACGTTCGGAAGAGTAGAGAGAGGATAAAGAGAGCGGAGCTCACCTTTATACTGCTTGAAGGCAGCCAGCCTTTTCCTGTGGCTGGACCAATCTGAGTGTGTAAAAATCAAGCGGGAGCTAGAATTTTATGGTCCTTTGTTCTAAGACCAGGGCTCCTCGTGGGAGGGGGTGTGATCAGTGAGGTTTTTAATGGTAAACCATCTTCATTGGCAGTAAAACATATTAAAAATACACTTTGCTTTACATCTATGTGCATATTCGGGTGTCTCATTCAATGAGCATTCTGGAGACATCAAGGAACATTATGTGACCTTAACGAAATATACACTTATGTTTACAATGCATAAAGAAGGTATTTCTAATTTCTGTTTATGCTGCAACCAAACAAAGTTATTTCACTGTGACATGGGAAACACACGTACATAGACACACATTGAATATATTTGGTTAAATATCTTCAAAACACAGAAAGGAATGCCAACCTCTTTGCTCAAACAGGTTTTGTGACATTCCAAAGTCTTGTAACTTGATACTCACTGGAGTATCTGGATGAGTATGTGTGTGTGTGGCTTAGAAACCCCCATGGGGGGGGGAACGGTTGATTTGTCTGGCAACCTTACATCTCCCCCTTTTCGTTAGATGAAGTCCTTGCGTGGACTTCCATCGAACGACTCCCATCGCAATGGACGGATGCCAGGTGAATCATGAAAGTCAGGTAGCAGGTGGTGGCTAAGCTGAGGTTTACATCTCGTGAGCCTCTTGTGCGGGGTGAAGGTAAAGTGTCAGGGCGTGGTTGATTACCGTAGGGGTGCCCAGCGCAGGATCAGCTGCAGTCCAGGATTGGACAACCGGTGAGGCAGTTGTGCCGTGCAGTGTGAAAGAGGGGCAGTTGAGACACAGCTAGGTGGCCTATGTCGCTGGGAACAAGTCCAGTTCGGCTGGGCCCCTCCTTTCACCGTTCAAATTCCAGTTATGGAATCAGGGTGAAATCGTGGGTTTCGTCACGGCTAGGACTTAACCCAGGCTCGGTCGCAGCAGGGTAGCTCGGGTCTTGGAGCAAAAGCTGCTTGGTGAATTTTAGCATAGTTATTCTGGCAGACAATGAGCAGTTGTCTCGTTGGAGCTCGCTAGTCTGGTTCAGTAGAATGCTGTGAGTTGGTGTTGTGAGTTACCTTTTGGCTGTGAGATTTCAGTTCGTTTTGTTGCTGGACAGGCCGGTGTTTGACTGCGTTCTGGCAGCAGCGGTGTGGGTGTCCACTTAGCTCTGCTTGCGTGGCAGTCGACCATATGCTGCCTGACGTCGGCCCTGGTGACGGCTACAGCTGTCCTCTGGTTGGCTGGAGGAACAGGAAGACGACAACAGCAACATCCTCTAGGAGGAAGTCGCTATCTTGGAGATAGGCCTGGAGGCTGTGGCCCTCCGTGGAGTTCGGGTCGAACTGGGTGATGTCCTTAGCCAGCAGGTTGAGATCTTTGAGGGTCATTCCATTTGCAGCTTTGGAGTCTGGCTGGATGATCTCTCTTTGTTTGTTGACAGGGAAGAGTTCTGTGGTGAAGGCCGGTGACGTTTTGGAGCGTGGCCATTCACTTCTTCCGTAGGATGACAGTTCGTTGATGGAGGACTCTGTTCTACTCAGCAGTGAGGATGCTGAGGGAGGTCTCTCCCTTCTTGGCTCTGGTTTCTGTGTGAAGACAGGTTGAAGTTAATTTCTGACCACATAGAGCTCGTCGTTGGCGTCGTCTCGCTGTTGGGTCAGATGGTCCATTTCAACGCTGCACCTTTGACCTGTCTTCCGGAGCAGTGATTTTAGAGTTCTTACTTTCAATGTCAGTTTTGGCTTTCTCTAGCTGATGTTCAGCAGACTGGAGTTGGTTTTCCAGGTGTTTCTGGACAGTCTTTAACTCTTGTTTGTCACGTTCAGTGACTGCAAGGGCTGCTTGGAGCTTGTCGACTTGTATCTTTGTTTCTTGCTCCGCTTCGTCGGACGCTTTGAGCTGGTCTTTGCAGTGTTGAGTGTGCATCAGCTCTCTCTCAGGAACCTGGTGGTCTTGAGTTCGTCCTGGACTTTCACTTCCAGCTTGTCTATGCGGCGTTGGGCACGTGTCAGCTCCTCCTGAAGGTGGGTGACGTGCTGGTGGCTTAGATTTAGCTGGGCTGTGAAGGCATTGCTTAGGGAACAGGTTATCTTGGTTAGTTCCACATGGTTTTGATTCTGGTTTGAATCATGTGTCAGGAATCTTGTCAGAATTAAGATTATTATTAAAAATAATAACAGTTCAATTGTCTTTGATGTGAGACAGTCAGTAATGCCTCTGAGCAAGGCGTCCACATCTTCCCGATGGGCAGTAGAGTTTGTAGTCCACGACATGCTGGCACGAGAGAGGGAGGAAAGATTTCAGCGGCTGTCGGCTGGGACAGTCTGATGCCTTTGAGGATGCCGCTATGCCACTCGATGCAATGTCCTGGTGCTGCGGTGTGCAGCCCCCATTGTGCGAGACTGGTGCGTGACTGGGCAACACTGGCATATCCCCCTTTTGCACTGTGGCAGTAGGAGCTGTGGCGAAGTGATGTCACGATGTGCATAAACTTCATGTGTTGGGCTGTTTAGCAGCAAGTGCTAGGTGAGCTGCCGCAGTTGGGTTCGACGGCAGGCTTGGGTGGTTGGAGGGGTAGAGAGGTGGTTTTCTCAGAGTTCATTTGGTTAGTCAAAGTCTTTGGTAAGCTGAAAGGTGCAGGGCAGCAAGTTCACAACTCCCTTTGGTGCTGAGGCTTTGCCCTCGTGGCTGGCTGCGGGAGTTCTTCTGCCTTTGTGACCTGCCAGTCAGGTTCTCTTGACCTGTGTGGCTGGAGGGGGAGGGGTTTGGAACTTGAGCTCAGGCATTCAGTTGTTTAAAGTCTATTACAGGCTCAAAGGACTAATTGTGGACGGGAGCTACCTGTCTTGGGCCAAATGTTGTGTTGGCTGTAGGATTGCACGTTCAGCTTACATGCTTGGGATCTGAGAGTTCGTTTTGATTCTCAGTTTTAGCACCGAGTCTTTCAAAAAGTTGGGCTTACATTAGCGTGATGGTTGAGCTAGTGTTTGGCAGGGCCTTAAGGGCTCAAATCATTGTCTCTGTTGGTGGCTATGTAGAGTTTTCGTGCCACCCCCTTTTGTTTAGGTTTCCCAGAAGTCTTAGCGTCTGGGCTGGTGTTGTGTGGGACACCGGCTGTCATGCTCAGGTTGTGCAGCTGTCAGTTGTGGTGGCTCCTTGGTGCTGTCACTTAGTGAAGTGGCAGTGAGCTCTGTGGTCTGATGCTGACGAGCAGTGTTCTCAGTAGTGAGCGGTGTCTGTTTGAGTCTTGCACTGAGACGTAGGATGTCTGGCTTGTCCTTCTGGTGAGGTGTTGTGCAGAAACTATTTCAGCGCCGAACTCATTTGTGTCGTCGGTGACGTGGCTGCACTGTTGTTATCTGATGTGTCCTCAGACTTGTGCTTGCCAGGGGTGTGATGAGAGGGGTACCGCTCTTGGCTGGTTGGGCATGAGTCCCTTGGTGATGGGGTGCGGCTCAGAGCTCCTGGTCTGGTGTGTTAGATGAGCACCATGACTGTTGGGTCACCCTCTGCTGGCCTGGAACGGTTTAACTCTCAGTGAAAGTGTTTGTGATGCGTGGGGTGCCTTCTAGAGGCAGCTCTGAGTCGTGCTCAGAGACAGGTTAGTTTGAGGGGTTTTGCACAGTCTTTTTGGTAAAGTCTTTGCTTAATGTGAGCTTTCTGGGCCCAGTCTCGTAGCTGAGGTAGGCATGCTACGGGGACAGGCCAGGGTGCTTACGGAATAACTCACAGTGGGATGCAGGTTTTGAAGGAACAAAGTTCTGAAACTGGCATCCTTTCATACCTGTTGGTTTACGTTTCGAAGTAGGTTTGCAGAAGTCGGTGGAGTTTCAAGTCGGTTTCACTTGATGTCCACGGCGTTGATAACCTTGGTCTGATTCTGGATCAGGGAGTTAAGCGATCAGAGCTTATTGCAACAGCTTATAGTCCATTTTGACAGTCTCTGTCTGACGATCTAGGAAGCTGTGCACCTCACGACTGGACGTAATCCATATCAAGCAGAATCTGTTTCATGCGGTCAGGTTGATTAGACACGTTGCAAGTAAAAGTCTTATCTGCATGTCGTGGTTTGATGCAGGGTTCTGGGCGAATGTCGGGACCTCTCTGGTTAGCTTTGTTAAATCCGTTTTGGAGCCATGCCGTGGTTTGGGGCAGCGGTTCCTTGGAAGGTTGAGGTCAGGTTAAGCAGGGGCTTTTGTGGCATTCTGTCACACTTGTTGCGTGTGGCTAATGCATGGCCCTAAAAGTTCAGAACTACTGCTTAGTAGGTTCGTTAGGTATTTAGCATAAAGCTAAATGTCTCTTATGTCCTTATCTTAGCTGTGAGTGTTAGGGGGCTAAGTTTTGTGTGGAGGTTCTTATGACTAAATTATTTCTCTAGACTTAGCTGGTGGTTCACTATGGCTCGACTAAGTGACCGATAATGAGAGAAGGACAGCTTTCTTATTTGAATTCTGCTTATTATCGATCCTCAGGACTCTAGTAGTGCCCTAGTAAATTGTTGAAATTACTTGTGTGGTAGGGTCACAAAAACGAGTGCACTGGTTGAACTTAGCCAGAATAACAAGTAAGCGTGTCTCTATCTCCTTTCTGGGTTCTATGGGAAATGGAACCACACTCGGACAAGAGAGGGGGGAAATTAAAATAACTGACCTAAGGGAATAGCGGCTTGCTATTATTATCGAGGTCTAATAAAGCTAATAAAATAGCTACTGAGGAAAAAATAAAATTAAAGCAAAAGAAAAATACTAATGATCAAAACACGGGAATGATCTGAAGTCGAGAGTTATTCAGTGGCATTAGTGGGTAAACTTTGGATTTGCTTTGATCGACACTCTATAATGGGTTGTAGTGTTTGGTCGTTCAAAACCACATTATGCGCGTCTTTCCAAAGGTTTAGTCAACATGACGGTAAACATTCCTATGGTTATACGAATTCTTCTGTAGTTGGTTACGCAGTTTACATGTAGTTAAACTTAAGTTTAATTAACGAGGTGTCTGCGAGGTTCGTCTTCAACTGTTAGAAAGGAGTAGGGATGCACCGAATATTCGGCCGCCGAAAATTTTCGGCCGAAAATGGCCCAAAAGTGCATTTTCGGTTTTCGGCCGAAAGACTTTTATCACCGAAACAATACGGCCGAAATATTGTGATGACGCAAACAGAAACCGCGAGCCGCACGTGCTTGTCTGAAGCAACGTGTCTGAGGTGTGGACGCATTTCAGTGTATCTGAAGCCGCGAGAAGACGGAAGCCTTATTTATCCACCTATATCTGCTCTAAACCATAGCTCTAAACAATGCGCGCCGCCATGACGACCACTCCGGTTGCGTGCGGGTCAAGAGCGGTGCACGCGCTGTCTGTGGAGACTCGCGCTACGGAGGCAGGCGAAAGTATAAACAAGGCAGCGCGAGTCTCCACAGACAGCGCGCGCACCGCTCCAAACGGTCGAGGCGTTTATACTTGACGCACTCTCCGTTGTACTATTCCTTGAAACGACAGTGGACGACTCGAAACGGTCCTCTAACCATTAGGAATCGGTGAGAAGAAGAAAGATAAACACATGACAATGTTTATTTCTTTTAGTATTCCGCCTCCAATACAAAAATAATCATGTAAAAGCCAGTAAACCCTGAGATTATTACTTGTGACATTACAAAAAAATATGCATGGGAATTGGGAACATGTATGTATGTATGTATAGAACTAAATTAATGCTCTCTTAAATACTTTCTACATTCACTAAACATGTTTCATGTGCATTTGTATTAAACATGGACCATTGTTCATTAAAAAAAGGCTTTTATGCTGTTGTATGCTAAATTTTTAAAATGTAACTAATTTAGACGTGCAAACTGGGTGCTGGTGTGATGAGAAGTTTGCACTCGGCTTTGTTTTTGAGAGAAAATTTCATTTTAAAACCTTTCTGCAGGCCAGTAGATTATTATTTAGTGTACACATGAGTGGGGTCAAGTTAAACATTTTAGTTTGAATTTTATTTTATACTGTGCATTGTGCTAAATAAATATTTGCATAGTTTGTAATTGAATTATTCTTTGAAAATGTTATATTAATTTATGCAATTGCAATGCCTTGATTTTAGTAAAGTTTGTACACAGTCATAGCCATAAATGTAATGATACTAATAATTGGCATTATTTCGGTGTTTTGGTTTCGGTTTTCGGCCTTGGTTTCCTCTTTTTCGGTTTTCGGTTTCGGCCAAGAATTTTCATTTCGGTGCATCCCTAGAAAGGAGTATTCCTAACCCAGTGAAAGTGAACTTTAGTTAATAAGAATTGTAAACATAGAAAAATGACTAATTAGGAACCCTAACTGGTGTTGAGAAAGTATTTCAGAATACTTTGTCCTGTGGAACACAAGCGATGATTTAGGGTTCACGTAAACGCAGCTAACTGTTAACTGTGGAGGTTATTCAGCTTAGCCTACGTTGGATGGGAGCTAGGTTAGGTTAGCTTAGTCTAAGTTAGCTTGATGTTAGGCTAAGTTAGCTTAGCCTCAGTCAGCTTAGTGATGGGTTAGTTTAGCTTAGCCTAAGTTAGCTTGATGCTAGGCTAGGTTAGCTTAGCCACCCAGGCTGGGATGTTTACAAAAGTGACATTAAGAGCTAACACTTCCTGTGACAAGTTGTTGTCATGGGAACAGAGCGTGTCAGAGCAATTCAACAGTATCTGAAGAATGCCTGTATATTTTACATGCATCATGCGCGTTTTAACGGAGGTGCCTATACTTATAATTTTCGAGAACTCGGTTGCATCCAGTAAAACGCAAATGTGTTTTGGCATTTGCTAATTTTCACATGGAACTATGTTCTTTATTTTACACATCTTCTATTTGTTTACAGAGGAAGGAAATAGATTTGCTGCAAGTCAAAGCTTGTCTAAGCACATATAAGTACGTCTCTCTCATGCATGAATGCTGACTTTTCCGCGAGTTACTTGTTTTGATCATTTAGTGGCTTCCCGCTTGTAGATGCAGCTAAAACTTAGGTGAATTACGTCAATCTAACAATGAAATTAAGGCCTTTACTTTGTAGACAGGTACACATACATTTAACTCTGTCCTGAGCTTTCTTTGTCAGAAACAGGTTTAGTCACACCGCAATTTGGATTTCCTTTTAACCAAAGCAGAAAAGATATCGGTACAGATTGCAAGCTGCTGGGATGAAAGCTTTGTTACACAGACTTACGCTTTAATGCTGAATTTCTTGATACCAGTTGGGAGTCTAAGGCCTAATTTTCTTTTGAAGTAGAGACGTCAATTTCAGCTATTGGTTTTATCTGCATTTAGACAAGCCAGGGATCAAAATGCGTATTGCACATTGTGTTTTAGTCGGATCACGAAGATCGAGTGCACGCCTATTGATTAACAGTAGTTTAAACTCGGGTGCTTTTACTACACTCTGTCGTCAAGGCAAAGTATGCCTTATTTGAAGTTGGTGTTTTCTGTAACTCTTCACTGTCACACAACCTAATGTTTAATGGTGTCGTTTTAAACAACATCTAGAAACTGCTTGTTTCAAAAGAGAGTCGTGCATAGTCTGTAGGCCGTTGAGGCTTACACGTCTATCTAAGATTCCTTTAACTTAGTAAAATTCTAATTCTACAAACGCAGAGTCTTGCAACTGCTTGAGCACACATTTTCATCTACTTTTAAAAGTTCTACGTCCGGTGTTGATCACGGACCTTTTAGCAGGGTCTTGCACGTTGTTCGTGCAGTGTGTCTTCGGGGTTTGCAGTTCAGGATAATTTGGGGTTTTAGGAATTCTTACTGAGTGGGCCTTCACGCATCGTTGAGTGGGTATTGCGTGGGGTCAGGAGAACTATGGTGACTGACGGGTTCGAGGAAAAGTTTCTTGACACTGGCCTCCTCCTCAGTTACAGGTTCGTTGTAAGTTCCACAGCAAACTCGTTTGGAGTCGGCGGTGGTAGCACAGGCCCTCCTGGGTCTGACCTGCTGGATGTCGGTGTAGTGTGTTTACCGGTTGGAGACAGCAGGTGAGAAGTCTTTGTCTTGTAGCCTGTCAGAGATGTTGTGGGAGGCGGGGTTCCCACCCCTTTTCAGCTCTGGCGTGTTGGCTGAAATGTGCAGACTGGTCAGGAGGGGCTTGTGGTGTGTGTCCTCCCCTTCCCAGTCATGCTACAGTCTATCAGAGTGTTGTAACTCTGTGGGTCAAGTTCGTGTTCGAGATCTGGTCTCTGCTGGACGAGCTTGTGGATGGTCGCACGGGTCTCTTGCGCGTTCTTTTCGCAGGCCGTGGCTTTCGAATCTCTTTCAGTTCAGTCTCTGCTCTTTGCAAGAGTCTTCACTTCGTCGGAGTTTCTCGTTTAATTCTTCTCTGGTTTTTTTTCTGACAATCCTCTTCAGTCTGTGTAGAAGATTAGACAGGGCAGTTTGAAGTCTTTCACTTCCTTAAGTAGCTCGGGGTCGTTGTCATTCTCGGCGTTGCCACCTTGTGTTCCCGGGCGATGCGGCTCCTTTCGCGGAGGCATGCGTGTGCGGTGAGCTGGTAAGCGAGGTTGTGCCGTGTCTGGTCCAGTCTTTGTCAGCTGCTCCTGGCTCGGGGCTCTGAATCGCTGGTGACTTTGGGCACGACTGGAGATGTCATCGGAGATGCCTGGAGATGACTGAGACTGGAGATGCCTCGGCTCCGTCTCCAGGTTGTCCCAGAGGGTTGTGGGACTGTAGGACCGGAACATACTGGCTTTACTGTGGGCGAGAGGAACACAACACACACACCGAGAGACCAATGCAAGTTCGTTCTACGTCTAGCGAGCTATCTAATACAGGCTAAGCCATGTATGAAAATTTTGGTTAACTGATGCAGACAGTTAAACCGTTTGGTGGGACAATTTGGGTAGGTCATCATGGGTCTGAATGAAGATTTCCTTGGTGTCTCAGAGAGGTTCTGCCTTTTAGGTGAACTGAAAGGAACAGAGCACAACAGAACAGAGCAATGGTGAGCTAGCAAAGTATGAAGTAACATGCGACCATCAAAGATGGGGAGATCTGTAATGAAATGGCAATAATAGTACCCAAGAAGTGTTAGAAAGGGGAAGAGGAGGCCTAAGCCTGTTTGGAGCCGGTTTGCGGCTCGGAGAGGAGGAGGAAGCCGACCACTTCAAATTACCAGGGGAATCTCTAGATTCTGTGGCAAATAGTAATTGGATGGGTTTTAACACCTTTTCTAGTTTGCCTGGGGTGAGATGAGTCATTCTGAT
Source organism: Cyprinella venusta (assembly GCA_038021265.1). NCBI lineage: Eukaryota > Metazoa > Chordata > Actinopteri > Cypriniformes > Leuciscidae > Cyprinella > Cyprinella venusta. Next base: position 21,794,389 of record CM075872.1, on the reverse strand, counting down.
TGGAGACAGCCTCGTAGTTGGTCCTTCTGTCGCCACAACCACATGACAGCAGTGTCCGGGGCTCTCGGTGCACCAGTGCCGAGGTGTGCCCTCTCAAGCAACTCGACTTTGAACAACCGGCGGTGTTGCGGGCCGCACCAACGGAAAGGTGCAGGAGAGTCCGAGACATATGCTTGGTCAGAGCTGGTGACGCAGATCGGACGAACCAGCTCGCTGGACCCCAGGTAGAGGTGACTCAAAATCACCACAGCACGAGAGAGATTTCTACTTGCAAACACAAAACAGGATGAAGAACACGTGTACTTCAATGTGAATTAAAGCTCCTTTATCTAAATCAAATTGAGTGTCTATTTTTTTGTAGAAAAATCAAAGGCAACGGCTTTACTAGAATTATGGTATAAACAACAAGGAATTATGACAATGTTAATTATCAGAATAACCTAACCTCCATTCAGGGAAGAGATAGCATTAAGTGCAGCACTGAAGAGCACAGGAGGAAGCAAGCTGTAGTGGCGGGTTTTAGCCACTAAAGGTGTGGACCACTTCCTCCTAGTGGTCAAACTGGCTGACAGAGAGCTCGATTTGAACTGCATTCAAACTGATTTAAACACACTTCAAATTGAGCACCTGCATAGGGGTTAAGTGACCTTTAGATTAGTAAGGATACAGTAGTAATAAAACCAAATCAAAATTATTAAGAATAAATTGAAATGGTAATATAGAAATAAAGTCATGAAGCAATACCCAGTGGGAAATGAGAGACTTAATTCAATTTAACTTTGAAATTTGTTTGTTTCAAACCAATATTTGAATAAGATTAGGAAATTAAAGGTTGGTGTTATATTTGATGACAATCATGATTACAGTGAGGGATCAGTGATAGTAACCAAAACAAAACCAACTGGGAGAGAGAGCCATTCAGAACAGTGATGTTAGGTGATGGTGACTTAGAAAGGGGCCGGCCAAAAGGGGGCGCTTTCCTCCTAAGTGGTCATCAGAAGCTGTTAAGACTTAATTCTGAATTTAAATTCAAATGGGGGTTTGAACCAAATTCAAAACAAGTGCACACACTCAAGGTAAGGAAAATCGTGTTACTACAACGAGGCTGTAAATTACACATGCATTGAAAGTTAGAGAAACTAGTCCAAAATTTCAGCAAGAAAATAGTAGTTTTCTAACAGAGAATTTTGAGGAAAAGATGACCTAGCTGTTAGTGTCCACACGATGGCGCCACTGCGCTCATGCGGGGTAAAGCCAGGGCAATGGCGGTAACTTGATACTGCAGAGCACTCAAGGGCGCACCCCAGTGTTTGGCAGTAGTATTACAGCCAGCCCGCTGCCCCCGTGATAGATTAAGAGGGATTGGAGTGTTACCTTCTCACCGCTGCATAATCACAAATATTACGGAATTTTAAATCTCGACGGATTTCTTTCCGGTACTATATTTTACAAGCACATTTGGCAGGATTTTTTTTTCTTGCGCTGTGCAAAAGAAAACAGGAATTACTTGTCTGTTTCAGAACTTCAAATACATCTATCACAACTAGCGTTAATGATTAGAATGTTTTCAGTTTTGGATTTTTCTAGATTTACAGGCACTTTTCGCAGGATTCGTCGCTGCTTGTGCAGAAGAGAACAGGAACTAATCGTCTGTTCTAAGGTTCCAAATAACATCTATCACAACTAGCGTTAATGATTAGAATGTTTTCAGTTTTGGAATTTTTTTTTTGGTGCTATATTTATTTAAAACACGTTCGCAGGTTTTCGTCGCTGCGTTGTGCGAAGGGAAACAGGAATTACTCGTCTGTTTCCTGCTCCAACAGGCATACCACATAGCACCTATGATAATATGCTTGTCGGTTTTATACATTGAGTAGCTAAGTCAATGTTTTTTCAACCAGGAGCTAATCGTTACTCTAACGATTATAATATAAGGCCTTTTAAGGCGGGCGTACACGGTACGAATTCTGATGGTCGGAAGATCGTATGTCCAGGCACACGTTACGAGTGAGTTTATCCAAAAATCGTACGGAGGCAGTGATACACGACACGATTTTACGACCTGCTAAATTCTGAAGAAATCGCACGAAGTTCCGCGCTAAAAACTCTAATAACTGCATATAAAATATTGATTCAAGCCGTGATTATTTTGCTATAGGCTCGTTTTCAGCACGGGAAAAGGACGTCCGGTCACCCTTGTGTGTGTGTGTGTGTGTGAATGAGTTAAAAAACGTAGTTACGGTAGGCTAGACATTCAAAAATAAAATTTCAAGCTCTCTTTAATTAGCCGTTTAATCCACCTCATGTGTGAGTGTTTGCAATTCATTTTGCTGCGAGAAGCTATCGCCGTGAACGGGGCTTGAGTGAGCTTGAGCGCGTTGTGAATGAGGGCGCGGGTGCCAGATCCCGTGTTGTCAGATCCACATAATGGAAAGGTGACAGTATCAGGACTCGTTTTTTGGATTAATGTCACACTTTAGGAAGTTATTAAAGTGGTTCGTAATATATTTATCTTATTTTCAAAACACAAGCTTTGAACTTATTTTGGATTTTTATATAGCCTAATTTCTTTGCATTTGTTAGTTTTTTCTTGTTTTTCGTAGCAATATCTGGCAACATTGTTCTGTCGTCATTAATAAAAAAAGCTTAGGCTGTAGACAAACTGTTGCTTTTAGGAAGATACAACGTAATGATCATCGTGATGTGTAAGAATCTGTAAGAAATGTGTAACACTATCAAAAACAATAGCATAGCCTACAGTTGTTTCAGAATGAAATTTGCCAAATACTGGCCAGTAGGAACACGGCAGATGCTGTTTAGTTAACCTTTCACAAAGTCATCATAAAAACATTAATTAAAGCAGTGTTTCTAGTAGTCCACACCATTTTCGTCTTTCTTCTCTGGATTTCCTCAGCTCCTGATTGGTCAAATTCAGATAGATCGACAAATCGGCTCATTCAACCGCTTACACCTCACGAATGCAAGCCGACAGCCCCCAAACTTTTTCGACATGCTTAAAAATTATCGGGAGGTTGAGAGGTGCTCGGCTCGCCTCGTATCTGCCTCGCACACGATACGAGCCGCGACATGCGAGCATAACCGATTTACACGCGATTTCCCCCGAGTGAAAAAAATCATCGGCGATCGTAAAACAGCAAAAAATCGCACCGTGTACGCCCGCCTTTAGGAACAGTAGAAGAGCATCGTTCTACCGTATCCTGTCTTCACACGGTTCGAAGAATTTCGTTCGGACGGTGGAGTTAAAATTATTAAAAATGTCGTTTATGCGCAGAGGATTCTCTTCCATCTGTGCCCGAACAAATTTAATACTATGGAAACTGCAGTTTACTTTTAACAATTAACAGTGACAAAAATGTGTAACATTTTAGCAGCATGTTAAATGTTCTTTGACTGAGGCTTTGTGCCCAGATCAGTCAGATCGGGAGTTCGCAAGCGTTCACTCCGATGCGCGCGTGTAATATTAAATATTACATAAGCAATATTAAATAACAATATACACATCTGACTGAAATTGATTGCTCACAAACAAGTTTGAAATGTGCTAAGCGTTCTCCACCACTCTGTAAGAAATCTGGGCGGTCTGATCGAAGGGGGAATTTGCATATCATAATTAATAATTGATAATTAATAATTATTCAGACAGATTTGGATCAGACTGGTCTTACATGCTAATAAATCTCCCATTTAGGAAGGCTTATTTCAATTTTACCCATATGCATCCATGTGTGTCCCTGCAATTAACCACAAATTAATTGTTATTAATTGCCAGGACCACGTTTTACAAGACAGGCAAAATCAAATAGCTCAATTAATTTATAGGTTTATTTTGGAAGGCGAATTCTCTGGCCAGTAGAATTAACCCTCCTAAAAAAACCAAAAACATACCTTTTCAGGTATCGTCAATTATGTAAAGCGCGTAGCTTTTGATCGGCACTTCAGGGACTTATATTATGAGCAGACCATTAATCAGTCAGGGATGTGCATTAATTGTCTTTAATAAGGTAACTACTTAAGCATTTACTACGTTACAATGATACATGTATTTACAAACATTAAAAACACAAACTAAGACGAACGCGGGGCGTTTAGACAATGAGAACATGTTTAGATGTTGGATCTGAGAGAGAGACAGAGAGAGAGAGAGCATGGAGAGACATTCACGGTTCTGACACACCAAGAAACCTCATCTTAATGCTGCTTAAAAGCGCTAAAAGATAATATACTTGCGAAGCATATTTGGTCGGTGTGTGTCGTGTGCTCGTTGCTCGGCCCGTTCGGGCGTGGTGACTGGAGGTGCTGTCCGGCGCGTGCGCGTCACGTGGACCGCGGCCGAGGCGTTCTTGCCCGGCCCGTCCTGGTGCGTGCATGGCTGGTTGCGGGTGCATGGCTGGTTGCACGTGCACGGTTGGTTGCGCGTGGCTCCTGTTGTTCCGTGGGGAGTCACGTGGCGGTCGTTGGCATTCAGCGCGAGTGTTTGAAAGGCTTAAAGTCTTTGAAGCGACGTTACCCGAGGCAATAGTTCGGCGAAGTCCACTTCCTTTCCTGGAAGACGAGCTTGGTCCAGTTGAGTAAAGGACGAAACTTTTACACAAACAAAAGGGAAGATCCATGGTTGGATCAGAGTCCCGTGAGGTTTACATGTTGACGGGGCGCTTGAACGTTCGGAAGAGTAGAGAGAGGATAAAGAGAGCGGAGCTCACCTTTATACTGCTTGAAGGCAGCCAGCCTTTTCCTGTGGCTGGACCAATCTGAGTGTGTAAAAATCAAGCGGGAGCTAGAATTTTATGGTCCTTTGTTCTAAGACCAGGGCTCCTCGTGGGAGGGGGTGTGATCAGTGAGGTTTTTAATGGTAAACCATCTTCATTGGCAGTAAAACATATTAAAAATACACTTTGCTTTACATCTATGTGCATATTCGGGTGTCTCATTCAATGAGCATTCTGGAGACATCAAGGAACATTATGTGACCTTAACGAAATATACACTTATGTTTACAATGCATAAAGAAGGTATTTCTAATTTCTGTTTATGCTGCAACCAAACAAAGTTATTTCACTGTGACATGGGAAACACACGTACATAGACACACATTGAATATTTTTGGTTAAATATCTTCAAAACACAGAAAGGAATGCCAACCTCTTTGCTCAAACAGGTTTTGTGACATTCCAAAGTCTTGTAACTTGATACTCACTGGAGTATCTGGATGAGTGTGTGTTTTTGGCTTAGAAACCCCCATGGGGGGGGGGGGGGGGGGGGGGGGAACGGTTGATTTGTCTGGCAACCTTACAGTACGAACAATGACACAGTGAAACTATCGGTAGCTTGTGTGTGTGTGTGATCTATAGTTATTTTTCAATGGTATTTCACGGTAAATTTGTTTTTTGAACCAATAATTATTTATTTAAAGATGTGAATGCACAATGCAATGTTTTGAACAGTAGACAGCCTGTGTTACAAGTAATAACCGTTTTGAGTTTTGTGTCTAGAGTTTGGAAAAATGACGTCAAAGTTCTGAAAATAGTAGCAAAGTGATTGTAAAAAACTGTATTCGCTTTGATACTATTTTTTTACTGCCTTTAATTGGATTTTTACATCTGGTTAGGTGATGAGTACTTTAAAAGTACTTGGTTAACAGTACTCAAACAGCATCTCTAAAATTAATATGAAACATGTTTTGTGCAAAATCGTTTGATACTGAATAACCAAATCTTTGAAATAACTAAAATGCAAGCCAATAATTTTATTGTATTTTGGTTATTAAATTAAATGTTCTCATTACATGTCACAAATGTCTAATGCTTTTAAAGCAATGATTATATAAAAGGAAAACAAACAAACAAATGTATTCTGCATGTTTTAAATGAATGATTTGCTGTATAACAAAATTTATACCTTTGTGAAAATAAAACCATGGCAATTAAGAAAACTTAAATCTTTTCAATTCTTGTATAATTATTATACATAGTTTTATGAGCTTTGTTGTTTCAGAGACTTTCAGCCGACTTAAAAAAAACAAATTAAAAAAAAAAAACATTTGCCACACAGCAGGACTATTTAGATTTTCTTGACCGATTTCATACATTTCTTCAAACAATGGTCCAAGTTTTCAAAACAATTAAATGAAGTTTTATTAACTAAGTTCGGGAGGAGCACGTGCAGATAATTATCACGAGTGGGCGGGTTTCAGCAATCAGCAACCAATGATAAGAGGGTACAAATAGACTCAGCAGTCTTACCTCGATCCATTGACGGTTTGCAGCATTTGGCCATGTCCGAATCTAGCTCTTCCCGTTTCGATAAAGAAATTTCCGTCCTTCAAAATTAGGAATATTTGCCGCAACCCGATACATCTCGTGGGCATCAGGCCAAACAAACGGGTCCTCGCCACCGCGGGCAAAACATCCGCAATCTACTTCCGCGTATTTCTTTAAACCGGACCTTTCAATAAAGAGACAATGCAATGCTGCTCTCTTAACGCAAAGAAACGGACCTTCCTCCAGCGTCAAACCGCCACAACAAGCCGTAAATTAAGCCACGCTGCAGATTTATTCCCGGCTGATCCACACTCTACATCTGCCGGTTCAAATCTGTGAGTGCTTATATGGCTCAAAACTTTTATGTCCCTGATTGAACTTCGCATCGCTTCAATTGTTGAATGACGAGCAAGTTATGCTATCTGGACACAAATCGTGATCGGAGGATCACACGTTTTAAACAGTTTTTTGTTCAAATGATTTGCGTTCCTTAAACGTGATGCTTCCTTATGGCGTAAACTCACATGTAAACAGTAGGACGGGGAATCGATTCCAAAAAGAATCGATCCCGAGGCGTTAGAAAGTGAGAGTCGATTCCAAAGGTGGGAATCGATTCCTTTAAGGGGAATCGACTCCTTTAAGATTTTTTAACATAAACCGCGGCCGTAACCGATTTCATTTGTCAACACAATCACGGCTCATGTAAAATAAATAAAGACTAATTCAAACCCACAGCGTCACCGTTGGGTTTAATGATTAAGAACGAACAAATCGGGAACGTGACCCTTAGAAATGACAAATAAATAAATAAAATGAGAAAATAAGGGGGCTTTTACACTGGGCTCGTTTGCAGCGGTCCGAGCGCGTTTGTTCCCGACGCCCCCCACAGCGTGGGTCGGGCTTTCACACTCAACTGATTCTATCGAACCCTGGTGCTTTTGCGTGCATGCATCTTACATCATCGCAAACGTGCACGGCTCATTATAGAAGCAGATCGTGGGTAAATATTTATAAATTCATTCATCTATTTATTAGGGCCCAAGCCCTGAAAGGGCGAAGGCCCTATTGTTTTCCTTAGGATTATTTTTTTTTTTTTTATTTTTTTTTTTTCTAACGACTATCCGGGCACTTTTGGGGTCCTTAACATGCTCAAAAACTCTTGAAACTTTGCACACTGGTCAGAACCCGCGGCCATCAGAGCCGGGCTGAAGCTGGTACCCGGGCGTGGCAGGGCGGCTCGTCAGCGCCCCCTGGAACAGGGTCTGAACACTTTGTTTTTTTTTTTTCTAACGACTATCCGGGCACTTTTGGGGCCCTTAACATGCTCAAAAACTCTTGAAACTTTGCACACGGGTCAGAACCCGCGGCCATCAGAGCCGGGCTGAAGCTGGTACCCGGGCGTGGCAGGGGGGCTCGTCAGCGCCCCCTGGAACAGGGTCTGAACACTTTGTCCATAAATCAAACACGCTTGCATGTAATAATATGAAACTCGGTACACATGTCGATCTCATTGTTTCATATATACATCGCGCTTTTACTTTTTACCCCAGCCCAACAGGAAGTCATATATTTACGGTTGTTTTTAAAAAGCATGCAATGGAAATTAATATACTCCTCCTAGAGCATTCATCCGCATGGAACGAAACTCGGTCAGCCTGAAGTCAAGACATAGAGGATCAAAAATTGCGAGGGGATTTTTGATATCTCGAACGGTTTGGCTGTGGCGAGGAAACAAAATTATGGTGAGAAACGTGAAACAGGAAGTGTGTAATAACTTCAGCATACATCTACCGATCTTGATGAAACTTCAGGAGTGTGTTCGCTGTAAGAGGACGATCACATGGATGTGACTATTGTGTGTCAAAGTTATAGCGCCACCAACTGGCAGCAGGAAGTGTGTCACTTTCAGAATGCTTTGAAATCACCCTCTTATTTTAACCCGATTTGCTTCAGTCTTCATCTGTATAATGTAAATACACGGCAGATGTAGACCTGTGAATGGATTCTTGATATCTTTGAAACTGTTGCCGTGGCAACGCATTAAACTTTACCATTCTTTTAGGATGCCTTTGAGACTCTTAGCATGCTTGAAATTGCATGAAACTCGACAGACACATCACATTTATTAGCCAGTAGACACGTGCAAAGTTTCAGAAACGGGCGTGGTGAGGGCTCAGTAGCGCCACCTTTTGACAAAAGTGGGGTTGTTAGTTTTATCTACAGTAACAAAAATCGGTATGTATATTGTACTCCTCGAGCCGGACAACTTTCTAATTCACACTCAATAGCTAGGACCCACAGAAAGTCAGATATTTTTGTTTGAATGTAGTCATACTCCCTCTGAGCCTATGTCTGAGCCTTCTGTGTGTGTGTGTGTGTGTGTGTGTGTTTGCAGGGGGAGGGGGTTAACCATTTCACTGCTGTGTGTCTGGCCAGCATAAATAAAATACATTTCTTAAGCCTGGGATTTTTTAAATAAGTTTTTATTTTAATTTTTTATAAGTAAAGGCATATAGCCAGTTTAATTGTAGTGCATTGACAATAGTTTTATATAATTAGTTCATTAATTAAATTAACTTGGTCCATAAACTTGGTCTGAAAATTGGGTCCATAAATCAAACACACTTGCATATAATAATATTAAACTCGGTACACTTATAGATCTCATTAGCCCAAACAACTTTAAGCCAGCCCAACAGGAAGTCGGTTGTTTCGGTCTGTATATGAATGTTTTGCAAAACCAGCCTTTACATTTTTATTTCCCCCCTCTTAAGTAATTTTTAATTATTCCCACACCAAACTTCTTCAAAATTATGAAAATATATTAAAGATACTAAGGCATGTACTGGCCATCGGGACTACCGGGAGATTCCCGGTGGGCCGCGGTCTGGTTGGGCCGGCGGCCCGGCGCGTTATGTATTTTGTTTTTAAATCATTATTAATTGTAAATATATTCTATCGTAAGTATATTGTTAAATTGTCCAATTCCGGACTTATGCGTCTCTCTCATGAAGCCGCATGAAGCTGACGCGAGCTGCGAGACTGACAGGTCTGACTGTCTGACACTGGCCAATCGGAATCAAGTTCAGATTCTAGACTTGAGAAGCGGCCGCTTACACCGTGTCCTAACTACACACCGTGTCCTAACTACACGCGACGCGACGCCGCGACACGCGATAAAAGGTATCTTTTCCATGTTAATCAGAGTTTTTGTCCTAACCAGACGCGACGACGACACGCGAAGTTTCTAAATTAGAAACGGTTCCTATTTCTGCGACGTCGCGGCTGACAGAATTAAGAAATTACACTGGTTATGAGTACACATTATTTATTTTTAGTTAAAAATAGGTCACTGTGCCACAAGCGATAATTTACCTCGGATTTTGAAAGCATGTAATATAGCGTTCAAAATGAATTCTATGCAAACATACAACTGTAGCCTACTTCATAACAAAATGAGTCAATGAGTATATTTTGTTAATGTTTTGATTTTTAATAATGTTATTTCTTGATTTGATTATGTCCTTACCCATATTCAATGCGAGTACGGGCCAAGAGTGCACTTTCACAGCGAGACTCTGCTCACACCATAGGCTCACACGTTGTTCTGAATGTGTGGCATCTCACAGTCGCGTCGCGTCTAATGTGGACAGACCGAATGCGTTGGACAGACACACTTGCTGTAGCTGGAATTTCATCGCGTCGCGTGTAGTTAGGTATGGAAAGCCTTTAGGGCCAAATACACGCGAATTTTAACGCGTATTTCACGCGTATTTCACGCGTAAAATACACGTGAAATACGCGTATTTCACGCGTATTTCACGTGTATTTTACGCGTATTTTACGCGCGAAATACGCGTTGATTATGTCACGCGTATTTCACGCGTAAAATACACGTAAAATACGCGTGAAATACACGTAAAATACGCGTGAAATACGCGTGACATAATCAGTATGAACGGGTCGGTGTCATTGGCTGCTGAAGACTTAGGTCTAACCATTTCTGTGAGCTTAGAGGGGTGACTAGGCTACCACCAGATTACATTCTATAGATCAGTTTATTCCGATTTTGTGTGTGTGTGAGAATAACCTATATGAATAATAGGCTATATTTAAATAGCGGTTTTATGACAATTTAGATAAAAATAAAATTAACTTGTTTTTCTCCTCTCATGCCTTTTTGTAAATAAGCACATTATTGGAGATTTTAGCTTTAACATCAAAGCATTAACGTGTGTGGGGAATTCAGTTACAGTGGAGGTAACCAATGCAGGTTTATGATCACTGCAGGTTTAAGATACAGACCACTGTTATCAATATCTGTCTTTGGAAAACAACGTGAGCTTTTGTTGTGCTTACATTTACAGCTAAAGCAAGCAGGGGGCGCTTATTCAAACCTTTTTGTTCTGAAACAAGGCACTCAGACAAACTGTAATTAGGTATACACGTGCTATTATCAATTTAAAGAAATTTAATGGCTTAACATATATTTAAGGCTTTGAGGATTAGAATGGGAGCTTGTGCTCAGGTCAGGACAGGTGTAAGAACCTTGGTATGTCACCTTGGTATTGGTATTAAAGCAATTTATCTGTAAAAATTATTAGACACTTTGGTAAAACACCATATAACATTTAAGTAAACATATAAACATAAAAATCAGTGATGTAACTTTGTTTTAAAAAGTGGGTGGGATAGGTGGGGTGGGGGTTGCTAATAAAATGCTAAATCAGATTTATGTAGGCCACAATAACATTACGACGTCCAGCAATCGATTTAAATAGTAGGCTACATGGGGTTTAATTTGTCGTTTAATGAGATAAAGTCCCCTATAATGTATAATGTATAATCTATCTATTTTCTTTGGGCTACAAGAAAAGGAAATAGGAGGATATTTAATTGTGGTAGCAGTAAAATACTTCTGCTGTCAGGAAAGCCAAATCAAGTTCTTACACCTGTCCTGACCTGAGCACAAGCTCCCATTCTAATCCTGAAAGCCTTAAATATATGTTAAGCCATTAAATTTCTTTAAATTGATAATATCACGTGCATACCTAATTACAGTTAGGTAATTGTCCATACCTGACCTGAGCACAAGCTCCCATTCTAATCCTAAAAGCCTTAAATAACATATTTAAATACATTAAGTCATTAAATTCCTTGATAATATCACCTGTATACCTAATTACAATTTGTCTGAGTGCCCAATTTCAGAATAAAAAGGTTTGAATAAGCGCCCCCTGCTTGCTATAGCTGTCAGTGTAAGCACAACAAAAGCTTACGTTGTTTTCCAAAGACAGATATTGATAACAGTGGTCTGTATCTTAAACCTGCAGTGATCATAAACCTGCATTGGTTACCTCCACTGTAACTGAATTCCCCACACACGTTAATGCTTTGATGTTAAAGCTAAAATCTCCAATATGTGCTTATTTACAAAAAGGCATGAGAGGAGAAAAACAAGTTAATTTTATTTTTATCTAAATTGTCATAAAACTGCTATTTAAATATAGCCTATTATTCATATAGGTTACACAAAAAAAACTGAATATAGAATGTAAACTGGTGGTAGACTAGTCTATGAAAGGTACACCCCTCTAAGCTCACAGAAATGGTTAGACCTAAGTCTTCAGCAGCCAATGACACCGACCCGTTCATACTAATTTTTAACGCGTATTTCACGCTTATTTCACGTGTATTTTACGTGTATTTTACGCGTGAAATACGCGTGACATAATCAACGCGTATTTCACGCGTAAAATACGCGTAAAATACACGTAAAATACACGTAAAATACGCGTGAAATACGCGTTAAAATTCGCGTGTATTTGGCCCTAAAGGCTTTCCATAGTTAGGACACGGTGACACACGACGCCGGGACACGCGATAAAAGGTCTCTTTTCCATGCTAATCAGAGTTTTTGTCCTAACCAGACGCGGTGGCGACATGCGAAGTTTCTAATAGAAACGGTTCCAATTTCTGCGACGTCGCGGCTGACAGAATGAAGAAATTACACTGGTTATGAGTACACATTATTTATTTTTAGTTAAAAATAGGTCACTGTGCCACAAGCCATAACGGATAATTTACCTCAGATTTTGAAAGCATGCAGGCCCGGCTCCAGAAATGAAATGAAAGGTGGGCCAAGTGATAATCCAGGTGGGCCAGCCAGGGGGGGGGGAGTCGGGGGGGGGGGTTCATGATATTAATTTTAATATCATGCATTTAAGGCATGTTTGTTTGTTATTGGTGCGTTTGTTTTTTCTTCATTTTTGCGTTCTACTGTAACCGTCATCTTTAAAAAAAAAAAAAGACAGTTAATATAATCCAGTTATTTTGCTAGATTTATCTAACTGAGGAAGTAACCATTAGCACATTGGCCTTGAATTATATGCATGGCCCACTTTTAGATATGACTTGTTAAACTATACTTTGTCATGATGGAGTTTTTAAAAGTGAAACGGTCAGAGAGTTACTTATTTAGTAACACTATACTTATCTCTTAAATAATTTTGAACAGCTCTCATATTAAAAACTATCCAAACTGTGATAGACCTAAAATAGCTTTTGTAGCCCTTTGCCACTCTTAAAATGTCAGAGAAAAGGACAGAATCAGAGATTATTTACAAAATAGAAAATTGTACTTTGAATATTATAGGCTACAGTAAAAACCCATAAAGTTGATCATTATGTAAATTATTTTCATTTCATGAATATAGTGACCAACATGAGCCCAATACACAATGAAATCAATTCACCAAGTTAATAACATTAAATATTTGTTTTAAATGAGTGTCTTTTATCTTACCTATACTAAACTTAAAGGTTAAGGTTGACACAAAAAAATATTTTATAAAAATACCTCATATTTCAGCATTTAAATCATCTCTATAAAAAGAATGCGTCAAGAAAGATACATTCCTGACATTTATAATGCACAGTTATTATTATGCGCTCTCCACAATGACAAAGAAGTTTTAGTAATGTATTTCCACCACAGAAAAACGCTTGCTGACGCTCTGCTAAAAGATTTATTTACGGAGAAGAGAAAAAACACCCAAGCGTTTGGGTGCACGTGCACTTCCATACTGAAAAGTTTATGAGCGCGTCTCCCGCGAGCGCGCAATGAGCGCGCTTCCCGTGCGCCTAATCGCCTATTTGAGGTAACGACCTCGAGCGCGCAAAAGACGCGGTACGTGAACTTATCAAGAGACCCCCTTGACATCGCTTCTGTGCGCGGCACTCTCGGCAAGCAGGGGTGCCATTGCCAATAATTGAATCGAAATTATCAAAAATAGAAAACCTTCGCGGCACAGAGGATATTTTTTTAACTGCTCGTGCCGCCCCCCATGTGACATGAAGAAATGCCGCCCCGGGCGACTGCTCGGTTCGCCCGTGCCTAGAACCGCTACTTTGCTGTTCCTTAGTGATTTTTGCGCTTTTTATGGCAGTTAACTGTTTATTTTCGGCTGCCGTCGCCGTTCTATCAGCAGCTGTTGCTTAAAGTCCCTATTGACTGCTAAAAACTTCACAACACCTGCCGCTTTTTATGTAATAGCGATTCTTTTCTATCTGTTTGGGGCCGAGCAAACAGTCTCCCCCGACACTTGTCGGCGGCAAAACTCTGTCCATGAGGTCGATGCTTGTAAATGAGTTTGACTGTACGCATGTTTTTGAAGACCGCGGTCACGTTCTAATGCTGCTTTCCAGTTTCGAAACCTGTCGAAACGAACGTGTCATTTTCAGAGAAAGCAACACTGAACACTCACATTGCTCATTCAGCACGTCCGTTTACCTCAAAGGTCGCGAAGTGAATGAGCTAAGTCTGTCTCATGGGGAAAAAAAGAAGGGGTTTGGGTAGAAAATAGAAAATAACGTATCTCGAGCTGAATTGAATATCGCACTAATTTTGTGATTGGCTGTTATGTGGTGTGGGGCCAGGGTGGGCCAAGCTTCTGATTGGGTGGGCCAGGCCCACCCTGGCCCCCCCGTGGAGCCGGGCCTGAAAGCATGTAATATTATAGTGTTCAAAATGAATTCTATGCAAACATACGACTGTATTTGTTACGACAATAACTTAAGGTAGATGCCACCAAATGTGTTAAAATAAATGAATTATTTGCTGGACTTAAGTGAAAAGGAAAGCCATTTAATGACCATAGCACATAGTTGACGTGAAAAAAAATGAGTATTTTGCATATAAATATGCACATATATACATATTTTTTCAATTTGTATCCCTGAAAGTGCCTGGCAGAAGCCTATATCTACTGTCTGTGTCATAAATGTGAACATAATATTATCTACTGTCTGTGTCATAAATGTGAACATAATATTGTAACAGAATATTCTATGCTATATTATATAAACTATATTTCATGAGGTGAAACATCACTGCCAGGAGCTACAGAATATATATATTCTGTAGGTCCTCACCGTGATGTTGCACTTCATGAAATATAGTTTATGTAGTATAGCCTAAGAATATTCTATTAGAATATTAAGTGGCACATAAATTAAGACCAGTTATTTACAATAAAGCCTTATAAAATCATTTCCATTTCCTTTGTTTATTATTTTAATAGTTTTTTCTTGGTTTTGATAATAAATAAAATCTAATCAGTAAATTTACATGCAGATTAATGCACGTATAGATTAATTCACGTGTGTGTGTGTGTGTTTACATGCAGTGGGCCGGTCTGGATGAAGTGTCCAGGGCTGATTTTTTGTCCCAGTCCAGTCCTGAATGGCAATATTCACATTACTTTCAGTTTATTGCTCGAAAGCACAAAAATATTTGAGTGAAATGTATGCTATAGTAAACCCTAAGATTATTATTTGTGACATTAGAACAAAATATGTGGGTATAAAAACATGTATGCTAAAGAACTAAATGAACGATGTCTATTTTCTAATTTCACTAAACATTTCATTAAGTTTCGTGGACATTTTATAAAACATGGATCTTAGGCTCATTTTGTAAACATAAATAACTGATTTAGATGCGCAAACTGGGTGCCGTTGCGGAGATGTAGGCTCCATGTTCGGTGCAGGTTCGGCTTCTTGTCGTTCATCCTCGGATGCGGCATCGCGTGCGCTGTTTGCCGCGCGCACCTTTCCGCTCGTTCGGACGCGTCAAGTATAAACAAGGCTCGAAAGTCTTGGATAACACAAAACGAAATGAACAGGATTGTTGCAGGGTTTATTGTAGAAGACATGCTTCCCCTGTCGACCATGAATCCCCCAGGTTTAGAAAAATACATTTTAAATTAGGATTAAGAATTTTATGGGATAAAGTGACATTTATTTTATTATTTTTCATTGACATCTTTTATTTTATTTTTAAATTATTATTATTACCATGAGTCGAATAAAAAGCTGGTTTTGTTCTCAGGAGAAGAGTTTTTTTCTCCCAGCCTGTTTTGAAACTTCTGTGATAAACACCATTTTAAAATTTTGAATTTTGAACCCCATTTTGTTTGTGAATTTTACAGTGCGGCATATTTATTTGTGCAGACAGGGATATTGTTGTTTCATGTCATTTTGTATACATTTTTACAATAAAGTGATGATAGGGCAAAAACTGATATGATGTTTGTCCATGTAGGCCACACGGTAAATTAAGAAACAGGAAAGTAAAGTAATAAGTAGTGAAGTTATTTTTCCAACGCAGTAACTAGTAAAGTAATCTCATTACAATTTACAGAAGTAACTAGTAACTAATTACTTTTTTGAGTAACTACCCCAACACTGTATAAGACTATACCAATATTGGAACTATAGCCATTTTATTCCTTTTTTTTAATTTAAGAATTATGTTTAAGTTTAAAAACAGACAGAATGGTTTTGTCAAAAAAGAAAAAAAAATCATTCATAGTGCTATACTGCCCTCTTGTGTTCAAAATTAGGTAGAACTATTGGATCAATATCCACACATTAATACAGTTGGCAATACAGTATAATAGGTAATACAGTAGGATTGGGGCCTTAAAAATCGCTAACTTAAAAAGTGAAAGTAACGGACGTCCACACAAGACCAGGCTTGGGAGGGTTACTTTAAAAATGTATTCCGATACAGTTACAACTTATTTCATAAAAAAGGGTCCCACTTTATATTAAATGGCTTTAAGTACTATATACTTTTTCAAAAAGTAACTACAATCTGATTACTACTTTTTTTGATGTAACTCACTAGATTTTTGTATCCTGATTACATAATGCCGTTACATGTATTCTGTTGCTCCCACAAGACATTAGTCTGAATATTTTCCTGTATGAACAAAAAGGAGTTTCCATTGTTCGCACACAAACACACATTCGATCGCGCCTCTCTCGTGACTGTGTGTGCGTGTTCTAGGCTGTGTGCATGCACTTCTGAAGCTGCGCAGAAAATAATAAAATGCCATGAGGAGGACTAACACAAAATGTGTGAGAAAATCCATTTGATTGTAGTGTAAGTGAGAAATAATTTCAGTGCTCTGGTCAATAGCTGTAGAGTGAAAACTGGTGAGTGCAGTATACAGCTTTCACAGAAAGAGAATGATGTGAGCACGTACGATTGGCAGTGAGTCCTGTGTGTGGACAAAATAGCTCAATAAGAGTAATAAAATACATGTGAAAAAAATCACATCATAATGTTTTAAAGAAGAGTGGTTTGATTAAAGTGGTGTAAATATACCCGATCCGGCAAAGATAGGCAGTATCGGAGCTGATACCGATCCTGAGTATCGGATCGGCGCATTCCTAAATACTATAATGTAAACACAGTACAGATGTAGAGCTGGATGTACACCTGACCTTTCAGAAGGTTGCTCACGCATACTTTGAGGTTAAAATGTGCCCTCAATGTGCACTTTTGCAGAGCCTTCACTGATGCAAGCTCTTCAGCACACTTCTTTTTGACAGTCAAAGCGGGGGTTATGTTTTTGCATGTCAAGTAGAATAACCCTAAAAGCACCAAGGTGGCGGTGCCACCGGCTTTATATATATATATATATATAAATATAGCTGCGAGCAGCGATTGCGGGCCAAAGCCGGCGGTACCGCCATCCCGGTGCCTTTAGGTAACTAAAGGCACCGGGGTTGCGGTGCCACCGGCTTGGGCCCGCAATCGCTGCTCGCAGCTATATTATATAAATGTCTTCGAAAGTTACAATATTGGATCAGCATTCAGCATGCAAATTTACCTTAAAGTCACTAGGGCCCAAGCCCTGAAAGGGCGAAGGCCCTATTGTTTTCCTTAGGATTATTTTTTTTATTTTTTATTTTTTTTAGGGCCCAAGCCCTGAAAGGGCGAAGGCCCTATTGTTTTCCTTAGGATTTTTAGGGCCCAAGCCCTGAAAGGGCGAAGGCCCTATTGTTTTCCTTAGGATTATTAGGGCCCAAGCCCTGAAAGGGCGAAGGCCCTATTGTTTTCCTTAGGATTATTTTTTTTTTTTTTTTTTTTTTTTTTTTTTTTTTTTTTTTTTCTAACGACTATCCGGGCACTTTTGGGGCCCTTAACATGCTCAAAAACTCTTGAAACTTTGCACACGGGTCAGAACCCGCGGCCATCAGAGCCGGGCTGAAGCTGGTACCCGGGCGTGGCAGGGCGGCTCGTCAGCGCCCCCTGGAACAGGGTCTGAACACTTTGTCCATAAATCAAACACGCTTGCATGTAATAATATGAAACTCGGTACACATGTCGATCTCATCGTTTCATATATTCATCACACTTTTACTTTTTACCCCAGCCCAACAGGAAGTCAGATATTTACGTTTTTTTTTAAAATGCTTGCAATGGAATTTAATGTACTCCTCCTAGAGCATTCATCCGCATGGAACGAAACTCGGTCAGCCTGAAGTCAAGACATAGACGATCAAAAATTGCGAGGGGATTTTTGATATCTCGAACGGTTTGGCTGTGGCGAGGAAACAAAATTATGGTGAGAAACGTGAAACAGGAAGTGTGTCCTAACTTCAGCATACATTAACTGATCTTGATGAAACTTCAGGAGTGTGTTCGCCGTAAGAGGACGATCACATGGATGTGACTATTGTGTGTCAAAGTTATAGCGCCACCAACTGGCAGCAGGAAGTGTGTCACTTTCAAAATGCTTTGAAATCACCCTCTTATTTTAACCCGATTTGCTTCAAACTTCATCTGTATAATGTAAATATACGGCAGATGTAGACCTGTGAATGGATTCTTAATATCTTTGAAACTGTTGCCGTGGTGACGCATCAAACTTTACCATTCTTTTAGGATGCTTTTGAGACCCTTAGCATGCTTCAAATTGCATGAAACTCCTCAGACACATCACATTTATTAGCCAGCTAGACATGTGCAAAGTTTCAGAAACGGGCGTGGTGAGGGCTCAGTAGCGCCACCTTTTGACAAAAGTTGGGTTGTTAGTTTTATCTACAGTTACAAAAATCAGTATGTATATTGTACTCCTCAAGCCGGACAACTTTCTAATTGACACTCTTTAACTAGGACCCACAGAAAGTAAGATATGTTTGTTTGAATCTGGTCATGCTCCCTTTGAGCCTACATCTCTGTCTCTCTCTATGTGTGTGTTAGTAGGGGGAGGGGCTTAACTTAACCATTTCAGTGCTGTGTGTTTTTTTCTGCTGTGTAATTTCTTAATACATTTCTTAAGCCTGGTATGTTTTAAATAAGTTTTTATTTTAATTTTTATAAGTGAATGCATAATATAACCAGTTAAATTGTAGTGCATTGACAATAGTTTTATATAATTAGTTTATTAATTAAATTAACTTGGTCCATAAACTTGGTCCAGCTGCGAGACTGACAGGTCTGACTGTCTGACACTGGCCAATCGGAATCAAGAGCGGAGAAGCGGCCGCTCCCATAGGCAGTATAGTATCTCCCCGCCCTGTGGAGGCATTCCGCAGGTCTCGTGAAGTTTCTCGCCGGTCTCGTCTCTGAGACCCCTACACCTGGTATTAAAATGCGATCTGTATCCAGATAAGTTATCCGGATAATAAAAAAGAAATATCAATGCAAGGTATTACGTTGTGATCGGATTGTGATCGATTTGCCTGACCATCTGGAGGTAGTCTGGCTCGCATTGTGTTCGGATCTTTACGTGTAAACGCAATCTGGTTGTTGATATCACGTATATTTTACTCCTCCCAAAAATGCTAAAAAATAAACGAGTGAGAGCGTTTACAGGCTGTTATAGTCAGACATGTCGGCGCTACTGCGACACGCATCACCACCGCAGATAAGCAGCAGCTGAGCGTTAAACCAACGTGCAAACATCGCAAATAAAAGTGAAAGTAAGTCAGAGACGCTTAATCATCTACACAATCATCTTCAAGTAAAGAAAGAAATGATCTCTTGACTCTTACCAGGGCTGTTGCCACTCTCTCTTATTGATGTCTATTGATGAAATTAGCTGATGATCAATAAAATGCATGCTAATATCTGTAATAAACAACCGACAAAATTACTGTATGATGGTGTAAATAAAGAATCAGTCCAGCATCGCCATGTCAGTGTGTATTGATTCATCATTGTCTCTTCATAGTTTGCAAGAGACATTTAATAAACTGAGCGTATTTGATAAACTGAGCGTAGCCTATTCATCTGTCAATATAACCTCATTCTTTTTAATGATCAGAAGAACGCGTATCGACCACCGTTACAGTACAATATGTCCTAACTACACACGACGCCGCGACACGCGATAAAAGGTATCTTTTCCATGTAAATCAGAGTTTTTGTCCTAACCAGACGCGACGGCGACATGCGAAGTTTCTAATTTAGAAACGGTTCCTATTTCTGCGACGTCGCGGCTGACAGAATGAAAAAATTACACTGGTTATGAGTACACATTATTTATTTTTAGTTAAAAATAGGTCACTGTGCCACAAGCCATAACGGATAATTTACCTCAGATTTTGAAAGCATGTAATATTATAGTGTTCAAAATGAATTCTATGCAAACATACGACTGTATACGACAATAACTTGAGGCAGATGCCACCAAATGTGTTAAAATAAATGAATTATTTGCTGGACTTAAGTGAAAAGGATAGCCATTTAACACCAGAACTCCCAAGGCGGTCATTTTGACCGTTTTTAAAATTTACAGTGTAATAACTTATTTGTTAAAATAAAATCAATGTGGCTGTAGGACTCTGACTTTTCCTAAATATGTGTATATTTTATTCTGGCACTGTTATTTTATTACAATCACAAAACACAAAACAGTTGCGTCCTATTTCTACCTAGAATGGCCATGGCGGTCATGTTGACCGCACGCATTATAAATATCATAAGTCCGCTATATTTCCCGCGATCAACACGCACATATTGTAGAAGTGCACAAATGAGCAAGTTTCGCGTCCATCACGCAACTGGCAAGTGAATTTCGCTCCGACAACATGAAATCAAAAGCCACTCAACTGGTGCGAGAGTCGGGTAGGCGGTCCGGGACGAAGATGATGAAGGCAGTGCCAAGTAAGGAGAAACTGCAAAAATTAAATCAAGGAGTCATGTGCCAAATGTCACAAAGTAGTGTGAGGGACTGAAGCTGCACGCGAAGCGGTGTTTTCCTATGTGTGTGTGCGTAACGTCAGTGAATGAATAGGGGGGTTTCCACCGTTCAAATGAGCCCACATCTTTATTTTCATCTATCTTAACATTGTATATCTATTTATTTTTAGATTTCACATTGATTGTATTTGTATAACAGGGCTGTAGGCTACTGTATGAAGCTTTGACGTTTCCTAGATTTTTTGCATGTCTACGTGGAGAGTGCGGTGAAAAAATATTTTTGACGCAAAACTTTCCTCGGCAGCACCTGTCGGGAAATATTTTTGTATTGGCTTTATAATATGATATAATATTTTGCTTGTTTTAAGGGCGATGGCATTATAACATGACAACAGGAATTATAAGTGTCACTGGAAAACTTAAAGAGAAAGGTTCAAATGCAGATATGACATGACGAAAATGACGTTCAGTACAGCCAAATGAACGTTAAAGTTTGAACGGTCAGAATGACCGCTATGGTCGTTGTAGTAGTTATGGAATTCCGGTAGTTCTAGTGTTAATGACCATAGCACATAGTTGATGTGAAAAAAGGAGTATTTTGCATATAAATATGCACATAAATACATATTTTTTCAATTTGTCTCCCTGAAAGTGCCTGGCAGAAGCCTATACTGTCTGTGTCATAAATGTGAACATAATATTATCTACTGTCTGTGTCATAAATGTGAACATAATATTGTAACAGAATATTCTTATGCTATATTATATAAACTATATTTCATGAGGTGAAACATCACTGCCAGGAGCTACAGAATATATATTTCTGTAGGTCCTCACCGTGATGTTGCACTTCATGAAATATATGTAGCCTAAGAATATTCTATTAAAATATTAAGTGGCACATAAATTCAGACCAGTTATTTACAATAAAGCCTTATAAAATCATTTCCATTCCCTTTGTTTATTATTTTAATAGTTTTTTCTTGGTTTTGATAGTAAATAAAATCTAATCAGTAATTTTACATGCAGATTAATGCACGTATAGATTAATGCACGTGTGTGTGTGTTTGCATAGTGGGCCGGTCTGGATGAAGTGTCCAGGGCTGATTTTTTGTCCCAGTCCAGCCCTGAATGGCAATATTCACATTACTTTCAGTTTATTGCTCGAAAGTACAAAAATATTTGAGTGAAATGTAGGCTATAGTAAACCCTAAGATTATTATTTGTGACATTAGAACAAAATATGTGGATATAAAAACATGTATATAGGCTAAAGAACTAAATGAACGATCTCTATTTTCTAATTTCACAACGTCCACACAAGACCAGGCTTGGGAGGGTTACTTTAAAAAATGTATTCCGATACAGTTACAAATTATTTCATAAAAAAGGGTCCCACTTTATATTAATTGGCTTTAAGTACTTTATACTTTTTCAAAAAGTAACTACAATCTGATTACTTTTTTTGATGTAACTCACTGTAATAATATACAGTTACTGGATTTTTGTTTCCTGATTACATAATGCTGTTACATGTATTCTGTTGCTCCCACAAGACATTAGTCTGAATATTTTCCTGTATGAACAAAATGGAGTTTCCATTGTTCGCACAGAAACACACATTCGATCGCGCCTCTCTCTTGACTGTGTGTGCGTGTCATGTGTTCTAGGCTGTGTGCATCCACTTCTGAAGCTGCTCAGAAAATAATAAAATGCCATGCGGAGGACTAACGCAAAATGTGTGAGAAATTCCATTTGATTGTAGTTTAAGTGAGAAATAATTTCAGTGCTCTGGTCAATAGCTGTAGAGTGAAAACTGGTGAATGCAGTATACAGCTTTCACAGAAAGAGAATGATGTGAGCACGTACGATTGGCAGTGAATCTTTTATGCGGACAAAATAGCTCAATAAGAGTAACAAAATACATGTGGAAAAAATCACATCGTAATGTTTTAAAGAAGAGTGGTTTGATTAAAGTGGTGTAAATATACCCGATCCGGCAAAGATGGCAGTATCGGAGCTGATAACGATCCTGAGTATCGGATCGGCGCATCCCTACATACTATAATGTAAACACAGTACAGATGTAGACCTTGATGTACACCTGACCTTTCAGAAGGTTGCTCATGCATACTTTGTGGTTAAAATGTGCCCTCGATCCGCACTTTTGCAGAGCCTTCACTGCTGCAAGCTCTTCAGCACACTTCTTTTTGACAGTCAAAGCGGGGGTTACGTTTTTGCACGTCATGTAGAATAACCCTAAAAGCACCAAGGGTGCGGTGCCACCGGCTTTATATATATATATATATATATAAATATAGCTGCGAGCAGCGATTGCGGGCCAAAGCCGGCGGTACCGCCATCCCGGTGCCTTTAGGTAACTAAAGGCACCGGGGTTGCGGTGCCACCGGCTTGGGCCCGCAATCGCTGCTCGCAGCTATATTTTTTTTTTTTTTTTTTTTTTTTTTTTTCTAACGACTATCCGGGCACTTTTGGGGCCCTTAACATGCTCAAAAACTCTTGAAACTTTGCACACGGGTCAGAACCCGCGGCCATCAGAGCCGGGCTGAAGCTGGTACCCGGGCGTGGCAGGGCGGCTCGTCAGCGCCCCCTGGAACAGGGTCTGAACACTTTGTCCATAAATCAAACACGCTTGCATGTAATAATATGAAACTCGGTACACATGTCGATCTCATCGTTTCATATATTCATCGCACTTTTACTTTTTACCCCAGCCCAACAGGAAGTCAGATATTTACGTTTTTTTTTAAAATGCTTGCAATGGAATTTAATGTACTCCTCCTAGAGCATTCATCCGCATGGAACGAAACTCGGTCAGCCTGAAGTCAAGACATAGACGATCAAAAATTGCGAGGGGATTTTTGATATCTCGAACGGTTTGGCTGTGGCGAGGAAACAAAATTATGGTGAGAAACGTGAAACAGGAAGTGTGTCCTAACTTCAGCATACATTAACTGATCTTGATGAAACTTCAGGAGTGTGTTCGCCGTAAGAGGACGATCACATGGATGTGACTATTGTGTGTCAAAGTTATAGCGCCACCAACTGGCAGCAGGAAGTGTGTCACTTTCAAAATGCTTTGAAATCACCCTCTTATTTTAACCCGATTTGCTTCAAACTTCATCTGTATAATGTAAACATACGGCAGATGTAGACCTGTGAATGGATTCTTAATATCTTTGAAACTGTTGCCGTGGTGACGCATCAAACTTTACCATTCTTTTAGGATGCTTTTGAGACCCTTAGCATGCTTCAAATTGCATGAAACTCCTCAGACACATCACATTTATTAGCCAGTAGACATGTGCAAAGTTTCAGAAACGGGCGTGGTGAGGGCTCAGTAGCGCCACCTTTTGACAAAAGTTGGGTTGTTAGTTTTATCTACAGTTACAAAAATCAGTATGTATATTGTACTCCTCGAGCCGGACAACTTTCTAATTGACACTCTTTAACTAGGACCCACAGAAAGTAAGATATGTTTGTTTGAATCTGGTCATGCTCCCTTTGAGCCTACATCTCTGTCTCTCTCTGTGTGTGTGTGTTAGTAGGGGGAGGGGCTTAACTTAACCATTTCAGTGCTGTGTGTTTTTTTCTGCTGTGTAATTTCTTAATACATTTCTTAAGCCTGGTATGTTTTAAATAAGTTTTTATTTTAATTTTTATAAGTGAATGCATAATATAACCAGTTAAATTGTAGTGCATTGACAATAGTTTTATAAAATTAGTTTATTAATTAAATTAACTTGGTCCATAAACTTGGTCCAGCTGCGAGACTGACAGGTCTGACTGTCTGACACTGGCCAATCGGAATCAAGAGCGGAGAAGCGGCCGCTCCCATAGGCAGTGTATAGTATCTCCCCGCCCTGTGGAGGCATTCCGCAGGTCTCGTGAAGTTTCTCGCCGGTCTCGTCTCTGAGACCCCTACACCTGGTATTAAAATGCGATCTGTATCCAGATAAGTTATCCGGATAATAAAAAAGAAATATCAATGCAAGGTATTACGTTGTGATCGGATTGTGATCGATTTGCCTGACCATCTGGAGGTAGTCTGGCTCGCATTGTGTTCGGATCTTTACGTGTAAACGCAATCTGGTTGTTGATATCACACATGTATATTTTACTCCTCCCAAAAATGCTAAAAAATAAACGAGTGAGAGCGTTTACAGGCTGTTATAGTCAGACATATCGGCGCTACTGCGACACGCATCACCACCGCAGATAAGCAGCAGCTGAGCGTCAAACCAACGTGCAAACATCGCAAATAAAAGTGAAAGTAAGTCAGAGACGCTTAATCATCTACACAATCATCTTCAAGTAAAGAAAGAAATGATCTCTTGACTCTTACAAGGGCTGTTGCCACTCTCTCTTATTGATGTCTATTGATGAAATTAGCTGATGATCAATAAAATGCATGCTAATATCTGTAATAAACAACCGACAAAATTACTGTATGATGGTGTAAATAAAGAATCAGTCCAGCATCGCCATGTCAGTGTGTATTGATTCATCATTGTCTCTTCATAGTTTGCAAGAGACATTTAATAAACTGAGCGTATTTGATAAACTGAGCGTAGCCTATTCATCTGTCAATATAACCTCATTCTTTTTAATGATCAGAAGAACGCGTATCGACTACCGTTACAGTACAATATGTCCTAACTACACACGACGCCGCGACACGCGATAAAAGGTATCTTTTCCATGTAAATCAGAGTTTTTGTCCTAACCAGACGCGACGGCGACATGCGAAGTTTTTTCTAATTTAGAAACGGTTCCTATTTCTGCGATGTCGCGGCTGACAGAATGAAGAAATTACACTGGTTATGAGTACACATTATTTATTTTTAGTTAAAAATAGGTCACTGTGCCACAAGCCATAACGGATAATTTACCTCAGATTTTGAAAGCATGTAATAGCCTATTATAGTGTTCAAAATGAATTCTATGCAAACATACGACTGTATTTCATAACAACGACAATAACTTGAGGCAGATGCCACCAAATGTGTTAAAATAAATGAATTATTTGCTGGACTTAAGTGAAAAGGATAGCCATTTAACACCAGAACACCCAAGGCGGTCATTTTGACCGTTTTTAAAATTTACAGTGTAATAACTTATTTGTTAAAATAAAATCAATGTGGCTGTAGGACTCTGACTTTTCCTAAATATGTGTATATTTTATTCTGGCACTGTTATTTTATTACAATCACAAAACACAAAACAGTTGCGTCCTATTTCTACCTAGAATGGCCATGGCGGTCATTTTGACCGCACGCATTATAAATATCATAAGTCCGCTATATTTCCCGCGATCAACACGCACATATTGTAGAAGTGCACAAATGAGCAAGTTTCGCGTCCATCACGCAACTGGCAAGCGAATTTCGCTCCGACAACATGAAATCAAAAGCCACTCAACTGGTGCGAGAGTCGGGTAGGCGGTCCGGGACGAAGATGATGAAGGCAGTGCCAAGTAAGGAGAAACTGCAAAAATTAAATCAAGGAGTCATGTGCCAAATGTCACAAAGTAGTGTGAGGGACTGAAGCTGCACGCGAAGCGGTGTTTTCCTGTGTGTGTGCGTAACGTCAGTGAATGAATATTGGGGTTTCCACCGTTCAAATGAGCCCACATCTTTATTATCATCTATCTTAACATTGTATATCTATTTATTTTTAGATTTCACATTGATTGTATTTGTATAACAGGGCTGTAGGCTACTGTATGAAGCTTTGACGTTTCCTAGATTTTTTGCATGTCTATTCACGTGGAGAGTGCGGTGAAAAAATATTTTTGACGCAAAACTTTCCTCGGCAGCACCTGTCGGGAAATATTTTTGTATTGGCTTTATAATATGATATAATATTTTGCTTGTTTTAAGGGCGATGGCATTATAACATGACAACAGGAATTATAAGTGTCACTGGAAAACTTAAAGAGAAAGGTTCAAATGCAGATATGACATGACGAAAATGACGTTCAGTACAGCCAAATGAACGTTAAAGTTTGAACGGTCAGAATGACCGCTATGGTCGTTGTAGTAGTTATGGAATTCCGGTAGTTCTAGTGTTAATGACCATAGCACATAGTTGATGTGAAAAAAGGAGTATTTTGCATATAAATATGCACATAAATACATATTTTTTAAATTTGTCTCCCTGAAAGTGCCTGGTCTGGAGAGTGCCTGGAAAGTGCCTATAAGTTCCAGTGCCTGGAAAGTGCCTATACTGTCTGTGTCATAAATGTGAACATAATATTATCTACTGTCTGTGTCATAAATGTGAACATAATATTGTAACAGAATATTCTTATGCTATATTATATAAACTATATTTCATGAGGTGAAACATCACTGCCAGGAGCTACAGAATATATATTTCTGTAGGTCCTCACCGTGATGTTGCACTTCATGAAATATATGTAGCCTAAGAATATTCTATTAAAATATTAAGTGGCACATAAATTCAGACCAGTTATTTACAATAAAGCCTTATAAAATCATTTCCATTCCCTTTGTTTATTATTTTAATAGTTTTTTCTTGGTTTTGATAGTAAATAAAATCTAATCAGTAATTTTACATGCAGATTAATGCACGTATAGATTAATGCACGTGTGTGTGTGTTTGCATAGTGGGCCGGTCTGGATGAAGTGTCCAGGGCTGATTTTTTGTCCCAGTCCAGCCCTGAATGGCAATATTCACATTACTTTCAGTTTATTGCTCGAAAGTACAAAAATATTTGAGTGAAATGTAGGCTATAGTAAACCCTAAGATTATTATTTGTGACATTAGAACAAAATATGTGGATATAAAAACATGTATATAGGCTAAAGAACTAAATGAACGATCTCTATTTTCTAATTTCACGACGTCCACACAAGACCAGGCTTGGGAGGGTTACTTTAAAAAATGTATTCCGATACAGTTACAAATTATTTCATAAAAAAGGGTCCCACTTTATATTAATTGGCTTTAAGTACTTTATACTTTTTCAAAAAGTAACTACAATCTGATTACTTTTTTGATGTAACTCACTGTAATAATATACAGTTACTGGATTTTTGTTTCCTGATTACATAATGCTGTTACATGTATTCTGTTGCTCCCACAAGACATTAGTCTGAATATTTTCCTGTATGAACAAAATGGAGTTTCCATTGTTCACACACAAACACACACAGAGTTCGATCGCGCCTCTCTCGTGACTGTGTGTGCGTGTCATGTGTTCTAGGCTGTGTGCATGCACTTCTGAAGCTGCTCAGAAAATAATAAAATGCCATGCAGAGGACTAATGCAAAATGTGTGGGAAAATCCATTTGATTGTAGTTTAAGTGAGAAATAATTTCAGTGCTCTGGTCAATAGCTGTAGAGTGAAAACTGGTGAATGCAGTATACAGCTTTCACAGAAAGAGAATGATGTGAGCACGTACGATTGGCAGTGAATCTTTTATGCGGACAAAATAGCTCAATAAGAGTAACAAAATACATGTGGAAAAAATCACATCGTAATGTTTTAAAGAAGAGTGGTTTGATTAAAGTGGTGTAAATATACCCGATCCGGCAAAGATGGCAGTATCGGAGCTGATAACGATCCTGAGTATCGGATCGGCGCATCCCTACATACTATAATGTAAACACAGTACAGATGTAGACCTTTATGTACACCTGACCTTTCAGAAGGTTGCTCATGCATACTTTGTGGTTAAAATGTGCCCTCGATCCGCACTTTTGCAGAGCCTTCACTGCTGCAAGCTCTTCAGCACACTTCTTTTTGACAGTCAAAGCGGGGGTTACGTTTTTGCACGTCATGTAGAATAACCCTAAAAGCACCAAGGGTGCGGTGCCACCGGCTTTATATATATATATATATATATATATATATAAATATAGCTGCGAGCAGCGATTGCGGGCCAAAGCCAGCGGTACCGCCATCCCGGTGCCTTTAGGTAACTAAAGGCACCGGGGTTGCGGTGCCACCGGCTTGGGCCCGCAATCGCTGCTCGCAGCTATATTTATTTTTTTTTTTTTTCTAACGACTATTCGGGCACTTTCGGGGCCCTTAACATGCTCAAAAACTCTTGAAACTTTGCACACTGGTCAGAACCCGCGGCCATTAGAGCCGGGCTCAAGCTGGTACCCGGGCGTGGCAGGGCGGCTCGTCAGCGCCCCCTGGAACAGGGTCTGAACACTTTGTCCATAAATCAAACACGCTTGCATGTAATAATATGAAACTCGGTACACATGTCGATCTCATCGTTTCATATATACATCGCGCTTTTACTTTTTACCCCAGCCCAACAGGAAGTCAGATATTTACGGTTGTTTTTAAAACGCATGCAATGGAAATTAATGTACTCCTCCTAGAGCATTCATCCGCATGGAACGAAACTCGGTCAGCCTGAAGTTAAGACATAGAGGATCAAAAATTGCGAGGGGATTTTTGATATCTCGAACGGTTTGGCTGTGGCGAGGAAACAAAATTATGGCGAGAAACGTGAAACAGGAAGTGTGTCATAACTTCCGCATACATCAACCGATCTTGATGAAACTTCAGGGGTGTGTTCGCTGTAAGAGGACGATCACATGGATGTGACTATTGTGTGTCAAAGTTATAGCGCCACCAACTGGCAGCAGGAAGTGTGTCACTTTCAAAATGCTTTGAAATCACCCTCTTATTTTAACCCGATTTGCTTCAATCTTCATCTGTATAATGTAAATACACGGCAGATGTAGACCTGTGAATGGATTCTTGACATCTTTGAAACTGTTTCCGTGGCGACGCATCAAACTTTACCATTCTTTTAGGATGCCTTTGAAACTCTTAGCATGCTTGAAATTGCATGAAACTCGACAGACACATCACATTTATTAGCCAGTAGACACATGCAAAGTTTCAGAAACGGGCGTGGTGAGGGCTCAGTAGCGCCACCTTTTGACAAAAGTGGGGTTGTTAGTTTTATCTACAGTTACAAAAATCGGTATGTATATTGTACTCTTCGAGCCGGACAACTTTCTAATTCACACTCAATAGCTAGGACCCACAGAAAGTCAGATATTTTAGTTTGAATGTAGTCATACTCCCTCTGAGCATATGTCTGAGCCTGTGTGTGTGTGTGTGTGTGTGTAGAGCAGGGGGAGGGGGCTTAATTAACCATTTAACTGCTGTGTGTCTGGCCAGCATAAAGAAAATACATTTCTTAAGCCTGGGATTTTTTAAATAAGTTTTTATTTTATTTTTTTATAAGTAAAGGCACATAGCCAGTTTAATTGTAGTGCATTGACAATAGTTTTATATAATTAGTTCATTAATTAAATTAACTTGGTCCATTAACTTGGTCTGAAAATTGGGTCCATAAATCAAACACACTTGCAAATAATAATATTAAACTCGGTACACTTATAGATCTCATTAGCCCAAGCAACTTTAAGCCAGCAAAACAGGAAGTCGGTTGTTTCAGTCTGTATGTTACTTATGCGTCTCTCTCATGAAGCCGCATGAAGCTGACGCGAGCTGCGAGACTGACAGGTCTGACTGTCTGACACTGGCCAATCGGAATCAAGTTCAGATTCTAGACTTGAGAAGCGGCCGCTTACACCGTGTCCTAACTACACACGACGCCGCGACACGCGATAAAAGGTATCTTTTCCATGTTAATAAATCAGAGTTTTTGTCCTAACCATACGCGACGGCGACATGCGAAGTTTCTAATTTAGAAACGGTTCCTATTTCTGCGACGTCGCGGCTGACAGAATGAAGAAATTACACTGGTTATGAGTACACATTATTTATTTTTAGTTAAAAATAGGTCACTGTGCCACAACCCATAACGGATAATTTACCTCAGATTTTGAAAGCATTATAGTGTTCAAAATGAATTATGCAAACATACGACTGTACTTCATAACAACGACAATAACTTGAGGCAGATGCCACCAAATATGTTAAAATAAATGAATTATTTGCTGGACTTAAGTGAAAAGGAAAGCCATTTAATGACCATAGCACATAGTTGACGTGAAAAAAGGAGTATTTTGCATATAAATATGCACATATATACATATTTTTTCGATTTGTATCCCTGAAAGTGCCTGGCAGAAGCCTATATCTACTGTCTGTGTCATAAATGTGAACATAATATCATCTACTGTCTGTGTCATAAATGTGAACATAAACTATATTTCATGAGGTGAAACATCACTGCCAGAAGCTACAGAATAGGGGAGCGCGGGGATAAATGTAGACCTAACGCGGGGTTAAATGTAACACGGACATTTTACATAGTTTGTCAGTAGCCGGCTGTCTTTCCGCTCTTTTTCTCTTGCTGCCAGAAGACGGTCTCCCGCGAATTTGCGGAACGTTTTGATTATATTTCGTGAAGATAATGGACAAAGAGTGTTTTGACATCATGAAAGTAAATTTTTTCATCGTAGATTTTTTTCTGTTTCCGGGTTGGATGTATACGCGTCCAAATCTAACTTTATATTGCCTTAATCACTGTCTTGTTGGCTTAAACACAGCACCGTTTTGAAACATGTCAGTAATTCCTAGCGACTGTTAGCTAGGTTTAAAATATGTAATACACAGCAGGGTTAGTTGTAACACAGTGTTCCAACTGCTGCCACAATGACAATCAAATGAAAACGGAGCCACACAACTTTTCAGGTTTGAGTATACATTTAACTTTGTTGGACTTTCACAAACAATGTTGTAATTTAAAATGTTTAAAATTTAGTGCACTATGAATGATAACTTATTTATTTATTAAAATATGGCCTGTTTTTAATGTAATAAACCATTTAAATTTTTATTCTAAGCTCATTTGTATTATTATTAATGTTATTATTATTAATAATAATAATTGTACATGCAGCAGCCACACACAAATCTAATTTAATTGCAATTACAATATTTATATATGTTTATTTTATTTAGCCTATTATTATTTATTGCAAAACCGTGCAGCCCTTTTCTACGTCTCTAGCTATGATATTGATCCATAACAAAAGGATGATTGGATGAGGGATGGATGTATGGATATCTATCCATACAGATGCACAAAAATATCAAACTATAAAAATAAAATAGTACTGAATTATGTCTGTTACACACAAGTGTTACCACTAACCCCTCTGTCTGTTACAATTAACCCCGCATATGGGGTAAGTTGTAACATTTGCACTTCTGTCACTTTCAGTGCAACTGTACAAAAATGGTAGGTCCTAGAAAAAAACTTTAAGTGTTCATTTGTAGCAGAGATGTGTATGTTGCTTGTGTAAAAAAAGTATTAATCTAACCTAATTATTTTTTAATTAATTGAGCCAAAACCAAAATGCGTTACTTTGTGCCCCGCTCTCCCCTATATATATTCTTAGGTCCTCACCGTGATGTTGCACTTCATGAAATATAGTTTATGTAGTATAGCCTAAGAATATTCTATAAGAATATTAAGTGGCACATAAATTAAGACCAGTTATTTACAATAAAGCCTTATAAAATCATTTCCATTTCCTTTGTTTATTATTTTAATAGTTTTTTCTTGGTTTTGATAGTAAATAAAATCTAATCAGTAATTTTACATGCAGATTAATGCACGTATAGATTAATGCACGTGTGTGTGTGTGTGTGTGTGTTTACATGCATAGTGGGCGGCCCATGTGGGCCGGTCTGGATGAAGTGTCCAGGGCTGATTTTTTGTCCCAGTCCAGCCCTGAATGGCAATATTCACATTACTTTCAGTTTATTGCTCGAAAGCACAAAAATATTTGAGTGAAATGTAGGCTATAGTAAACCCTAAGATTATTATTTGTGACATTAGAACAAAATATGTGGATATAAAAACATGTATAAAGAACTAAATGAACAATCTCTATTTTCTAATTTCACTAAACATTTCATTAAGTTTCGTGGACATTTTATAAAACATGGATCTTAGGCTCATTTTGTAAACATAAATAACTGATTTAGATGCGCAAACTGGGTGCCGTTGCGGAGATGTAGGCTCCATGTTCGGTGCAGGTTCGGCTTCTTGTCGTTCATCCTCGGATGCGGCATCGCGTGCGCTGTTTGCCGCGCGCACCTTTCCGCTCGTTCGGACCAGTCAAGTAAAAACAAGGCTCGAAAGTCTTGGATAACACAAAACGAAATGAACAGGATTGTTGCAGGGTTCATTGTAGAAGACATGCTTCCCCTGTCGACCATTAATCCCCCAGGTTTAGAAAAATACATTTTAAATTAGGATTAAGAATTTTATGGGATAAAGTGACCTTTATTTTATTATTTTTCATTGACATCTTTTTTTTTTTTTTAAATTATTATTATTACCATGAGTCGACTAAAAAGCTGGTTTTGTTCTCAGGAGAAGAGTTTTATTCTCCCAGCCTGTTTTGAAACTTCTGTGTTAAACACCATTTTAAAATTTTGAATTTTGAACCCCATTTTGTTTGTGAATTTTACAGTGCGGCATATTTATTTGTGCAGACAGGGATATTGTTCTTTCATGTCATTTTGTATACATTTTTACAATAAAGTGATGATAGGGCAAAAACTGATAGGATGTTTGTCCATGTAGGCTACACGGTAAATTAAGAAACAGGAAATTAAAGTAATAAGTAGTGAAGTTATTTTTCCAACGCAGTAACTAGTAAAGTAATCTCATTACAATTTACAGAAGTAACTAGTAACTAATTACTTTTTTGACTAACTACCCCAACACTGTATAAGACTATACCAATATTGGAACTATAGCCATTTTATTCCTTTTTTTTAATTTAAGAATTATGTTTAAGTTTAAAAACAGACAGAATGGTTTAGTCAAAAAAGAAAAAAATCATTCATAGTGCTATACTGCCCTCTTGTGTTCAAAATTAGGTAGAACTATTGATTCAATATCCACACATTAATACAGTTGGCAATACAGTATAATAGGTAATACAGTAGGATTGGGGCCTTAAAAATCTCTAACTTAAAAAGTGAAAGTAACGGACGTCCACACAAGACCAGGCTTGGGAGGGTTACTTTAAAAATGTATTCCGATACAGTTACAAATTATTTCATAAAAAAAGGGTCCCACTTTATATTAAATGGCTTTAAGTACTATATACTTTTTCAAAAAGTAACTACAATCTGATTACTACTTTTTTTGATGTAACTCACTAGATTTTTGTATCCTGATTACATAATGCCGTTGCATGTATTCTGTTGCTCCCACAAGACATTAGTCTGAATATTTTCCTGTATGAACAAAAAGGAGTTTCCATTGTTCGCACACAAACACACATTCGATGGCGCCTCTCTCGTGACTGTGTGTGCGTGTCATGTGTTCTAGGCTGTGTGCATGCACTTCTGAAGCTGCGCAGAAAATAATAAAATGCCATGCGGAGGACTAACGCAAAATGTGTGAGAAAATCCATTTGATTGTAGTGTAAGTGAGAAATAATTTCAGTGCTCTGGTCAATAGCTGTAGAGTGAAAACTGGTGAGTGCAGTATACAGCTTTCACAGAAAGAGAATGATGCGAGCACGTACGATTGGCAGTGAGTCCTGTGTGTGGACAAAATAGCTCAATAAGAGTAATAAAATACATGTGAAAAAAATCACATCATAATGTTTTAAAGAAGAGTGGTTGGATTAAAGTGGTGTAAATATACCCGATCCGGCAAAGATGGCAGTATCGGAGCTGATACCGATCCTGAGTATCGGATCGGCGCATTCCTAAATACTATAATGTAAACACAGTACAGATGTAGACCTGGATGTACACCTGACCTTTCAGAAGGTTGCTCACGCATACTTTGTGGTTAAAATGTGCCCTCAATGTGCACTTTTGCAGAGCCTTCACTGATGCAAGCTCTTCAGCACACTTCTTTTTGACAGTCAAAGCGGGGGTTATGTTTTTGCATGTCAAGTAGAATAACCCTAAAAGCACCAAGGTGGCGGTGCCACCGGCTTTATATATATATATATATAAATATAGCTGCGAGCAGCGATTGCGGGCCAAAGCCGGCGGTACCGCCATCCCGGTGCCTTTAGGTAACTAAAGGCACCGGGGTTGCGGTGCCACCGGCTTGGGCCCGCAATCGCTGCTCGCAGCTATATTTTTTTTTTTTTTTTTTTTTTTCTAACGACTATCCGGGCACTTTTGGGGTCCTTAACATGCTCAAAAACTCTTGAAACTTTGCACACGGGTCAGAACCCGCGGCCATCAGAGCCGGGCTGAAGCTGGTACACGGGCGCGGCAGGGCGGTTCGTCAGCGCCCCCTGGAACAGGGTCTGAACACTTTGTCCATAAATCAAACACGCTTGCATGTAATAATATGAAACTCGGTACACATGTCGATCTCATCGTTTCATATATACATCGCGCTTTTACTTTTTACCCCAGCCCAACAGGAAGTCAGATATTTACGGTTGTTTTTAAAACGCTTGCAATGGAATTTAATGTACTCCTCCTAGAGCATTCATCCGCATGGAACGAAACTCGGTCAGCCTGAAGTCAAGACATAGAGGATCAAAAATTGCGAGGGGATTTTTGATATCTCGAACGGTTTTGCTGTGGCGAGGAAACAAAATTATGGTGAGAAACGTGAAACAGGAAGTGTGTCCTAACTTCAGCATACATCAACCGATCTTGATGAAACTTCAGGAGTGTGTTCGCTGTAAGAGGACGATCACATGGATGTGACTATTGTGTGTCAAAGTTATAGCGCCACCAACTGGCAGCAGGAAGTGTGTCACTTTCAAAATGCTTTGAAATCACCCTCTTATTTTAACCCGATTTGCTTCAAACTTCATCTGTATAATGTAAACATACGGCAGATGTAGACCTGTGAATGGATTATTGATGTCTTTGAAACTGTTGCCGTGGCGACGCATCAAACTTTACCATTCTTTTAGGATGCTTTTGAGACCCTTAGCATGCTTCAAATTGCATGAAACTCCTCAGACACATCACATTTATTAGCCAGTAGACATGTGCAAAGTTTCAGAAACGGGCGTGGTAAAGGCTCAGTAGCGCCACCTTTTGACAAAAGTTGGGTTGTTAGTTTTATCTACAGTTACAAAAATCGGTATGTATATTGTACTCCTCGAGCCGGACAACTTTCTAATTGACACTCATTACCTAGGACCCACAGAAAGTAAGATATGTTTGTTTGAATCTGGTCATGCTCCCTTTGAACCTACATCTCTGTCTCTGTCTGTGTGTGTGTTAGTAGGGGAGGGGCTTAACCATTTCACTGCTGTGTGTTTTTTCTGCTGTGTAATTTCTTAATACATTTCTTAAGCCTGGTATGTTTTAAATAAGTTTTTATTTTAATTTTTATAAGTGAAGGCATAATATAACCCGTTAAATTGTAGTGCATTGACAATAGTTTTATATAATTAGTTTATTAATTAAATTAACTTGGTCCATAAACTTGATCTGAAAATTGGGTCCATAAATCAAACACACTTGCATATAATAATATTAAACTCGGTACACTTATAGATCTCATTAGCCCAAACAACTTTAAGCCAGCCCAACAGGAAGTCGGTTGTTTCGGTCTGTATGTGAATGTTTTGCAAAACCAGCCTTTACATTTTTATTTCCCCCCTCTTAAGTAATTTTTAATTATTCCCACACCAAACTTCTTCAAAATTATGAAAATATATTAAAGATACTAAATCAGGCATATGTACTGGCCATCGGGACTACCGGGAGATTCCCGGTGGGCCGCGGTCTGGTTTGGCCGGCGGCCCGGCGCGTTATGTATTTTGTTTTTAAATCATTATTAATTGTAAATATATTCTATCGTAAGTATTTGTTAAATCATCCAATTCCGGACTTATGCGTCTCTCTCATGAAGCCGCATGAAGCGGACGCGAGCTGAGAGACTGACAGGTCTGACTGTCTGACACTGGCCAATCGGAATCAAGAGCGGAGAAGCGGCCGCTCCCATAGGCAGTATAGTATCTCCCCGCCCTGTGGAGGCTTTCCGCCGGTCTCGTGAAGTTTCTCGCCGGTCTAGTCTCTGAGACCCCTACACCTGGTATTAAAATGCGATCTGTATCCAGATAAGTTATCCGGATAATAAAAAAGAAATATCAATGCAAGGTATTACGTTGTGATCGGATTGTGATCGATATGCCTGACCATCTGGAGGTAGTCTGGCTCGCATTGTGTTCGGATCTTTACGTGTAAACGCAATCTGGTTGTTGATATCACACATGTATATTTTACTCCTCCCCAAAATGCTAAAACATAAACGAGTGAGAGCGTTTACAGGCTATGTTATAGTCAGAAATGACGGCGCTGCGACACGCATCACCGCCGCAGATGAGCAGCAGCTGAGCGTCAAACAAATGTGCAAACATCGCAAATAAAAGTGAAAGTAAGTCAGAGACGCTTAATCATCTACACATTCATCTTCAAGTAAAGAAAGAAATGATCTCTTGACTCTTACCAGGGCTGTTGCCACTCTCTCCTATTGATATCTATTGATGAAATTAGCTGATGATCAATAAAATGCATGCTAATATCTGTAATAAACAACCGACAAAATTACTGTATGATGGTGTAAATAAAGAATCAGTCCAGCATCGCCATGTCAGTGTGTATTGATTCATCATTCCCAGCAAGCAATTTTACGTCCAAAAGACGTCTAATAGCCGTCAAAACATAGCCCAGACGTCTAGGCTAAATCAAGGCTAAATTTGGGCTGTCAGTGAAAATCTAATAGACGTCTAACCATAGCCCAAGAATAGACTATAGTCAACAATTAGACGGCTATTGAACGACTACATTTATACGTCTAATAGGCAGTGCATATGGGTCTAGGCTAAAACAAGGCTAAATTTGGGCTGTCAGTGAAAATCTAATAGACGTCTAAATGTAGCCCAATAATAGACTAGTCATCAATTAGACAACTATTAAACGACTACATATACATGCAATAGACAACAAAATGGTTAAAAGATTCTTTTCACTCAAATATAACAGGTTCACATAAATAACAAGCCATTCCAAAAAAATATATATATATATAAAAGGCTTTATTTAGCAAAAGAACAACATTACGTAACTTCAAAACATAAAAATTACCACACCAATATTAAAATTAAAAATATAAAATTATTTTAACATGAACAACTTAAGATAATAAAATAGAAAACTCTGTTGCTGCTGGGAAGTTGGTCATCACAGCATCTGCCAAATAAGAATAAAATAATTAGCACAAGAAAAGCATTGTTGAAAGTACATGTACGTTTTGTGTGTGTGTGTGTGTGTGTGTGTGTGTTCTTGTGTTCTGTTTAGGTTTTAATGCACATCGGAGCTATTTGCATTATTGATATACTGGCGGATACTTTTTAGATTTGCTTATTTTATATAGCCAATCATTTGTATTTTTATGCTGTATTATAAAATTAATTTGAAAGTTTCAAACTTGAATTAATGAAGGCATTTTGAATGAAACTTCATCTTACTTTGCTTGTACAATAACAAACATTATTCTACTCTATTAGCTTATGCTCGCCAACAAGCCAATGTTCAGACAAATTCAATTTTATAATTTATATCAATGATGGACTTTGTCAAAGACAAGAGATTTAGTGAGGAAATGCTATTTTTATATCACAATGATCTAAAGAAAAGAGCCAAATATAATTGTGGCTTTCATAACACTTTATAATAGATTGCATGTGTTTCATGTTTACAGCTTTGGATTCAGTAACGTTAGGCCTACACGTGCATGTACCATGACACACCCGCTAAAATGTCACGATTCCATCAACACATGATAACAAATAATTTATCTAAAAAATTAACACGTCAAAATGAAAACACAGATGCTTAAAAGACAAAAGTGGGAATGTATTTTACCTGTTGTCGTCGACCGTCAGCTGAATGCAATGCTCTGCCTCGTTTAAAATATTTGAGAATGGTCGATCGCGTGACCGGTGATCTGTGCCATAGACATCATATAGGTAGACGCCCTATCGACCGCTACTGCCTATTGGCACGGACGAGAATTGGAGCAGCCATCTTAAACCGGTCATCCGCTCCGCTCAGTGTAATCTGAATGGCAGGTGAAATGAGCTGTCAGCGCATTAAATTAATCATATCTCACTGAATACTGAACTGATTTTCACGCGGATTTTTTTGCTGCAAAGGTCATTCATGTAGCTATAATATAGGACACATGGTAGGTACGTGACAAACTGACCATATACGCGCGAGCGCTTTGTTCCTGCGGCTGTGTTCCCAGCAGGTATTCAGCGCCAGACGCGCCGGTGACTTGGTGGAAATCTGTATCTTTGCTTTGTGAATACCTCTAAAGCCCATATACTAGTGACGTAAATTACGTCATCACGTTGATTCTGACGTTCAAATTTTTAAGATGGCTGTAGTAAGAAGGAAGATAGAAGCAAAGCAACTTTTCTCTCGTGTTCGGGATCAAAATCCTCTATGAAGGTGAGTATTTTTTTGTTTCAAACCCAATACTTTTGATAGAATATACATTTAACTTGAATTAGGTGAAGTTTGGGATTGATTGTAACATTCGCATATGTTTTTTTACGATCCGCAAGTGACGTTGTCAAAAGCAGAATCTGCAATTCGCTCATAATAATGGCTTCCTAAACTTCTCCCTGTTTTCATCAATCCGTGCAGTATTTTTCAAAGTTATCATACAGAACGAAGGTTTAGAATCTCTAGATTACATTATTGGCAAGATTTCGTCAAACATATAAATAAATACCATGGATGGTTATAGATTTGTTTAGGAACTGTGATTTTTGTGCTTTCTAGCAAGCTGATTGGCCGAATCTCACAAACATTTCAGCCCATGTGTGCTGTATTATTCTGCACAGAGTTGGTAATTATCTGCACAATTACTGAAATGTCGTCTTTTTTTTCTTTTCTTTTTTTTCAAAAGTAAATCAAAGCAGCAAAAACAACCAAATGTCTGTAGTACTTGTTGGCCTCATAGCTGTGTGTTGAGAATGAATTTCTTTGGCCTACTGATGTTTATTCTTGAACAAAATTCAACATAGTTATTGATTTGTAAATGATAAAGAACATAATCATCAATTAATATTATTTATGAGAAAAAAAATTGTGTATTTTGTAGGTATTTTTACTACTTGATGAAACGATGCCAGTGGTGGGAAAATAACTTCCATATCATCCAAGGTGAGTCGTTTTTCATCCTAGCTGAAATAAATAGAATTATAGAGTAGTAATCCTAATATCTTTATATTTATTTTAAATTATATTGAAAAACTGGAGTACGTCCTGTGGTGTTTACTAGGGATGAACGGTACACAGAAGTCACAGTTCAGTTCAGATATCATGATGGTTCGTTATGATTTTGGGGCAAAACAAAAGTATAGAAGGCATTTTTCCTTAAGTCTTGTATTTTTATAAATGCTTTTATTTTTTAAATGCTTTTTTATTATGCAAAATGAGCGAAATGTGTCGCTATCCAGAGTTTTAATTATTTTTATACCGTGTGTTCTGTGTGCAAATTCATGCAGCAAACCGTGACGCCCGTACCGCTTCGGTTCAATACGAATACTTGCACCGTTCCACCCCTTGTGTTTGCATATTTATATTTCCACAACAACAAAATAGAAATTTCTTAAAGATAGCAATTTTGGAACTGCATTCAATATCCATGAATTCAATTGGATATAAATTAAATAACTTTCTTTCCCCTAGGTTATACCGTCATGCCACCTAAGAAAAAGTCCAAGCGGGGATCATGTTCTCCTCAGCCTGGACTGTCTCGTCAGTATTTGATGGAGCATTTCACTGCTGTACCAGCTAATCATGAGGAGCTAAAGAATGGTCACGTGTTACTCTCATTCATCTCCAATGACCATTCTTGGACAAATGTTGTCCGTGATATGAGCAACAAACTTCCTGGAATCTCAATTCTACAGCATCAAGTGGTATCCCTTGTGTCCAGATCCTTACACAGATTTAAGAACCTCTCTCGTGATGCAGAAATGGCCAAATTCAAGGAGATCTGCAATGAAGTTTTCCCTGTACATCATTCCACCATTTCCAGGACTGATCCTCCTACATCTATGAGTGACATGAGTGACAAACCCACCTCTCCACAGTTAGAACCTACATCAACACCATCAGTTGAGAATACACCTTCAACCTCAGCTTTGAGCCCTGAATCGACCACCCTTCCACGGCTAAGGGGAGATGTCTTGACTCCACGAAAACTCAAAATGAGGAGAAGACTGGAATTAATGGCAAAATCTAGGAGTGAAATGAAGCAAAAGCATGCTATGGAGATGAAGTTGTTAAGAAAGCAGCTGAGATCGCATAAGAGTGTGAAGTACTTGAACCAGTGTCTTAAAAGAAAAGATGAAATCATAAAGAGGAAAAAATCTACAATTAAGATTATTCGACATAAACTGAAAAACACAAAATGGGCTACTGAACTAGAGGAAACTAAATTTAAGTTGGCCAAACTGATAAAGAAGCACCGTAGATTGAAGCAGTCCTACAACAACAGGTGTCTTACTACCATTAGTAAAAAACTTCATGAGAATGACCGTACTAGACTCTCAAACTTGTTAATTGAGAAAGATGATAAGATAAGGTACTTAGAGAATGAAACACTCTGTCTTAAAGAATCCATTACTAATGAAGCGTCCGTCGTGGAGAAAAAAACTAAGAAAGATGAGAAAACCTTCTCATTAGAAATGAGACAGATGGTGTATGATTCAATAATCAACCAAGTTCCTACTACGAATATACCAGTACTCATCAGAAGTTTTGCAATGCGATTTGGAGTAAAGATTAGTGATGTTCCCCACAGAAATACTGTCGAGCAGATGGCCCGGGAGCTTGGCGTGATAACGGACCTACAAACCGCTGAAGTGGCAATGACTACCGAGAACCTTACATTAGGATTTGACTCAACAACACAGGAAGGTGTTCATATAAATAGCATACATCTTACAACTAAAACAAAGTGCTTTGTAGTGGCAATTGAT
The DNA here is from genome assembly GCA_038021265.1 of Cyprinella venusta. NCBI lineage: Eukaryota > Metazoa > Chordata > Actinopteri > Cypriniformes > Leuciscidae > Cyprinella > Cyprinella venusta. Next base: position 21,752,593 of record CM075872.1, on the reverse strand, counting down.
CAGTTACCCGGTGGCACTGCTGAAGACTATGCTGAACATGTGACAAGTTCTATTGATGAATTGGCTAAAGTTTATTCAAGTTTTTATTCATGTGATTACCAAGACTGCCGTGAATCTATTATCAGCAACATTTCAAATGTTATGACAGACCGCGCAGTTGTAAACCACGCTGCAATCCAGAGAATTTCAGAGTCTTGGGGCAAACCTCTTAATGAGCTTAACTGCCACCTTCATCCTATCGACACCATTGCCAGTTCATGTCGGGCTGCATTGAAGACATTGGAGACTTCTAAGGGACATGTATTTGGTAAAGACTGTATGGCAGCAAACATTGTCCTCCAAATGAACAAGCTTCGTTATAAGGACGGGAAAGGAGACCCAAAGGGATTCACTACTTTTCTTGAAGATGTCAATTTGCCCCGTGGCTTGTTACCCCGTTATCGTGGGAATCGTCTCCATGTACTTTTTCACCTATGTGGCAAATACATTGAGCATTATGAACTGTTTGAGAAGTTTTTGAGAACTGGGACAGTGTCATGTGGTGGATTGCTGTCAGGCTTGCACAAAGACTTCATTAACCCAACTGCCAAGTTGGAAATCCAGGTCCTCGGCTTGAATGGAAAACTATTATCAGGCCCTTGGATGAAGAAGTTTTACACTTCTGCCGATAAGCAAGTTGATCACCTGGAAGGAATAAGTATTGTCAAAAATGTTCTGTCATCCCTCAAAGAAGCTCAACAGGATCCAATCAGTGTCCTCACTCGTGATACCGATTTTTTCGGTGACACTCTTGACAAGTGTGACTCAACATTAGCCAGACTCCTAGAGTTTCCATCGGACAAAGATTCTTTTGTCAGTATGATGTCTGCCTGTCTTTCTGCTACAACTGCTGTCATTGAAAGACAGTACAAACGATATTTAGAACTGGATGTGACTGATGAATTACGGAAAGAAACAGAAACAGCTAGGCCACACAACATTGACTCTGAAGAAATAATGGGTATGTTTAGTGCTGCCAAACACCGAGCTCCTAATGCCACCCTATGCTACCTGTCATCTAGGATGAGGGCTCAAAAAAACCATGTAGTTGAGTACCTCGATGAACTGAAAGATCCTAAAAAGGAAAAGATCATCTATTGGGCAGTAGGTATGGCTCGAAAGACAAGACTAATTAATCGGGAAAGCCATGTGGAGATGAGGCGTGAAATGTCACAAAGGGCTGCCCTTAAGCGTCAAAAGAAGGATCAAAAGGAGCGAAAAGCAATTGAAAACAAACTTAAAGTGTTGGACATGTCCCTGATCGAGAGTGAGTTTCCAGAGTTGGAAGAAAACTCCATTTCTGCTGTGACTGAGATTCTCTCTGGTGCTTTAGTGCACCGTAATATTTGTCATGTATGGTTTGATAGTGATTCTGGGGAGAAGACTGTTTACTCAGGACATGTTGAGAAACTGAAAAAAAAGAAAAAAGGAACTTATGTAATTGCCTATTGGGGTGAGAATGAATCATATGATGATGCTGTAGACTTTGAAGTGTCGGTGTATGAATTAGCAGCAGACTTTATTTGCCAAGATGTAATATTGTCCTAGAGGTGAAACGAGTGATTCTGGGGAGAAGACTGTTTACTCAGGATGTGTCGAGAAACTGAAAAAAGAAAAAGAAAAAAGGAACTTATGTAATTGCCTATTGGGGTGAGAATGAATCATATGATGATGCTGTAGACTTTGAAGTGTCGGTGTATGAATTAGCAGCAGACTTTATTTTGCCAAGATGTAATATTGTCCTAGAGGTGAAACGATTAATTGAGAGTTGTCTCAGATGACCCTTCCAGAGTTGTCTGTTTAATACAATAAATATGTGAAAAAAGATTTTATTTGAGAGGATTTTGATTTCATATGGAAAGATATGTGTGGATTGATGCTCTCCATTTCATCAGAGGAAGTGGTTAATTAGAAATAATAAAATTGTATCTATTCCTTTTAAAAAGAGGCCATCTTAATCTTGTTGGGCCTTTAATTACCTACGCGGTGGTGTTTGAATTATACAAATAGACCAAAAAATGAGGAAGTTATGATATTTTGAAGTGTTTGTTCAAGCGGAAGAGGTCACAGTTTTTCATTGTTTTATTGTTTTAATTAGGTACAAAAATGACCCCTAATTTTCGAATTTAAAAAATCCATAACTTTCTTAAATATTATCCGATTTTAATCATTTAAAAACCATTTTTTAGATCTTTTTATTATCTATCATATGGTGATGATTATATTTGAATTTTCTCATATTTTTTTTTTTGTCACATACCTACACATGGTTCGGCGTATTTTAATATACATTGTAGGTTTAACAATAATATAATATTCTGAAATAAGATAAAAGTCCCAAACACAATATATGTGATGAAGGATATCATGTATTTTATAAATCACACACTATAAAAAATAATAAAGAAGCAACAGCAGTAAAGTAAGATATTTTAATAAATTGAAGAAACAATTTATGATTGACACACGGACATAGGCTACACACGCACATAGCCTACGAACAGACACACGAACACACACACACACACTCTCTCTCTCACTCACACACACGCACACACACACACTTTCAAACACACAGAACGCAGCCACCGAATCCACCGAACGCAGCCACTTGTAATAAAAATTGAGAAGAAGCTTTTCAACGTGTTTGCATCAGTAATTTCTAAATTCGTACAACATTAAGCCTATACCTTTTTATTATATGTGGATTTGGGAGGGGAACATGTCTAGATTAAAGCCCTTTACGGATTAACTTTAGGCTGAAGTAAATTAATGTAATTTTACCACAGGACTTCTGTTATATCAATAGCCAAATCGTATGTGATAAGATATAGGTTATCAATAAAACTAGAAGTTAGAAGGGTAACTCAATTTGCCCATCGCTGTCATGCGTGTAGCCTATATAACGTTGCTTCCTGATGTGCGCAAACACAAATAACCGAACAGGCCAGTTGAATGCTTATCTGATAACCTAGAAGCTCGTAATTATTACTTTAACAGTTACCCCACCTCTTCATGCCGGGTGAACACCGGCTGATGCAGTAAACAGCATTTCACAACGATTTCAGTACAGTAATAGCAAATATCCTCGCTCCTTCTCCATTATATGGTAATATTCTATTCACAAAATACAACCAATAGTACGGTAATGTTAAGACTTACTTGTGAAAAGCACTATTTTCGGCGGTCCGGCGATTAGAACAGAAAAATGCTCCACAGTGCTCTGGCATCCTATCTGCTGCCACGCAACGAGACAAGAGTACGACCGGTTCAAGATGGCGGCCGGATTTCTCGTTTTTCAGAGGCCAATAGGGTATCTAGTCTCTATATGATATCTATGATCTGTGCTATCAAGACTCGCGTTGTCAGCAGTCATGTCTCAGTAGGGCTGTTGCCATCTAGCGATTGAGAAATGTAATTGCATTTTTATTTAATTTAAAATGAAAAACAGTCAAATAAAACCGTAGATTTTTAATTAATGTGTGACTGTGACAGCAAACATGAAGCTGCGTGGGTGAAAAACAAGAAAACAATTTTAAGATTTATTTTGGCAATAGCCTACTAATCGCTGGTCTAAATCAGGGCTATAGCCAAGCCGTTAAACGTAGACCACTGATTGCCTCGATTTCGCCAGTGGGCTAAAAGCAGACTGCACATAGCCCATCCAATTCAGAGGATCGTGACTACAAATCGACCATGTCATGATATGACACTGGCACCTTGTAGATATGTTTACCAATGCGAAAATGATGGGATATCAACTATCTCATGCGTTGCCTGCCCAACAATTCATTAAAACGACAATTAATCAGTTTCGACTAGAAGTGGGCTATAAATAGCCGGACAGACTATACGAGCTAGATCGCGTCTTCACACAGCCTACACATAGAAAATGTCAAAGAAATCAAACCAAACACCTTGTAATCACAGTTGACTTTGCTTACATGATGGAATATAATACATTTTGCAAGTTATTTTGGAAAAAATACATTTAGCCATGATTCAATGTTATTTTGGCTAGAAGTGGGTTACACATAGCCGGACTATATCGGGTCTCTATTTAACCTAGACGGTGAAATGAGGGCTATTGCTTGCTGGGTTGTCTCTTCATAGTTTGCAAGAGACATTTAATAAACTGAGCGTATTTGATAAACTGAGCGTAGCCTATTCATCTATCAATATATATAGGCTAACCTCATTCTTTTTAATGATCCGAAGAACGCGTATCGACCACCGTTACAGTACAATATGCATGTATGTCCATTTAAACTCGATTTTGGGTCAAATATGGATTATATCATGACACTGGCAAGAATATGGTTACATTTAAAGATAGGGCTGTCGCGATAACCGCAATATTGCAGTACCGCGCTTCTGACGAGTCAACCGCAGAGGATTGCACGTAACCGCAGCAACCGCGATATTCAAGTTTTTTTTTTATTTTTTTTTTTTTTTATAAGGCTATATTCTTGTTTTGAACTTCATGAATGTGTATTGAATGTTAAACAAGTTCATAATGATAACAACAAGACTGTTTATCTTGGTGATGTGTATACATAGGCTTCACACAGACAGTGAATGAGAGATTTGCAGAGCGCGTGCGATTACCTGCGTCTGTCTTTGAAGTCGTGAAAAGGTTTCCGTGTCAAAGGAAAGCAAAATATTTGTCGTATCATCATTTTAACCTTCACGTCACGGGTATTTTCCACAAATGGTCAGCATCCCACAGCGCGAGGAAGCCGCGGAAAATAAAATCACCGAGTCAGAATTGAATCAATGCAATATTGGTCTCTAATAAGTGAAGCATCAGCTTCCGCGTTACCCATGCGACGCACTGCTGATCAGCTGAGCCTTGAAAAGTGGAACTCAAAGTTAAAAATAATTAACTTCTTGTTTCATTACATCTCTTTTAACGAATCAGCTTCTTTGAACGTGTTCGTGGAATGAACGGTGCAAAGTCCGTTGTCATAACAATATGCGCGCCGCGTGAAAGCCTTTCAATCATGCTTTCAATGCGCATATACAGTAGCCTAGACGCCGTTTAGTTTCGGTTATTGGTTAAATGACCTCGTTTTTGTCCACATCGTAAACTTTACTTATATAGCAACAAATACATATAAATTAAATAAATAAATGGCGGTAATACCGCATATCGCGCTATTGAGCCACTCAACATTACCGCAAGGGAAATTCCATAACCGCGACAGCCCTATTTAAAGATGTTGTGCCAAGCATGAGAATGCTACGTTCAGCTGCTTTTGAAATAACATGTTTTTTTCCACTTCCTGAAAAGTAACCGTTTTGGACATACGTGAGTTTCATCGGGCAGCGACGATATATTAAAGATACTAAATCAGGCATGTACTGGCCATCGGGACTACCGGGAGATTCCCGGTGGGCCGCGGTCTGGTTGGGCCGGCGGCCCGGCGCGTTATGTATTTTGTTTTTAAATCATTATTAATTGTAAATATATTCTATCGTAAGTATATTGTTAAATTGTCCAATTCCGGACTTATGCGTCTCTCTCATGAAGCCGCATGAAGCTGACGCGAGCTAAGAGACTGACAGGTCTGACTGTCTGACACTGGCCAATCGGAATCAAGTTCATATTCTAGACCTGAGAAGCGGCCGCTTACACCGTGTCCTAACTACACACGACGCCGCGACACGCGATAAAAGGTATCTTTTCCACGTAAATCAGAGTTTTTGTCCTAACCAGACGCGACGGCGACATGCGAAGTTTCTAATTTAGAAACGTTCCTATTTCTGCAACGTCGCGGCTGACAGAATGAAGAAATTACACTGGTTATGAGTACACATTATTTATTTTTAGTTAAAAATAGGTCACTGTGCCACAAGCCATAACGGATAATTTACCTCAGATTTTGAAAGCATGTAATATTATAGTGTTCAAAATGAATTCTATGCAAACATACGACTGTATTTCATAACAACGATAACTTGAGGCAGATGCCACCAAATGTGTTAAAATAAATGAATTAATTGCTGGACTTAAGTGAAAAGGAAAGCCATTTAATGACCATAGCACATAGTTGATGTGAAAAAATGAGTATTTTGCATATAAATATGCACATAAATACATATTTTTTCAATTTGTATCCCTGAAAGTGCCTGGCAGAAGCCTATACTGTCTGTGTAATAAATGTGAACATAATATTATCTACTGTCTGTGTCATAAATGTGAACATAATATTGTAACAGAATATTCTTATGCTATATTATATAAACTATATTTCATGAGGTGAAACATCACTGCCAGGAGCTACAGAATATATATTTCTGTAGGTCCTCACCGTGATGTTGCACTTCATGAAATATATGTAGTATAGCCTAAGAATATTCTATTAGAATATGAAGTGACACATAAACAAGCTCTTCAGCACACTTCTTTTTGACAGTCAAAGCGGGGGTTATGTTTTTGCACGTCATGTAGAATAACCCTAAAAGCACCAAGGTGGCGGTGCCACCGGCTTTATATATATATATATATATATATATATATATAAATATATAAATATAGCTGCGAGCAGCGATTGCGGGCCAAAGCCGGCGGTACCGCCATCCCGGTGCCTTTAGGTAACTAAAGGCACCGGGGTTGCGGTGCCACCGGCTTGGGCCCGCAATCGCTGCTCGCAGCTATATTTATTATTATTATTTATACGACTATTTGGGCACTTTTGGGGCCCTTAACGTGCTCGAAAACTCTTGAAACTTTGCACACGGGTCAGAACCCGCCGCCATTAGGGCCGGGCTGAAGATGGTACCCGGGCGTGGCAGGGGGGCTCGACAGCGCCACCTGGAAAGGGGTCCGAACACTTGATCCATAAATCAAACACGGTTGTATGTACTAATATGAAACTCGGTACACATGTTGATCTCATCATTTCATATATACGTCGCACTTTTACTTTTTACCCCATAAATCAAACACACTTGCATGTAATAATATTAAACTCGGTACACATATAGATCTCATTAGCCCAAACAACTTTAAGCCAGCCCAACAGGAAAGTCGGTTATTTTGGTCTGTATGTGAATGTTTTGCAAAAGCAGCCTTTACATTTTTATTACCCCCTCTTAAGTGTTTTTTTAATTATTCCCACCAAACTTCTTCAAAATTATGAAAATACATTAAAGATACTAAATTGTGAACGGATATTTATTATGTCAAACAGTTTTGCTATGGCGAGGGATTATGTCAAAAAGAGAATCAGGAAACGTCTCATATCTTCTAAAAATTTTATTATTCACCATTTATTTTTCTATAAGACTATACCAATATTGGAACTACAGCCATTTTATTCCTTTTTTTAAATTTAAGAATTATGTCTAATTTTAAAAACAGCCAGAATGTTTTAGTCAAAAGAGTAAAAAAATCATTCATAGTGCTATACTGCCCTCTTGTGTTCAAAATTAGGTAGAACTATTGGATCAATATCCACACAGTAATACAGTAGGATTGGGGCCTTAAAAAGCGCTAACTTAAAAGTGAAAGTAACGGACGTCCACACAAGACCAGGCTTGGGAGGGTTACTTTAAAAATGTATTCCGATACAGTTACAAATTATTTCATAAAAAAGGGTCCCACTTTATATTAAGTGGCTTTAAGTACTATATACTTTTTCAAAAAGTAACTACAATCTGATTACTACTTTTTTGATGTAACTCACTGTAACAAATTACAGTTACTGGATTTTTGTATCCTGATTACATAATGCCGTTACATGTATTCTGTTGCTCCCACAAGACATTAGTCTGAATATTTTCCTGTATGAACAAAATTGATTTTCCATTGTTCACACACAAACACACACAGAGTTCGATCGCGCCTCTCTCGTGACTGAGTGTGTGTGCGTGTCATGTGTTCTAAGCTGTGTGAGTGCACTTCTGAAGATGCGCAGAAAATAATAAAATGCCATGCAGAGGACTAATGCAAAATGTGTGGGAAAATCCATTTGATTGTAGTTTAAGTGAGAAATAATTTCAGTGCTCTGGTCAACAGCTGTAGAGTGAAAACTGGTGAATGCAGTATACAGCTTTCACAGAAAGAGAATGATGTGAGCACGTACGATTGGCAGTGAGTCCTGTATGCGGACAAAATAGCTCAATAAGAGTAACAAAATACATGTGAAAAAATCACATCTACCCCTTTTCCACCGAAAAAAGAACTGGTTTGGAACTGGTGCTGGTTCAAAGTTGGTTCGGAGCTGGTTCAACTTGCGAACCCGTTCAGAACCTGTTTGCTTTTCCACTGACTAGAGCGCCCAGGGAACGACGTCGTTACATCACTGTTTACGTCGCTTGCAAGTAGGCTACATTGCTTTGGGATTATCTCTAACTTTAAAAACTTTAAAACTTTAAAAATAATTGAAATATGTAAGTCTTTTAATCTTTTCGTTTGATATGTAATATTTTCTGATAAGTTATGGACCCCTGTCTTGTGTCTTTTTTCTTTCCATGTATTTGTTCAATCGCGACTGTTTTCTTCCTTGCTTATGTTTAAAAAATAAATAAATAAAACGCTTGCGTGTTTCTGCAGTTTCTCATGGCTTTGCGATGGTCAGAAAATATGTTTAGAACACATCTAAAGCCGCCCCAGCCCCGATGTAAACATGACGTGCTAAAAGAACGGTTCTAGTCCAGCAAAGAGTTGGTGCCACTTTGGAACCAGTTCTCGCGGCCGCGAACCGGTTCTTTGGCTGTCGAAACACAAGGAACTGGTTCGCGCGCAGGCACCGGCTCCGAACCGGCTCTCAAAATGCGTTGGTGGAAAAGGGGCTATCGTAATGTTTTAAAGAAGAGTGGTTTGATTAAAGTGGTGTAAATATACCCGATCCGGCAAAGATGGCAGTATCGGAGCTGATAACGATCCTGAATATCGGATCGGCGCATCCCTAAATACTATAATGTAAACACAGTACAGATGTAGACCTTGATGTACACCTGACCTTTCAGAAGGTTGCTCATGCATACTTTGTGGTTAAAATGTGCCCTCGATCCGCACTTTTGCAGAGCCTTCACTGCTGCAAGCTCTTCAGCACACTTCTTTTTGACAGTCAAAGCGGGGCTTACGTTTTTGCACGTCATGTAGAATAACCCTAAAAGCACCAAGGTGGCGGTGCCACCGGCTAAATATATATATATATATATATATATATAAATATAGCTGCGAGCAGCGATTGCGGGCCAAAGCCGGCGGTACCGCCATCCCGGTGCCTTTAGGTAACTAAAGGCACCGGGGTTGCGGTGCCACCGGCTTGGGCCCGCAATCGCTGCTCGCAGCTATATTTATATATATATATATATATATATATATATATATATTTTTTTTTTTCTAACGACTATCCGGGCACTTTCGGGGCCCTTAACATGCTCAAAAACTCTTGAAACTTTGCACACGGGTCAGAACCCGCGGCCATCAGAGCCGGGCTGAAGCTGGTACACGGGCGCGGCAGGGCGGCTCGTCAGCGCCCCCTGGAACAGGGTCTGAACACTTTGTCCATAAATCAAACACGCTTGCATGTAATAATATGAAACTCGGTACACATGTCGATCTCATTGTTTCATATATACATCGCGCTTTTACTTTTTACCCCAGCCCAACAGGAAGTCAGATATTTACGGTTGTTTTTAAAACGGATGCAATGGAATTTAATGTACTCCTCCTAGAGCATTCATCCGCATGGAACGAAACTCGGTCAGCCTGAAGTCAAGACATAGAGGATCAAAAATTGCGAGGGGATTTTTGATATCTCGAACGGTTTGGCTGTGGCGAGGAAACAAAATTATGGTGAGAAACGTGAAACAGGAAGTGTGTCATAACTTCAGCATACATCAACCGATCTTGATGAAACTTCAGGAGTGTGTTCGCTGTAAGAGGACGATCACATGGATGTGACTATTGTGTGTCAAAGTTATAGCGCCACCAACTGGCAGCAGGAAGTGTGTCACTTTCAAAATGCTTTGAAATCACCCTCTTATTTTAACCCGATTTGCTTCAATCTTCATCTGTATAATGTAAATACACGGCAGATGTAGACCTGTGAATGGATTCTTGATATTTTTGAAACTGTTTCCGTGGCGACGCATTAAACTTTACCATTCTTTTAGGATGCTTTTGAGACCCTTAGCATGCTTCAAATTGCATGAAACTCGACAGACACATCACATTTATTAGCCAGTAGACACATGCAAAGTTTCAGAAACGGGCGTGGTGAGGGCTCAGTAGCGCCACCTTTTGACAAAAGTGGGGTTGTTAGTTTTATCTACAGTTACAAAAATCGGTATGTATATTGTACTCTTCGAGCCGGACAACTTTCTAATTCACACTCAATAGCTAGGACCCACAGAAAGTCAGATATTTTAGTTTGAATGTAGTCATACTCCCTCTGAGCATATGTCTGAGCCTTTGCCTGTGTGTGTGTGTGTGTGTGTGTGTGTGTGTGTGTGTGTGTGTGTGTGTGTGTGTGTGTGTGTGTGTTAGCAGGGAGAGGGGGCTTAATTAACCATTTAACTGCTGTGTGTCTGGCCAGCATAAATAAAATACATTTCTTAAGCCTGGGATTTTTTAAATAAGTTTTTATTTTATTTTTTTATAAGTAAAGGCACATAGCCAGTTTAATTGTAGTGCATTGACAATAGTTTTATATAACTAGTTCATTAATTAAATTAACTTGGTCCATTAACTTGGTCTGAAAATTGGGTCCATAAATCAAACACACTTGCATATAATAATATTAAACTCGGTACACTTATAGATCTCATTAGCCCAAGCAACTTTAAGCCAGCAAAACAGGAAGTCGGTTGTTTCAGTCTGTATGTGAATGTTTTGCAAAACCAGCCTTTACATTTTTATTTCCCCCCTCTTAAGTAATTTTTAATTATTCCCACACCAAACTTCTTCAAAATTATGAAAATATATTAAAGATACTAAGGCATGTACTGGCCATCGGGACTACCGGGAGATTCCTGGTGGGCCGCGGTCTGGTTGGGCCGGCGGCCCGGCGCGTTATGTATTTTGTTTTTAAATCATTATTAATTGTAAATATATTCTATCGTAAGTATATAGTTAAATTGTCCAATTCCGGACTTATGCGTCTCTCTCATGAAGCCGCATGAAGCTGACGCGAGCTGCGAGACTGACAGGTCTGACTGTCTGACACTGGCCAATCGGAATCAAGTTCAGATTCTAGACTTGAGAAGCGGCCGCTTACACCGTGTCCTAACTATGGAAAGCCTTTAGGGCCAAATACACGCGAATTTTAACGCGTATTTCACGCGTATTTTACGTGTATTTTACGTGTATTTTACGCGTATTTTACGCGTGAAATACGCGTTGATTATGTCACGCGTATTTCACGCGTAAAATACACGTAAAATACACGTGAAATACGCGTGAAATACGCGTTAAAAATTAGTATGAACGGGTCGGTGTCATTGGCTGCTGAAGACTTAGGTCTAACCATTTCTGTGAGCTTAGAGGGGTGTACCTTTCATAGACTAGTCTACCACCAGTTTACATTCTATATTCAGTTTTTTTTTGTGTAACCTATATGAATAATAGGCTATATTTAAATAGCAATTTTATGACAATTTAGATAAAAATAAAATTAACTTGTTTTTCTCCTCTCATGCCTTTTTGTAAATAAGCACATTATTGGAGATTTTAGCTTTAACATCAAAGCATTAACGTGTGTGGGGAATTCAGTTACAGTGGAGGTAACCAATGCAGGTTTATGATCACTGCAGGTTTAAGATACAGACCACTGTTATCAATATCTGTCTTTGGAAAACAACGTAAGCTTTTGTTGTGCTTACACTGACAGCTATAGCAAGCAGGGGGCGCTTATTCAAACCTTTTTATTCTGAAATTGGGCACTCAGACAAATTGTAATTAGGTATACAGGTGATATTATCAAGGAATTTAATGACTTAATGTATTTAAATATGTTATTTAAGGCTTTTAGGATTAGAATGGGAGCTTGTGCTCAGGTCAGGTATGGACAATTACCTAACTGTAATTAGGTATACACGTGATATTATCAATTTAAAGAAATTTAATGGCTTAACATATATTTAAGGCTTTCAGGATTAGAATGGGAGCTTGTGCTCAGGTCAGGACAGGTGTAAGAACTTGATTTGGCTTTCCTGACAGCAGAAGTATTTTACTGCTACCACAATTAAATATCCTCCTATTTCCTTTTCTTGTAGCCCAAAGAAAATAGATAGATTGCATTTTTATGAACAAATATTTTTTTACCAAAATTGCCCCCTTTTGCATATTAGTACATTTATATGTTTACTTAAATGTTATATGGTGTTTTACCAAAGTGTCTAATAATTTTTACAGATAAATTGCTTTAATACCAATACCAAGGTGACATACCAAGGTTCTTACACCTGTCCTGACCTGAGCACAAGCTCCCATTCTAATCCTCAAAGCCTTAAATATATGTTAAGCCATTAAATTTCTTTAAATTGATAATAGCACGTGTATACCTAATTACAGTTTGTCTGAGTGCCTTGTTTCAGAACAAAAAGGTTTGAATAAGCGCCCCCTGCTTGCTTTAGCTGTAAATGTAAGCACAACAAAAGCTCACGTTGTTTTCCAAAGACAGATATTGATAACAGTGGTCTGTATCTTAAACCTGCAGTGATCATAAACCTGGTTACCTCCACTGTAACTGAATTCCCCACACACGTTAATGCTTTGATGTTAAAGCTAAAATCTCCAATAATGTGCTTATTTACAAAAAGGCATGAAAAACAAGTTAATTTTATTTTTATCTAAATTGTCATAAAACCGCTATTTAAATATAGCCTATTATTCATATAGGTTATTCTCACACACACACACACACACACACACACACACACACACACACACACACACACACACACACACACACACACACAAACCGGAATAAACTGATCTATAGAATGTAATCTGGTGGTAGCCTAGTCACCCCTCTAAGCTCACAGAAATGGTTAGACCTAAGTCTTCAGCAGCCAATGACACCGACCCGTTCATACTGATTATGTCACGCGTATTTCACGCGTATTTTACGTGTATTTCACGCGTATTTTACGTGTATTTTACGCGTGAAATACGCGTGACATAATCAACGCGTATTTCACGCGTAAAATACACGTAAAATACGCGTAAAATACACGTGAAATACGCGTGAAATACGCGTGACATAATCAACGCGTATTTCACGTGTATTTCACGTGTATTTTACGCGTGAAATACGCGTGAAATACGCGTTAAAATTCGCGTGTATTTGGCCCTAAAGGCTTTCCATACCTAACTACACACGACGCCGCGACACGCGATAAAAGGTATATTTTCCATGTTAATAAATCAGAGTTTTTGTCCTAACCATACGCGACGGCGACATGCGAAGTTTCTAATTTAGAAACGGTTCCTATTTCTGCGACGTCGCGGCTGACAGAATGAAGAAATTACACTGGTTATGAGTACACATTATTTATTTTTAGTTAAAAATAGGTCACTGTGCCACAAGCCATAACGGATAATTTACCTCAGATTTTGAAAGCATTGTAGTGTTCAAAATGAATTATGCAAACATACGACTGTAGCCTACTTCATAACAACGACAATAACTGGCAGATGCCACCAAATGTGTTAAAATAAATGAATTATTTGCTGGACTTAAGTGAAAAGGAAAGCCATTTAATGACCATAGCACATAGTTGACGTGAAAAAAGGAGTATTTTGCATATAAATATGCACATATAGACTATACATATTTTTTCGATTTGTATCCCTGAAAGTGCCTGGCAGAAGCCTATATCTACTGTCTGTGTCATAAATGTGAACATAATATTATCTACTGTCTGTGTCATAAATGTGAACATAAACTATATTTCATGAGGTGAAACATCACTGCCAGGAGCTACAGAATAGGGGAGCGCGGGGATAAAGGTAGGCCTAACGCGGGGTTAAATGTAACACGGACATTTTACATAGTTTGTCAGTATCTAGCCGGCTGTCTTTCCGCTCTTTTTCTCTTGCTGCCAGAAGACGGTCTCCCGCGAATTTGCGGAACGTTTTGATTATATTTCGTGAAGATAATGGACAAAGAGTGTTTTGACATCATGAAAGTAGGCCTAAATTTTTTCATCGTAGATTTTTTTCTGTTTCCGGGTTGGATGTAGGCTATACGCGTCCAAATCTAACTTTATATTGCCTTAATCACTGTCTTGTTGGCTCAAACACAGCACCGTTTTGAAACATGTCAGTAATTCCTAGCGACTGTTAGCTAGGTTTAAAATATGTAATACACAGCGGGGTTAGTTGTGTTCCAACTGCTGCCACAATGATAATCAAATGAAAACGGAGCCACACAACTTTTCAGGTTTGAGTATACATTTAACTTTGTTGGACTTTCACAAACAATGTTGTAATTTAAAATGTTTAAAATTTAGTGCACTATGAATGATAGCTTATTTATTTATTAAAAATATGGCCTGTTTTTAATGTAATAAACCATTTAAATTTTTATTCTAAGCTCATTTGTATTATTATTAATGTTATTATTATTAATAATAATAATTGTACATGCAGCTGCCACACAAATCTAATTTAATTGCAATTACAATATTTATATGTTTATTTTATTTTATTTATTATTATTTATTGCAAAACCGTGCAGCCCTTTTCTACGTCTCTAGCTATGATATTGATCCATAACAAAAGGATGATTGGATGAGGAATTAAAAATGTTATTATTCACCATTTATTTTCTATAAGACCAGTGTTGGGGGTAACGAGTTACAAACGAGTTTGGGTAAGTAAAGTAACGCATTACACTGAAAATATTGGTAACTACACTACTTTACTATAATAAAGGAACGCGCTTTCCTGCGTTACCCAAGCCGTGTTTGCCTGTGTGGAGAGTTCCGTCTAGTGGTGCGTGCGCGCCGTTGCCATAGAGACCGATTTGAGTGAGAGAGAGAGGGAAGTGGAGAGAGAGAGACGGGTTTCAACAAATGGCAATATTCACATTACTTTCAGTTTATTGCTCGAAAGCACAAAAATATTTGAGTGAAATGTAGGCTATAGTAAATCCTAAGATTATTATTTGTGACATTAGAACAAAATATGTCGATATAAAAACATGTATATAGGCTAGGCTAAAGAACTAAATGAACGATCTCTATTTTCTAATTTCACTAAACATTTCATTAAGTTTCGTGGACATTTTATAAAACATGGATCTTAGGCTCATTTTGTAAACATAAATAACTGATTTAGATGCGCAAACTGGGTGCCGTTGCGGAGATGTAGGCTCCATGTTCGGTGCAGGTTCGGCTTCTTGTCGTTCATCCTCGGATGCGGCATCGCGTGCGGTGTTTGCCGCGCGCACCTTTCCGCTCGTTCGGACGCGTCAAGTAAAAACAAGGCTCGAAAGTCTTGGAAAACGAAATGAACAGGATTGTTGCAGGGTTCATTGTAGAAGACATGCTTCCCCCTGTCGACCATTAATTCCCCAGGTTTAGAAAAAAACATTTTAAATTAGGATTAAGAATTTTATGGGATAAAGTGACCTTTATTTTATTATTTTTCATTGACATCTTTTATTTTTTTTTAAATTATTATTATTACCATGAGTCGACTAAAAAGCTGGTTTTGTTCTCAGGAGAAGAGTTTTATTCTCCCAGCCTGTTTTGAAACTTCTGTGATAAACACCATTTTAAAATTTTGAATTTTGAACCCCATTTTGTTTGTGAATTTTACAGTGCGGCATATTTATTTGTGCAGACAGGGATATTGTTCTTTCATGTCATTTTGTATACATTTTTACAATAAAGTGATGATAGGGCAAAAACTGATATGATGTTTGTCCATGTAGGCTACACGGTAAATTAAGAAACAGGAAAGTAAAGTAATAAGTAGTGAAGTTATTTTTCCAACGCAGTAACTAGTAAAGTAATCTCATTACAATTTACAGAAGTAACTAGTAACTAATTACTTTTTTGAGTAACTACCCCAACACTGTATAAGACTATACCAATATTGGAACTATAGCCATTTTATTCCTTTTTTTTAATTTAAGAATTATGTTTAAGTTTAAAAACAGACAGAATGGTTTAGTCAAAAAAGAAAAATATCATTCATAGTGCTATACTGCCCTCTTGTGTTCAAAATTAGGTAGAACTATTGGATCAATATCCACACATTAATACAGTTGGCAATACAGTATAATAGGTAATACAGTAGGATTGGGGCCTTAAAAATCGCTAACTTAAAAAGTGAAAGTAACGGACGTCCACACAAGACCAGGCTTGGGAGGGTTACTTTAAAAATGTATTCCGATACAGTTACAAATTATTTCATAAAAAAGGGTCCCACTTTATATTAAATGGCTTTAAGTACTATATACTTTTTCAAAAAGTAACTACAATCTGATTACTACTTTTTTAATGTAACTCACTAGATTTTTGTATCCTGATTACATAATGCCGTTGCATGTATTCTGTTGCTCCCACAAGACATTAGTCTGAATATTTTCCTGTATGAACAAAAAGGAGTTTCCATTGTTCGCACACAAACACACATTCGATCGCGCCTCTCTCGTGACTGTGTGTTCGTGTCATGTGTTCTAGGCTGTGTGCATGCACTTCTGAAGCTGCGCAGAAAATAATAAAATGCCATGCGGAGGACTAACGCAAAATGTGTGAGAAAATCCATTTGATTGTAGTGTAAGTGAGAAATAATTTCAGTGCTCTGGTCAATAGCTGTAGAGTGAAAACTGGTGAGTGCAGTATACAGCTTTCACAGAAAGAGAATGATGTGAGCACGTACGATTGGCAGTGAGTCCTGTGTGTGGACAAAATAGCTCAATAAGAGTAATAAAATACATGTGAAAAAAATCACATCATAATGTTTTAAAGAAGAGTGGTTTGATTAAAGTGGTGTAAATATACCCGATCCGGCAAAGATGGCAGTATCGGAGCTGATACCGATCCTGAGTATCGGATCGGCGCATTCCTAAATACTATAATGTAAACACAGTACAGATGTAGACCTGGATGTACACCTGACCTTTCAGAAGGTTGCTCACGCATACTTTGTGGTTAAAATGTGCCCTCAATGTGCACTTTTGCAGAGCCTTCACTGATGCAAGCTCTTCAGCACACTTCTTTTTGACAGTCAAAGCGGGGGTTATGTTTTTGCATGTCAAGTAGAATAACCCTAAAAGCACCAAGGTGGCGGTGCCACCGGCTATATATATATATATATATATAAATATAGCTGCGAGCAGCGATTGCGGGCCAAAGCCGGCGGTACCGCCATCCCGGTGCCGGGGTTGCGGTGCCACCGGCTTGGGCCCGCAATCGCTGCTCGCAGCTATATTTTACTAGGTTGATTTTTGCTGCTTACAAACGGACTCTTAAGGAGACAGTGGATTTCCAAATGTGTTGCTCTCCATGCACAATGCTCGAATACAGGCTCACTCTCGCTTGTATCCAAGGTAATTCCTCAACACTATCATCCCTTATTTATTTAACCGAATAAATCACAATAAGCTAAAACGCATGCGCAGGATACTTCCTGAACAAGGGCGCACCCGAGATGCTTTCACATACATGCGAAGCGCGGCACGGTTCGGGAGCAACCGAACTCTGACCACCTCCTCCAGGTGGTCTCAGTTTCGGTACCCCATTACGCACCCGGGTCCTATGACAGCATTCACATTAGCGATTTTTCATGCGAACCGTGCCCCGTTACAGACTTAACTGTCAAGATGATCATCGGCCCGCCAGGCCCCAATCTACTTCCCCTTCGCTTGGTTTCACACCACAGCTCAATTTGCACAGGTACGTTTCTCCACCACCACAGCAGTGTTGTCTACTCTGCTCCCACAGGATCTCTGTTTCTCTGGCTAATTTTATACACTGCCCCAGCAGTGATGTATACTCTGCTCCCACAGGATATTTGTTTCTCTGGCTAATTTTCTTCACTGCCCCAGCAGTGACGTCTACTCTGCTCCCACAGGATATCTGTTTCTCTGGCTAATTTTCTACACTGCCCCAGCAGTGATGTCTACTCTGCTCCCACAGGATCTCTGTTTCTCTGGCTAATTTTCTACACTGCCCCAGCAGTGTCGTCTACTCTGCTCCCACTGGAGCTATGTTTCTCTGGCTAATTTTCTACACTGCCCCAGCAGTGATGTATACTCTGCTCCCACAGGATATTTGTTTCTCTGGCTAATTTTCTTCACTGCCCCAGCAGTGACGTCTACTCTGCTCCCACAGGATATCTGTTTCTCTGGCTAATTTTCTACACTGCCCCAGCAGTGATGTCTACTCTGCTCCCACAGGATCTCTGTTTCTCTGGCTAATTTTCTACACTGCCCCAGCAGTGTCGTCTACTCTGCTCCCACTGGAGCTATGTTTCTCTGGCTAATTTTCTACACTGCCCCAGCAGTAACGTCTCCTCTGCTCCCACAGGATCTCTGTTTCTCTGGCTAATTTTCTACACTGCCCCAGCAGTAACGTCTCCTCTGCTCCCACAGGATCTCTGTTTCTCTGGCTAATTTTCTACACTGCCCCAGCAGTAACGTCTCCACTGCTTCCACAGGATCTCTGTTCCTCTGGCTAATTTTCTACACTGCCACAACAGTGATGTCTACTCTGCTCCCACTGGAGCTCCGTTTCTCTGGCTAATTTTCTACACTGCCCCAGCAGTGATGTCTACTCTGCTCCCACTGGAGCTCCGTTTCTCTGGCTAATTTTCTACATTGCCCCAGCAGTGATGTCTACTCTGCTCCCACAGGATCTCTGTTTCTCTGGCTAATTTTCTACACTGCCCCAGCAGTGATGTCTACTCTGCTCCCACTGGAGCTCTGTTTCTCTGGCTAATTTTCTACATTGCCCCAGCAGTGTTGTCTACTCTGCTCCCACAGGATCTCTGTTTCTCTGGCTAATTTTCTACACTGCCCCAGCAGTGATGTCTACTCTGCTCCCACAGGATCTCTGTTTCTCTGGCTATTTTTCTACACTGCCACAGCAGTGATGTCTACTCTGCTCCCACAGGATCTCTGTTTCTCTGGCTATTTTTTCTACACTGCCACAGCAGTGATGTCTCCTCTGCTCCCACTGGAGCTCTGTTTCTCTGGCTATTTTTCTATTCTGCCACAGCAGTGATGTCTACTCTGCTCCCACAGGAGCTCCGTTTCTCTGGCTATTTTTCTATTCTGCCACAGCAGTGATGACTACTCTGCTCCCACAGGATCTCTGTTTCTCTGGCTAATTTTTCTACACTGCCACAGCAGTGTCGTCTACTCTGCTCCCACTGGAGCTCTGTTTCACTGGCTAATTTTCTACACTGCCACAGCAGTGATATCTACTCTGCTCACGCAGGAGCTCTCTTTCTCTGGCTAATTTTCTACACAGCTCTGTTTTTCTGCCTAATTTTCTCCACTACCACAGCAGTGATGTCTAATCTGCTCCCACTTGAGCTCTCTTTCTATGGCTAATTTTCTACACTGCCCCAGCAGTGTTGTCTCCTCTGCTTCCACAGGATCTCTATTTTCTCTGGCTAATCTTTCTACACTGCCCCAGCAGTGATGTCTCCTCTGCTCACGCAGGATCTCTGTTTCTCTGGCTAATTTTCTACACTGGCACAGCAACGACGTCGCCTCCGCTCCCGCAGGAGCTCCGTTTCTCTGGCCAATTTTCTAGACTGCAACAGCAGCGATGTCGCTCCCGCAGGAGCACTGTTTCCCTGGCTAATTTTCTACTCTGCCCCAGCAGCAACGTCGCCTCCGCTCCCGCAGGAGCTCCGTTTCTCTGGCTAATTTTCTGGACTGCCCCAGCAGCGACGTCACCTCCGCTCCCGCAGGAGCTCTGTTTCCCTGGCTAATTTTCTACACTGTCCCAGTAGTGACGTCGCTCCCGCAGGAGCTCCGTTTCTCTGGCTAATTTCCTAGACTGCCCCAGCAGCGACGTCACCTCCGCTCCCGCAGGAGCTCCGTTTCCCTGGCTAATTTTCTACACTGCCCCAAAAGCGACGTCGCCTCTGCTCCCACACGACCTCCGTTTATCCGTTTTTCTACACCGCTATAACAGTGATGTTTTCTCTCCAGTACATCTCTATTCAGAATTGTTATTCCTGCTAAAACCCCTAATTGATTATTTTTACCTGTCCAGCGAGCATTGGTCTCAAAGCGGAAGTTGCATGCATCAAACTTTTCCTCTTTTCAGTCAAATCTTTTATCTCCTGCCAGAATATCATTAAGAGCCTACAAATCTGGTCCATTAAAGGTTATCTGAGCAGCATCCAGTTTTTCCATAAACTGATGTACAGCACTCCTTCTGTGGAGATAAACAATTCACAAACCCAGATTAAAGGAATTCAAAGATCCCAGCCCATCCGCCCCGACACCGGTCAACCCATAACACGGGACATTCTCATCAAATACATTCAGGCTTTCCGCACAGGCTACCAGCCCCTCAGTTCCGCTCATACACTTTAGTTTTCTTAGACACTCAGAAACCGCCATCAATCTGTGAAGCGGAGTGAGTGCTTTCCCAGTGGAGCACTTACATTTTTCTCTTTCATCCAGCGAGCAGTTGGTCTCACAGCGGATGCAGCGTGAGGAAAATCTCCTGGGCAAGCACTCATTTCTTTCTCTTTTCATGTTGCCCCTTTCCGTCCAGCGAACACTGGTCTCACAGCGGACGGAGTGAGAGCTTTCCCAGAAGAGCACTTACGTTTTCTCTGTCATCCAGCGAGCAGTTGGTCTCACAGCGGATGCAGTGTGAGAATCTCCTGGGCAAGCACTCATTTCTTCCTCTTTTCAGGTTTCCTCTTTCCGTCCAGTGAACACTGGTCTCACAGCAGACGGAGTGAGAGCTTTCCCAGTAGAGCACTTACATTTTCTCTTTCATCCAGCGAGCAGTTGGTCTCACAGCGGATGCAGCGTGAGAAAATCTCCTGGGCAAGCACTCATTTCTTCCTCTTTTCAGGTTTCCTCTTTCCGTCCAGTGAACACTGGTCTCACAGCAGACGGAGTGAGAGCTTTCCCAGTAGAGCACTTACATTTTCTCTTTCATCCAGCGAGCAGTTGGTCTCACAGCGGATGCAGCGTGAGAAAATCTCCTGGGAAGGCACTCATTTCTTCCTCTTTTCAGGTTTCCTCTTTCTGTCCAGTGAACACTGGTCTCACAGCAGACGGAGTGAGAGCTTTCCCAGTAGAGCACTTACATTTTCTCTTTCATCCAGCGAGCAGTTGGTCTCACAGCGGATGCAGTGGGAGAATCTCCTGGGCAAGCGC
Organism: Cyprinella venusta; assembly: GCA_038021265.1. NCBI lineage: Eukaryota > Metazoa > Chordata > Actinopteri > Cypriniformes > Leuciscidae > Cyprinella > Cyprinella venusta. The sequence goes on along the minus strand of CM075872.1, from coordinate 21,731,225 downwards.
TCATTTTTTCCACTTTTCAGTTTTCCTCTTTCCATCCAGCGAGCATTTGTCTCACAGCAGATGGAGTGAGAAAGTTCCTGGTGAAGCTCTCACGTTTTCTCTTTAATTTCAGTGAGTATTTGGTCTTACAGCGGATGCAGCGTGAAAACCTCCTGGCCAAGTACTTTACATCCCCACCTCGTTCGCAGTCAACAAGGGCCGTCAGTCCAAGCAGTGAGCCACCATCACGGGCCTCCCTGAACAAAACTTCCAGGCCCCTTCTCGAGATGCCAGCCCGCCAATCTCGGCACTCTTTGGGGGGGTCTTTAGTCCGGCGGCTGTCCTCTGCTCTTTAGCCTTTTGGGGGGGAGTACTCTGGGTTCGGGCAGAATTCCGAGCTCGGAGCCCTTCCTCCGGACAGCACGCCAAATACGCATTGAATCTTACTCACTCAAAATTATATGTAAGTGTAAACTCGTGAAATGAAGTTTTATTAACTAAGTTCGGGAGGAGCACGTGCAGATAATTATCATGAGTGGGCGGGTTTCAGCAATCATCAACCAATGATAAGAGGGTACAAATAGACTCAGCAGTCTTACCTCGATCCATTGACGGTTTGCAGCATCCCTCCTCCACCCCATCTCCACACTCCTAGTTCTCCACACTCCCTTTCTAAAAATCACTCACATACGGGGGGAGTACTCTGGGTTCGGGCAGAATTCCGAGCTCGGAGCCCTTCCTCCGGACAGCACGCCAAATACGCATTGAATCTTACTCACTCAAAATTATATGTAAGTGTGAACTCGTGAAATAGCTGATAAAACATTTGATTCAAACTACTATGATTCACTAAAAATAGGGTTTCATTGAGAACTCTAAAAATGTATGAGCCTTTTTGTGTGTATATGGACATTACACTTTTTTTCAATTGCTAACAAGCGCTTACCCATACTTTAGATACTTTTTCTAAACTCTTAACACAGACTCACACCTACAAAACACAATTGGCCAAATGGATATTTTTCTTCTCAAAAACAAATTTAGTTAAATATACACTTCATTTCAAAATAGAACACATCTTTCTCTGGACACACTAACTTTACCAAAACACTGGAAATATTACTCAAAATGAAATTATTCTGTCAAAGAATAACACTTGTTTTCACTTCACAAGGTACATGCAGTCAATCAAAGTACACCAGGTTTCAAAATACTGGCTATTGTTGAAATTACAAAAACTGCATAGACTCTGATGTTTCAGTTTTACAGGTATTTGCATGAAAAATATGTAATCCACCTTTTTACACTACATTTGTTGGTTGGGAACTGTCCACATGTACAGTAATGTTCACATTCAAAACCATTCCAGTAAAAAAAAAATCAAGTTTTTTTTTCACCTCTCACTGCATCTCTCACTGCACCTCTCACTGCATCTCTCACTGCACCTCTCACTGGACCTCTCACTGCATCTCTCACTGCATCTCTCACTGCACCTCTCACTGGTCCTCAGGGCCGGCACTAGCCATTTTGGTGCCCTAAGCACAAATGCTTGGTGGTGCCCCCCACCCCACCCCACCCCAAGGAATAACAATCATTCAGAATTTCTTAGTTTTAGAAGAAAATTTCATATGGCATTTAGAGACTTTTGCATCTGAACTCTTCATATATATATATATATATATATATATATATATATACACACACACACATATTTGCATGTATGTATTTAAGAAATATTTGTTACTTATATATAAAATATTTACATTTATATATAATAAAAAATATATATAATAAATATATATACAGTATATACATGCAAATATTTCTTAAATATATACGTGCATATGGGTGTGTATTTATATACAAAATAATTATACACGGTACACACATAATATCATATACTAGACACAAACTTTTATTTGGATGTGATTAATCTTTTCCCAGCCCTAATAATTTGACAACTCTGTGAATATGAAAATATACAAACACTGAGATAGTGTTTTTTTTTTTTTTTTTTTTTTTTTCCTAATTGCAGTTTCACCAACAGATGTCGCCCTTGGCCTATTAACCTCTTGAAAATGACTGCAGATAGAACAACAACGAAAAAACTTCCTTTTCTTCTCTAACAAACTAACTGCATCTTAAACAGCCCAAGTTTCAAAATTTTTTTGGGGAAAAATCCCCGGACCCCCGTTAAAATATAAGATTCAACATGCAGGGAAAGCCCTGGATCATTTGCACTACTAGCGACGCCCCCTGCCCTGGACATGCATACACGACGCGAAAGGCGCCTACAAAACTAACACTTTTAATTAAAACTGCAAGCGACGCGCGAGTATAATCCCGCTGTTTCTTCTTTTTTCTGCCCCCGACTCTTGATGCCTTTTCGAGGCCATGTCTGGTCATGTCGATCAGGTGTCTGTCAAATTTGACACTGATTGAGGAACAGACCACTGGCAGGTGGGAAAGGGGGGCACCAGAGGGAGACTCGCACAGGAGATTCACCATTTTCTCGACTAATTTGGTCTCTAGGCCTATATTACTTTTTTATTTGCTTTTGTAAAATTAACATGCTTTAGACATCTTTTATTTGTTATTTATACTAGTTGCCTATTGTGATGATTTTTCACGACCCAGATTTTTTGGTGCCCCCCCAAGCACTTGGTGCCCTACGCGCAGTGCGTGATGCGCGTGTGCGGAGCGCCGGCCCTGCTGGTCCTCCTCTTTTCTCTGGGCCCCTTGCTCTTACTCGTCCAGACATTACAGTGTTCGTCTTTTTCTGTTTCCAAACACAGTACTCTTTACTGTAAATGCCTCCTTTTACTGTATAAGTGTCAATGTAACAGAAAAAAATAACCCCTGCCACTGAATCTTAGCCAGACTGAAAACAGCTGTGGTTAGCCCAATTTACCCAACATACAGTAAATAAGCTGTGGGTCATTTATTCAATTGTTTGTTTATTATCAGCTGAGATATATTGTTTTTGCACTGATATCATTGCAGAAGCTTTTATACTGTATCTAAGGTTTGGATTATTGTTTTTGCTATTTTGGGATGGTGTGTAATACTACAAAAACAATCCATAATTTTGTTGGGAGGTATAGCTTGTCTGTTAAGAAAATGTAAGCATTGTGGAAATGTTGTTATGAAGATGTATGAGATGAACCCAAATGCAGTCAGAGCGCGATGAAACCGAGGTTTATTGGTAACAAACAAGAAAACAAAACCCACAAGGGGGCAAAACAGAACTGAAGGGCTGAATACCAAGACTAGGAAAATAAAGGAAACTAGAACAAGATACAGACTTGATGACTAGGAAATGAGAATTAGCAGGTATTCAAACCACAACTCTTAACACGAGATACAGACTAGTACTCACAGACTGCGACTCACAAGGTTTGACAAAGTTTTACAATGAACCAGCCCAGGACAGCAAACACAAGGGGATTATAAAGGGCTACATGACAAAGACAGGTGAAACTGACTAGACAATAATGACAAGACGAACAACGGGGCGGGGTTATGAAACGAGACCACACAAGCACATGGCCCAAACAGTCCATGCACTTGCACACAAAACATGATTCTGTCATGATCCTGCCTCACGACTAGGGAAAATCAAAGACAAGAAGGCAGAATCATGACAAATGTGTTCACTGACTGCATATTGTGTGAAAACAACATGAAATGTGTGAATGGTATGGCCACAAAAGATTGATGTTGTGCTAATTGTGTTTAGAGTTTTGAAAAGGTGACAACTGTTTGAACAAATGCTTGTTAGCGACTGAAAAAAACTGTAAAATACTGGCTATTGTTGAAATTACAAAAACTGCATGGACTTTGATGTTTCATTATTACAGGTATTTGCAAGAAAAATACGTAATCCACATTTTTTACACTACATTTGTTCGTTGGGAACTGTCCACATGTACAGTAATGTTCACATTCAAAAGCATTCCAGTAAAAAAAAAAATCATTTTTTTTTCACCTCTCACTGCACCTGCACCTCTCACTGCATCTCTCACTGCACCTCTCACTGCATCTCTCACTGCACCTGCACGTCTCACTGCATCTCTCACTGCATCTCTCACTGCACCTCTCACTGCATCTCTCACTGGGCCTCCTCTTCTCCCTGGGCCCCTTGCTCTTACTCTTCCTCGTCCAGACGTTACAGTGTTTGTCTTTTTCTGTTTCCAAAAACATTACTCTTTACTGTAAAGACCTCCTTTTACTGTATAAGTGTCAATGTGATGAAAAAATAACCCCCGCCACTGAATCTAAGCCAGACTGCAAACAGCTGCAGTTAGCCCAATTTACCCAACATAAATAAGCTGTGGGTCAATTATTCAATTGTTTGTTTATTATCAGCGGAGATATATTGTTTTTGAACTGATATCATTGCAGAAGCAGATGTTTTTATACTGTATCTAAGGTTTGGAATTATTGTTTTTGCTATTTTGGGATGGTGTGTGTTAACATTTGTAAATACTACAAAAACAATCCATAATTTTGTTGGGAGGTATAGCTTGTCTGTTAAGAAAATGTAAGCATTGTTGAAATGTGTTCACTGACTGCATATTGTGTGAAAACAACATGAAATGTGTGAATGGTATGGCCACAAAAGATCGATGTTGTGCTAATTGTGTTTAGAGTTTTGAAAATATGACAACTGTTTGGACAAATGCTTGTTAGCAACTGAAAAAAAAACTGTAAAAGAAAACAATAGCTTTGTCAAAGAGCCAACAAAATTGGTAATACAATGGCATGCATGTTATTAGATTACTATATAGGAAGCAAGCTAGAGAAGAGGATAAATGCAAATAGCGAGATCTCTTGCTCTTTCCACAATACATTCACACTGGGCACTGATTCTTGAAAAATGCCAGTTTCCAAATGTCAGTGTCCTCCCTGTCTATCACAAGCATCACTGATCTCTTCATTTGGTTATTGGTTAGTCGTATTAAATATTGTAAAAAACATTTGATGAATTTTGTTGCACAGTGTTTTGATCAAATTACAAAGCATTTACAGTTTTTTACAATCACTTTGCTACTATTTTCAGAACCTTGATATCATTTTTCACAACTCTAGACACAAAACTCAAAACGGTTATCACTTGTAACACAGGCTGTCTAATGTTCAAAACATTGCATTGCGCATTCACATCTTTAAAAAAAACTTGCACTTGCACAATCATTGGTTCAAAAAACAAATTTACTGTGAAATACTATTGAAACATAACATCTCGGTTACGGATGTAACCCTCGTTCCCTGAGTAGGGAACGGAGACGTTACGTCAAGGAGTGACGGAGAATGGGGGTTTCGCATAGAAAGCCAATCCTCTTCGAGTATTTAACAACGAGCCAATGGCATGAAAATGCCTTGGGGCTGCAGAATTTGCATAGCGTACTCCGCCCCACTGCGTGAGTATAAAAGGAGGAAGTGAACGCAACCGCAGTATGTCTTCGCTGAGGAGCCAAGACTGAACTCAGGCGTCTACCCAGCGGTACAGCAGAAGTGGCAAGGAGACGTAACGTCTCCGTTCCCTACTCAGGGAACGAGGGTTACATCCGTAACCGAGACGTTCCCTTTCGTAGTCACTCCGAGTTATGTCAAGGAGTGACGGAGAATGGGAGTCTATACCATCACGCCATCTTACAGCTGTCTTCCAGTGCCCTGCGAAAGTCTAGACCTCTGAACTCAGGAAAACCAGGAGATCCTACTTTGACACAGTAATACCAAGGTACACTGGGAAACATATCCCGGGAGGGACATGCAACCAGATGCCTACCGAAGGGAGGACTTACGGAAACACATATGGCCAATTAGGGGCCACATATGGAGATCACTGGAGCACCAACCGCAGGTGGCTAGAACTTAGCTCCAGGGGTGGCAGATGGCTTGCCGAGGGAAGACACATGCTCAGAGAGGCTTACAGTGGAGTAATACACATGAGACAGTTACCATAGAAGAACCGTGCACACGGAGACACCTAGCCAGCACCAGAGCAAGCACAGTGGTGCCCGCATCATGAGTGCTGGAGGACTCAGGGCTTCAATGGAAGGCTCAACTGAGGAAATATCGCACTTATCCAGTCCGAGGAGTGGAATGTCGAGCAAGCGAAGACACTTAAGCGGGTCCAGTACTAGCGGAAGCAAAATCTCGCGAAGGTGTTTGGTGTCGCCCAGCCTGCAGCTCTGCAAATGTCTGTTAGCGAGACGCCTTGCGCTAGAGCCCAAGAGGAAGCCATACTCCGAGTGGAGTGGGCCGTGACACCAAGGGGGCACGGTCGACCTTGCTGCTGGTAAGACAAAGCAATGGCATCCACTAACCAGTGAGACAGCCATTGCTTTGAGAGAGCCATTCCCTTCTGACTCCCCCCTTGACAGATAAAGAGCTGTTCAGAGGTCCTGAAACACCGCGTTCTGTCAACGTAGGTGCGGAGTGCACATACTGGACAGAGCAGTGCCAAGGCTGAGTCTGCCTCCTCCAGGGGCAGCGCTTGCAGGGTCACCAGCTGACAAAGAGGTTCCACTTCAACGAGTAAAGGTGTCTCGTCGACGACGCTCTAGCGGAAGTGATGGTTGCCGCCACCACAGGTGGCAGCGAACTCAAACCTGCCTGACGAGGGTGCCACAGAGTGCCCTGTCTCTGAGTGAGTAGGTCTTGTCTCAGAGGAATAGGCCAAGGAGGTTCTGTCGCGAGGAGCATGAGTTCGGAGGACCACGTCTTGGTGGGCCAATAAGGGGCTACCAGCAGGACCTGCTCCTCGTCTTCCTTGATCTTGCACAACACCCGTGCAAGAAGGCTCACTGGGGGAAAAGCATACTTGCGTGGGCCCCTGCGGCCAGCTGTGCGCCAGTGCATCTGTGCCGAGCGTGCCCTCAGCCAGGGAATAAAAATGGGTGCAGTGGGATGAGTCCCGGGAGGCGAACAGGTCTATCTGTGCCTCCCAAAACTGGTCCCAGATCAGCTGGACCGTCTGGGGATGGAGTCGCCATTCGCCGGAGATAGGGCGGACCCGTGACAGCTCGTCGGCCACCAGGTTCCGGTCTCCTGGACTGTACACAGCACGAAGGGACCTCAGGTGCTTCTGACTCCATAGTAGGAGGTGGCGAGCGAGCTGCGACATCCGGCGTGAGCGTAGACCACCCTGGTGGTTGATGTACGCTACTGTAGCGGTATTGTCTGAACGGACAAGTACGTGTTGACCCCTGAGCAGTGCTCGGAAGCGGTGCAGGGCCAGGTGTAGGCCAGCTCGAGGCAATTGATGTGCATGAGGCGCTGGGGTCCTGTCCAGGAACCCGCGGCTGCATGCCCATTGCACATGGCACCCCAACCCGTGGTAGATGCATCCGTGGAGACAACGAGATGCCTGGAAACTTGCTGATGGGGGACACCTGCCCGTAAAAAGCTGAGGTTCAACCACGGGAAGAAGGTTCGGCGGCACACTGGAGTCACTGGAACTCGGAGCGAGCCGCGATGCCATGCCCACCTCGGGACTCGATCGCGAAGCCACAGCTGAAGCGGTCTCATATGAAGCAATCCGAGTGGCGTCGCCGCGGCTGCGGATGCCATATGCCCCAGGAGCCTCTGAAAAAGTTTCAGTGGAACCGCACTCTTGCCCTCGAACTGTCGAAGACAAGTCAGCATTGAGTGTGCGCGCTCTCGACCGCACAGAAGTAGACCATAGTAGAGCGAACTCCCCTGAAACAGGGAGGAGATTGTGCGAACTGAATCGCACAGCCGAACCTGATCGTTCTGATGACCCAGCGGGATAGGCCGGGAAGCTCTAGCCAAGCTCTCAGGAACTGAACCAGCGGGGTCATGTGAACGACAGACGTCCCCCGGAGGGGCAGCGAAGCGGAGCGACAGGCATGCGCACGGGAGATACCACGTGCGGGTGCATATTCAAGCTCCGCTCCCCGAAAGTAGAGACCAGGGAAGGACCAGCATTCCACGGGGGTCTGTTCTGCTGAGGGTCTGGCGATAGAGGGGGAGGGGAGCGGCGTGGTCCGGGAACGACACACGTTCCTCTCCGCACCCTCAGAGACAGAGAGAAATAAGCGGGGCGACACCCTGGGGCATTGTGCACACTCATTCCAGTCTGTTTGCTCAGTGATAGTGTCAAGTCTTTCTTTAACCAACTCAGGGTGCTGCCCACCCGTGGATGAGCAGCGGGGAGCTGAGAACAAAAGATTCTCCCCTGGCCCTCCACCGGGGGAAGGAGGGAGCCTGCTACCTTCTCCTGGGAAAAATTCGACTCCATCACTGAGCAGCCCGTTTCAGGAACGCCGCTTTGCCTGGCGTTTAGCGGGGCGCGGAGCCTGAGGGGGCTGTGACGCCCCTCTGCGGCCACCTCTACGACGCGACCCGGGTGAAGGCTGCTGCTGTGGTCGTGCGGGATGGAGGGGGGCAGCAGGGGGGCGTCCTCGGCGGCGAGCAGACTGAGGCGGCTGAACAGACGGCTGGGTGGAGGCAGCAGCATGCCGTCGGGGCAGGATGTGTTTTATCGCCTCCGTCTGCTTCTGTGCGGTCGAGAACTGCTAGGCAAAGTCCTCAACCGCACCGCCGAATAGGCCAGCCTGGGAAAGGGGGGAGTCAAGCAAACGAGTCCGCTCGGCGTCCCGCACCTCTGCCAAGTTGAGCCAAAGGTGACGCTCCTGGACCACGCTAGTGGCCATCACCTGGCCAAGGGAACGAGCGGCCACTTTAGTCGCCCGGAAAGCGAGGTCAGTGGCGGCTCGCAGTTCATTGAACGACCCTTGATCAGTCCCGCCCTCGTGCATGTCTCTGAGCAGTTTGGCCTGAAAAACCTGCAAAGTGCTCATCGCATGCAGAGCGGCGGCCGCCTGTCCCGCCGCACTATAGGCTCGCGCCGCCATAGACGACGAGAACCTACAGGCTTTGGAGGGGTGCTTAGGAGGCTCCCGGGAGGAGGCGCTCTGCGGACACAGTTGCATCGCAACAGAACGCTCCACCGGAGGAATCCCAGCATACCCACGGGCAGCCGCACCATCGAGGGGAGGAAAGGCGGGGGAAGCTGATGAGCGGACACCGCATGCAGCTTGGGAAAGAATGGTATTGGGGTCGGCTGTGGCCTTGCGGCGGCAGTTTTGCCCAAAAACCATTCATCCATCCGCGAGTGATCGGGATGGGGCGGAGGGTTCCATTCCAACCCGATACTCACAGTGGCCCGAGATAGCATGGCCGTCATCTCGGGATCAGACACGGGCAATGCAGAATCTCGCTGGGTACTGCCGTCACACCAACGCTGGAGAGGACGCTCGTCTCGAAGAGGCTTGATCAGTGATAATGGCTTGTGGAGTGAAGAGTGCTCTTGGCTCCAAAGCAAAAACATACTGCGGTTGCGTTCACTTCCTCGTTTTATACCCACGCGGTGGGGCGGAGTACGCTATGCAAATTCCGCAGCCCCAAGGCATTTTCATGCCATTGGCTCGTTGTTAAATACTCGAAGACGATTGGCTTTCTATGTGAAACCCCCATTCTCCGTCACTCCTTGACGTAACTCGGAGTGACTACGAAAGGGAACTATAGATCACCCACATACAAGCAACCGAAAGTTTCACTGAGTCATTGTTCGTACGATTGTGGCAGGGCGGATTATTTCCCGCTGATTAATTGTGGAAAATGATGGGTGTGACAGCCTATCAGCAGCCATCCCTGGCATATTTAAGGAGGAGTTCAGGCCACCTGGGTATGTGTCATCGTCACCTTTGTTTGGGTGCGCGCGCATCTTTGCTGGAGGTATGTACCTAGTTGTTTGGCTAATGTTGCTGTTAATCTATATGCACCATTAAGGTGGAAATGTATATGTTTTAGTCAGACTAGGGTCCGGATTTGTGACGTCGCGGTTGGTTACAGGCTGTCCTCATCACAGGTACGTTACTGCTAACGGATTATTGTTAGTTTGGGGTTTAATCTCCGGTAACCTATGTTTCTATCGTAGTACCGCTTGTGTGTTTGGTCAGATGAAACACCGGTGCAATTGCGGCTTGCCTATTATAAACGAGGCTGTGAGTAACTGAGTCTTCTGTGGGTCTAGCGATCTACCATTGGAAAGGTAATTTAATCACTGATTTTTACGGATTGTTTTTAAACAAAATTATTAATTGTTTATTTTCCTTAGTGCGTCGTGCAGTATGTGAGCGGTTCATCCCGGTGGACTGCAGGGCCAAATGCTCAATAGACAACGTCGTTAAGACTGCACTGTTTTGTTCTGCTGCCACTACCCCTATTGTTTATTATTTTGATGCAGTACTTGTTTATTTTGTTTTGAAACTTGATTTAAGCCATTGCTGGTGGTTTAGGTGAGTGGCTAATGGCTATAGCAGTCATTGAACACGAGACGTCCTGTTAAGTGTGTAATTTAGCCCCGCTACCCTTTATTAATATTGCCACCAGCGTTTTCGGTTATTTTGCTCTTTTGATCAGTGCTCCTGGCAGACTGAAGAAATGAGCTATATTTTGTTTTGGATTTGTTTTCTGTGATTTAATTTACTGTTCTTTCTTGCTTTGTATTCTGTTTTTTTTTTTTGTTTTTGTTTATACAGCATTTGGCTGCTAGTTATATTTTGTTTTGGATTTGTTTTCTGTGATTTAATTTACTGTTCTTCCTTTGTCTTGTATTTCGTTTTTGTTTATATAGCATTTGGCTGCTTTCATGTTTGTTGAACTGGCAGTCTGAGGGGAACTGATGAAAACTAGCCAGTTTAACTTCTGTGACCAGTAATCTGCCAAGTGTTGGCTTAATTTATTGTTATCAATTGTTTAATTATACTTTGTCGGTACCAGTGCAGCTAATTGTGATTTGTATTGTTCTTGTTTTTTTATTTGTTTCTTTCAGGAGCTGAAGCCCCCCCCCCCCCCCCCCCCCCGGTGTAGGGAAGCTAGCTGGCTGTGTCTCTTCTGGTGGTGGTGTTTCCTTCACAGAGTGTTTTCTTCCATTGGCACCTGCGTTTCTTTCACTTAGCTAGCGTGAGTGTTTGTGAGGAGATTTGAAGTGGTGTGGTCCTAGGATGCTCACTGTCCAGCTAGCTCCCTACTGGTAAGCCTCAGCCCGAAAGCATGTTTTGTTTTGGACGCACCCTGAAGGAGTGTAAAACTTTGCTCCGTTGGCATCAAGAATTTTAATATATATATTTAAAATAAGTAGAATTGTGAAAAATAAAGTATTTTTGTATTCAGATCCACGTCTCTTGTCCTCTGTGGTAGTGAACTTGTGTTCCTTTGAATTTTCCCCATTTATTAAATGGGGTGGCGTAGTCTGTTTCTTCCTGTTTTGATACTTTTCACCGCAGTGTAACTTTTGGCTGTACATCCACCTCGCCACACAATCATTAAATATTGTAGAACAAAATAGGTGATACAAGTTTCATTATGGTACTACATGAACAGTAAATATACTGTACATCTCTGTGAAAGTACTGCAGTAGAGAGAATACACACATAGTGAAATCATTGAACAAAGTGTGTGATATATTGATGCAAAACACCAAAGTACAATCACAACAGAGGTTTATTGGAATCAAAACAAAAATATATAACATTATGCTACATTTATGGATATTGTAGTCACTGCATGCTCAATTGGTTCATGCTCCACGCTAATTGGTGACAATGAATCTCTTATATCTTGAAACTTTTATGATTTACTGTAAACATGGAAGATTATGTGTCTGTTTCCATACAAGTACATAAAGAGTAATGCAACAGTTACTTATCATTTTGAGCAGTTGTATCAATTGATAGTTAGATCATTGTAAGGAAATGAACAGAAGCTCATTTGAAATGCAATATGTGAATTGCCTTTTGAAATAGTAGTTATTTGATGTTACGTTGTGTCATATTGAACAGGTGATTTATGTTGAATGAACAAATGATCTAAGTTGTATGTGTATTGTATCCAAGCAATTGAGAAATGGGTTAAAGTTTTGAAAAATGTGCATTTTGATCATTGGTTGTGAGTTTTGTGTCTAGAGTTGTGAAAAATGACATCAAGGTTCTGTAAATAGTAACAAAGTGATTGTAAAAAACTGTAAATGGATATGTTAATTGTTTTTTTTTTTTCATGATCATTGACTATAATTTGGAATATATATGTAATCCCTCACACCCGGGTCCTACTCGCCCCACTCCAAGCGGGCCTCGAACCCGAATCTCCGGCCTGAGAGTCAGGCGCGCTAACAAGGAGGCTAAAGACTGCAGCCTCTAGTGTCTGTCGCTAGAGCGTCTATTGAGATCGGGGAGTGAGGTTTACTCGCACAGCAACTACTAGCTGGCCTCCGTTACACTTAAATATAATGTATATATTTGTATACTTATAACACTGTAAGTGAACTGAAAAAAGCAAACGTGATTAAAAATGTATACAACTTAGGAAATATGGCAATTTACATCTGAAAACATACACTTTCCCTGAAGAGAGAGTAATATAACAGGACACATACTGAAATCAAACTTTTACAATGGAGGTCAAACAAATAGAGATAAAGTAAAATCGTACTTGTTACTTTTTTACACAGATAAAATAAATATAAATTATTTGTACATTTTTTAGTACATTGCATAGGCGTCATTTACGGGGGGTGGGGGGGGGGGGGGGGGGGGACATGTCCCCACCACTTTTTGCCAGGGATGATTTTGTCCCCACCACGTTTGAAACATCTCGCGGCACATATACAAATAAAACATCTCCAGTTAACAGCAATCGTTTCATTTGTTTGTTAAATAACATGCGATCTGTTGAGGAGATTCGTTCGAAATAATAATTAAAAAAAATCTCACCAACGTGTCCCTGTTTCTCTGGGTTCTAACCCAGCTAGCAAAAATTGTGCGGACCAAAAGCGGCCCGATTAACGATAAAACACTTGGCCGATCCTCGGCATGAATCTAGGTCCGATTGTTCTGCGAGCGCTCGGCATTAACGCGGCCCGATTAAGGATAAAACACTCGGCCGAGCGCTCGGCATTATCGCGGCCCGATTAAGGCTTAAACACTCGGGCGAGCGCTCGGTATTAACGCGGCCCGATTGCGGAACACCGAGTGAACGGTTGCTCCCCTTCAATCCCGTTCCTTGTTTGGGCTTATTTAAACTTTATTGATTTTTCATTCATGTAGGTTTAATACTAAAATACCTGACCAGCCGTTATTTATGCAAGATAAACTGAAAATAAATCAGCACAAAGTTTCATGTTTAATGCATTTTTTATTGAACAACACTTATTGAACAACACTTCATTTTTCTCTCTGGTAATTTAAAGGGTTAGATCACCTAAAAATTAAAATTATGTCATTAATGACTCTCCCTCATGTCGTTCCAAGCCCGTAAGACCTCCGTTCATCTTCGGAACAGTTTAAGATATTTTAGATTTAGTCCGAGAGCTTTCTGTTCCTCCATTGAAAATGTATGTACCTTATACTGTCCTTGTCCATAAAGGCAAAACAGACATCATCAAAGTAGTCCATGTGACATCAGTGGGTTAGTTCGAATTTTTTGAAGCATCGAAAATACTTTTTGGTCCAAACATAGCAAAAACAACTACTTTATTCAGCATTGTACCCTGTTCCGGTTCTGTTGTCATTGCTCGTTCACGATTCCAATGAAGCTGATGACGTGTTATCTTAAAAAGTAGTGTCCTTCATTCATCAAAGTCGGCTCATCACACTCACACTTTTTAACAATAGATTTTGAAATACTATGACAGCATTAATGTAAATTCAAGGAGTTCAATATACTATTTTCCAATATCAACATTTTTAAACCACTGCATTTTTGAGTTTGGACTATGTTGTCTGCCTGTTCGCCCTCTGGCTTCGGCCACCATCCCTTTCAGAGGTTAGCTGCAGCCACCTGGTGATGAGGAGCTCTATTTCCTTTTCTGTAGAATCTTTGGTCCAGGCATTCCGGCGGACTGCATCTGAGAAAAACACAAGATAGAAGAGGGCAGCATGACCATGTGATGTTACTCAGCAACCACCAAAACTTAATTTGGATGCAGGGCTCTACTCTGCACTTACATTGCTTTTTAATTTGAAAACTTTAGGAGCACCTTCTGACCAATGACAAATTAACCTTACTATTATAAGGCCATTTATATTTGACTATAAAATGACTTGCCAGGGGATCTTTTTTTAACCTTATTAAATGTCATCTTTTATGTCAAATTTATAAATTGAGATAGAATAATAAGACAAAATCAGGAAGAATAAGTTGAATCAAATGAAATCAGCACAAAATTAATCTTTGCACTGCAGAGGTGGCATAGGCCTATACCACAGAGATGGCATTTAGTTACATTTACATTTACAGACTGTTTAATGAGGCTCAGAAGTGGCATGAGTGCATTTACATTCATAGTTATGATGTTAAGGTTTTAAATGGAGTTTGAATATAGAAATACTAAAGAGGTGGTATTATGCTCATTTTCAGGTTCAACATTTTTTAATTCTTAATATGGGGTCGTACCAGAACAGGTTGACATGGTGTAATTTTCAAAAAACACCATATTTTTCCTCATACTGCACATTGCTGGAGCTCCTCTTTTCAGCCTGTCTGTTGTACGCTCCGCTCGAGCTACAGAGTGATGCATCTTACTTGTACAAAATCGCCGTAAGTGATCTCTCACGCGTCTAAGTCACGCATTGTTTACACAGAAATTTCGGAAGTTTTACCTTTCACTAAACATATTTAGATACAGTGAAAGGTAAAACTTCAGAAATCTCTGTGTAAACATTGCATGACGTAGATACGCGAGAGATCACTTCCGGCGTAACGTTGGACACAGTTCAGTTCGTGTTTGTATAGATATTTGAAAGAATGCATTTGATCAGCCATTCTTACCTTAGAGCAGTGTTTATTTAAATAGAACTGCAAAAGCAAGTTTACCTGAGGAAAAAAGAAAAAAAGATTAGCATTGTACAAAACTATCCATAATGTATACTAAAGCAATAGAATAGGAGTGTGGGGCTCGAGCAACCACGGAAAAACAGGACATACTGTCCATTTATTTTAACCCATAGAAGTAAAAGATTGCAGCTTTCAGATACAACTTTCTACCCATTTTATATTGTTAAATGTCGAGAGTGCATCTGCTATAGGCCCCGTGCTGTGCACAAGGCCATCAAATACATTTCACAACCACGTCATGTCACAGGAGCCACTCGGATGTAAACAGCATGTACTCCACTGTTATGTACTACTTAGCTGCTACACAAAAAAAACAGAAAAAACCCTTGGTAAGTGCGAAATCATATAGAGAAGGACTTCGCGCAGGAGAGCGCGCAATATTTTGGCAAACTAAAGAGTTAATATGTGGTAAAGGTCCGAACGAGCTAGCTTCTCTAGCCTGTACTGCAATTCTTCCTTCTATTTCTTATTCCGACATCAGCTACGTTCAGATTGTCAGCCCAGAAAAGCCCGAGAGCTGCATGGACTCACAAATCGGATTTGAAAAGTTGCAATAAATAGTGTGTGCATCATTTTAGATCAGATTCCAATTGGATACAAAGATATTTTGGCAGTGTGAATGTAGTCATAGTTAATACGTTAGCATTTTAGCCATAGTAAAAGCTTCGTTTAACTTACACACATGTGATGTGGCTCATGAGCTGATGCTGTGCCTCTCTCACCACAAACGCCTTCTTTCATCAGTTTTTTGCACTCTTCTCTTTAACTTTTGGCAGTCTATAGAACTCGAAAGGTATTTTCCCGATGCAACCGATAGGTACAGACCAAAAATCGACAATTTTTCAGCAGAAATAATCAGCCAAATATGCGAGCCCGTTCAGTTCAATGGCATTGTTTATGTTCTGTGCCTCCAAACTGGCCGACTTCCGGATTGACGAGTCATTGTTCACAAAATGGCGGATGGAATCCTCAGTTTATTTTCATATTAAGAGCCATCTCACTCAGCAACAGACAATGACCCAGCTTTCAGCATTATACCCACACATCAAGTCCCACATCATTCCTCTATTAAAATTTACATAAGTATAATAAACATTTTCTTACAGGATCAAAATGTGTATACTTTCTAGGACAATGTTTGTTGCTGTTTGTCTGTGCTGTCTGAATTGGCCTTAATCCAGCTAACATTTTGTTCGACTTTATTTTCTTCCAAAGATCAAAGACTGTGGTCGAAATATTATAATTATTCACGTAAATTACATTCAATAAAAATGGCGTCAAGCCTAGTAACTAATTCTTTGCCAAGCTGCAAAAAAGAGCTAACATCCCAGCTAACGTTAGTCAATGTTAGCTTCGTTCAAGCCATAAAGGTCTCCAACTTCATGGTCTCCCTTTCATATTAACGTTAACGTTACCTTGCAACGTTTACTCAGACGTGATAAAGTTTTTGTCCTAAATAATAATTCTTAATTTAATTCTGAATTCTTTCCTTTCCTTTTATCTGGAGGGAAGCATGTCAACAAAGTTTAAACGGATCGATAATAACATTTCATCAGCAACATCCGAAAGTTCGGAGTTAATGTAGGGAACTCGATTGAAACTACACTTGGCGTGAAATGTAGATGCTTGAAATGAAAACTTACCTCAAGATCACCGTAATGGCGCAGGATCGAAAAGGGATTAGTGCTATTCAAGTCCGGCGTTGAGTCTTATCTCCTTATTTCGCCCAAATAAGATTGTGCACATGTCACTCCAGCGATGAGCTGTGCTGACGCTTGCTGCAGTAAACGTTGAACACGGCTTCACATCGGTAAAAGGGTCTGAGCCGAGCACCCAAACAGACGTCACTGTCTGGTATATTTGAAATAGCCAATGAAATGAACTGCAGACTCAGACTGTTGCTGAAAATACTGTTGCCCATTAACCCAAGTAAATACAGGATAGTCTATCTTAAACATTATATTGGCCGGTAGAAAAAAATTTTGGCTGGCATTTTTTTTTCTGTTATCCATGTGCGAGTGATGTCAGCGGGCATTATGCATGTTTAAAATACATAAAATAATAATTTATA
The DNA here is from genome assembly GCA_038021265.1 of Cyprinella venusta. Lineage (NCBI taxonomy): Eukaryota > Metazoa > Chordata > Actinopteri > Cypriniformes > Leuciscidae > Cyprinella > Cyprinella venusta. The sequence goes on along the minus strand of CM075872.1, from coordinate 21,714,246 downwards.
TAATTTATAAAAATAATAATAATGATCATGACAACTAAATATTTTTGCTATGGTTATTAATATTAAAGAAATAAGAAAGAAAGACTTTAAAATAGTTTTATGTTATTTATTGCTACATTAGCCGTAAAAAAAAATGCATGTGCCAGAGTGAGCTGGTTATCAGTTACGGTGAACATGAATCGGCCCAGTGCTTTACAGCCGGAAAGAAAATGCATGTGCCAGCGCGAGCTGCAGGCCACAATCGGCCCGGTTAACGCACGCCGATGCCGAGTCTAAGCCGCAAGCGCCGCGAGGCAGCCGAGCTCGGGCCGATTATACATGCTGGCTGGGAATCCGCTCTCGTATATTTTTCCCCCCTCATCAAAACATATACAAAACTTTTGCGATATTTTCCAAATGTCGATAAAAAACTATTGCGAAATGATGGTGTTTCCATTAACCGATATTATGCGACTAAAACGTTTTATTTTTCCTCTCGCGATAAGTCATTACAAAAATCATGGCAACGGACTTTGGTTTATTCACAGCCATGCACCGCACTAGACATTATTATTATTAATGGAAGGAGACGTGGTGTGTTATCCAAGCATTAATGACTGGGAAAGACACGGGTTGGGTGTTTCTCCCTTATTTCTGCTTCAATGTCTTGATGGCATTTCTTTGAGGTTTAGAGAGGCTATTCCTGTAATTATTCTTTCTTTCTTTCTTTCTTTTTTAATGAATTTAATAAAGAACTCTATCTCGTATTATGTCCAAACGGTCGTTGCAAAATGAAAAATGAACGGTTGTTTAATTTTTAAAACGCAAAGTTGAACAACAACATTTTAGTTTGACCACACCAATGCTGCGCTATATAGGCTACATCCCAGCGAAATTTCAGACATTTCTTTATGACTTTTTGTCCCTATAAAACATTTAAAATATTCACAAATTAATATGTGAAAAATGTAGATTTTACTGGTTTTCTAAGGCCAAATTAGAACATGGATATTTATGATCTTTTTCCCGCAGTGATAGGTGAGTTATTATAAATGCGTCTGAAAAAATAACGAGCTAAAACATAATCTCCGGAAGCACCTTTAATCATAAAGCGCACCTGATTATTTTATGTTATTTTACAAAAGCACGTTTTCTTGTTATTGTGACATTACGCAAATAAATGTTGTGAATAATGTATTATTATTTTCTGTATCCAGAAATGTTAGAGTATTTTAAGTTGATTCCACTTTTGATGGGAAAATATAGTGTTCACGGAGCCTGTCTGCCATCCAGTGCGTGGTCCAAACTCCGCACACACTCTTGAATATTGGTCAAAATCGAGTGTTTATTTTATGATAATCTTAGCCCTATTATTATTATTATTATTATTATTATTGTCCTACCTGTAGGCCTACTATGAATGAGATGTGACGAATTGCTTTGTTCTTTTTTGGATAAGAGCGTCTTCTACATATGTAGCCTAATAAATGTTATAATATGATAGGCTAATTATTATTATTATTATTATTATTTAAAGACACGGACCTAAAACACACTCCGTCTTCTAAGTCAGGTGACTGTAAATGCGCAAAATCCGTTTCCATTGCAGTTTTGCGACAAAAATCCTGTTTCGAATTGCCTGAAAAACCACCTCATGCCAGCGTAAAAACTTTTTTGCGATAAACGGGAGTTTTTGCGAAATTGACGTGTTTCCATTGAGCGTATTTTCATTTCGCAATTTCAATTTGCGCAAATTGAAGGGTAATGGAAACGCATCTTGATAAACATGATAAACTGATAAACATTATATCAATTCAACCACTGATAAACATTATTGACATCACATTTTGTGCTCATTTTTTTACGTACATCAGTAAGCTACAGGACATCGTCTTTCAAAACATGACCTACTCGAAAGAAAAAAAAAGAATGAATGCATCATTGTACCCAGCACTTTTGAAAATGGCCTTCCGAATACGTCTCTGTCCCCAGCACATTTCAAACCAAACTGACGCCCATGGTACATTGTTATGGCTATATACACATATATTTTATGCACACACACACACACACACACACACACACACACACACACACACACACACACACACAGTAATTGTCCAATGAAAAGAGGAAAATGAAAGCAGTTTTCCACCTAGCAACACTTGATGTTTATGTGAGTACCATCTGATTCGGCAGATTATTTAGACTTCCATCACAAGAAAAAGCACTGAGAGAAAGTTCTTCATTTGGCGTATCTGTAGACCGTAAAGATGTTACTGCTAAAATTCTCGATATTGATGCTGTCTGCATTTATTGAAACAGGCAAGTACAATGAAACATTGAGCAAATTTAATGCCTTAATTCATCAGTAAACTTGTGATTTATACATTTGAATGAGTTTTTATATTTTGTAGTTGTTATGTTAATTCAATTGCCTTGCTTGCTTATATAAAACATGATCATATTCCAGAATATATGAGTGAGATGAGCCAGTAGTTCTGGTGTATTTTAACGGGATTGTATCCATACCACGCAGTAACTACACCAAAACAAAGTAATTGCAAATAGCCAAATACAGGTACTTTTTTATGTAACTGCCAAAAACTGATGATCTAACACTCTGTTTCAGCTGATGGATACTATCATAACATGATGAATGAATGCATCTACAGCTCCAGTGATTACAGTGATATGGTGTATCTTATGTCATATTCCTTTAATAAACCTGTGGAAATACTGTACAACAGCACTGTGGGGAAGTTTGTGGGGTACACTGAGTTTGGAATGATGAATGCAGAGAGGTTCAACAAAAATCAGGCTTTCATGCAGGGGCTGAAAGCTGATGTGGACAGATTCTGCAGAACTAATGCTCAGGTCATGGACTCAAATGTCCGTGATAAAGCAGGTGAGTGCTACAAGACTCCTGTCTCATCTTTACTGCATAATAAAGATCTCTAATATTTGTGTCCACTGATCCAGAAGAAACCCACTCAAAATGTATTGAAACAGGTCTGTTTTGGTGGTGTTGTGTCTTTACAATGTGTTTGTCTTCAGTGATTTATGATTGTTTTTAATACAAAATCAATACAATAACTTTACACAGGGGTTATTATACACAATTTTAACTTTAAGATTGTTGCTTTATCAAACTGAATAATATAAGGAAACATGTATGGGATTTTTTTTTCTCAATAATCCATTTCCAAATCAAAAGAAATTACTTTATACAATCCATGTTGTTCATTTAGTTTAATTTAAAGTATTATAGCTACTTGTCAGCTAATGTATTTATAATTGTTTGCGTTACACATTAGAATGCAAGCTAATTTTAGAGTATTTTTTTTCTTTTGATTTAGTAAAACCAGAGGTTACGCTCAGTTCAGTGAAGCAGGCTAAAGGCAATCATCCAGCTGTACTGATGTGCAGCGCATATGAATTCTACCCCAAAAAAATCAAAGTGTCCTGGCTGAGAGATGGTAAACTGATGACCTCAGACGTGACCTCAACAATGGAGATGGCTGATGGAGACTGGTACTACCAGATTCACTCTGAGCTGGAATACACTCCTAAATCTGGAGAGAAGATCTCCTGTGTGGTGGAACATGCCAGCTCACCTCAGCCTATTGTTAAAGACTGGAGTAAGAAAAAAAAACATTTACTAGTCTTTTCTCTTTCCTTTCCATTTATGGGAGCAAATAGAAAATATGGAAATTGTTTTGTTATTACACTTGCACAACTAAACAAATAATAAACATGTAAATATTGAGAATGTTATATCTGTAATGAACAGCTGGAGGCAAGTTGGTAAGGACCCAAACGCAAACTTTAATTTAACTAAATCAAAACAAGACATGGCAAGGCATGAAACAGGAACAGAAACAACGACAGGCAACCTGGACAAGAAACATACAATACTAGACAAAGACACAGGACAAACTAGAGGGCTTAAATACACTGACTAATTACAAGACAATGAACACCAGTGAACAATGACCTGACAATTAACAAATGACAAGACACATAGCAGGACCACATGACAAGTAGGGAATCACATGACTGACAAGAACAAGGAACAAGACACAAACCCACACGGTGACAATATCATTCGCTGACAGAGCATGATTTCCGTCCCCCACAGATCCCTCTATGCCTGAGTCCGAGAGGAATAAAATCGCTATTGGATCCTCTGGTCTGGTGCTGGGAATTATCATTGCAGCTGCTGGACTCATTTACTACAAGAAGAAATCATCAGGTCAGTGGAGATAAGGGCAAACCATCTGATACTCATCCATATACATCAGTGATTCTCAACTCTGGATCTCGACTTTCCAGTTTAGCTCCAACCCTAATCAAACAAACCTGAACATGCTGATTAAGGTCTTAAAGATTTCTAGAAGCTACAGGTAGGAGAATATGATCAAGGTGATCAAGGTTTGATTAAACCAATCACTGCAGGACCCTGAGGACCAGAGTTGAGAATTGCCCATAATATAATCTCTATCAATAAATCAATAAATTGTTATTTTTACTTTGTCAGGGAGGATCCTGGTGCCAAACTGACTACAGTAAGTCTAATGTTACCTGATGCCAACTGAAAGAAGACCTCCTTGGATCACTGATGCATTCTCTTTATGCCAGATTTTTCATACAGTCTCCTTATACTGAACTCTGAATTTTATTAATTAAAGTAATAATGGAAATTTAATAATTGCATCTACCATACTTACATGACTTGTATTTGAGCATGCTGGTAGTGATAAAATAACGTGTATTTTATTATGTGTAATGATTTAACTTGAACTCTCTAGAGCTGATCATATGTGGATAGAAGCAATGTGAATGATGATGTCATAAAAGTTTTCAATCAATATTTTCATAACAGTTAGAACAATTAGGAAACCAATCAAAGGTTTGATTTGAGTCAGAGGCCTTCACACACAGAAACATTATTCATGGAACTTTACCGCCCCCTATTGTCATTACTGCTAATTGCATATAGTTTCCAGCAGTGTGTGATTGCTTCATTTAAATAATCTTACTAATTCTACTGTTATACTAGCAGAAACACATCTATAAAATATGCAAAATCATATGGAGGAATATATGTTTTAATCTGTACATTATAGTTCTAAATAAATATGTCTTTACAAAACCATTAGACGCTTTTTTCTTTTGCTTATTTAAAGAGCTTTTTCCTCATATTTCCCATTTTTCCAACATTTTTCTTCTTAATAAAGGTATTGTAGGTAGGATTTTCATAAAAAAACAACTTTTTTCCAAATTTGTTTAACCCTTTCACACGTAAGTTTAAAATATTCTAACTGACCCCCCAGCGTGAGTTTTTCAAGACGACCGTTATTTAGAACTTGCCACTTTAATGTTTCCATGTTGACGCGTCATTGCTTGTCACGTGACACAGCGCACCCAGAACAGAGCGCGGAATGAATGATGATCTGCTTTTATGTCATTTTTCCTTTTTTATTAAAAATATTCAAAAATGTATTAGCTATATCATGAAACACTGATATTCCGATTGTCAAATATATGGAAGTGGATGGGTTTTGTGGTTTAGACATCTTTATAACGATCGCGTTAGTTGAGCTGTATGCGCAATGGGTGGCGCCATTTTAGTTTATTTTTCAGTTCAGAGAATCGGATCTGTTGGATTTATAACGTCAATTCCTCCACTTCTCACGAAGTACATGAAAGTAAGTGGCTGGTGAACTGGGAGAAGAATAGGGTCAAATGTTAATGTGTATTTGATATGAATAAAACGTGTCGATTATTATTGCCGCTTCCATAGATAGCTGTGTGTATTTTACAAACTCAAAATCATTGTTTTGCTAGTACATATGTGTATTTAAATGTCTGAAACCTAAAATAAACATTATGTGGTTGAAAACACTCAATAGTTGTGATATATGACAGCACTGAGTGCGTCTGTCTCTGGCTGAGCGCCAGCCAACGCGCGAGAGCAAGTTTGAATTTAGCAGTTGCTGACGTGATGCACTGAACGTTGTTATTTTGTTGCTCCTGTCATTTCTTTGCATTTTTCATCATTTCCCTTGACATTGTTTGCTGAAAATCTCACCGTTTCCAGCTCCATCACCACATCAAGTCTTTTCTGTGTGGCTTCATCCCGCTCTCTCCTTAAATGTCTTCCTAAAGTTCACTCTCGTGTTGCTGTGGAAAGGTGAGAAGTCTATACAAACCTACGCAATCCTTAATGATGGTGCACAGTGCAGCATTCTTCTCCCTGCAGCGGTCCAGCAACTAGGACTACAAGGAAAGAAAAAAAGTTATGGCCCTTCGTACCATTTGTCATGATATTACCCAGTTGGAGGGACAGTCAGTCCACTTTCAGCTCTCACCGCAGTCCAGGCCAAAAGAGAGGTACAGCCTTGCTGGTGTATTCTCTGCACCTCTCCTGACTTTGACTGAGCAGATATATCCTAGCAAGAGACTTCAGAGGAGCTACTGCCACCTAAGGGGTATTCCTCTTCCATCATTCAGCAAAATTCAACCCCTTCTCTTAATTGGATCTGATTACCCAGGTCTAATCACTGCTTAAAGAGCCCCCCAGATTAGGCCCGGATGGCGGACCAGCAGCTGTACATACGCAGCTCGGTTGGGTTCTCCAGGGACCAGACGGGCTTCTCCCGCACCAAATACCATCTCAACAGTGTTTGCTCACTTGCCTTACACCTGTTCGAGATTCGATACTCCAAGAGGTCGAACGGCTGTGCCAGTTGGACGTTCTTCCTTACCGCAACGAGAAGCTGGTAATCCGATCACGACAGGACCAAGTTGCCACAGAACTTTTGGAGAGCAGAACTCAGCATGTGGAAGTGGATGGAATCTGGCATTATGCTACCCCCCTCATACGCATGCCAAATCCACCACCATTGAAAGCTACCAAGGAGTCTGTTCTACCCAATCTTAGGGGTACAGAGAAACGCTTGAGCAGGGACCCAGGGAAGGCTAAGATTTATGAGGCAGAGATCCAGAAGCTCTTGGATCCAGGATATGTTATCAAGGTCTCGCCAGAACTTCTACATATGGATAAGGAATCGTGGTTCATCCCACATCATCTTGTCCATCACAATGTCAAGGATAGATTAGTTTTCAACTGCTCCTCCTGTAGAGAATTGAGGCAAATCAAACACAGAATAATCAAATTCATCTCTCATGGAAGTAATTCAAATGTGACCCAGGTCTTCAGTTCCTGAAGCCCACATTCCAGTCACAGAATTGCGCCAAATCATCTGCTCTGTTTAAGCAGGCCTCCTTAGATAAGAATTCTTTATGGCCGCAGGCGCAATAGATAGGTACTAAACATTGAAAACTGTCAATTTGTTAATGGTTTTTACTAAGACAAATCGACTCCAACATGGTGGAACGAGAGGCCTGACCACCAAAAGTCTGACCTCCTTTGACCTCCCTCAGCCTCAGCACTGTTGAGCTGGACAAGACATAACACAGACCACCTTTGACCACACTTTCATGGAACATGAGAGTCGAACACAGACTTAAACCCCTTTACACATAAACTCACTTCAGAACAATCCTTGGACTTAATCAAACATAAGTATTATTGCTTCTGCAAAATATGTGTTGTGTTGTTAATGCTTAGATCACATATCATGTAATCGTTGTTAACCATTAACTCTTGTAATTGTTATACCTATATGTTATAACTATTAGAAGAAGTGTGAATGAGAACCTCGTGTTTAGTCTTAAACGAACCGTATTCTCTTAATTCAAAAGATGGCTTGATTGAAATCTGTCTAAAAGGCTTTGTTTTATGATTATAATATATAATCTTAAACTGTGTTCTCTTGTCTCTCTGCTAAGTGCTGGAGACCAGCTCACAGACCATCCATAAATTATGATAAGAAGAGATCCACCTCAGAAGTGAAGCTAAGGTTTCATTGGCCAGAAGTTTCTAAGAGGTTGGACTGAGATTTAAGTTAAAGATCCGAACAAAGGACCTCATGTTTAAGTTTTTCTCCAGTTTTGATTGTGTTCCAGCTATGTTCTGTTCGGTTTGATTTTCGTTCGTTCAGTTTGTAACTGTTAAGTTCGTGCCTCTCTCTAGAACAATCAGAGAGTGTTCATGCTTATCTCTGAAGACAACAAAGAGCGTGTTTGCACGCGTAGACCAGCAGACAACAACCCATCAAGATTCGGGTTAATTCAGCTAATTCAAGCCATCTCCGACTCGTTTTATTTTCATCTCTTTCCTTTATTTTCTTTTTCGTAAAAGTCTCGGTTCAAAGTTAAGTCTGCTGCAAGTTTCGTTTTTAAACATCTTCCTGCAACGCGCTTCGAACTGCAAAGACTTTTGATTCGGTCGCCAGTCACACGTGACCGGCAAGCTCAGACCTTCCATCCCTGCACTTCAAAGACCATCACGCAACGGACCCGGCCGGGAACCCCCGCAACGCAACAAAGGAATTCCCTGAGCCCCGCAAAGACAAGCGCAAGTACTCCAGACGTTTAGCTGAACTGGTGCCTTTAATGTAAATTAAATAACCTAGCTAAGAAACGAAGGTTTAAATTAACGCTTGTTAAGTTGGCTTGTGAAAGCCAACTTATTGAAATGCTATTTAAACTTATTATTAAGTTGGCTTGTGAAAGCCAACTTACTGAAATCCTATTTAAACTTATTATTAAGTTGGCTTGTGAAAGCCAACTTACTGAAATCCTATTTAAACTTATTATTATTATTAAGTTGGCTTGTGAGAGCCAACTTACTGAAATCCTATTTAAACTTATTATTATTCTTTTTCTGAGACTAAAATTTCTGACTGCTACTCCTCCTAGAGCTTTAACTCCACATACTCCAAACTCGGCACGGACACTCAAACTGTTCTGACTCGAGTTGCTATATCTTTTCAGACTGATCGGACTTACGGTTCTCCCAAAAATGACGATCAAAGTCGGAAAAACTCCCATTGACTTAACATTGTGGAATGTTCAAAAATTCAAATCCCAACTGTCACTTTCACACAGACACAAAAGGGCCTGACAGCCCTATTTTGACAGCTATTTGAGCCATTAAAACTTTAAAATGTTGAGAAATTTGTAAGCTATTAAAGTTGTATTCAACTTTTTTTATATCTATTATACTTTTTTCACAATCTCTACTTTAGTCTCACGATGCTTTTCAAGCCGTTTCTGAAATTATAATGGGAGTGAATGAGAGAGACTGTTCAGAGCTAGAGCACGTGATGTCATAAGCTAGAGTGAGACAGCTTGAAAACTAATGCTAAAAAGTAATTTTTAAATCGCTGGCCTGGCCACAATCTTCACTCTTTGGGCATGAAATTATACTTAAAACGTAGGTATTTTTGTTGTGGTTCCTCTCGTGTGTTTTGTAAATTCCTCGGACTTATAGTTTTTTCTCTGTGTCCTTCCAAACGACAGGAGTGACAGACAATGCCCCATTGGCAGCAATTATAAATTCAGGTCAAACTTTAGTAATCAGAGCATTACGGACCAGTTTTTTAACTTGTCAAAGTGGTCCCTTTTTTCAACTCTATCCACACAAAAAATACATCACAGCGTTCACAAAGGCCTTGTCTTGCTTACGGTCAGGTCATTTCGCTGATACAACCTATAGTTTTGTCTCCAGGGAGGTTTGTTCGAGGCCAAGTATCAGCGATTTTGACTAAACATTGGGGAATTTTCAAAAATTCAAATCCCAACTGTCACTTTCTCACAGACACCAAAAGGGCCTGACAGCCCTGCTGTCAGACAGACCTCTCTCTCTCCCTAGGAGGATTTATTTTATCAAGCAGCCAATGGATAATGGCCTAAAATCTTCATAGCCACACCATAGCAACCATTTACAGCACCCTAGCAACCGTAGGCCATAGGCATGAGGCCATACTAAATAACTCTATAAAAACTCGATAAAAACGGTTTTTATCTGTTAAAAAATACACGTCAACATCACAGACCCCTGATTGAGGCGTTAAATTGTGCGGATTATTGAGGAGAGGTGAGCTGTGACTTTTCTTAGTGATCGGGGGTACTGTGTTCGCCCCAGGGGCAAAACATTGGGTAAAACACGTCCCATTGAATTAACATTGCCACAAACCTTGACGAGTCATAGCTCTGAGCGATGATTTCTCAGAAAATTGTAACTTACCACATTTGAAGAGGCTGGCAGGGTCTGTAAGAAAATATGTCACAGTGGGGTAAAAGCTGCACCCCTGAGGGGCAGGAGCTGCCCAAAGTTGCCCCATTGACTTACTATGGTGTAGGACGGCTACACATTGCATCAGGGTTTCATATTGAACATAGCTCTGGATCACAGAGTCATAGAGACAAGGGGGCGGGCTCATTTTACTCAGACAACCAATCAGTCTCTCAGGATCATTGTGTAGCTATCAAGCCACGCCCTAGCAACCATTTAGAGCACCTTAGCAACAACTCCCATAGACTTCCTAGTAACCGCCTAGCAACACCATAGCAACCACCGTAGTAACTCTATCTATCTATCTATCTATCTATCTATCTATCTATCTATCTATCTATCTATCTATCTATCTATCTATCTATCTATCTATCTATCTATCTATCTATCTATCTATCTATCTATCTAAATTACTTTAAACTACTTTAAACTTGAAACTACTTTAAACTAAGTTAAACTTTATTTAATTTAAACTTTAGACTAATTTAATCTTCAAACTACTTCAAACTTTCTGTAACAAACTTTCACAAGCCAACTTAAAGTTTGTCTCGACGAACTTTTTAATCTAGTTATTATTAAGTTGGCTTGTGAAAGCCAACTTACTGAAATCCTATTTAAACTTATTATTAAGTTGGCTTGTGAAAGCCAACTTACTGAAATCCTATTTAAACTTATTATTATTATTATTATTAAGTTGGCTTGTGAGAGCCAACTTACTGAAATCCTATTTAAACTTATTAAGTTGGCTTGTGAGAGCCAACTTACTGAAATCCTATTTAAACTTATTATTAGTGGTGCTTGCTGAAAGCAAGGCAACACTATTACTATTGTGTTTTTTGAGTCGGCCAAAAATTTCGGCACGCTACTCCTCCCGCAGTTTTTGTCACAGACCCATGAATGAGGTCTCAAAACGTGCGGATTATTCGGGAATGGTGTGCTATGACTTTTCTAAGTGATCGGGGGTACGACGTTCGCCCGAAGGGCGAACAAATTTCCCAAAAATCCCATAGACTTAACATTGCGATAAACTTTGACGAGTCATAGCTCCGAGCGAGGATTTCACAGAAGCCTGCGATTTACCACATTTGAAGAGGCTGACAGGCTCTGTAAGAACATACCTCACAATGGGGTAAAAGTTGCACCCCTGGGGGGCAGGAGCTCCCCAAATTTTCCCCATAGACCCCAATGTTATTTATTATTAGTGGTGCTTGCAAAGCAACACTATTGTTATCCTCCATACTTATTATTTTCTTTTTTTTTTTTCTTCCACACAAATTTCGGCGCGCTACTCCTCCCGCAGTTTTTGTCACAGACCCATGAATGAGGTGTCAAAACGTGCGGCCTGTTCGGGAATGGTGTGCTATGACTTTTCTAAGCGATCGGGGGTACGATGGTCGCCCCAGGGGCGAAAAACGGCCGAAAAAAATCCCATAGACTTAACATTGCGTCAAACTTTGACGAGTCGTAGCTCAGAACGAGGATTTCGCAGAAACGTGTAATTTACCACATTTGAAGAGGCTGACAGACTCTGTAAGAACATACCACACAATGGGGTAAAAGTTGCACCCCTGGGGGGCAGGAGGGGCCCAAAGTTTCCCCATTGACTTACTATGGTGAAGGACGTCCCATCAAATGCATGTGTTTTTCCTACTATGGTAAATTGCATAGGGATTTTGTATTGAACATAGCTCTGGATCACAGTGTCGTAGAGACAAAGGGGCGGGCTCATTTTACTCAGACGGCCAATCAGTCTCTCAGGATCACTGTGAAGCTATAAAGCCACGCCCTAGCAACCATTTAGCACACCTTAGCAACAACTCCCATAGACTTCCATTAAAAAAGATCAAAGGGATATCTCAGGGTATAAGTGTCATAGAAATATAAGGGTGGGCTCGTTTGACTTGGGCCAGCAAACAGCCAATCCTGAATCACCTCAACACTTACTGGCAACGCCCTAGCAACCATTATCAAGCACCTTAGCAACCAAAATCCAAAGAGGGATATCTTCCATTCTGAATGTCATACAGGCATGGGAGTTGGTTTATATCATTCATACTGACAAGCAGCCTTTGGAATTTCATAATTGGCAGCTACCAAGCCACTCCCTAGCAACCAAACAGAGTACCCTAGCAACCATTTTTCAAGACGTATATCTCTGCATCAAAACATCGTAACAAGATGGGGGTTGGTTTATGCATTCACATTGACTTTGAAGCTTCATGATTGGCAACTGCCAAGCCACTCCCTAGCAACCAAACAGATTACCCTAGCAACCGTTTTGCAAGACCTATATCTCTGCATCAAAACATCGTAAATAGATGGGGGTTGGATCTTTTTAATCATGCTAGCAAACAGGACTTGCTACATGCTACACATGCTAGCAGTGAATAGCTACATGCTAATATTGATTAGCTAAGTGCTAAATCATGCCATGAACATTATAAAAACTCTATGGTAACCATCTGTGAAAACTACCAACCACCTAGCAACACAATAGCAACCACCCAGAACACCCTAGCAACACCCTAGCAACCATCCAGAACACCCTAGCAACCGCCTAGCGACACCATAGCAACCACCCAGAACACCCTAGCAACTGCCTAGCAACACCCTAGCAACCATCCAGAACACCCTAGCAACTGCCTAGCAACACCCTAGCAACCACCCAGAACACCCTAGCAACCACCTAGCAACACCCTAGCAACCACACAGAACACCATAGCAACCAGCCAGAACACCCTAGCAACCGCCTAGCAACCACTCAGAACACCCTAGCAACCGCCTAGCAACACCCTAGCAACCACCCATAACACCCTAGCAACACCCTAGCAACCACCTAGCAACACCCTAGCAACCGCCTAGCAACCGCCTAGAAACCACCCATAACACCCTAGCAACCGCCTAGCAACCGCCTAGAAACCACCCATAACACCCTAGCAACCGCCTAGCAACACCATAGCAACCACCCAGAACATCATAGTAACGGCCTAGCAACACCATAGCAACCATCCAGAACACCCTAGCAACCACCTAGCAACACCCTAGCAACCACCCAGAACACCATAGCAACTGCCTAGCAACACCCTAGCAACCACCCAGAATACCCTAGCAACCGCCTAACAACACCCTAACAACCGCCTACCAACACCCTAGCAACCACCTAGCAACAACCTAGCAACCACCTAGACACCCTAGCAACCGCCTAGCAACACCCTACAAACCATCCAGAACACCTTAGCAACACCCTGGCAACCACCTAGCAACACCCTAGCAACCACCCAGAACAACCTAGCAACACCCTAGCAACCACCTAGCAACACTCTAGCAACCACCAAGCAACCACCCAGAACACCCTAGCAACCACCTAGCAACACCCTAGCAACCACCTAGCAACCACCAAGAACACCCTAGTAACCGCGTAGCAACACCATAGCAACCACAGAGAACACCTTAGCAACCACCTAGCAACACCTTAGCAACCACTCAGAGTACCTTAGCACCCACCCATAATACCATAGCAGCCGCATAGCAACACCATAGCAACCACCAAGAATACCCTAACAACCGCCTAGCAACCACCCAGAACACCGTAGCAACCACCCAGAACACCCTAGCAACCGGGTGGTGAGTTTTGCCACTGCAAGCACCACTTCACATTTTCTTCTGGAAATGTACATTCTAGTGTTGTGATTACTATTCTCCTAGACAAAACTTTGGCACGCTACTCCTCCCGCATTTTTTGTCATAGACCCTTGAATGAGGTTTCAAATCGACCGGTTTATTGAGGAGAGGTGTGCTATGACTTTTCTAAGTGATCGGTTGTACGATGTTCGCCTGCCGGGCGATAAATCGAATGAAAAAATTCCCATAGACTTAACATTGGCAGAAAGTTTGTGAGAACATATCTTTTCACCAGAAGGTCGCAGAGACTTGGGGTTGGGCTCTTTTGACTCGGCCTATCATGCCGCCAACAAATTTTGACATAATAACTTCATATTCGTGCCCTAGCAACCACTTAGGGCAGCCTAGCAACCATAAAACAACATAATCAAGCCATATCTCAGCTCCAGAAAATAGAAGAAACATGGAGTTTGCCTTTTTTTTACTTAGGCTGTCGACTAGTCTTTAAATATCATCTAATACATTGTATAATCACAACATAGCAACCACATAGGGTACCCTAGCAACCCTACAAACACATGAATACGCCATATCTCAGCACCAGAATGTCGCACAGGCATGGTTGTTGGCTTGTATAGAATTCTGTACCACACTCTAGCAACCGGGTGGTGAGTTTTGCCACTGCAAGCACCACTTCACATTTTCTTCTGGAAATGTACATTCTAGTTAGTGGTGCTTGCAAAGCAACACTATTACTATTGTGTTTTTTGGGTCGGCCAAAAATTTCGGCACGCTACTCCTCCCGCAGTTTTTGTCACAGACCCATGAATGAGGTCTCAAAACGTGTGGATTATTCGGGAATGGTGTGCTATGACTTTTCTAAGCGATCGGGGGTACGATGTTCGCCCCAGGGGCGAACGAATTTCCAAAAAATCCCATAGACTTAACATTGCGACAAACTTTGACGAGTCATAGCTCTGAGCTCGGATTTCACAGAAGCCTGCAATTTACCACGTTTGAAGAGGCTGACAGGCTCTGTAAGAACATACCTCAGAAGGGGGTAAAAGTTGCACCCCTGGGGGGCAGGAGCTGCCCAAATGTTCCCCATTGACCCCCATTGGTTTATTAGTGGTGCTTGCAAAGCAACACTATTGTTATCCTCCATACTTATTATTTTCTTTTTTTTTTTTCTTCCACACAAATTTCGGCGCGCTACTCCTCCCGCAGTTTTTGTCACAGACCCATGAATGAGGTGTCAAAACGTGCGGCCTGTTCGGGAATGGTGTGCTATGACTTTTCTAAGCGATCGGGGGTACGATGGTCGCCCCAGGGGCGAAAAACGGCCGAAAAAAATCCCATAGACTTAACATTGCGTCAAACTTTGACGAGTCGTAGCTCAGAACGAGGATTTCGCAGAAACGTGTAATTTACCACATTTGAAGAGGCTGACAGACTCTGTAAGAACATACCACACAATGGGGTAAAAGTTGCACCCCTGGGGGGCAGGAGGGGCCCAAAGTTTCCCCCATTGACTTACTATGGTGAAGGACGTCCCATCAAATGCATGTGTTTTTCCTACTATGGTAAATTGCATAGGGATTTTGTATTGAACATAGCTCTGGATCACAGTGTCGTAGAGACAAAGGGGCGGGCTCATTTTACTCAGACAGCCAATCAGTCTCTCAGGATCATTGTGAAGCTATTAAGCCACGCCCTAGCAACCATTTAGCACTCCTTAGCAACAACTCCCATAGACTTCCATTAAAAAAGATGAAAGGGATATCTCAGGATATAAGTGTCATAGAAACATGAGGGTGGGCTCGTTTGACTCGGGCCAGCAAACAGCCAATCCTGAATCACCTCTACACTTACTGGTCACGCCCTAGCAACCAATGTCAAGCACCTTAGCAACCAAAATTCAAAGAGGGATATCTTCCATTCTGAATGTCATACAGGCATGGAAGTTGGTTTATATCATTTATACTGACAAGCAGCCTTTGGTGTTTCACGATTGGCAGCTGCCAAGCCACTCCCTAGCAACCAAACAGAGTACCCTAGCAACCATTTTGCAAGACCTATAACTCTGCATCAAAACATCATATAGAGATGGGGGTTGGTTTATACATTCACATTGACTTTGGAGCTTCATGATTGGCAGCTGCCAAGCCACTCCCTAGCAACCAAACAGATTACCCTAGCAACCGTTTTGCAAGACCTATATATCTGCATCAAAACATCGGATAGAAATGGGGGTTGGATCTTTTTACTCATGCTAGCAAACAGGACTTGCTACATGCTACACATGCTAGCAGTGAATAGCTACATGCTAATATTGATTAGCTAAGTGCTAAATCATGCCATGAACATTATAAAAACTCTATATTAACCATCTGTGAACACTACCAACCACCTAGTAACACCTGGCAACCACCCAGAATAGCCTAGCAACCACTTAGTAACACCATAGCAACCATCCAGAACACCCTAGCAACCGCCTAACAATCACCCAGAAAACCCTAGCAACCACATAGCAACCGCCTAGCAACCACCCAGAACACCATAGCAACCGCCTAGCAACCACCAAAAACACCCTAGCAACCACCTAGCTACACCATAGCAACCACCCAGAACACCCTAGCAACTGCCTAGTAACACCCTAGCAACCATCCAGAACACCCTAGCAACCACCTAGCAACCACCCAGAACACCCTAGCAACCACCTAGAAACCGCCTAGCAATCATCCAGAACACCATAGCAACTGCCTAGCAACCACCCAAAACACCCTAGCAACCACCTAGCAACACCATAGCAACCACCCAGAACACCCTAGCAACTGCCTAGTAACACCCTACCAACCATCCAGAACACCCTAGCAACCGCCTAGCAACCACCCAGAACACCCTAGCAACCACCTAGCAACCGCCTAGCATTCACCCAGAACACCATAGCAACCGCCTAGCAACCACCCAAAACACCCTAGCAACCGCCTAGCAACACCATAGCAACCACCTAGAACACCCTAGCAACTGCCTAGCAAAACCCTAGCAACCACCCAGAACACCCTAGCAACCACCTAGCAACACCATATCAACCACCCAGAATACCCTAGCAACCGCCTAGCAACACCCTAGCAACCATCCAGAACACCCTAGCAACCGCCTAGCAACCACCCAGAACACCCTAGCAACCACCTAGCAACCGCCTAGCAATCACCCAGAACACCATAGCAACCGCCTAGCAACCACCCAAAACACCCTAGCAACCGCCTAGCAACACCATAGCAACCACCCAGAACACCCTAGCAACTGCCTAGCAACACCCTAGCAACCACCCAGAACACCCTAGCAACCACCTAGCAACAGCATAGCAACCACCCAGAATACCCTAGCAACCGCCTAGCAACACCCTAGCAACCTCCTAGCAACACCCTAGCAACAACCTAGACACCCTAGCAACCGCCTAGCAACACCCTAACAACCGTCCAGAACACCTTAGCAACTGCCTAGCAACACCCTAGCAACCACCTAGCAACACCCTAGCAACCACCCTATCACCACTCAGAACACCCTAGCAACCACCTAACAGCACCCTTGCAACCACCCAGAACACCCTAGCAACCGGGTGGTGAGTTTTGCCACTGCAAGCACCACTTCACATTTTCTTCTGGAAATGTACATTCTAGTTAGTGGTGCTTGCAAAGCAACACTATTGTTATCCTCCATACTTATTATTTTCTTTTTTTTTTTTCTTCCACACAAATTTCGGCGCGCTACTCCTCCCGCAGTTTTTGTCACAGACCCATGAATGAGGTGTCAAAACGTGCGGCCTGTTCGGGAATGGTGTGCTATGACTTTTCTAAGCGATCGGGGGTACGATGGTCGCCCCAGGGGCGAAAAACGGCCGAAAAAAATCCCATAGACTTAACATTGCGTCAAACTTTGACGAGTCGTAGCTCAGAACGAGGATTTCGCAGAAACGTGTAATTTACCACATTTGAAGAGGCTGACAGACTCTGTAAGAACATACCACACAATGGGGTAAAAGTTGCACCCCTGGGGGGCAGGAGGGGCCCAAAGTTTCCCCATTGACTTACTATGGTGAAGGACGTCCCATCAAATGCATGTGTTTTTCCTACTATGGTAAATTGCATAGGGATTTTGTATTGAACATAGCTCTGGATCACAGTGTCGTAGAGACAAAGGGGCGGGCTCATTTTACTCAGACGGCCAATCAGTCTCTCAGGATCACTGTGAAGCTATAAAGCCACGCCCTAGCAACCATTTAGCACACCTTAGCAACAACTCCCATAGACTTCCATTAAAAAAGATCAAAGGGATATCTCAGGGTATAAGTGTCATAGAAATATAAGGGTGGGCTCGTTTGACTTGGGCCAGCAAACAGCCAATCCTGAATCACCTCAACACTTACTGGCAACGCCCTAGCAACCATTATCAAGCACCTTAGCAACCAAAATCCAAAGAGGGATATCTTCCATTCTGAATGTCATACAGGCATGGGAGTTGGTTTATATCATTCATACTGACAAGCAGCCTTTGGAATTTCATAATTGGCAGCTACCAAGCCACTCCCTAGCAACCAAACAGAGTACCCTAGCAACCATTTTTCAAGACGTATATCTCTGCATCAAAACATCGTAACAAGATGGGGGTTGGTTTATGCATTCACATTGACTTTGAAGCTTCATGATTGGCAACTGCCAAGCCACTCCCTAGCAACCAAACAGATTACCCTAGCAACCGTTTTGCAAGACCTATATCTCTGCATCAAAACATCGTAAACAGATGGGGGTTGGATCTTTTTAATCATGCTAGCAAACAGGACTTGCTACATGCTACACATGCTAGCAGTGAATAGCTACATGCTAATATTGATTAGCTAAGTGCTAAATCATGCCATGAACATTATAAAAACTCTATGGTAACCATCTGTGAAAACTACCAACCACCTAGCAACACAATAGCAACCACCCAGAACACCCTAGCAACACCCTAGCAACCATCCAGAACACCCTAGCAACCGCCTAGCGACACCATAGCAACCACCCAGAACACCCTAGCAACTGCCTAGCAACACCCTAGCAACCATCCAGAACACCCTAGCAACTGCCTAGCAACACCCTAGCAACCACCCAGAACACCCTAGCAACCACCTAGCAACACCCTAGCAACCAACACAGAACACCATAGCAACCAGCCAGAACACCCTAGCAGCCTAGCAACCGCCTAGCAACCACTCAGAACACCCTAGCAACCGCCTAGCAACACCCTAGCAACCACCCATAACACCCTAGCAACACCCTAGCAACCACCTAGCAACACCCTAGCAACCGCCTAGCAACCGCCTAGAAACCACCCATAACACCCTAGCAACCGCCTAGCAACCGCCTAGAAACCACCCATAACACCCTAGCAACCGCCTAGCAACACCATAGCAACCACCCAGAACATCATAGTAACGGCCTAGCAACACCATAGCAACCATCCAGAACACCCTAGCAACCACCTAGCAACACCCTAGCAACCACCCAGAACACCATAGCAACTGCCTAGCAACACCCTAGCAACCACCCAGAATACCCTAGCAACCGCCTAACAACACCCTAACAACCGCCTACCAACACCCTAGCAACCACCTAGCAACAACCTAGCAACCACCTAGACACCCTAGCAACCGCCTAGCAACACCCTACAAACCATCCAGAACACCTTAGCAACACCCTGGCAACCACCTAGCAACACCCTAGCAACCACCCAGAACAACCTAGCAACACCCTAGCAACCACCTAGCAACACTCTAGCAACCACCAAGCAACCACCCAGAACACCCTAGCAACCACCTAGCAACACCCTAGCAACCACCTAGCAACCACCAAGAACACCCTAGTAACCGCGTAGCAACACCATAGCAACCACAGAGAACACCTTAGCAACCACCTAGCAACACCTTAGCAACCACTCAGAGTACCTTAGCACCCACCCATAATACCATAGCAGCCGCATAGCAACACCATAGCAACCACCAAGAATACCCTAACAACCGCCTAGCAACCACCCAGAACACCGTAGCAACCACCCAGAACACCCTAGCAACCGGGTGGTGAGTTTTGCCACTGCAAGCACCACTTCACATTTTCTTCTGGAAATGTACATTCTAGTTAGTGGTGCTTGCTGAAAGCAAGGCAACACTATTACTATTGTGTTTTTTGAGTCGGCCCAAAATTTCGGCACGCTACTCCTCCCGCAGTTTTTGTCACAGACCCATGAATGAGGTCTCAAAACGTGCGGATTATTCGGGAATGGTGTGCTATGACTTTTCTAAGTGATCGGGGGTACGATGTTCGCCCGAAGGGCGAACAAATTTCCCAAAAATCCCATAGACTTAACATTGCGACAAACTTTGACGAGTCATAGCTCCGAGCGAGAATTTCTCAGAAGCCTGCGATTTACCACATTTGAAGAGGCTGACAGGCTCTTTGAGAACATACCTTAAAATGGGGTAAAAGTTGCACCCCTGGGGGGCAGGAGCTGCCCAAATTTTCCCCATAGACTCCAATGTTATTTATTAGTGGTGCTTGCTGAAAGCAAGGCAACACTATTACTATTGTGTTTTTTGAGTCGGCCGAAAATTTCGGCACGCTACTCCTCCCGCGGTTTTTGTCACAGACCCATGAATGAGGTCTCAAAACGTGCGGATTATTCGGGAATGGTGTGCTATGACTTTTCTAAGCGATCGGGGGTACGGTGTTCGCCCCAGGGGCGAACGAATTTCCAAAAAATCCCATAGACTTAACACTGCGACAAACTTTGACGAGTCATAGCTCTGAGCTCGGATTTCACAGAAGCCTGCGATTTACCACATTTGAAGAGGCTGACAGGCTCTGTAAGAACATACCTCACAATGGGGTAAAAGTTGCACCCCTGGGGGGCAGGAGCTCCCCAAATTTTCCCCATAGACCCCAATGTTATTTATTATTTTTATTTTTTTTCTTCCACACAAATTTCGGCGCGCTACTCCTCCCGCAGTTTTTGTCACAGACCCATGGGTGAGGTGTCAAAACGTGTGGATTATTCGGGAATGGTGTGCTATGACTTTTCTAAGCGATCGGGGGTACGATGTTCGCCCCAGGGGCGAAAAACGGCCAAAAAAAATCCCATAGACTTAACATGGCGAAAAACGTTGACGAGTCATAGCTCTGAGATAAGATTTCGCAGAAACTTCAAATTTACCACATTTGAAGAGGCTGACAGGCTCTTTAAGAAAATACCTCACAATGGGGTAAAAGTTGCACCGCTGGGGGGCAGGAGCTCCCCAAATCAATTTTCCACTCAAAATTTCTAGTATAGTATTATACTATTCCAGGAAAAAGTTTGGAGAGCTCCTACGTCCACAGTTTTTGTCACAGACACATAAATGAGGCATCGAATCGTGCGGCCTATTGAGGAGAATTGTCATATCACTTTTATAAGAGATCGGGGGTACGGTGTTCGCCCCAGGGGCGAACGAATTTCAAAAAAATCCCATTGACTTAACATTGCGACAAACTTTGACGACTCATAGCTCCGAACAACGATTTCGGAAAAACGTGTGATTTGGCACATTTGAAGAGGCTGGCAGGCTCTGTAAGAACATACCTCACAATGGGGTAAAAGTTGCACCCCTGGGGGGCAGGAGCTGCCCAAATTTTCCCCCATTGACTTACTATGGTGAAGGACGTCCCATCAAATGCATGTGTTTTTCCTACTATGGTAAATTGCATAGGGATTTTCTATTGAACATAGCTCTGGATCACAGTGTCATAGAGACAAAGGGGCGGGCTCATTTTACTCAGACGGCCAATCAGTCTCTCAAGATCATTGTGAAGCCATCAAGTCACGCCCTAGCAACTATTTAGAGCTCCTTAGCAACAACTCCCATAGACTTCCATTAAAAGAGATCAAAGGGATATCTCTGGATAGAAGTGGCATAGACACACAAGTGTGGTCTCGTTTGACTCGGGGCGACAAACAGCCAATCACAAATCACTTCAACACTTCCTAGCCCCTCCCTAGCAACCATTATTGAGAACCTTAGCAACCAAAGTCCATAGAGTCATATCTTCCATTCTGAATGTCACAGAGGAATGGGAGTTGGTTTATATCTTTCATAGTGACAAGAGGCCTTTGGAGTTTCATCATTGGCTGCTGCCAAGCCACTCCCTAGCAACCAAACAGAGTACCCTAGCAACCATATTGCAAGAGCTATATCTCTGCATCAGAAGATTGTATAGAGATGGGGGTTGGTTTATATCATTCATACTGACAAGAAGCCTTTGGAGTTTCATGATTGGCAGCTGCCAAGCCACTCCCTACCAACCAAACAGAGTACCCTAGCAACCATTTTGCAACAGCTATATCTCAGCATCAGAACATCGTACAGACGTGTTTGTTGCCTCGTATGCAATAATGTACCACACTCTAGCAACCGGGTGGTGAGTTTTGCCACTGCAAGCACCACTTCACATTTTCTTCTGGAAATGTACATTCTAGTTATTAGTGGTGCTTGCAAAGCAACACTATTACTATTGTGTTTGGTGAGTCGGCCAAAAATTTCGGCACGCTACTCCTCCCGCAGTTTTTGTCACAGACCCATGAATGAGGTCTCAGAACGTGCGGATTATTCGGGAATGGTGTGCTATGACTTTTCTAAGCGATCGGGGGTACGGTGTTCGCCCCAGGGGCGAACGAATTTCCAAAAAATCCCATAGACTTAACATTGCGACAAACTTTGACGAGTCATAGCTCCGAGCGAGAATTTCACAGAAGCCTGCGATTTACCACATTTGAAGAGGCTGACAGGCTCTTTAAGAAAATACATCACAATGGGGTAAAAGTTGCACCCCTGGGGGACAGGAGCTGCCCGAATTTTCCCCATTGACCCCAATGGTTTATTATTTTTTTTTTTTTTTTTTTTCAACTTCCGTGCGTTTTTTGGCACGCTACTCCTCCCGCAGTTTTTGTCACAGACCCATGGGTGAGGCGTCAAATCGAGCGGCTTATTTAGGAGAGGTGTGCTATGACTTTTCTAAGCGATCGGGGGTACGATGGTCGCCCCAGGGGCGAAAAACGGCCAAAAAAAATCCCATAGACTTAACATTGCGAAAAACTTTGACGAGTCATAGCTCGAAACGAGGATTTCGCAGAAACCTGCGATTTACCACATTTGAAGAGGCTGACAGGCTCTTTAAGAAAATACCTCACAATGGGGTAAAAGTTGCACCCCTGGGGGGCAGGAGCTCCCCAAAAATTTTTCCCATTCAAAATTTCTAGTATAGCATTATACTATTCCAGGAAAAAGTTTGGCGCACTCCTACGTCCACAGTTTTTGTCACAGACACATAAATGAGGCATCAAATCGTGCGGCCTATTGAGGAGAATTGTCATATCACTTTTTTAAGAGATCGGGGGCACGGTGTTCGCCCCAGGGGCGAACGAATTTCCAAAAAATCCCATAGACTTAACATTGCGACAAACTTTGACGAGTCATAGCTCCGAACAACGATTTCGGAAAAACGTGTGATTTGCCACATTTGAAGAGGCTGGCAGGCTCTGTAAGAATATACCTCACAATGGGGTAAAAGTTGCACCCCTGGGGGGCAGGAGCTGCCCAAAGTTTCCCCCATTGACTTACTATGGTGAAGGACGTCCCATCAAATGCATGTTTTTCGTACTATGGTAAATTGCATAGGGATTTTGTATTGAACATAGCTCTGGATCACAGTGTCGTAGAGACAAAGGGGCGGGCTCATTTTACTCAGACAGCCAATCAGTCTCTCAGGATCATTGTGAAGCTATTAAGCCACGCCCTAGCAACCATTTAGCACTCCTTAGCAACAACTCCCATAGACTTCCATTAAAAAAGATGAAAGGGATATCTCAGGATATAAGTGTCATAGAAACATGAGGGTGGGCTCGTTTGACTCGGGCCAGCAAACAGCCAATCCTGAATCACCTCTACACTTACTGGTCACGCCCTAGCAACCAATGTCAAGCACCTTAGCAACCAAAATCCAAAGAGGGATATCTTCCATTCTGAATGTCATACAGGCATGGAAGTTGGTTTATATCATTTATACTGACAAGCAGTTTCATGATTGGCAGCTGCCAAGCCACTCCCTAGCAACCAAACAGAGTACCCTAGCAACCATTTTGTGAGACCTATATCTCTGCATCAAAACATTGCATAGAGAAAGGGGTTGGTTTATACATTCACATTGACTTTGGAGCTTCATGATTGGCAGCTGCCAAGCCACTCCCTAGCAACCAAACAGAGTACCCTAGCAACCGTTTTGCAAGACCTATATCTCTGCATCAAAACATCGTATAGAGATGGGGGTTGGATCTTTTTACTCATGCTAGCAAACAGAACTTGCTACATGCTACACATGCTAGCAGTGAATAGCTACATGCTAATATTGATTAGCTAAGTGTTAAATCATGCCATGAACATTATAAAAACTCTATAGTAACCATCTGTGAACACTACCAACCACCTAGTAACACCATAGCAACCACCCAGAATACCCTAGCAACCACCTAGCAACACCATAGAAACCAGACAGAACACCCTAGCAACTGCCTAGCAACCACCCACAACACCCTAGCAACCGCCTAACAACTGCCTAGCAACCACCCAGAACACCCTAGAAACCGCCTAGCAACCACCCAGAACACCCTAGCAACCGCATAGCAACCGACTAGCAACCACCCAGAACACCTTAGCAACTGCCTAGCAACACCCTAGCAACCACTCAGAACACCCTAGCAACCACCTAGCAACACCCCAGAAACAACCTAGCAACCACCCAGTACACCATAGCAACCACTTAGCAACCACCCAGAAACCCATAGCAACCACCCAGAACACCCTAGCAACCACCCAGTACACCCTAGCAACCGCCTAGCAACACCATAGCAACCACCCAGAACACCCTAGCAACTGCCTAGCAACACCTTAGCAACCACCCAGAACACCCTAGCAACCACCTAGCAACACCCTAGCAACCACCCAGAACACCCTAGCAACTGCCTAGCAACACCCTAGCAACCACCCAGAACACCCTAGCAACCACCTAGCAACACCCTAGCAACCACCCAGAATACCCTAGCAACCGCTTAGCAACACCCTAGCAACCACCTAGTAACACCCTAGCAACCACCTAGACACCCTAGCAACCGCCTAGCAACCATCCAGAACACCCTAGCAACTGCCTAGCAACACCCTAGCAACACCCTAGCAACCACCTAGCAACACCCTAGCAACCACCCTAGCAACCACCCAGAACACCCTAGCAACCGGGTGGTGAGTTTTGCCACTGCAAGCACCACTTCACATTTTCTTCTGGAAATGTACATTCTAGTTATTATTATTTTTTTTTTCATCTTCCGTGCGTTTTTTGGCACGCTACTCCTCCCGCAGTTTTTGTCACAGACCCATGGGTGAGGCGTCAAATCGAGCGGCTCATTTAGGAGAGGTGTGCTATGACTTTTCTAAGCGATCGGGGGTACGATGGTCGCCCCAGGGGCGAAAAACGGCCAAAAAAAATCCCATAGACTTAACATTGCGAAAAACTTTGACGAGTCATAGCTCGAAACGAGGATTTCGCAGAAACCTGCGATTTACCACATTTGAAGAGGCTGACAGGCTCTTTAAGAAAATACCTCACAATGGGGTAAAAGTTGCACCCCTGGGGGGTAGGAGCTCCCCAAAAATTTTTCCCATTCAAAATTTCTAGTATAGCATTATACTATTCCAGGAAAAAGTTTGGCGCACTCCTACGTCCACAGTTTTTGTCACAGACACATAAATGAGGCATCAAATCGTGCGGCCTATTGAGGAGAATTGTCATGTCTCTTTTTTAAGAGATCGGGGGTACGGTGTTCGCCCCAGGGGCGAACGAATTTCCAAAAAATCCCATAGACTTAACATTGCGACAAACTTTGACGAGTCATAGCTCCGAACAACGATTTCGGAAAAACGTGTGATTTGCCACATTTGAAGAGGCTGGCAGGCTCTGTAAGAATATACCTCACAATGGGGTAAAAGTTACACCCCTGGGGGGCAGGAGCTGCCCAAAGTTTCCCCCATTGACTTACTATGGTGAAGGACGTCCCATCAAATGCATGTGTTTTTCCTACTATGGTAAATTGCATAGGGATTTTGTATCGAACATAGCTCTGGATCACAGTGTCGTAGAGACAAAGGGGCGGGCTAATTTTACTCAGACAGCCAATCAGTCTCTCAGGATCATTGTGAAGCTATTAAGCCACGCCCTAGCAACCATTTAGAGCTCCTGAGCAACAAGTCCCATTGACTTCCATTGAAAGAGATCGAAGGGATATCTCCGGATAGAAGTGTCATAGAAACACGAGGGTGGTCTCGTTTGACTCGGGGTAGCAAACAGCCAATCCTGAATTACATCAACAATTTCTGGCCACGCCCTAGCAACAATTATAGATGACCTTAGCAACCAAATTTTAAAGAGGGATATCTTCCATTCTGAATGTCAGAGAGGCATGGGAGTTGTATTATATCAATCAAACTGACAAGAAGCCTTTGCAGATTCATGATTGGCAGCTGCCAAGCCACTCCCTAGCAACCAAACAGAGTACCTTAGCAACCATTTTGCAAAACCTACATCTCTGAATCTGAACATTGTATAGAGATGGGGGTTAGTTTATATCAGTGATTCCCAACCCCCAGTCCGCGGACCGGTGCCGGTCCGTGAACACGTTAGTACCGGGCCTTGAAATATTCCCAGAATTTTTTTTTTTTCTTAATAATATTGTCTTTTTAAGATGCTTTTTAACGTGTCATGTTATTTAATCCAAAACACAAACAATAAATGAATACAAATAAATAAAAATATTAAAACATGTTTCTTTGAGCGCCTTCCGATTGCTTAGCAACGCGTCATATCTAAACAGACTGAGCGCGGTGCGTGCATGGGTGCGTGCAGCTGTGAGAAGTATGCAGAGAGATGAGCGGGCTTAGCAGACTTCAATGTCTAATTTCATTGCAGACAGTTCCGGTAAAAGGAAAGGCGATGACCAACTTGAAATATAAAGAAAGAAAAAGAAAAAGTGAAGCTTCAATCGTAAATACGATACCTCATATATGGATTCTCGACAACAGGCGATTCCGTGGCGTCAAATCCACGGAATGTCAAATGTGTCAAATGTGTGTAAGTTAATTTGTGGTGAAAAACTCTCCAATGAAGCAATGAAGCCGTCAAAACTGCAGCGGCACTTCACATCCAAATCACGGTGTGTTTGCTGTTGTATTCTGAAACTGTTACTATATAGGCAGGGCTTGACATTAACACCCGCCAAATGCGGGTGGATTTCACCCGTGGCGGGTAACACAGTCGCTAGCCACTTTGGCGAGTTGAAAAATTTTTATCCTTGTCAAAAGACTTCTGACATGACAAACGAATTGCAATTAGAGAAGATTAAACTCGCGGACTGGCCGTCGGACTGAAGGCTGTTTTTGTCTGCGCTTAATTATCAACTTAATGTGACAATATAACGATCTTTTTTAAAAGCAGGGGAATCCAGAACATGGGCACGTGACGCGCGTCTCAAGCTCTCCTGTAGTGCCGCTGCGCGAGGGTGCGCGCGCCAAATATGACATCCAGACTTTTGTAAAACAATTATCACACGCGATCGCATGCACACACACATCAACACATCGTTCAATCAGTTCGTGAGTGTTCGTGGCCGATATAAATAAAAAATAATCTTCATGATTTATGGACACTGTGCTACTACTAGCAGGGCTGCCCTTATGCCACGTCATAGCACAACTATATTTCCAGAGTTAATTTTATGTTTAAAATTAATCATGCAATGAAAGAAAGCAGGAGATGCCTTTGTGGGAATAATCTGGAAAATAAAGACCTGTAGGCCTATAGGCTACTTGTTTCAGATGGACATATCTCCAGTTGATGATAATTATTAAGTTAGAGCTCTGAGGAAATGTTGATGCAAAACAAACAATTCAAAGTCCCCAAAACTGTCATATTAGAATTTCTAAAAAATATTTTGCTATCTAAATGTTAAAGATTTTTTGTGTCACACATGCATGTCTATTTCCCTCATATTAAATATAAAAACACATGTCGACTGATGTTTCCTTTGTCTGAACTCCTTTATTAATGGAGTATATAAACAGCCTTTTCAATATATTAGTATTAAAATGCATTTTCTGAGAATTTATATTTCAAGTTTTTACTGCACATGTCGAAATGTGCGCTCTTTGGTCCATCAGTGCTTGCGTCACCATATATTGAAAAACATTTGGAATGGGTCAGACATAATTATGACCAATTATTAAGTTTTCTGCATATTAACTGCACGTAAAAGCTAATTTTCGCTTATAAATTGCATGAAAATACACAATGCATGTTAATGCATAATCCTTATTGAATCCTTATGTGAATTTAGGGGGCGGCCGGGGGTGGGGGTTCCAACTTCTATGCGCCTGCTAGTGAGTGAGTGCTATGTGAGTTGCTTTTGAAGTAGACCTAATTGAATGGGAGAAAAGAGAAACATTTTGTGAACCGTTCTGAAAGTTTTAAAAAGATTGGCATGTAAGGAGCCTTTGTTGCCACCTAGTTCATTATATGCAAATAAATTATATCCTGTTACTGTTTTGCACAGTGAAATGTTCCGAATCCAAACGATGCATTTTAAAATTGAGGTATTCAAATTGACTACTGGTCCCTGGAATTTTTTTTATGAATATGCCGGTCCCTGGCACAAAAAAGGTTGGGAACCCCTGGTTTATATCATTCATACTGACAAGCAGCCTTTGGAGATGCATGATTGGCAGCTGCCAAGCCACTCCTTAGCAACCAAACAGAGTACCCTAGCAACCATTTTTCAAGACTTATATCTCTGCATCAAAACATCGTAAAGAGATGGGGGTTGGTTTATGCATTCACATTGACTTTGAAGCTTCATGATTGGCAACTGCCAAGCCACTCCCTAGCAACCAAACAGAGTACCCTAGCAACCGGTTTTCAAGACCTATATCTCTGCATCAAAACATTGTATAGAGATGGGGGTTGGATCTTTTTACTCATGCTTGCAAACAGGACTTGCTACATGCTACACATGCTAACAGTGAATAGCTACATGCTAATATTGATTAGCTAAGTGCTAAATCACGCCATGAACATTATAAAAACTCTATAGTAACCATCTGTGAACACTAACAGCCACCTAGTAACACCATAGCAACTACCCAGAATACCCTAGCAACCACCTAGCAACACCATAGCAACCACCCAGAACACCCAAGCAACCGCCTAGCAACACCATAGTAACCAACCAGAACACCCTAGCAACCGCCTAGCAACACCCTAGCAACTATCCAGAACACCCTAGCAACCACCTAGCAACACCATAGCAACCACCCAGAACACCCTAGCAACTGCCTAGCAACACCATAGCAACCACCCGAAACACCCTAGCAACCACCTAGCAACACCCTAGCAACGACCCAGAACACCCTAGCAACCACCTAGCAACACCATATCAACCACCCAGAACACCCTAGCAACCGCCTAGCAACACCATAGCAACCACCCAGAACACCCTAGCAACCGCCTAGCAACACCCTAGCAACTATCCAGAACACCCTAGCAACCACCTAGCAACACCATAGCAACCACCCAGAACACCCTAGCAACTGCCTAGCAACACCATAGCAACCACCCAGAACACCCTAGCAACCACCTAGCAACACCCTAGCAACGACCCAGAAAACCCTAGCAACGACCTAGCAACACCCTAGCAACGACCTAGCAACATCCTAGCAACCACCTAGAACACCCTAGCAACCACCTAGCAACACCCTAGCAACCACTCAGAACACCTTAGCAACACCCTAGCAACCACCTAGCAACCACCCAGAACACCCTAGCAACCACCTATCAACACCCTAGCAACAACCTAGCAACCACCCAGAACACCCTAGCAACTGCCTAGCAACCACCCAGAACACCCTAGCAACCACCTAGCGACACCCTAGTAACCATCCAGAACACACTAGCAACCACCTAGCAACACCCTAGCAACCACCCATAACACCCTAGCAACCACCTAGCAACACCCTAGCAACCACCCATAACACCATAGCAGCACCCTAGCAACCACCCAGAACACCCTAGCAACCGGGTGGTGAGTTTTGCCACTGCAAGCACCACTTCACATTTTCTTCTGGAAATGTACATTCTAGTTCTTATTCTTATTCTTATTGTTCTGGTCACCTTTTTCGGCGTGCTACTCCTCCCGCAGTTTTTGTCACAGACCCATGAATGAGTTGTCAAAACGTGCGGCCTGTTCGGGAATGGTGTGCTATGACTTTTATAAGGGATCGGGGGTACGATGGTCGCCCCAGGGGCGAAAAAGCGGCCTAAAAATCCCATTGACTTAACATTACGACATATTTTGGCGACTCCTAGCTCTGAGCGAGGATTTCGCAGAAACCTGCGATTTACCACATTTGAAGAGGCTGACAGGCTGTTTAAGAAAATACCTCACAATGTGGTAAAAGTTGCACCCCTGGGGGGCAGGAGCTCCCCAAAAATTTTTCCCATTCAAAATTTCTAGTATAGCATTATACTATTCCAGGAAAAAGTTTGGCACACTCCTACGTCCACAGTTTTTGTCACAGACACATAAATGAGGCATCGAATTGTGCGGCCTATTGAGGAGAATTGTCATATCACTTTTATAAGAGATCGGGGGTACGGTGTCCGCCCCAGGGGCGAACGAATTTCCAAAAAATCCCATAGACTTAACATTGCAACAAACTTTGACGACTCATAGCTCCCAACAACGATTTCGGAAAAACGTGTGATTTGCCACATTTGAAGAGGCTGGCAGGCTCTTTAAGAATATACCTCACAATGGGGAAAAAGCTGCACCCCTGGGGGGCAGGAGGGGCCCAAAGTTTCCCCCATTGACTTACTATGGTGAAGGACGTCCCATCAAATGCATGTGTTTTTCCTACTATGGTAAATTGCATAGGGATTTTGTATTGGACATAGCTCTGGATCACAGTGTCGTAGAGACAAAGGGGCGGGCTCATTTTACCCAGATGACCAATCAGTCTCTCAGGATCATTGTGAAGCTATTAAGCCACGCCCTAGCAACCATTTACCACACCTTAGCAACAACTCCCATAGACTTCCATTAAAAAAGATGAAAGGGATATCTCAGGATATAAGTGTCATAGAAACATGAGGATGGGCTTGTTTGACTCGGGCCAGCAAACAGCCAATCCTGAATCACCTCTACACTTACTGGTCACGCCCTAGCAACCATTATCGAGCACCTTAGCAACAAAAATCCAAAGAGGAATATCTTCCATTCTGAATGTCACACAGGCATGGGAGTTGGTTTATATCATTCATACTGACAAGCAGCCTTTGGAGGTTCATTATTGTCAGCTGCCAAGCCACTCCCTAGCAACCAAACAGAGTACCCTAGCAACAATTTTGCAAGACCTATATCTCTGCATCAAAACATCGTATACAAATGGGGGTTGGTTTATACATTCACATTGACTTTGGAGCTTCATGATTGGCAGCTGCCAAGCCACTCCCTAGCAACCAAACAGAGTACCCTAGCAACCGTTTTAAAAGACCTATATCTCTGCATCAAAACATCGTATAGAGATGGGGGTTGGATCTTTTTACTCATGCTAGCAAACAGGACTTGCTACATGCTACACATGCTAGCAGTGAATAGCTACATGCTAATATTGATTACCTAACTGCTAAATCAAGCCATGAACATTATAAAAACCCAATAGTATCCATCTGTGAACACTACCAACCACCTAGTAACACCATAGCAACCACCCAGAATACCATAGCAACCACCCAGAATACCCTAGCAACCACCTAGCAATACCAGAGCAACCAGCCAGAACACCCTAGCAACAGCCTAGCAACCACCCAGAACACCCTAACAACCGCCTAGCAACCACCCAGAACCGCCTAGCAACCGTCTAACAACCACCCAAAACACCCTAGCAACCACCTAGCAACCACCCAGAACACCCTAGCAACTGCCTAGCAACACCCTAGCAACCATCCAGAACACCCTAGCAACCACCTAGCAACACCCTAGCAACCACCTGGAACACCCTAGCAACTGCCTAGCAACACCCTAGCGACCACCCAGAACACCCTAGCAACCACTTAGCACCACCCTAGCAACCACCCAGAATACCCTAGCAGCCGCCTAGCAACACCCTAGCAACCACCTGGAACACCCTAGCAACTGCCTAGCAACACCCTAGCAACCACCCAAAACACACTAGCAACCGCCTAGCAACCACCCAGTACCGCCTAGCAACAGCCTAGCAACCACCCTAAACACCCTAGCAACCATATAGCAACCACCCAGAACACCCTAGCAACTGCCTAGCAACACCCTAGCAACCATCCAGAACACCCTAGCAACCACCTAGCAACACCCTAGCAACCACCTGCAACACCCTAGCAACTGCCTAGCAACACCCTAGCAAACAACCAGAACACCCTAGCAACCACCTAGCAACACCCTAGCAACCACCCAGAATACCCTAGCAACCACCTAGCAACACGCTAGCAACACCCTAGCAACCACCTAGCAACTGCCCAGAAACCATCCAGAACACCCTAGAAACACCCTAGCAACCACCTAGCAACACCCTAGCAACCACCCAGAACACCCTAGCAACCGGGTGGTGAGTTTTGCCACTGCAAGCACCACTTCACATTTTCTTCTGGAAATGTACATTCTAGTGTTGTGAATACTATTCTCCTAGACAAAACTTTGGCACGCTACTCCTCCCGCATTTTTTGTCATAGACCCTTGAATGAGGTGTCAAATCGACCGGTTTATTGAGGAGAGGTGTGCTATGACTTTTCTAAGCGATCGGTTGTACGATGTCCGCCTGGCGGGCGATAAATCGAATGAAAAAATTCCCATAGACTTAACATTGGCAGAAAGTTTGTGAGAACATATCTTTTCACCAGAAGGTCACAGAGACTTGGGGTTGGGCTCTTTTGACTCGGCCTATCATGCCACCAACAAATTTTGACATAATAACTTCATATTCGTGCCCTAGCAACCACTTAGGGCAGCCTAGCAACCATAAAACAACATAATCAAGCCATATCTCAGCTCCAGAAAATAGAAGAAACATGGATTTTGCCTTTTCTGACTCAGACTGTCAGCTAGTCTTTAAATATTATCTCAAACACTGCATAAGCACACCATAGCAACCATATAGAGTACCCTAGTAACCACCTGAACACACAAATAAGCCATATCTCATCACAAAAACATTTACAGTCGTGTTTGGTGTCTCGTATGCAATCATGTACCACACTCTAGCAACCGAGCGAGCTTTTTGCCACTGCAAGCACCACTTCACATTTTCTTCTGGAAATGTACATTCTAGTGTTGTGATTACTATTCTCCTAGACAAAACTTTGGCATGCTACTCTTCCCGCATATTTTGTCGTAGACCCACGAATGAGGTGTCAAATCGACCGGCTCATTGAGGAGAGGTGTGCTATGACTTTTCTAAGAGATCGGGTGCACGATGTTTGTCTGGCGGGCGATAAATAAGACGAAAAAATTCCCATAGACTTAACATTGGCACAAAATTTGTTATATCATATCTTTTGACCAGAAGGTCACAGAGACTTGGGGTTGGGCTCTTTTGATTCGGCCTGTCAAGCAGCCAATAAGTAGTGACATAATAACTTCATATTTAGCCCCTAACAACCACTTAGGGCACCCTAGCAACCATAAAACAACACATTCAAGCCATATCTCAGCTCCAGAAAATAGAAGAAACATGGAGTTTTGCCTTTTTGACTCAGACTCTCAACTACTCTTTAAATATTTTCTCATAAACTGTATAGACCATTTCAAAAGATGTAAACAACACTGGTCCAGAAGCACTTCCTGTTTCAGTTTTTTAACACTACATAAAAGCTGGGATAAAACACAACCAACAGAACATTTAAAATTGAATCAAAAAGTTAAACAAGCATCTTTAAGATGTTTTCTTTACATGTGAAATAAAGAAAACGGTTACAAACTGAAACAGGAAGTGTTTCTGGACCAGTGTTGTTTACATCTTTTGAAATGGTCTATAAGCACACCATAGCAACCACATAGGGTACCCTAGCAACCCTACAAACACATGAATAAGCCATATCTCAGCACCAGAACATCGTCCAGGCATGGTTGTTGGCTTGTATGGAATTCTGTACCAGACTCTAGCAACCGGGTGGTGAGTTTTGCCACTGCAAGCACCACTTCACATTTTCTTCTGGAAATGTACATTCTAGTGTTGTGATTACTATTCTCCTAGACAAAACTTTGGCATGCTACTCCTCCCACATTTTTTGTCGTAGATCCACGGATGAGGTGTCAAATCGACCGGCTTATTGAGGAGAGGTGTGCTATGACTTTTCTAAGAGATCGGGTGTACGATGTTCGTCTGGCGGGTGATAAATAAGACGAAAAAATTCCCATAGACTTAACATTGGCAGAAAGTTTGTGAGATCATATCTTTTGACCAGAAGGTCACAGAGACTTGGGGTTGGTCTCTTTTGACTCGGCCTATCATGCCACCACCAAATAGTGACATAATAACTTCATATTCACACCCTATCAACAACTTAGGGCACCCTAGCAACCATAAAACAACATATTCAAGCTATATCTCAGCTCCAGAAAATAGAAGAAACATGGAGTTTTGCCTTTTTGACTTAGACTCTCAACTACTCTTTAAATATTTTCTCATAAACTGTATAAGCAAACCATAGCAACCACATAAGGTACCATAGTAACCATACAAACACATGAATAAGCCATATCTCAGCACCAGAACATCGTACAGGCATGGTTGTTGGCTTGTATGGAATTCTGTACCACACTCTAGCAACCGGGTGGTGAGTTTTGCCACTGCAAGCACCACTTCACATTTTCTTCTGGAAATGTACATTCTAGTTATTCTTATTCTTCTTCCGGACACTTTTTCGGCACGCTACTCCTCCCGCAGTTTTTGTCACAGACCCATGAATGAGGTCTCAAAACGTGCGGCCTGTTCGGGAATGGTGTGCTATGACTTTTCTAAGCAATCGGGGGTACGATGGTCGCCCCAGGGGCGAAAAACGGCCCAAAAAATCCCATTGACTTAACATTACGACAAATTTTGGCGACTCATAGCTCCGAGCGAGGATTTTGCAGAAACCTGCGATTTACCACATTTGAAGAGGCTGACAGGCTCTTTAAGAAAATACCTCACAATGGGGTAAAAGTTGCACCCCTGGGGGGCAGGAGCTCCCCAAAATTTTTTCCCATTCAAAATTTCTAGTATAGCATTATACTATTCCAGGAAAATTTTTGGAGCACTCCTACGTCCACAGTTTTTGTCACAGACACATAAATGAGGCATCAAATCGTGCGGCCTATTGAGGAGAATTGTCATATCACTTTTATAAGAGATCGGGGGTACGGTGTTCGCCCCAGGGGCGAACGAATTTCCAAAAAATCCCATAGACTTAACATTGCGACAAACTTTGACGACTCATAGCTCCGAACAACGATTTCGGAAAAACTTGTGATTTGCCACATTTGAAGAGGCTGGCAGGCTCTGTAAGAATATACCTCACAATGGGGTAAAAGTTGCACCCCTGGGGGGCAGGAGCGGCCCAAAGTTTCCCCCATTGACTTACTATGGTGAAGGACGTCCCATCAAATGCATGTGTTTTTCCTACTATGGTAAATTGCATAGGGATTTTGTATTGAACATAGCTCTGGATCACAGTGTCGTAGAGACAAAGGGGCGGGCTCATTTTACTCAGACGACCAATCAGTCTCTCAGGATCATTGTGAAGCTATTAAGCCACGCCCTAGCAACCATTTAGCACACCTTAGCAACAACTCCCATAGACTTCCATTAAAAAAGATCAAAGGGATATCTCAGGATATAAGTGTCATAGAAACATGAGGGTGGGCTCGTTTGAATCGGGCCAGCAAACAGCCAATCCTGAATCACCTCTACACTTACTGGTCACGCCCTAGCAACCATTGTCAAGCACCTTAGCAACCAAAATCCAAAGAGGGATATCTTCCATTCTGAATGTCATACAGGCATGGGAGTTGGTTTATATCATTCATACTGACAAGCAGCCTTTGGATATTCATGATTGGCAGCTGCCAAGCCACTCCATAGCAACCAAACAGAGTACCCTAGCAACCATTTTCAAGACCTATATCTCTGCATCAAAACATCGTATAGAGATGGGGGTTTGTTTATACATTCACATTGACTTTGGAGCCTCATGATTGGCAGATGCCAAGCCACTCCCTAGCAACCAAACAGAGTACCCTAGCAACCATTTTGCAATACCTATATCTCTGCATCAAAACATCGTATAGAGATGGGGGTTGGATCTTTTTACTCATGCTAGCAAACAGGACTTGCTACATGCTACACATGCTAGCAGTGAATAGCTATATGCTAATATTGATTAGCTAAGTGCTAAATCATGCCATGAACATTATAAAAACTCTATAGTAACCATCTGTGAACACTACCAACCACCTAGTAACACCATAACAACCACCCAGAATACCATAGCAACCACCCAGAATACCCTAGCAACCACCTAGAAACACCATAGCAACCAGCCAGAACACCCTTGCAACCACATAGCAACCGCCTAGCAACACCCTAGCAACCACCTAGCAACACCCTAGCAACACCCTAGCAACCACCTAGCAACACCCTAGCAACACCCTAGCAACCACCTAGCAACATCCTAGCAACCACCCAGAACACCCTAGCAACCACCTAGCAACACCCTAGCAACCACCAAGAACACCCTAGCAACTGACTAGCAACACCCTAGCAACCACATAGAACACCTTAGCAACCACCTAGCAACACCCTAGCAACCACTCAGAGCACCTTAGCAACCACCCATAATACCCTAGCAACCGCATAGCAACACCATAGCAACCACCCAGAACACCCTAGCAACCGCCTAGCAACCGCCTAGCAACACCCTAGCAACCGGGTGGTGAGTTTTGCCACTGCAAGCACCACTTCACATTTTCTTCTGGAAATGTACATTCTAGTTAGTGGTGCTTGCTGAAAGCAAGGCAACACTATTACTATTGTGTTTTTTGAGTCGGCCGAAAATTTCGGCACGCTACTCCTCCCGCGGTTTTTGTCACAGACCCATGAATGAGGTCTCAAAACGTGCGGATTATTCGGGAATGGTGTGCTATGACTTTTCTAAGCGATCGGGGGTACGGTGTTCGCCCCAGGGGCGAACGAATTTCCAAAAAATCCCATAGACTTAACATTGCGACAAACTTTGACGAGTCATAGCTCTGAGCTCGGATTTCACAGAAGCCTGCGATTTACCACATTTGAAGAGGCTGACAGGCTCTGTAAGAAAATACCTCACAATGGGGTAAAAGTTGCACCCCTGGGGGGCAGGAGCTCCCCAAATTTTCCCCATAGACCCCAATGTTATTTATTATTTTTATTTTTTTTCTTCCACACAAATTTCGGCGCCCTACTCCTCCCGCAGTTTTTGTCACAGACCCATGGGTGAGGTGTCAAAACGTGTGGATTATTCGGGAATGGTGTGCTATGACTTTTCTAAGGGATCGGGGGTACGATGTTTGCCCCAGGGGCGAAAAACAGCCAAAAAAAATCCCATAGACTTAACATGGCGAAAAACTTTGACGAGTCATAGCTCTGAGATAAGATTTCGCAGAAACTTCAAATTTACCACATTTGAAGAGGCTGACAGGCTCTTTAAGAAAATACCTCACAATGGGGTAAAAGTTGCACCGCTGGGGGGCAGGAGCTCCCCAAATCAATTTTCCATTCAAAATTTCTAGTATAGTATTATACTATTCCAGGAAAAAGTTTGGCGCACTCCTACATCCACAGTTTTTGTCACAGACACATAAATGAGGCATCAAATCGTGCGGCCTATTGAGGAGAATTGTCATATCACTTTTTTAAGAGATCGGGGGTACGGTGTTCGCCCCAGGGGCGAACGAATTTCCAAAAAATCCCATAGACTTAACATTGCGACAAACTTTGACGACTCATAGCTCCGAACAACGATTTCGGAAAAACGTGTGATTTGCCACATTTGAAGAGGCTG
This sequence comes from Cyprinella venusta, assembly GCA_038021265.1. NCBI lineage: Eukaryota > Metazoa > Chordata > Actinopteri > Cypriniformes > Leuciscidae > Cyprinella > Cyprinella venusta. The sequence continues at coordinate 21,676,167 of CM075872.1, read as the reverse complement.
GCAGGCTCTTTAAGAATATACCTCACAATGGGGTAAAAGTTGCACCCCTGGGGGGCAGGAGCCGCCCAAAGTTTCCCCCATTGACTTACTATGGTGAAGGATGTCCCATCAAATGCATGTGTTTTTCCTACTATGGTAAATTGCATAGGGATTTTGTATTGAACATAGCTCTGGATCACAGTGTCGTAGAGACAAAGGGGCGGGCTCATTTTACTCAGATGACCAATCAGTCTCTCAGGATCATTGTGAAGCTATTAAGCCACGCCCTAGCAACCATTTAGCACACCTTAGCAACAACTCCCATAGACTTCCATTAAAAAAGATGAAAGGGATATCTCCAGATATAAGTGTCATAGAAACACGAGGGTGGTCTCTTTTGACTCGGGCCAGCAAACAGCCAATCCTGAATCACCTCAACACTTAGGCTGAATCCCAATTCACCCCTTGGCCCTACCCCTAGCCCTACCCCTTGTTTTCGAGTGTAGCCTTGGCCCTTAAAACGGAGTGACAAGGGCCAAGGGGTTGGAATATTTACCTACGAAATGGAACGACCCTTCATGAACCCAATACGTCATCAGTCGCCGGCGATGTACAGGATTTCTCCATGACAACAACTGACAATCATCAGCGCAGCTGCTCTTAACTTTGAATAAACATGATGATTATAACATCCCTTCCTCGAAATGTATGTCTTTTCTGATCGGAAAGGTAATTTATTATACCATTTCTTAATTTAAACGACTATAGTGTTATTATAAGAGTAAATAAAGTGCGTGGTGGAATCATCTGGCGCTAAATTTAAATGTTTAACAGTTTGCGATCCATCTCGCCGGTGATTTCCGATGCATTCCGTGAACTTTTCTCTTAGCCCTCCGTTTGGAGTGTGCCTCTGAAAAATCTCCGTTTCGAGGGCTATGTAGCCCTACCCCTTCGCCCTACCCCTCGATCTCAAGAAGAATCGAGACACCCTACCCCTAGACGTGAACGCGCAAAACCGAGGGGTAGGGCTAAGGGGTAGGGCCAAGGGGTGAATTGGGATTGAGCCTTACTGGTCACGCCCTGGCAACTATTGTCAAGCACCTTAGCAACCAAAATCCAAAGAGGGATATCTTCCATTCTGAATGTCACAGAGGCATAGGAGTTGCTTTATATCATTCAAACTGGCAAGCAGCCTTTGGAGATTCATGATTGGCAGCTGCCATGCCACTCCCTAGCAACCAAAAAGAGTACCCTAGCAACCATTTTGCAATACCTATATCTCTGCATCAAAACATCGTATAGAGATAGGGGTTGGTTTATACATTCACATTGACTTTGGAGCTTCATGATTGGCAGCTGCCAAGCCACTCCCTAGCAACCAAAAAGATTACCCTAGCAACCGTTTTGCAAGACCTATATCTCTGAATCAAAACATTGTATAGAGGTGGGGGTTGGATCTTTTTACTCATGCTAGCAAACAGGACTTGCTACATGCTACACATGCTAGCAGTGAATAGCTTCATGCTAATATTGATTAGCTAAGTGCTAAATCATGCCATGAACATTATAAAAACTCTATAGTAACCATCTGTGAACACTACCAACCACCTAGTAACACCATATCAACCACCCAGAATACCATAGCAACCACCCAGAATACCCTAGCAACCACCTAGAAACACCATGGTAACCACCCAGAACACCCTAGCAACTGCCTAGCAACCACCCACAATACCCTAGCAACCGCGTAACAACTGCCTAGCAACCACCCAGAACACCCTAGCAACACCATAGCAACCATCCAAAACACCCTAGCAACCACCTAGCAACACAATAGCAACCACTCAGAACACCCTAGCAACTGCCTAGCAACACCCCAGCAACCACCCATAATACCCTAGCAACTGCCTAGCAACACCCTAGCAACCACCTACCAACACCCTAGCAACCACCCAGAACACCCTAGCAACCGCCTAGCAACACCCTAGCAACAATCCAGAACACCTTAGCAACACCCTAGCAACCACATAGCAACCACCCAGAGCACCCTAGCAACTAACTATTAACACCCTAGCAACCACCCAGAACACCCTAGCAACACCATAGCAACCGCCTAGCAACCGCCTAGCAATCACCCAAAACACCCTAGCAACCACCTAGCAACCACCCAGAACACCCTAGCAACTGCCTAGCAACACCCTAGCAACCATCCAGGACACCATAGCAACCACCTAGCAACACCCTAGCAACCACCAGGAACACCCTAGCAACTACATAGACACCCTAGCAACCACCCAGAACACCCTAGCAACCACCTAGCAACACCCTAGCAACCACCCAGAATACCCTAGCAACCGCCTAGCAACACCATAGCAACCACCTGGAACACCCTAGCAACTGTCTAGCAACACCCTAGCAACCACCCAGAACACCCTAGCAACCGCCTAGCAACCACCCAGAACCGCCTAGCAACCGCCTAGCAACCACCCAGAACACCCTAGCAACTGCCTAGCAACCACCCACAACACCCTAGCAACCGCCTAACAACTGCCTAGCAACCACCCAGAACACCCTAGCAACCGCCTAGCAACCACCTAGCAACCACCCAGAACACCATAGAAACCGCATAACAACCGCCTAGCAACCACCCAGAACACCTTAGCAACTGCCTAGCAACACCCTAGCAACCACCTAGCAACACCCCAGAAACAACCTAGCAACCACCTAGCAACCACCCAGTACACCATAGCAACCACTTAGCAACCACCCCGAAACCCATAGCAACCACCTAGCAACACCCTAGCAACCACCCAGAACACCCTAGCAACCGCCTAGCAACCACCCAGAACCGCCTAGCAACCGCCTAGCAACCACCCAGAACACCCTAGCAACTGCCTAGCAACCACCCACAACACCCTAGCAACCGCCTAACAACTGCCTAGCAACCACCCAGAACACCCTAGCAACCGCCTAGCAACCACCTAGCAACCACCCAGAACACCATAGAAACCGCATAACAACCGCCTAGCAACCACCCAGAACACCTTAGCAACTGCCTAGCAACACCCTAGCAACCACCTAGCAACACCCCAGAAACAACCTAGCAACCACCTAGCAACCACCCAGTACACCATAGCAACCACTTAGCAACCACCCCGAAACCCATAGCAACCACCTAGCAACACCCTAGCAACCACCCAGAACACCCTAGCAACTGCCTAGCAACACCCTAGCAATCACCCAGAACACCTTAGCAACCACCTAGCAACACCCTAGCAACCATCCAGAATACCCTAGCAACCGCCTAGCAACACCCTAGCAACCACCTAGCAACACCCTAGCAACCACCTACACACCCTAGCAACCGCCTAGCAACACCCTAGCAACCATCCAGAACACCTTAGCAACCACCTAGCAACACCCTAGCAACCATCCAGAATACCCTAGCAACCACCTAGCAACACCTTAGCAACCACCTAGCAACACCCTAGCAACCACCTAGACACCCTAGCAACCGCCTAGCAACACCCTAGCAACCATCCAGAACACCCTAGCAACCGCCTAGCAACACCCTAGCAACCATCCAGAACACCCTAGCAACTGCCTAGCAACACCCTAGCAACCACCTAGCAACACCCTAGCAACCACCCTAGCAACCACTTAGAACACCCTAGCAACCACCTAGCAGCACCCTAGCAACCACCCAGAACACCCTAGCAACCGGGTGGTGAGTTTTGCCACTGCAAGCACCACTTCACATTTTCTTCTGGAAATGTACATTCTAGTGTTGTGATTACTATTCTCCTAGACAAAACTTTGGCATGCTACTCCTCCCACATTTTTTGTCGTAGATCCACGGATGAGGTGTCAAATCGACCGGCTTATTGAGGAGAGGTGTGCTATGACTTTTCTAAGAGATCGGGTGTACGATGTTCGTCTGGCGGGTGATAAATAAGACGAAAAAATTCCCATAGACTTAACATTGGCAGAAAGTTTGTGAGATCATATCTTTTGACCAGAAGGTCACAGAGACTTGGGGTTGGTCTCTTTTGACTCGGCCTATCATGCCACCACCAAATAGTGACATAATAACTTCATATTCACACCCTATCAACAACTTAGGGCACCCTAGCAACCATAAAACAACATATTCAAGCTATATCTCAGCTCCAGAAAATAGAAGAAACATGGAGTTTTGCCTTTTTGACTTAGACTCTCAACTACTCTTTAAATATTTTCTCATAAACTGTATAAGCAAACCATAGCAACCACATAAGGTACCATAGTAACCATACAAACACATGAATAAGCCATATCTCAGCACCAGAACATCGTACAGGCATGGTTGTTGGCTTGTATGGAATTCTGTACCACACTCTAGCAACCGGGTGGTGAGTTTTGCCACTGCAAGCACCACTTCACATTTTCTTCTGGAAATGTACATTCTAGTTCTTATTCTTATTCTTATTCTTATTGTTCCGCCGTTTTTTGGCACGCTACTCCTCCCGCAGTTTTTGTCACAGATTCATGGGCGAGGCGTCAAATCGACCGGCTTATTTAGGAGAGGTGTGCTATGACTTTTATAAGGGATCGGGGGTACGATGGTCGCCCCAGGGGCGAAAAACGGCCAAAAAAAATCCCATAGACTTAACATTGCGAAAAACTTTGACGAGTCATAGCTCGAAACGAGGATTTCCTCGATTTACCACATTTGCAGAGGCTGACAGGCTCTTTAAGAAAATACCTCACAATGGGGTAAAAGTTGCACCCCTGGGGGGCAGGAGCTCCCCAAAAATTTTTCCCATTCAAAATTTCTAGTATAGCATTATACTATTCCAGGAAAATGTTTGGCGCACTCCTACGTCCACAGTTTTTGTCACAGACACATAAATGAGGCATCAAATCGTGCGGCCTATTGAGGAGAATTGTCATATCACTTTTTTAAGAGATCGGGGGTACGGTGTTCGCCCCAGGGGCGAACGAATTTCCAAAAAATCCCATAGACTTAACATTGCGACAAACTTTGACGAGTCATAGCTCCGAACAACGATTTCGGAAAAACGTGTGATTTGCCACATTTGAAGAGGCTGGCAGACTCTGTAAGAATATACCTCACAATGGGGTAAAAGTTGCACCCCTGGGGGGCAGGAGCTGCCCAAAGTTTCCCCCATTGACTTACTATGGTGAAGGACGTCCCATCAAATGCATGTGTTTTTCCTACTATCGTAAATTGCATAGGGATTTTGTATTGAACATAGCTCTGGATCACAGTGTCGTAGAGACAAAGGGGCGGGCTCATTTTACTCAGACAGCCAATCAGTCTCTCAGGATCATTGTGAAGCTATTAAGCCACGCCCTAGCAACCATTTAGCACTCCTTAGCAACAACTCCCATAGACTTCCATTAAAAAGATGAAAGGGATATCTCAGGATATAAGTGTCATAGAAACATGAGGGTGGGCTCGTTTGACTCGGGCCAGCAAACAGCCAATCCTGAATCACCTCTACACTTACTGGTCACGCCCTAGCAACCATTGTCAAGCACCTTAGCAACCAAAATCCAAAGAGTGATATCTTCCATTCTGAATGTCATACAGGCATGGGAGTTGATTTATATAATTCATACTGACAAGCAGCCTTTGGTGTTTCATGATTGGCAGCTGCCAAGCCACTCCCTAGCAACCAAACAGAGTACCCTAGCAACCATTTTCAAGACCTATATCTCTGCATCAAAACATCGTAAAGAGATGGGGGTTGGTTTATACATTCACATTTACTTTGGGAGCTTCATTATTGGCAATTGCCAAGCCACTCCCTAGCAACCAAACAGAGTACCCTAGCAACCGTTTTCAAGACCTATATGTTAGTTAGTTAGTTAGTTAGTCAGCTTTATTGTCGATTTTTCACATGCTCAGGACATACAAGCAATCGAAATTACGTTTCCCACTATCCCACGGTGAAGACAGACAAAGAAACAAAAATTTACATAAATTAAACATGTAGTTAAACCAAGACTCAAGTTAAATATATGCTATAATTATGTATGGACAATAAATAGACAGTTAAAAATTAAGTCTGCAAGTGACATGATAGTGCAAAACAGTTTTGGTTGTAGCGAACATCAGAAACGTGCAAATTGCATAGTAGTTCATTGACGGACAGTTCATTGAAAGCAGCATCTGATGTGTGCAAATGACATGCAGTACAAGAACAGTTCAGTCATAGCAGCGTCAAAGTGTGCAAATTATATGATATGTTAGTGCAAGGACATCATTGGGGGTGGGGCTGGGGGTGGGGTAAGGGAATTGTCATCGTCTTGATGGCCTGGTGGCTGAGGGGAGAGAGTTCAACATCCTAACAGCCTGGTGGAAGAAGCTGTTGTGGAGTCTAGTAGTGCGGGAGTGGAGGCTTCTGTACCTCTTCCCAGATGGCAGAAGGTTGAACAAATTGTGAGCTGGATGACTTTCATCGCTCACAATTGTGGTCGCTTTGCCGATGAGACGGGAAGAATAGATATCTTCCAGGGAAGGAAGTGGTGCACCATATCTATATCTCTGCATCAAAACATCGTATAGAGATGGGGGTTCGATCTTTTTACTCATGCTAGCAAACAGGACTTGCTACATGCTACACACGCTAGCAGTGAATAGCTACATGCTAATATTGATTAGCTAAGTGCTAAATCATGCCATGAACATTATAAAAACTCTATAGTAACCATCTGTGAACACTACCAACCACCTAGTAACATCAGAGCAACCACCCAGAATACCATAGCAACCACCCAGAATACCCTAGCAACAACCTAGCAACACCATAGCAACCACACAGAACACCCTATCAACCGCCTAGCAACCGCCTAGCAACACCATAGCAACCACCCAGAACACCCTAGCAACCGCCTAGCAACACCCTAGCAACCACCCAGAACACCCTAGCAACCACCTAGCAACCACTCAGAACACCCTAGCAACACCCTAGCAACCAGTTAGCAACTGCCTAGCAACCATCCAGAACACCTTAGCAACACCCTAGCAACCACCTAGCAACCACCCAGAACACCATAGCAACCACTTAGCAACCACATAGCAACCACTCAGAACACCCTAGTAACCACCTAGCAACACCCTAGCAACCACCCAGAACACCCTAGCAACCACCTAGCAACCGCTCAGAACACCCTAGCAACCACCTAGCAACACCCTAGCAACCACCCAGAACACCCGTGCAACTGCCTTGCAACCACCTAGCAACACCCTAGCAACCACTCAAAACACCCTAGAAACACCCTAGCAACCACCTAGCAACACCCTAGCAACCACCCAGAACACACTAGCAACCGGATGGTGAGTTTTGCCACTGCAAGCACCACTTCACATTTTTCTTCTGGAAATGTACATTCTAGTTATTATTATTCTTCTTACTCAAAAATTTACAACTCTATCTCCTCCTAGAGCTTTAACTCCACATACTCCAAACTCGGCACGGACACTCAAACTGTTCTGACTCGCGTTGCTATATCTTTTCTAACTGATCGGACTTACGGTTCTCCCAAAAATGACGATCAAAGTCGGAAAAACTCCCATTGACTTAACATTGTGGAATGTTCAAAAATTCAAATCCCAACTGTCACTTTCACACAGACACAAAAGGGCCTGACAGCCCTATTTTGACAGCTATTTGAGCCATTAAAACTTTAAAATGTTGAGAAATTTGTAAGCTATTAAAGTTGTATTCAACTTTTTTTATATCTATTATACTTTTTTCACAATCTCTACTTTAGTCTCACGATGCTTTTCAAGCCGTTTCTGAAATTATAATGGGAGTCAATGAGAGAGACTGTTCAGAGCTAGAGCACGTGATGTCATAAGCTAGAGTGAGACAGCTTGAAAACTAATGCTAAAAAATAATTTTTAAATCGCTGGCCTGGCCACAATTTTCACTCCTCCTCTGGCCTAAAATTATACTTAAAACGTAGGTATTTTTGTTGTGGTTCCTCTCGTGTGTTTATTAAATCCCTGGGACTTATAGTTTTTTCTCAGTGTCCTTCCAAAGGAAAAGAGTGACAGAAATTCCTCCATTGGCAGCAATTATAAATTCAGGTCAAACTTTTGTGTTCAGAGCATTACGAACCACTTTTTTAACTTGCCAAAGTGGTCTCTTTTTTCAACTCTATCCACACAAAAAATACATCACATTGTTCACAAAGGCCTTGTCTCGCTCACGGTCAGGTCATTTCGCCAATTCAACCTATAGTTTTGTCCCTAGGATGGTTTGTTCGAGGCCAAGTATCAGCGATTTTGGCCTCTGTCTACATAGGAAAGCTGGGGAATTTTCAAAAATTCAAATCCCAACTGTCACTTTCACACAGTCACCATAGCAACCAGTTACAGCACCCTATCTATCTAATCTATCTTTCTTTTTAAATACTCTTTCTTTCTTTCTTTCTTTCTTTCTTTCTTTCTTTCTTTCTTTCTTTCTTTCTTTCTTTCTTTCTTTTCTTTCTTTCTTTCTTTCTTTCTTTCTTTCTTTCTAAATAATCTATCTATCTTTCTAGCTATACTATCTTTCTTTTTAATTAATCTATCTTTCATTCTTTCTTTCTAACTATATATATATATATATATATATTTCTTTCTTTCTTTCTTTCTTTCTTTCTTTCTTTCTTTCTTTCTTTCTTTCTTTCTACCTAATCCATCTCTCTTTCTTTCTTTCTTTCTTTTTTTCTTTCTTTCTTTCTTTCTTTCTTTCTACCTAATCCATCTTTCTTTCTTTCTTTCTTTCTTTCTTTCTTTCTTTCTTTCTTTCTTTCTTTCTTTCTTTCTTTCTTTCTTTCTTTCTTTCTTTCTTTCTTTCTTTCTTTCTTTCATCTATCTATCTATCTATCTATCTATCTATCTATCTATCTATCTATCTATCTATCTATCTATCTATCTATCTATCTATCTATCTATCTATCTATCTATCTATCTATCTATCTATCTTTCTTTCTTTCTTTCTTTCTACCTAATCTTTCTTTCTTTCTTTCTTTCTTTCTTTCTTTCTTTCTTTCTTTCTTTCTTTCTTTCTTTCTTTCTTTCTTTCTTTCTTTCTTTCTTTCTTTCTTTCTACCTAATCCATCTTTCTTTCTTTCTTTCTTTCTTTCTTTCTTTCTTTCTTTCTTTCTTTCTTTCTTTCTTTCTTTCTTTCTTTCTTTCTTTCTTTCTCTCTCACTACTCCTTTCTTTCTTTCTTTCTTTCAAATCCATCTTTCTTTCTTTCTTTCTTCTTTCTTTCTTTCTTTCTTTCTTTCTTTCTTTCTTTCTTTCTTTCTTTCTTTCTTTCTTTCTTTCTTTCTTTCTTTCTTTTCTTTATTTCCAACTAATCCTTTCTTTCTTTCTCTCTCTCTCAGTAATCCTTTCTTTCTTTCTTTCTTTCTTTCTTTCTTTCTTTCTTTCTTTCTTTCTTTCTTTCTTTCTTTCTTTCTTTCTTTCTTTCTTTCTTTCTTTCTTTCTTTCTTTCTTCCTTTCTTTCTTTCTTTCTTTCTCTCTTTTTTCTTTATTTCTAGCTAATCCTTTCTTTCTTTCTCTCTCAGTAATCCTTCTGTTATTATTATCATCTGAAATTATCATCTTATAAATTATTATCTGTCTGTCTGTCTATCTATCTATCTATCTATCTATCTATCTATCTATCTATCTATCTATCTATCTATCTATCTATCTATCTATCTATCTATCTATCTATCTATCTATCTATCTATCTATCTATCTATCTATCTATCCATCCATCCATCCATCCATCCATCCATCCACCCACCCACCCACCAGCCCACCCATCCATCTATCTATCTATCTATCTATCTATATAAATTACTTTAAACTACTTTAAACTTGAAACTACTTTAAACTTCTTCAAACTACTTTAAACTTCTTCCAACTTTCTGTAACAAACTTTCACAAGCCAACTTAAAGTTTGTCTCGACGAACTTTTTAATCTAGTTATTAAGTTGGCTTGTGAAAGCCAACTTACTGAAATCCTATTTAAACTTATTATTAAGTTGGCTTGTGAAAGCCAACTTACTGAAATCCTATTTAAACTTATTATTATTATTATTATTATTATTATTATTATTCTTTTTCTGAGACTAAAATTTCCAACTCTATCTCCTCCTAGAGCTTTAACTCCACATACACCAAACTCGGCACGGACACTCAAACTGTTCTGACTCGCGTTGCTATATCTTTTCTAACTGATCGGACTTACGGTTCTCCCAAAAATGACGCTCAAAGTCGGAAAAAACTCCCATTGACTTAACATTGTGGAATCTTTAGAATTTCAAACTGACCAACTGTCAAAAATTCAAATCTAAATACCTTGAAGCCCCAGACTCAATCAAACTGTCATTCTATACACTATATGAGCCATTGAGACTCATTTAAACTAATGAACTCATCTATCTATGACACTTATCTATCTAATCTTAAACTCTTAAACTCAAAATAAATTAATAAACTCTAAACTTAAACTATTAGACTCATTTAAACTTATAAACTCTAAACTCATAAACTCTAAATTCATAAACTCATACTCTTATAAACTCTCATAAACTATTAAACTCATAAATTAATAAACTCTGGACACTTACTCATTTAAACTTATAAACTCTAAACTCATAAACTCTAAATTCACACCATAGCAACCAGTTACAGCACCCTAGCAACCGTAGGCCATAGGCACGAGGCCGCAGGCCTCGTGCAATACTAAATAGTGATGATTTCTAAGAAACTCCTAATTAACCACATTTGAAGAGGCTGATAGGCAGCCTTTGGAGATTCATCACTGGCACCTGCCTAGCCACTCCCTAGCAACTAAACAGACTACCCTAGCAACCATTAAGCAAGATTTGTATCTCTGCATCAGAACAACGTATAGAGATGGGGGTTGGTTTAAATCTTTCATACTGACAAGCAGCCTTTGGAGTTTCATGATTGGCAGCTTTCAAGCCAATCCCTAGCAACCAAACAGAGTACCCTAGCAACCATTTTTTAACAACTATATCTCAGCATCAGAACATTGTATCGCGATGGGGGTTGGGTCTTTTGACTCATGTTAGCACACAGGACTTTCAATATGCTAAACATGCTAGCTGTGAATAGCTAAATGCTAATATGGATACTTTATAGTAACCATATGTGAACACTACCAACCAACTAGCAACACCCTAGCAACCACCTTCCAACACCCTAGCAACCACCTAGCAACACCATAGCAACCACCCAGAAGACCTTAGCAACCGCCTAGCAACACCATAGCAACTACCCAGAACACCCTAGCAACACCCTAGCAACCACCCAGAACACCTTACCAACTGCCTAGCAACAACCAAGAATACCCTAGCAACTGCCTAGTAACACCCTAGCAACCACTAAGAACACCCTAGCAACTGCCTAGCAACACCATAGCAACCACTCAGAACACCCTAGCAACACCATAGCAACCACCCAGAACACCCTAGCAACTGCCTAGCAACACCCTAGCAACCACCAATAACACCTTAGCAACTGCCTAGCAACACCCTAGCAACCACCAATAACACCTTAGCAACTGCCTAGCAACACCCTAGCAACCACAAATAACACCTTGGCAACTGCCTAGCAACAACAAGGCAACCACCCAGAACACCCTAGCAACCACCTAGCAACACCATAGCAACCACCCAGAATACCCTAGCAACCGCCTAGCAACACCATAGCAACCATCCAGAACACCCTAGCAACTACCTAGCAACCACCCAGATCACCCTAGCAACTGCCTAGCAACACCATAGCAACCACCCAGAACACCCTAGCAACTACCTAGCAACACCCTAGCAACCACCCAGATCACCCTAGCAACTGCCTAGCAACACCCTAGCAACCACCCAGAACACATTAGCAACCACCTAGCAACACCATAGCAACCACCCAGAACACCCTAGCAACCGCCTAGCAACACCCTAGCAACCACCCAGAACACCTTAGCAACTGCCTAGCAACACCCTAGCAACCACCAAGAACACCCTAGCAGCTGCCTAGCAACACCCTAGCAACCACCAAGAACACCCTAGCAACTGCCTAGCAACACCATAGCAACCACCCAGAACACCATAGTAACCGCCTAGCAACACCATAGCAACCACCATAGTAACGCTATCTATCTATCTATCTATCTATCTATCTATCTATCTATCTATCTATCTATCTATCTATCTATCTATCTATCTATCTATCTATCTATCTATCTATCTATCTATCTATCTATCTATCTATCTATCTATCTAAATTACTTTAAACTGCTTTAAACTTGAAACTACTTTAAACTAAGTTAAACTTTAAATGAATTTAAACTTTAGACTAATTTAAACTTCAAACTACTGTAAAATTCAAACTACTTTAAACTTCTTCAAACTACTTTAAACTTCTTCAAACTTTCTGTAACAAACTTTCACAAGCCAACTTAAAGTTTGTCTCGACGAACTTTTTAATCTAGTTATTATTATTATTCTTTTTCTTAGACTAAATTTCTGACTGCTACTCCTCCTAGAGCTTTAACTCCACATACTCCAAACTCGGCACGGACACTCAAACTGTTCTGACTCGAGTTGCTATATCTTTTCAGACTGATCGGACTTACGGTTCTCCCAAAAATGACGATCAAAGTCGGAAAAACTCCCATTGACTTAACATTGTGGAATCTTCAGAATTTCAAACTGCCCAACTGTCAAAAATTCAAATCTAAATACCTTGAAGCCCCAGACTCAATCTAACTGTCATTCTATACAATATGAGCCATTGAGACTCATTTAAACTAATGAACTCATCTATCTATGACACTTATCTATCTAATCTTAAACTCTAAAACTCAAAATAAATCAATAAACTCTAAACTTGAACTCTCTTAGACTCATTTAAACTTATAAACTCTAAACTCAAACTCTAAATTCATAAACTCATACTCTTATAAACTCTCATAAAACTATTAAACTCATAAATTAATAAACTCTGGCCACTTACTCATTTAAACTTATAAACTCTAACCATCACACCATAGCAACCAGTTACAGCACCCTAGCAACCGTAGGCCATAGGCACGAGGCCGTAGGCCTCGTGCCATACTAAATGGCAATGATTTCTCAGAAACTTGTAATGTACCACATTTGAAGAGGCTGACAGGCTCTGTAAGAAAATACCTCACAGTGGGGTAAAAGTTGCACCCCTGGGGGGCAGAAGCGGCCCAAAATTGCCCCATTGACTTAGTACGGTGTAAGCTAGCAAATACCCTAGCAACCTTCTAGCAACACCATAGCAACCATCCAGAACACCCTAGAAACTACCTAGCAACCACCCAGATCACCCTAGTAACTGCCTACAACACCTTAGCAACCACCCAGAACACCCTAGCAACCGCCTAGCAACACCATAGCAACCGCACAGAACACCCTAGCAACTGCCTAGCAACACCCTAGCAACCACCCAGAACACCTTAGCAACTGCCTAGCAACACCCTAGCAACCACCAATAACACCCTAGCAACTGCCTAGCAACACCCTAGCAACCACCCAGAACACCTTAGCAACTGCCTAGCAACACCCTAGCAACCACAAAGAACATCCTAGGAACTGCCTAGCAACACCATAGAAACCACCCAGAACACCCTAGCAACCGCCTAGCAACACCATAGCAACCACCTGGAATACCCTAGCAACTGCCTAGCAACACCCTAGCAACACCCTAGCAACCACCCAGAACACCTAAGCAACTGCCTAGCAACACCCTAGCAACCACCAATAACACCTTAGCAACTGCCTAGCAACACCCTAGCAACCACAAAGAACACCCTAGCAACTGCCTAGCAACACCATAACAACCACCCAGAACACCCTAGCAACCGCCTAGCAACACCATAGCAACCACCCAGAACACCCTAGCAACTGCCTAGCAACACCATAGCAACCACCCAGAACACCCTAGCAACACCCTAGCAACCACCCAGAACACCTTAGCAACTGCCTAGCAACACCCTAGCAACCACCAATAACACCTTAGCAACTACCTAGCAACACCCTAGCAACCACAAAGAACACCCTAGCAACCGCCTAGCAACAGCATAGCAACCACCCAGAACACCCTAGCAACTGCCTAGCAACACCATAGCAACCACCCAGAACACCCTAGCAACACCCTAGCAACCACCCAGAACACCTTAGCAACTGCCTAGCAACACCCTAGCAACCACAAATAACACCTTAGCAACCGCCTAGCAACACCATAGCAACCACCATAGTAACTCTATCTATCTATCTATCTATCTATCTATCTATCTATCTATCTATCTATCTATCTATCTATCTATCTATCTATCTATCTATCTATCTATCTATCTATCTATCTATCTATCTATATAAATTACTTTAAACTACTTTAAACTACTTTAAACTAAGTTAAACTTTAAATTAATTTAAACTTTAGACTAATTTAAACTTCAAACTACTTTAAAATTCAAACTACTTTAAACTTCTTCAAACTACTTTAAACTTCTTCAAACTTTCTGTAACAAACTTTCACAAGCCAACTTAAAGTTTGTCTCGACGAACTTTTTAATCTAGTTATTATTATTATTCTTTTTCTGAGACTAAAATTTCCAACTCTATCTCCTCCTAGAGCTTTAACTCCACATACTCCAAACTCGGCACGGACACTCAAACTGTTCTGACTCGAGTTGCTATATCTTTTCAGACTGATCGGACTTACGGTTCTCCCAAAAATGACGCTCAAAGTCGGAAAAAACTCCCATTGACTTAACATTGTGGAATCTTTAGAATTTCAAACTGACCAACTGTCAAAAATTCAAATCTAAATACCTTGAAGCCCCAGACTCAATCAAACTGTCATTCTATACACTATATGAGCCATTGAGACTCATTTAAACTAATGAACTCATCTATCTATGACACTTATCTATCTAATCTTAAACTCTTAAACTCAAAATAAATCAATAAACTCTAAACTTAAACTCTTAGACTCATTTAAACTTATAAACTCTAAACTCATAAACTCAAAATTCATAAACTCATACTCTTATAAACTTTCATAAACTGCTAAACTCTTAAATTAATAAACTCTGGCCACTTACTCATTTAAACTTATAAACTCTAAACTCATAAACTCTAAATTCACACCATAGCAACCAATTACAGCACCCTAGCAACCGCAGGCCATAGGCACGAGGCCGTAGGCCTCGTGCCATACTAAATAGTGATGATTTCTCAGATACTCGTAATTAACCACATTTGAAGAGGCTGACAGGCAGCCTTTGGAGATTCATCACTGGCACCTGCCAAGCCACTCCCTAGCAACTAAACAGACTACCCTAGCAACCATTAAGCAAGATTTGTATCTCTGCATCAGAACAACGTATAGAGATGGGGGTTGGTTTAAATCATTCATACTGACAAGCAGCCTTTGGAGTTTTATGATTGGCAGCTTTCAAGCCAATCCCTAGCAACCAAACAGAGTACCCTAGCAACCATTTTTTAACAACTATATCTCAGCATCAGAACATTGTATCGCGATGGGGGTTGGGTCTTTTGACTCATGTTAGCACACAGGACTTTCAATATGCTAAACATGCTAGCTTTGAATAGCTAAATGCTAATATGGATACTTTATAGTAACCATATGTGAACACTACCAATAAACTAGCAACACCCTAGCAACCACCCAGAACACCCTAGCAACCACCTAGCAACACCATAGCAACCACCCAGAAGACCTTAGCAACCGCCTAGCAACACCATAGCAACTACCCAGAACACCCTAGCAACTGCCTAGCATCACCATAGCAACCACCCAGAACACCCTAGCAACCACCCAGCAACACCATAGCAACCGCACAGAACACCCTAGCAACTGCCTAGCAACACCCTAGTAACCTCAAATAACACCTTAGCAACTGCCTAGCAACACCATAGCAACCACCCAGAACACCCTAGCAACTGCCTAGCAACACCCTAGCAACCACCCAGAACACCTTAGCAACTGCCTAGCAACACCCTAGCAACCACCAATAACACCTCAGCAACTGCCTAGCAACACCCTAGCAACCACAAAGAACACCCTAGCAACTGCCTAGCAACACAATAGCAACCATCCAGAGCACCCTAGCAACTACCTAGCAACACCCTAGCAACCACCCAGATCACCCTAGCAACTGCCTAGCAACACCCTAGCAACCACCCAGAACACCTTAGCAACCACCTAGCAACACCATAGCAACCGCCCAGAAAACCCTAGTAACCGCCTAGCAACACCCTAGCAACCACCCAGAACACCTTAGCAACTGCCTAGCAACACCCTAGCAACCACCAAGAACACCCTAGCAACTGCCTAGCAACACCATAGCAACCACCAAGAACACCCTAGCAACTGCCTAGCAACACCATAGCAACCACCCAGAACACCATAGTAACCGCCTAGCAACACCATAGCAACCACCATAGTAACGCTATCTATCTATCTATCTATCTATCTATCTATCTATCTATCTATCTATCTATCTATCTATCTATCTATCTATCTATCTATCTATCTATCTATCTATCTATCTATCTATCTATCTATCTATCTATCTATCTATCTATCTATCTATCTATCCAAAATACCTTAGAAACCCACTAGAAACACCCATAGCAACTTTAAATTACTTTAAACTACTTTAAACTAGAAACTACTTTACACTAAAGTAAACTTTAAATTAATTTAAACTTTAGACCATTTTAAACTTCAAACTACTTTAAAATTCAAACTACTTTAAACTTCTTCAAACTACTTCAAACTTCATCAAAGTACTTTAAACTTATTCAAACTACTTTAAACTTATTCAAACTTTCTGTAACAAACTTTCACAAGCCAACTTAAAGTTTGTCTCGACAAACTTTTTAATCTAGTTATTATTATTATTATTATTATTATTCTTTTTCTGAGACTAAAATTTCCAACTCTATCTCCTCCTAGAGCTTTAACTCCACATACACCAAACTCGGCACGGACACTCAAACTGTTCTGACTCGCGTTGCTATATCTTTTCTAACTGATCGGACTTACGGTTCTCCCAAAAATGACGCTCAAAGTCGGAAAAAACTCCCATTGACTTAACATTGTGGAATCTTTAGAATTTCAAACTGCCCAACTGTCAAAAATTCAAATCTAAATACCTTGAAGCCCCAGACTCAATCAAACTGTCATTCTATACACTATATGAGCCATTGAGACTCATTTAAACTAATGAACTCATCTATCTATGACACTTATCTATCTAATCTTAAACTCTTAAACTCAAAATAAATTAATAAACTCTAAACTTAAACTATTAGACTCATTTAAACTTATAAACTCTAAACTCATAAACTCTAAATTCATAAACTCATACTCTTATAAACTCTCATAAACTATTAAACTCATAAATTAATAAACTCTGGACACTTACTCATTTAAACTTATAAACTCTAAACTCATAAACTCTAAATTCACACCATAGCAACCAGTTACAGCACCCTAGCAACCGTAGGCCATAGGCACGAGGCCGCAGGCCTCGTGCAATACTAAATAGTGATGATTTCTAAGAAACTCCTAATTAACCACATTTGAAGAGGCTGATAGGCAGCCTTTGGAGATTCATCACTGGCACCTGCCTAGCCACTCCCTAGCAACTAAACAGACTACCCTAGCAACCATTAAGCAAGATTTGTATCTCTGCATCAGAACAACGTATAGAGATGGGGGTTGGTTTAAATCTTTCATACTGACAAGCAGCCTTTGGAGTTTTATGATTGGCAGCTTTCAAGCCAATCCCTAGCAACCAAACAGAGTACCCTAGCAACCATTTTTTAACAACTATATCTCAGCATCAGAACATTGTATCGCGATGGGGGTTGGGTCTTTTAACTCATGTTAGCACACAGGACTTTCAATATGCTAAACATGCTAGCTGTGAATAGCTAAATGCTAATATGGATACTTTATAGTAACCATATGTGAACACTACCAACCAACTAGCAACACCCTAGCAACCACCCAGAACACCCTAGCAACCACCTAGCAACACCATAGCAACCACCCAGAATACCTTAGCAACTGCCTAGCAACAGCCTAGCAACTACAAAGAACACCCTAGCAACTGCCTATCATCACCATAGCAACCACCCAGAACACCCTAGCAACCACCTAGCAACACCATAGCAACCGCACAGAACACCCTAGCAACTGCCTAGCAACACCCTAGTAACCACAAATAACACCTTAGCAACTGCCTAGCAACACCATAGCAACCACCCAGAACACCCTAGCAACTGCCTAGCAACACCCTAGCAACCACCCAGAACACCTTAGCAACTGCCTAGCAACACCCTAGCAACCACCAATAACACCTTAGCAACTGCCTAGCAACACCCTAGCAACCACAAAGAACACCCTAGCAACTGCCTAGCAACACCATAGCAACCACCCAGAACACCCTAGCAACCGCCTAGCAACACCATAGCAATCATCCGGAATACCCTAGCAACTGCCTAGCAACACCATAGCAACCACCCAGAACACCCTAGCAACACCCTAGCAACCACCCAGAACACCTTAGCAACTGCCTAGCAACACCCTAGCAACCACCAATAACACCTTAGCAACTGCCTAACAACACCCTAGCAACCACCAATAACACCTTAGCAACTGCATAGCAACACCCTAGCAACCACAAACAACACCTTAGCAACTGCCTAGCAACACCATAGCAACCACCCAGATCACCCTTGCAACTGCCTAGCAACACCATAGTAACCGCCTAGCAACACCATAGCAACCACCATAGTAACTCTATCTGTCTGTCTATCTATCTATCTATCTATCTATCTATCTATCTATCTATCTATCTATCTATCTATCTATCTATCTATCTATCTATCTATCTATCTATCTATCTATCTATCTATCTATCTATCTATCTATCTATCTATCTATCTATCTATCTATCTATCTATCTATCTATCTACTTTAAACTTGAAACTACTTTAAACTAAGTTAAACTTAAAATTAATTTAAACTTTAGACTAATTTAAACTTCAAACTACTTTAAAATTCAAACTACTTTAAACTTATTCAAACTACTTTAAACTTCTTCAAACTTTCTGTAACAAACTTTCACAAGCCAACTTAAAGTTTGTCTCGACGAACTTTTTAATCTAGTTATTATTATTATTATTCTTTTTCTGAGACTAAAATTTCCAACTCTATCTCCTCCTAGAGCTTTAACTCCACATACACCAAACTCGGCACGGACACTCAAACTGTTCTGACTCGCGTTGCTATATCTTTTCTAACTGATCGGACTTACGGTTCTCCCAAAAATGACGCTCAAAGTCGGAAAAAACTCCCATTGACTTAACATTGTGGAATCTTTAGAATTTCAAACTGCCCAACTGTCAAAAATTCAAATCTAAATACCTTGAAGCCCCAGACTCAATCAAACTGTCATTCTATACACTATATGAGCCATTGAGACTCATTTAAACTAATGAACTCATCTATCTATGACACTTATCTATCTAATCTTAAACTCTTAAACTCAAAATAAATTAATAAACTCTAAACTTAAACTATTAGACTCATTTAAACTTATAAACTCTAAACTCATAAACTCTAAATTCATAAACTCATACTCTTATAAACTCTCATAAACTATTAAACTCATAAATTAATAAACTCTGGACACTTACTCATTTAAACTTATAAACTCTAAACTCATAAACTCTAAATTCACACCATAGCAACCAGTTACAGCACCCTAGCAACCGTAGGCCATAGGCACGAGGCCGCAGGCCTCGTGCAATACTAAATAGTGATGATTTCTAAGAAACTCCTAATTAACCACATTTGAAGAGGCTGATAGGCAGCCTTTGGAGATTCATCACTGGCACCTGCCTAGCCACTCCCTAGCAACTAAACAGACTACCCTAGCAACCATTAAGCAAGATTTGTATCTCTGCATCAGAACAACGTATAGAGATGGGGGTTGGTTTAAATCTTTCATACTGACAAGCAGCCTTTGGAGTTTTATGATTGGCAGCTTTCAAGCCAATCCCTAGCAACCAAACAGAGTACCCTAGCAACCATTTTTTAACAACTATATCTCAGCATCAGAACATTGTATCGCGATGGGGGTTGGGTCTTTTAACTCATGTTAGCACACAGGACTTTCAATATGCTAAACATGCTAGCTGTGAATAGCTAAATGCTAATATGGATACTTTATAGTAACCATATGTGAACACTACCAACCAACTAGCAACACCCTAGCAACCACCCAGAACACCCTAGCAACCACCTAGCAACACCATAGCAACCACCCAGAATACCTTAGCAACTGCCTAGCAACAGCCTAGCAACTACAAAGAACACCCTAGCAACTGCCTATCATCACCATAGCAACCACCCAGAACACCCTAGCAACCACCTAGCAACACCATAGCAACCGCACAGAACACCCTAGCAACTGCCTAGCAACACCCTAGTAACCACAAATAACACCTTAGCAACTGCCTAGCAACACCATAGCAACCACCCAGAACACCCTAGCAACACCCTAGCAACCACCCAGAACACCTTAGCAACTGCCTAGCAACACCCTAGCAACCACCAATAACACCTTAGCAACTGCCTAACAACACCCTAGCAACCACCAATAACACCTTAGCAACTGCATAGCAACACCCTAGCAACCACAAACAACACCTTAGCAACTGCCTAGCAACACCATAGCAACCACCCAGATCACCCTTGCAACTGCCTAGCAACACCATAGTAACCGCCTAGCAACACCATAGCAACCACCATAGTAACTCTATCTGTCTGTCTATCTATCTATCTATCTATCTATCTATCTATCTATCTATCTATCTATCTATCTATCTATCTATCTATCTATCTATCTATCTATCTATCTATCTATCTATCTATCTATCTATCTATCTATCTATCTATCTATCTATCTATCTACTTTAAACTTGAAACTACTTTAAACTAAGTTAAACTTAAAATTAATTTAAACTTTAGACTAATTTAAACTTCAAACTACTTTAAAATTCAAACTACTTTAAACTTATTCAAACTACTTTAAACTTCTTCAAACTTTCTGTAACAAACTTTCACAAGCCAACTTAAAGTTTGTCTCGACGAACTTTTTAATCTAGTTATTAAGTTGGCTTGTGAGAGCCAACTTACTGAAATCCTATTTAAACTTATTATTATTATTATTATTATTCTTTTTCTGAGCGGAAAATTTTCTGACTCTAACTCCTCCTAGAGTTTTAACTCCACATACTCCAAACTCGGCACGGACACTCAAACTGTTCTGACTTAGTGTGCTATATCTTTTCAGACTGATCGGACTTACGGTTCTCCCAAAAATGACGATCAAAGTCGGAAAAAACTCCCATTGACTTAACATTGTGGAATCTTTAGAATTTCAAACTGCCCAACTGTCAAAAATTCAAATCTAAATACCTTGAAGCCCCAGACTCAATCAAACTGTCATTCTATACACTATATGAGCCATTGAGACTCATTTAAACTAATGAACTCATCTATCTATGACACTTATCTATCTAATCTTAAACTCTAAAACTCAAAATAAATTAATAAACTCTAAACCTGAACTCTTAGACTCATTTAAACTTATAAACTCTAAACTCATAAACTCATACTCTTATAAACTCTCATAAACTACTAAACTCTTAAATTAATAAACTCTGGACATTTACTCATTTAAACTTATAAACTCTAAACTCATAAACTCTAAATTCACACCATAGCAACCAGTTACAGCACCCTAGCAACCGTAGGCCATAGGCACGAGGCCGTAGGCCTCGTGCCATACTAAATGGCAATGATTTCTCAGAAACTTGTAATGTACCACATTTGAAGAGGCTGACAGGCTCTGTAAGAAAATACCTCACAGTGGGGTAAAAGTTGCACCCTTGGGGGGCAGGAGCAGCCCAAAATTGCCCCATTGACTTAGCATGGTGTAAGCTAGAAAATACCCTAGCAACACCATAGCAACCATCCAGAACACCCTAGAAACTACCTAGCAACACCCTAGCAACCACCCAGATCACCCTAGTAACTGCCTACTGCCCAACCAGAACACCCTAGCAACACCATAGCAACTGCACAGAACACCCTAGCAACTGCCTAGCAACACCCTAGCAACCACCCAGAACACGTTAGCAACTGCCTAGCAACACCCTAGCAACCACAAAGAACACCCTAGCAACTGCCTAGCAACACCATAGCAACCACCCAGAACACCCTAGCAACCGCCTAGCAACACCATAGCAACCACCTGGAATACCCTAGCAACTGCCTAGCAACACCATAGCAGCTACCCAGAACACCTTAGCAACTGCCTAGTAACACCCTAGCAACCACCAATAACACCTTAGCAACTGCCTAGCAACACCCTAGCAACCACAAAGAACACCCTAGCAACTGCCTAGCAACACCATAGCAACCCCCCAGAACACCCTAGCAACCGCCTAGCAACACCATAGCAACCACCCGGAATACCCTAGCAACTGCCTAGCAACACCATAGCAACCACCCCGAACACCCTAGCAACACCCTAGCAACCACCCAGAACACCTTAGCAACTGCCTAGCAACACCCTAGCAACCACCAATAACACCTTAGCAACTGCCTAGCAACACCCTAGCAACCACAAAGAACACCCTAGCAACTGCCTAGCAACACCATAGCAACCACCCAGAACACCCTAGCAACCGCCTAGCAACACCATAGCAATCATCCGGAATACCCTAGCAACTGCCTAGCAACACCATAGCAACCACCCAGAACACCCTAGCAACACCCTAGCAACCACCCAGAACACCTTAGCAACTGCCTAGCAACACCCTAGCAACCACAAATAACACCTTAGCAACCGCCTAGCAACACCATAGCAACCACCATAGTAACTCACTCTATCTATCTATCTATCTATCTATCTATCTATCTATCTATCTATCTATCTATCTATCTATCTATCTATCTATCTATCTATCTATCTATCTATCTATCTATCTATCTATCTATCTATCTAAATTACTTTAAACTACTTTAAAACTTTAGACTAATTTAAACTTCAAACTACTTTAAAATTCAAACTACTTTAAACTTCTTCAAACTACTTTAAACTTCTTCAAACTTTCTGTAACAAACTTTCACAAGCCAACTTAAAGTTTGTCTTGACGAACTTTTTAATCTAGTTATTATTATTATTCTTCTTACTCAAAATTTTCTGACTGCTACTCCTCCTAGAGCTTTAACTCTACAAACTCCAAACTCGGGTCAGACCTTCAGACTGTTCTGACTCGAGTTGCTATATCTTTTTAGACTGATTCGACTTTCAGATTTCTTAAAAATTAATATTAAAAATCATAAAAATCCCATTGACTTTCATTGCAGCATGGTCAAATTGAGCCAAGACTACGGTGGCCCAATAGCGTACCACAAAAACTCAAATCTAAATTCCCTGAAGTCCTAGACTCAATTAAACTACCATTCTATATGTACTAATGAACTCTATCTATCTATCTATCTATCTATCTATCTATCTATCTATCTATCTATCTATCTATCTATCTATCTATCTATCTATCTATCTATCTATCTATCTATCTATCTATCTATCTATCTATTTAATATTTCTTTCTTTCTTTCTTTCTTTCTAACTAATCTATCCATCTTTCTTTCTAACAAATCTATCCATCTTTCTTTCTAACTAATCTATCCATCTTTCTTTCTAACTAATCTATCCATCTTTCTTTCTTTCTTTCTAACTAATCTATCAATCTTTCTTTGTTAAATCTATCCATCTTTCTTTCTAACAAATCTATCGTTCTTTCTTTCTACCTAACTATTCTATCCATCTTACTTTCTTTCCTTCTACCTAATCTATCTATCTATCTATCTATCTATCTATCTATCTATCTATCTATCTATCTATCTATCTATCTATCTATCTATCTATCTATCTATCTATCTATCTATCTACTTAATCTTTCTTTCTAATCTATCCATCTTTCTTCCTTTCTTTCTCTTTTCTTTTCCTTTCTTTCTTTCTTTCTTTCTTTCTTTCTTTCTCTCTTTCTCTCTCTCTTCTTTCTTTCTTTCTTTCTTTCTTTCTTTCTTTCTTTCTCTCTTTCTACCTAACTAATCTATCCATCTTTCTTTCTAACTAATCTATCCATCTTTCTTTCTAACTAATCTATCCATCTTTCTTTCTAACTAATCTATCCATCTTTCTTTCTAACTAATCTATCAATCTTTCTTTCTAAATAATCTGTCCATCTTTCATTATATCAAATCTATCCATCTTTCTTTCTAACAAATCTATCCATCTTTTTTCTAACAAATCTATCCATCTTTCTTCCTTTCTCTCTTTCTTTCTTTCTTTCTTTCTTTCTTTCTTTCTTTCTTTCTTTCTTTCTTTCTTCCTTTCTTTCTCTTTCTTTCTTTCTTTCTTTCTTTCTTTCTTTCTTTCTTTCTTTCTCTCTCTTTCTTTCTTTCTTTCTTTCTTTCTTTCTTTCTTTCTTTCTTTCTTTCTTTCTTTCTTTCTTTCTTTCTACCTAACTAATCTATCCATCTTTCTTTCTAACTAATCTATCCATCTTTCTTTCTAACTAATCTATCCATCTTTCTTTCTTTCTTTCTTTCTTTCTTTCTTTCTTTCTTTCTTTCTTTCTTTCTTTCTTTCTTTCTTTCTTTCTTTCTTTCTTTCTTTCTACCTAACTAATCTATCCATCTTTCTTTCTAACTAATCTATCCATCTTTCTTTCTAACAAATCTATCGTTCTTTCTTTCTAACAAATCTATCCATCTTTCTTTCTAACTAATCTATCCATCTTTCTTTCTGACAAATCTATCGTTCTTTCATTCTAACAAATCTATCCATCTTTCTTTCTTTCTTTCTACCTAACTAATCTATCCATCTTTCTTCCTTTCTTTCGCTTTTCTTTCTTTCTTTCTTTCTTTCTTTCTTTCTTTCTTTCTTTCTTTCTTTCTTTCTTTCTTTCTTTCTTTCTTTCTTTCTTTCTTTCTTTCTTTCTTTCTTTCTTTCTTTCTTTCTACCTAACTAGTCTGTCCATCCATCTTTCTAACTAATCTATCCATCTTTCTTTCTACCTAATCTATCAATCTTTCTTTCTAACTAATCTATCATCTTTCTTTCTAACAAATCTATCCATCTTTCTTTCTTTCTTTCTTTCTTTCTTTCTTTCTTTCTTTCTTTCTTTCTTTCTTTCTTTCTTTCTTTCTTTCTTTCTTTCTTTCTTTCTTTCTTTCTTCCTTTCTTTCTCTTTTCTTTTCCTTTCTTTCTTTCTTTCTTTCTTTCTTTCTTTCTCTCTTTCTCTCTCTCTTCTTTCTTGCTTTCTTTCTTTCTTTCTTTCTTTCTTTCTTTCTTTCTTTCTTTCTTTCTCTTTTCTTTCTTTATTTCTTTCTTTCTACTCTATCCATCTATCTATCTATCTATCTATCTATCTATCTATCTATCTATCTATCTATCTATCTATCTATCTATCTATCTATCTATCTATCTATCTATCTATCTATCTATCTATCAATCTATCTTTCTTTCTTTCTTTCTTTCTTTCTTTCTTTCTTTCTTTCTTTCTTTCTTTCTTTCTTTCTTTCTTTCTTTCTTTCTTTCTTTCTTTCTTTCTTTCTTTCTTTCTTTCTACCTAACTAATCTATCCATCCTTCTTTCGTTCTTTCTTTCTTTCTTTCTTTCATGATGCTAATTATTCTAGCTTCATGCTAATCATGTTAGCTTATTGAGCTTGATGCTAGCAACATGCTAATCATGCTAGCTTCTTGCTAAAAACATGCTAGCATGATGCTAGCAACATGCTAATCATGCTAACATGATGCTAGCTACATGTTAATCATGCTAGCATGATGCTAAAAACATGCTAGCAACATGCTAATTGTGCTAACATGATGCTAGCAACATGCTAATCATGCTAGCATGATGTTAGCTACATGCTAATCATGCTATCTTTTTGCTAAAAACATGCTAGCATGATGTTAGCTACATGCTAATCATGCTAGCTTCTTGCTAAAAACTTGCTAGCATGATGCTAGCTACATGCTAATCATGCTAGCTTCTTGTTAGCAACATGGTAATCATGTTAGCATGATGCTAGCAACATGCTAATCATGCTAGTATGATGCTAGCTACATGCTAATCATGCTAGCTTCTTGCTAAAAACATGCTAGCATGATGCTATCAACATGCTAATCATGTTAGCATGAAGCTAGCAACATGCTAATCATGCTAGCATGTTGCTAGCTACATGCTAATCATGCTAGCATGATGCTAAAAACATGCTAGCATTATGCTAGCAACATGCTAATTGTGCTAACATGATGCTAGCAACATGCTAATCATGCTAGTATGATGTTAGCTACATGCTAATCATGTTAGCTTCTTGCTAAAAACATGCTAGCATGATGCTATCAACATGCTAATCATGCTAGCATGATGCTAGCTACATGTTAATCATGCTAGCATGATGCTAGCTTCATGCTAATCATGTTAGCATGATGCTAGTAACATGCTAATCATGTTAGCATGATGCTAGCTATATGCTAATCATGTTAGCAACATGCTAATCATGCTAGCATGATGCTAGCTACATGCTAATCATTGCTAGCATGATGCTAGCTACATGCTAATCATGCTAGCTTCTTGCTAAAAACATGCTAGCATTATGCTAGCAACATACTAATTGTGCTAGCTTCTTGCTAAAACATGCTAGCAACATGTTAATTGTGCTAGCTTCTTGTTAAAAACATGTTAGCATGTTAGCAATATGCTAATCGTGTTAGCATCATGTTAACAACATGTTATTAATGTTAGCATCATGCTAGCTACATGCTAATCATGTCAGCTTCTTGCTAAAAACATACTAGCATGATACTAACAACATGTTAATTGTGTTAACATGATGCTAGCAACATGCTAATTATGCTAGCATCATGCTAGCTACATGCAAATCATGCTAGCTTCTTGGTAAATAACACTCTAGCATGATTCTAACAACATGCTAATTGTGCTAGCATTATGGTAGCAACATGCTAATCATGTTAACATCATGCTAGCAACATGCTAATAATGCTAGCATTATGCTAATTACATGCTAATCATGCTAGCTTCTTGATAAAAACATGCTAGCATGATGCTAACAACATGCGAATTGTATTAGCTTGATGCTAGCAATATGCTAATCATGCTAGCTACATGCTAATCATGTTAGGATCATGCTAGCTACAGGCTAATCATGATAGGTTCTTGGTAAAAACATGCTTGCATGATGTTCACAAAATGCTAATTGTGTTAGCATGATGCTAACAGCATGCTAATCATGTTAGCTACATGCTGATCATGCTGGCTTCTTGGTAAAACATGTTAGATCTATCTATCTATCTATCTATCTATCTATCTATCTATCTATCTATCTATCTATCTATCTATCTATCTATCTATCTATCTATCTATCTATCTATCTATCTATCTATCTATCTATCTATCTATCTATCTATCTATCTTTCTATCTATCTATCTATCTATCTATCTATCTATCTATCTATCTATCTATCTATCTATCTATCTATCTATCTATCTATCTATCTATCTATCTTTCTTTCTTTCTATCTATCTCTCTTTCTTTCTAACTAATCCATTTATTTAACTAATCTTTCTGTCTTTCATTGAAACTAATCTTTCTCTCTATCTATCTATTCATTCTTTCTAACTAATCTATCTTTCAAACTACTTTAAACTTCTTCAAACTCTCTGGTCTGGCTTTCTCAAGCCAACTTAAAGTTTGTGTCATCAAACTTTTTTAAGTTGGCTTGTGAGAGCCAACTTACTGAAATCCTATTTAAACTTATTATTATTATTAAGTTGGCTTGTGAGAGCCAACTTACTGAAATCCTATTTAAACTTATTATTATTATTATTATTCTTTTTCTGAGACTAAAATTTCCAACTCTATCTCCTCCTAGAGCTTTAACTCCACATACTCCAAACTCGGCACGGACACTCAAACTGTTCTGACTCGAGTTGCTATATCTTTTCAGACTGATCGGACTTACGGTTCTCCCAAAAATGACGCTCAAAGTCGGAAAAAACTCCCATTGACTTAACATTGTGGAATCTTTAGAATTTCAAACTGACCAACTGTCAAAAATTCAAATCTAAATACCTTGAAGCCCCAGACTCAATCAAACTGTCATTCTATAGACTATATGAGCCATTGAGACTCATTTAAACTAATGAACTCATCTATCTATGACACTTATCTATCTAATCTTAAACTCTTAAACTCAAAATAAATTAATAAACTCTAAACTTAAACTCTTAGACTCATTTAAACATATAAACTCTAAACTCAAAAACTCAAAATTCATAAACTCATACTCTTATAAACTCTCATAAACTACTAAACTCTTAAATTAATAAACTCTGGCCACTTACTCATTTAAACTTATAAACTCTAAACTCATAAACTCTAAATTCACACCATAGCAACCAATTACAGCACCCTAGCAACCGCAGGCCATAGGCACGAGGCCGCAGGCCTCGTGCAATACTAAATAGTGATGATTTCTCAGATACTCGTAATTAACCACATTTGAAGAGGCTGACAGGCAGCCTTTGGAGATTCATCACTGGCACCTGCCAAGCCACTCCCTAGCAACTAAACAGACTACCCTAGCAACCATTAAGCAAGATTTGTATCTCTGCATCAGAACAACGTATAGAGATGGGGGTTGGTTTAAATCATTCATACTGACAAGCAGCCTTTGGAGTTTTATGATTGGCAGCTTTCAAGCCAATCCCTAGCAACCAAACAGAGTACCCTAGCAACCATTTTTTAACAACTATATCTCAGCATCAGAACATTGTATCGCGATGGGGGTTGGGTCTTTTGACTCATGTTAGCACACAAGACTTTCAATATGCTAAACATGCTAGCTGCGAATAGCTAAATGCTAATATGGATACTTTATAGTAACCATATGTGAACACTACCAACCAACTAGCAACACCCTAGCAACCACCCAGAACACCCTAGCAACCACCTAGCAACACCATAGCAACCACCCAGAATACCTTAGCAACTGCCTAGCAACACCCTAGCAACCACAAAGAACACCCAAGCAACTGCCTAGCATCACCATAGCAACCACCCAGAACACCCTAGCAACCACCTAGCAACACCATAGCAACCGCACAGAACACCCTAGCAACTGCCTAGCAACACCCTAGTAACCACAAATAACACCTTAGCAACTGCCTAGCAACACCATAGCAACCACCCAGAACACCCTAGCAACTGCCTAGCAACACCCTAGCAACCACCCAGAACACCTTAGCAACTGCCTAGCAACACCCTAGCAACCACCAATAACACCTTAGCAACTGCCTAGCAACACCCTAGCAACCACAAAGAACACCCTAGCAACTGCCTAGCAACACAATAGCAACCATCCAGAGCACCCTAGCAACTACCTAGCAACACCCTAGCAACCACCCAGAACACCTTAGCAACCACCTAGCAACACCATAGCAACCACCCAGAACACCCTAGTAACCACCTAGCAACACCCTAGCAACCACCCAGAACACCTTAGCAACTGCCTAGCAACACCCTAGCAACCACCAAGAACACCCTAGCAACTGCCTAGCAACACCCTAGCAACCACCAAGAACACCCTAGCAACTGCCTAGCAACACCATAGCAACCACCCAGAACACCATAGTAACCGCCTAGCAACACCATAGCAACCACCATAGTAATGCTATCTATCTATCTATCTATCTATCTATCTATCTATCTATCTATCTATCTATCTATCTATCTATCTATCTATCTATCTATCTATCTATCTATCTATCTATCTATCTATCTATCTATCTATCTATCTATCTATCTATCTATCTATCCAAAATACCTTAGAAACCCACTAGAAACACCCATAGCAACTTTAAATTACTTTAAACTACTTTAAACTAGAAACTACTTTACACTAAGGTAAACTTTAAATTAATTTAAACTTTAGACCATTTTAAACTTCAAACTACTTTAAAATTCAAACTACTTTAAACTTCTTCAAACTACTTTCAACTTCATCAAAGTACTTTAAACTTATTCAAACTACTTTAAACTTATTCAAACTTTCTGTAACAAACTTTCACAAGCCAACTTAAAGTTTGTCTCGACGAACTTTTTAATCTAGTTAGTGGTGCTTGCAAAGCAACACTATTACTATTGTGTTTGGTGAGTCGGCCAAAAATTTCGGCACGCTACTCCTCCCACAGTTTTTGTCACAGACCCATGAATGAGGTCTCAAAACGTGCGGATTATTCGGGAATGGTGTGCTATGACTTTTCTAAGCGATCGGGGGTGCGATGTTCGCCCCAGGGGCGAACGAATTTCCAAAAAATCCCATAGACTTAACATTGCGGCAAACTTTGACGATTCATAGCTCCGAGCGAGGATTTCACAGAACCCTGCGATTTACCACGTTTGAAGAGGCTGACAGGCTCTTTAAGAAAATACCTCACAATGGGGTAAAAGTTGCACCCCTGGGGGGCAGGAGCAGCCCAAAATTTCCCCATTGACTATAATGGTTTATTATTCTTCTTTTTCTTCTTATTATTCCGTACAAATTTTGACGCGCTACTCCTCCCGCAGTTTTTGTCACAGACCCATGAATGAGGTCTCAAAACGTGCGGCCTGTTCGGGAATGGTGTGCTATGACTTTTATAAGGGATCGGGAGTACGATGTTCGCCCCAGGGGCGAAAAACCGGCCGAAAAATCCCATTGACTTAACATTACGACAAACTTTGACGAGTCATAGCTCTGAGCGAGGATTTCGCAGAAACCTGCGATTTACCACATTTGAAGAGGCTGACAGGCTCTTTAAGAAAATACCTAACAATTGGGTAAAAGTTGCACCCCCGGGGGGCAGGAGCTCCCCGAATTTTTCCCATTGAAAATTTTCTAGTATAGCATTATACTATTCCAGGAAAAAGTTTGGAGAGCTCCTACGTCCACAGTTTTTGTCACAGACACATAAATGAGGCATCAAATCGTGCGGCCTATTGAGGAGAATTGTCATATCACTTTTATAAGAGATCGGGGGTACGGTGTTCGCCCCAGGGGCGAACGAATTCCCAAAAAATCCCATAGACTTAACATTGCGACAAACTTTGACAAGTCATAGCTCCGAACAACGATTTCGGAAAAACGTGTGATTTGCCACATTTGAAGAGGCTGACAGGCTCTGTAAGAATATACCTCACAATGGGGTAAAAGTTGCACCCCTGGGGGGCAGGAGCGGCCCAAAGTTTCCCCCATTGACTTACTATGGTGAAGGACGTCCCATCAAATGCATGTGTTTTTCCTACAATGGTAAATTGCATAGGGATTTTGTATTGAACATAGCTCTGGATCACAGTGTCGTAGAGACAAAGGGGCGGGCTCATTTTACTCAGACGACCAATCAGTCTCTTAGGATCATTGTGAAGCTATTAAGCCACGCCCTAGCAACCATTTAGCACACCTTAGCAACAAATCCCATAGACTTCCATTAAAAAAGATGAAAGGGATATCTCAGGATATAAGTGTCATAGAAACATAAGGGTGGGCTCGTTTGACTTGGGCCGGCAAACAGCCAATCCTGAATCCCCTCAACACTTACTGGCAACGCCCTAGCAACCATTATCGAGCACCTTAGCAACCAAATCCAAAGAGGGATATCTTCCATTCTGAATGTCATACAGGCATGGGAGTTGGTTTATATCATTCATACTGACAAGCAGCCTTTGGAGATTAATGATTGGCAACTGCCAAGCCACTCCCTAGCAACCAAACAGAGTACCCTAGCAACCATTTTTCAAGACATATATCTCTGCATCAAAACATTGTAAAGAGATGGGGGTTTGTTTATGCATTCACATTGACTTTGAAGCTTCATGATTGGCAACTGTCAAGCCACTCCCTAGCAACCAAACAGAGTACCCTAGCAACCGTTTTTCAAGACCTATATCTCTGCATCAAAACATCGTATAGAGATTGGGGTTGGCTCTTTTTACTTATGCTAGCAAACAGGACTTGCTACATGCTACACATGCTAGCAGTGAATAGCTACATGCTAATATTGATTAGCTAAGTGCTAAATCACGCCATGAACATTATAAAAACTCTATAGTAACCATCTGTGAACACTAACAGCCACCTAGTAACACCATAGCAACCATCCAGAACACCCTAGCAACAACCTAGCAACACCCTAGCAACCACCCGGAACACCCTAGCAACCACTCAGAATACCCTAGCAACCGCCTAACAACACCCTAGCAACCACCTAGCAACACCCTAGCAACCACCTAGACACCCTAGCAACCGCCTAGCAACACCCTAGCAACCATCCAGAACACCTTAGCAACACCCTAGCAACCACCTAGCAACCACCCAGAACACCCTAGCAACCACCTATCAACACCCTAGCAACCACCCAGAACCCCCTAGCAACTGCCTAGCAACACCCTAGCAACTACCCAGAACACCCTAGCAACCGCCTAACGACACCCTAGCCACCATCCAGAACACCCTAGCAACTACCTAGCAACACCCTAGCAACCACCCAGAACACCCTAGCAACCACCCATAATACCCTAGCAACCGCATAGCAACACCATAGCAACCACCCAGAAAACCCTAACAACCGCCTAGCAACCACCCAGAACACCGTAGCAACCACCCAGAACACCCTAGCAACCGGGTGGTGAGTTTTGCCACTGCAAGCACCACTTCACATTTTCTTCTGGAAATGTACATTCTAGTTAGTGGTGCTTGCAAAGCAACACTATTACTATTGTGTTTTTTGGGTCGGCCAAAAATTTCGGCACGCTACTGCTCTCGCAGTTTTTGTCACAGACCCATGAATGAGGTCTCAAAACGTGCGGATTATTCGGGAATGGTGTGCTATGACTTTTCTAAGCGATCGGGGGTACGATGTTCGCCCCAGGGGCGAACGAATTTCCAAAAAATCCCATAGACTTAACATTGCGACAAACTTTGACGAGTCATAGCTCTGAGCTCGGATTTCACAGAAGCCTGCGATTTACCACATTTGAAGAGGCTGACAGGCTCTGTAAGAACATACCTCACAATGGGGTAAAAGTTGCACCCCTGGGGGGCAGGAGCTCCCCAAATTTTCCCCATAGACCCCAATGTTATTTATTAGTGGTGCTTGCAAAGCAACACTATTGTTATCCTCCATACTTATTATTTTCTTTTTTTTTTTTCTTCCACACAAATTTCGGCGCGCTACTCCTCCCGCAGTTTTTGTCACAGACCCATGAATGAGGTGTCAAAACGTGCGGCCTGTTCGGGAATGGTGTGCTATGACTTTTCTAAGCGATCGGGGGTACGATGGTCGCCCCAGGGGCGAAAAACGGCCGAAAAAAATCCCATAGACTTAACATTGCGTCAAACTTTGACGAGTCGTAGCTCAGAACGAGGATTTCGCAGAAACGTGTAATTTACCACATTTGAAGAGGCTGACAGACTCTGTAAGAACATACCACACAATGGGGTAAAAGTTGCACCCCTGGGGGGCAGGAGGGGCCCAAAGTTTCCCCATTGACTTACTATGGTGAAGGACGTCCCATCAAATGCATGTGTTTTTCCTACTATGGTAAATTGCATAGGGATTTTGTATTGAACATAGCTCTGGATCACAGTGTCGTAGAGACAAAGGGGCGGGCTCATTTTACTCAGACGGCCAATCAGTCTCTCAGGATCACTGTGAAGCTATAAAGCCACGCCCTAGCAACCATTTAGCACACCTTAGCAACAACTCCCATAGACTTCCATTAAAAAAGATCAAAGGGATATCTCAGGGTATAAGTGTCATAGAAATATAAGGGTGGGCTCGTTTGACTTGGGCCAGCAAACAGCCAATCCTGAATCACCTCAACACTTACTGGCAACGCCCTAGCAACCATTATCAAGCACCTTAGCAACCAAAATCCAAAGAGGGATATCTTCCATTCTGAATGTCATACAGGCATGGGAGTTGGTTTATATCATTCATACTGACAAGCAGCCTTTGGAATTTCATAATTGGCAGCTACCAAGCCACTCCCTAGCAACCAAACAGAGTACCCTAGCAACCATTTTTCAAGACGTATATCTCTGCATCAAAACATCGTAACAAGATGGGGGTTGGTTTATGCATTCACATTGACTTTGAAGCTTCATGATTGGCAACTGCCAAGCCACTCCCTAGCAACCAAACAGATTACCCTAGCAACCGTTTTGCAAGACCTATATCTCTGCATCAAAACATCGTAAATAGATGGGGGTTGGATCTTTTTAATCATGCTAGCAAACAGGACTTGCTACATGCTACACATGCTAGCAGTGAATAGCTACATGCTAATATTGATTAGCTAAGTGCTAAATCATGCCATGAACATTATAAAAACTCTATGGTAACCATCTGTGAAAACTACCAACCACCTAGCAACACAATAGCAACCACCCAGAACACCCTAGCAACACCCTAGCAACCATCCAGAACACCCTAGCAACCGCCTAGCGACACCATAGCAACCACCCAGAACACCCTAGCAACTGCCTAGCAACACCCTAGCAACCATCCAGAACACCCTAGCAACTGCCTAGCAACACCCTAGCAACCACCCAGAACACCCTAGCAACCACCTAGCAACACCCTAGCAACCACACAGAACACCATAGCAACCAGCCAGAACACCCTAGCAACCGCCTAGCAACCGCCTAGCAACCACTCAGAACACCCTAGCAACCGCCTAGCAACACCCTAGCAACCACCCATAACACCCTAGCAACACCCTAGCAACCACCTAGCAACACCCTAGCAACCGCCTAGCAACCGCCTAGAAACCACCCATAACACCCTAGCAACCGCCTAGCAACCGCCTAGAAACCACCCATAACACCCTAGCAACCGCCTAGCAACACCATAGCAACCACCCAGAACATCATAGTAACGGCCTAGCAACACCATAGCAACCATCCAGAACACCCTAGCAACCACCTAGCAACACCCTAGCAACCACCCAGAACACCATAGCAACTGCCTAGCAACACCCTAGCAACCACCCAGAATACCCTAGCAACCGCCTAACAACACCCTAACAACCGCCTACCAACACCCTAGCAACCACCTAGCAACAACCTAGCAACCACCTAGACACCCTAGCAACCGCCTAGCAACACCCTACAAACCATCCAGAACACCTTAGCAACACCCTGGCAACCACCTAGCAACACCCTAGCAACCACCCAGAACAACCTAGCAACACCCTAGCAACCACCTAGCAACACTCTAGCAACCACCAAGCAACCACCCAGAACACCCTAGCAACCACCTAGCAACACCCTAGCAACCACCTAGCAACCACCAAGAACACCCTAGTAACCGCGTAGCAACACCATAGCAACCACAGAGAACACCTTAGCAACCACCTAGCAACACCTTAGCAACCACTCAGAGTACCTTAGCACCCACCCATAATACCATAGCAGCCGCATAGCAACACCATAGCAACCACCAAGAATACCCTAACAACCGCCTAGCAACCACCCAGAACACCGTAGCAACCACCCAGAACACCCTAGCAACCGGGTGGTGAGTTTTGCCACTGCAAGCACCACTTCACATTTTCTTCTGGAAATGTACATTCTAGTTAGTGGTGCTTGCTGAAAGCAAGGCAACACTATTACTATTGTGTTTTTTGAGTCGGCCCAAAATTTCGGCACGCTACTCCTCCCGCAGTTTTTGTCACAGACCCATGAATGAGGTCTCAAAACGTGCGGATTATTCGGGAATGGTGTGCTATGACTTTTCTAAGTGATCGGGGGTACGATGTTCGCCCGAAGGGCGAACAAATTTCCCAAAAATCCCATAGACTTAACATTGCGACAAACTTTGACGAGTCATAGCTCCGAGCGAGAATTTCTCAGAAGCCTGCGATTTACCACATTTGAAGAGGCTGACAGGCTCTTTGAGAACATACCTTAAAATGGGGTAAAAGTTGCACCCCTGGGGGGCAGGAGCTGCCCAAATTTTCCCCATAGACTCCAATGTTATTTATTATTCTTATTCTTATTCTTATTGTTCTGGTCACCTTTTTCGGCGTGCTACTCCTCCCGCAGTTTTTGTCACAGACCCATGAATGAGTTGTCAAAACGTGCGGCCTGTTCGGGAATGGTGTGCTATGACTTTTATAAGGGATCGGGGGTACGATGGTCGCCCCAGGGGCGAAAAAGCGGCCTAAAAATCCCATTGACTTAACATTACGACATATTTTGGCGACTCCTAGCTCTGAGCGAGGATTTCGCAGAAACCTGCGATTTACCACATTTGAAGAGGCTGACAGGCTGTTTAA
Source organism: Cyprinella venusta (assembly GCA_038021265.1). Taxonomy (NCBI): domain Eukaryota; kingdom Metazoa; phylum Chordata; class Actinopteri; order Cypriniformes; family Leuciscidae; genus Cyprinella; species Cyprinella venusta. Next base: position 21,639,610 of record CM075872.1, on the reverse strand, counting down.
GAAAATACCTCACAATGTGGTAAAAGTTGCACCCCTGGGGGGCAGGAGCTCCCCAAAAATTTTTCCCATTCAAAATTTCTAGTATAGCATTATACTATTCCAGGAAAAAGTTTGGCACACTCCTACGTCCACAGTTTTTGTCACAGACACATAAATGAGGCATCGAATTGTGCGGCCTATTGAGGAGAATTGTCATATCACTTTTATAAGAGATCGGGGGTACGGTGTCCGCCCCAGGGGCGAACGAATTTCCAAAAAATCCCATAGACTTAACATTGCAACAAACTTTGACGACTCATAGCTCCCAACAACGATTTCGGAAAAACGTGTGATTTGCCACATTTGAAGAGGCTGGCAGGCTCTTTAAGAATATACCTCACAATGGGGAAAAAGCTGCACCCCTGGGGGGCAGGAGGGGCCCAAAGTTTCCCCCATTGACTTACTATGGTGAAGGACGTCCCATCAAATGCATGTGTTTTTCCTACTATGGTAAATTGCATAGGGATTTTGTATTGGACATAGCTCTGGATCACAGTGTCGTAGAGACAAAGGGGCGGGCTCATTTTACCCAGATGACCAATCAGTCTCTCAGGATCATTGTGAAGCTATTAAGCCACGCCCTAGCAACCATTTACCACACCTTAGCAACAACTCCCATAGACTTCCATTAAAAAAGATGAAAGGGATATCTCAGGATATAAGTGTCATAGAAACATGAGGATGGGCTTGTTTGACTCGGGCCAGCAAACAGCCAATCCTGAATCACCTCTACACTTACTGGTCACGCCCTAGCAACCATTATCGAGCACCTTAGCAACAAAAATCCAAAGAGGAATATCTTCCATTCTGAATGTCACACAGGCATGGGAGTTGGTTTATATCATTCATACTGACAAGCAGCCTTTGGAGGTTCATTATTGTCAGCTGCCAAGCCACTCCCTAGCAACCAAACAGAGTACCCTAGCAACAATTTTGCAAGACCTATATCTCTGCATCAAAACATCGTATACAAATGGGGGTTGGTTTATACATTCACATTGACTTTGGAGCTTCATGATTGGCAGCTGCCAAGCCACTCCCTAGCAACCAAACAGAGTACCCTAGCAACCGTTTTAAAAGACCTATATCTCTGCATCAAAACATCGTATAGAGATGGGGGTTGGATCTTTTTACTCATGCTAGCAAACAGGACTTGCTACATGCTACACATGCTAGCAGTGAATAGCTACATGCTAATATTGATTACCTAACTGCTAAATCAAGCCATGAACATTATAAAAACCCAATAGTATCCATCTGTGAACACTACCAACCACCTAGTAACACCATAGCAACCACCCAGAATACCATAGCAACCACCCAGAATACCCTAGCAACCACCTAGCAATACCAGAGCAACCAGCCAGAACACCCTAGCAACAGCCTAGCAACCACCCAGAACACCCTAACAACCGCCTAGCAACCACCCAGAACCGCCTAGCAACCGTCTAACAACCACCCAAAACACCCTAGCAACCACCTAGCAACCACCCAGAACACCCTAGCAACTGCCTAGCAACACCCTAGCAACCATCCAGAACACCCTAGCAACCACCTAGCAACACCCTAGCAACCACCTGGAACACCCTAGCAACTGCCTAGCAACACCCTAGCGACCACCCAGAACACCCTAGCAACCACTTAGCACCACCCTAGCAACCACCCAGAATACCCTAGCAGCCGCCTAGCAACACCCTAGCAACCACCTGGAACACCCTAGCAACTGCCTAGCAACACCCTAGCAACCACCCAAAACACACTAGCAACCGCCTAGCAACCACCCAGTACCGCCTAGCAACAGCCTAGCAACCACCCTAAACACCCTAGCAACCATATAGCAACCACCCAGAACACCCTAGCAACTGCCTAGCAACACCCTAGCAACCATCCAGAACACCCTAGCAACCACCTAGCAACACCCTAGCAACCACCTGCAACACCCTAGCAACTGCCTAGCAACACCCTAGCAAACAACCAGAACACCCTAGCAACCACCTAGCAACACCCTAGCAACCACCCAGAATACCCTAGCAACCACCTAGCAACACGCTAGCAACACCCTAGCAACCACCTAGCAACTGCCCAGAAACCATCCAGAACACCCTAGAAACACCCTAGCAACCACCTAGCAACACCCTAGCAACCACCCAGAACACCCTAGCAACCGGGTGGTGAGTTTTGCCACTGCAAGCACCACTTCACATTTTCTTCTGGAAATGTACATTCTAGTGTTGTGAATACTATTCTCCTAGACAAAACTTTGGCACGCTACTCCTCCCGCATTTTTTGTCATAGACCCTTGAATGAGGTGTCAAATCGACCGGTTTATTGAGGAGAGGTGTGCTATGACTTTTCTAAGCGATCGGTTGTACGATGTCCGCCTGGCGGGCGATAAATCGAATGAAAAAATTCCCATAGACTTAACATTGGCAGAAAGTTTGTGAGAACATATCTTTTCACCAGAAGGTCACAGAGACTTGGGGTTGGGCTCTTTTGACTCGGCCTATCATGCCACCAACAAATTTTGACATAATAACTTCATATTCGTGCCCTAGCAACCACTTAGGGCAGCCTAGCAACCATAAAACAACATAATCAAGCCATATCTCAGCTCCAGAAAATAGAAGAAACATGGATTTTGCCTTTTCTGACTCAGACTGTCAGCTAGTCTTTAAATATTATCTCAAACACTGCATAAGCACACCATAGCAACCATATAGAGTACCCTAGTAACCACCTGAACACACAAATAAGCCATATCTCATCACAAAAACATTTACAGTCGTGTTTGGTGTCTCGTATGCAATCATGTACCACACTCTAGCAACCGAGCGAGCTTTTTGCCACTGCAAGCACCACTTCACATTTTCTTCTGGAAATGTACATTCTAGTGTTGTGATTACTATTCTCCTAGACAAAACTTTGGCATGCTACTCTTCCCGCATATTTTGTCGTAGACCCACGAATGAGGTGTCAAATCGACCGGCTCATTGAGGAGAGGTGTGCTATGACTTTTCTAAGAGATCGGGTGCACGATGTTTGTCTGGCGGGCGATAAATAAGACGAAAAAATTCCCATAGACTTAACATTGGCACAAAATTTGTTATATCATATCTTTTGACCAGAAGGTCACAGAGACTTGGGGTTGGGCTCTTTTGATTCGGCCTGTCAAGCAGCCAATAAGTAGTGACATAATAACTTCATATTTAGCCCCTAACAACCACTTAGGGCACCCTAGCAACCATAAAACAACACATTCAAGCCATATCTCAGCTCCAGAAAATAGAAGAAACATGGAGTTTTGCCTTTTTGACTCAGACTCTCAACTACTCTTTAAATATTTTCTCATAAACTGTATAGACCATTTCAAAAGATGTAAACAACACTGGTCCAGAAGCACTTCCTGTTTCAGTTTTTTAACACTACATAAAAGCTGGGATAAAACACAACCAACAGAACATTTAAAATTGAATCAAAAAGTTAAACAAGCATCTTTAAGATGTTTTCTTTACATGTGAAATAAAGAAAACGGTTACAAACTGAAACAGGAAGTGTTTCTGGACCAGTGTTGTTTACATCTTTTGAAATGGTCTATAAGCACACCATAGCAACCACATAGGGTACCCTAGCAACCCTACAAACACATGAATAAGCCATATCTCAGCACCAGAACATCGTCCAGGCATGGTTGTTGGCTTGTATGGAATTCTGTACCAGACTCTAGCAACCGGGTGGTGAGTTTTGCCACTGCAAGCACCACTTCACATTTTCTTCTGGAAATGTACATTCTAGTTATTCTTATTCTTATTCTTATTGTTCTGGTCACCTTTTTCGGCGTGCTACTCCTCCCGCAGTTTTTGTCACAGACCCATGAATGAGTTGTCAAAACGTGCGGCCTGTTCGGGAATGGTGTGCTATGACTTTTATAAGGGATCGGGGGTACGATGGTCGCCCCAGGGGCGAAAAAGCGGCCTAAAAATCCCATTGACTTAACATTACGACATATTTTGGCGACTCCTAGCTCTGAGCGAGGATTTCGCAGAAACCTGCGATTTACCACATTTGAAGAGGCTGACAGGCTGTTTAAGAAAATACCTCACAATGTGGTAAAAGTTGCACCCCTGGGGGGCAGGAGCTCCCCAAAAATTTTTCCCATTCAAAATTTCTAGTATAGCATTATACTATTCCAGGAAAAAGTTTGGCACACTCCTACGTCCACAGTTTTTGTCACAGACACATAAATGAGGCATCGAATTGTGCGGCCTATTGAGGAGAATTGTCATATCACTTTTATAAGAGATCGGGGGTACGGTGTCCGCCCCAGGGGCGAACGAATTTCCAAAAAATCCCATAGACTTAACATTGCAACAAACTTTGACGACTCATAGCTCCCAACAACGATTTCGGAAAAACGTGTGATTTGCCACATTTGAAGAGGCTGGCAGGCTCTTTAAGAATATACCTCACAATGGGGAAAAAGCTGCACCCCTGGGGGGCAGGAGGGGCCCAAAGTTTCCCCCATTGACTTACTATGGTGAAGGACGTCCCATCAAATGCATGTGTTTTTCCTACTATGGTAAATTGCATAGGGATTTTGTATTGGACATAGCTCTGGATCACAGTGTCGTAGAGACAAAGGGGCGGGCTCATTTTACCCAGATGACCAATCAGTCTCTCAGGATCATTGTGAAGCTATTAAGCCACGCCCTAGCAACCATTTACCACACCTTAGCAACAACTCCCATAGACTTCCATTAAAAAAGATGAAAGGGATATCTCAGGATATAAGTGTCATAGAAACATGAGGATGGGCTTGTTTGACTCGGGCCAGCAAACAGCCAATCCTGAATCACCTCTACACTTACTGGTCACGCCCTAGCAACCATTATCGAGCACCTTAGCAACAAAAATCCAAAGAGGAATATCTTCCATTCTGAATGTCACACAGGCATGGGAGTTGGTTTATATCATTCATACTGACAAGCAGCCTTTGGAGGTTCATTATTGTCAGCTGCCAAGCCACTCCCTAGCAACCAAACAGAGTACCCTAGCAACAATTTTGCAAGACCTATATCTCTGCATCAAAACATCGTATACAAATGGGGGTTGGTTTATACATTCACATTGACTTTGGAGCTTCATGATTGGCAGCTGCCAAGCCACTCCCTAGCAACCAAACAGAGTACCCTAGCAACCGTTTTAAAAGACCTATATCTCTGCATCAAAACATCGTATAGAGATGGGGGTTGGATCTTTTTACTCATGCTAGCAAACAGGACTTGCTACATGCTACACATGCTAGCAGTGAATAGCTACATGCTAATATTGATTACCTAACTGCTAAATCAAGCCATGAACATTATAAAAACCCAATAGTATCCATCTGTGAACACTACCAACCACCTAGTAACACCATAGCAACCACCCAGAATACCATAGCAACCACCCAGAATACCCTAGCAACCACCTAGCAATACCAGAGCAACCAGCCAGAACACCCTAGCAACAGCCTAGCAACCACCCAGAACACCCTAACAACCGCCTAGCAACCACCCAGAACCGCCTAGCAACCGTCTAACAACCACCCAAAACACCCTAGCAACCACCTAGCAACCACCCAGAACACCCTAGCAACTGCCTAGCAACACCCTAGCAACCATCCAGAACACCCTAGCAACCACCTAGCAACACCCTAGCAACCACCTGGAACACCCTAGCAACTGCCTAGCAACACCCTAGCGACCACCCAGAACACCCTAGCAACCACTTAGCACCACCCTAGCAACCACCCAGAATACCCTAGCAGCCGCCTAGCAACACCCTAGCAACCACCTGGAACACCCTAGCAACTGCCTAGCAACACCCTAGCAACCACCCAAAACACACTAGCAACCGCCTAGCAACCACCCAGTACCGCCTAGCAACAGCCTAGCAACCACCCTAAACACCCTAGCAACCATATAGCAACCACCCAGAACACCCTAGCAACTGCCTAGCAACACCCTAGCAACCATCCAGAACACCCTAGCAACCACCTAGCAACACCCTAGCAACCACCTGCAACACCCTAGCAACTGCCTAGCAACACCCTAGCAAACAACCAGAACACCCTAGCAACCACCTAGCAACACCCTAGCAACCACCCAGAATACCCTAGCAACCACCTAGCAACACGCTAGCAACACCCTAGCAACCACCTAGCAACTGCCCAGAAACCATCCAGAACACCCTAGAAACACCCTAGCAACCACCTAGCAACACCCTAGCAACCACCCAGAACACCCTAGCAACCGGGTGGTGAGTTTTGCCACTGCAAGCACCACTTCACATTTTCTTCTGGAAATGTACATTCTAGTGTTGTGAATACTATTCTCCTAGACAAAACTTTGGCACGCTACTCCTCCCGCATTTTTTGTCATAGACCCTTGAATGAGGTGTCAAATCGACCGGTTTATTGAGGAGAGGTGTGCTATGACTTTTCTAAGCGATCGGTTGTACGATGTCCGCCTGGCGGGCGATAAATCGAATGAAAAAATTCCCATAGACTTAACATTGGCAGAAAGTTTGTGAGAACATATCTTTTCACCAGAAGGTCACAGAGACTTGGGGTTGGGCTCTTTTGACTCGGCCTATCATGCCGCCAACAAATTTTGACATAATAACTTCATATTCGTGCCCTAGCAACCACTTAGGGCAGCCTAGCAACCATAAAACAACATAATCAAGCCATATCTCAGCTCCAGAAAATAGAAGAAACATGGATTTTGCCTTTTCTGACTCAGACTGTCAGCTAGTCTTTAAATATTATCTCAAACACTGCATAAGCACACCATAGCAACCATATAGAGTACCCTAGTAACCACCTGAACACACAAATAAGCCATATCTCATCACAAAAACATTGTACAGTCGTGTTTGGTGTCTCGTATGCAATCATGTACCACACTCTAGCAACCGAGCGAGCTTTTTGCCACTGCAAGCACCACTTCACATTTTCTTCTGGAAATGTACATTCTAGTGTTGTGATTACTATTCTCCTAGACAAAACTTTGGCATGCTACTCTTCCCGCATATTTTGTCGTAGACCCACGAATGAGGTGTCAAATCGACCGGCTCATTGAGGAGAGGTGTGCTATGACTTTTCTAAGAGATCGGGTGCACGATGTTTGTCTGGCGGGCGATAAATAAGACGAAAAAATTCCCATAGACTTAACATTGGCACAAAATTTGTTATATCATATCTTTTGACCAGAAGGTCACAGAGACTTGGGGTTGGGCTCTTTTGATTCGGCCTGTCAAGCAGCCAATAAGTAGTGACATAATAACTTCATATTTAGCCCCTAACAACCACTTAGGGCACCCTAGCAACCATAAAACAACACATTCAAGCCATATCTCAGCTCCAGAAAATAGAAGAAACATGGAGTTTTGCCTTTTTGACTCAGACTCTCAACTACTCTTTAAATATTTTCTCATAAACTGTATAGACCATTTCAAAAGATGTAAACAACACTGGTCCAGAAGCACTTCCTGTTTCAGTTTTTTAACACTACATAAAAGCTGGGATAAAACACAACCAACAGAACATTTAAAATTGAATCAAAAAGTTAAACAAGCATCTTTAAGATGTTTTCTTTACATGTGAAATAAAGAAAACGGTTACAAACTGAAACAGGAAGTGTTTCTGGACCAGTGTTGTTTACATCTTTTGAAATGGTCTATAAGCACACCATAGCAACCACATAGGGTACCCTAGCAACCCTACAAACACATGAATAAGCCATATCTCAGCACCAGAACATCGTCCAGGCATGGTTGTTGGCTTGTATGGAATTCTGTACCAGACTCTAGCAACCGGGTGGTGAGTTTTGCCACTGCAAGCACCACTTCACATTTTCTTCTGGAAATGTACATTCTAGTTCTTATTCTTATTCTTATTGTTCTGGTCACCTTTTTCGGCGCGCTACTCCTCCCGCAGTTTTTGTCACAGACCCATGAATGAGTTGTCAAAACGTGCGGCCTGTTCGGGAATGGTGTGCTATGACTTTTATAAGGGATCGGGGGTACGATGGTCGCCCCAGGGGCGAAAAAGCGGCCTAAAAATCCCATTGACTTAACATTACGACATATTTTGGCGACTCCTAGCTCTGAATGAGGATTTCGCAGAAACCTGCGATTTACCACATTTGAAGAGGCTGACAGGCTGTTTAAGAAAATACCTCACAATGGGGTAAAAGTTGCACCCCTGGGGGGCAGGAGCTCCCCAAAAAATTTTCCCATTCAAAATTTCTAGTATAGCATTATACTATTCCAGGAAAAAGTTTGGCGGACTCCTACGTCCACAGTTTTTGTCAGAGACACAAAAATGAGGCATCAAATCATGCGGCCTATTGAGGAGAATTGTCATATCACTTTTATAAGAGATTGGGGGTACCGTGTCCGCCCCAGGGGCGAACGAATTTCCAAAAAATCCCATAGACTTAACATTGCGACAAACTTTGACGACTCATAGCTCCCAACAACGATTTCGGAAAAACGTGTGATTTGCCACATTTGAAGAGGCTGGCAGGCTCTGTAAGAATATACCTCAAAATGGGGTAAAATTTGCACCCCTGGGGGGCAGGAGCGGCCCAAAGTTTCCCCCATTGACTTACTATGGTGAAGGACGTCCCATCAAATGCATGTTTTTTTCCTATTATGGTAAATTGCATAGGGATTTTGTATTGAACATAGCTCTGGATCACAGTGTCGTAGAGACAAAGGGGCGGGCTCATTTTACTCAAACGACCAATCAGTTTCCCAGGATCATTGTGAAGCTATTAAGCCACGCCCTAGCAACCATTTAGCACACCTTAGCAACAACTCCCATAGACTTCCATTAAAAAAGATGAAAGGGATATCTCAGGATATAAGTGTCATAGAAACATGAGGGTGGGCTCGTTTGACTCGGGCCAGCAAACAGCGAATCCTGAATCACCTCAACACTTACTGGCAACGCCCTAGCAACCATTATAGAGCACCTTAGCAACCAAAATCCAAAGAGGGATATCTTCCATTCTGAATGTCATACAGGCATGGGAGTTGGTTTATATCATTCATACTGACAAGCAGCCTTTGGAGTTTCATGATTGGCAGCTGCCAAGCCACTCCCTAGCAACCAAACAGAGTACCCTAGCAACCATTTTTCAAGACCTATATCTCTGCATCAAAACATCGTAACGAGATGGGGGTTGGTTTATGCATTCACACTGACTTTGAAGCTTCATGATTGGCAACTGCCAAGCCACTCCCTAGCAACCAAACAGATTACCCTAGCAACTGTTTTGCAAGACCTATATCTCTGCATCAAAACATCGTAAAGAGATGGGGGTTGGATCTTTTTAATCATGCTAGCAAACAGGACTTGCTACATGCTACACATGCTAGCAGTGAATAGCTACATGCTAATATTGATTAGCTAAGTGCTAAATCATGCCATGAACATTATAAAAACTCTATGGTAACCATCTGTGAACACTACCAACCACCTAGCAACACCATAGCAACCACCCAGAACACCCTAGCAACACCCTAGCAACCATCAGGAACACCCTAGCAACCGCCTAGCGACACCATAGCAACCACCCAAAACACCCTAGCAACTGCCTAGCAACACCCTAGCAACCATCCAGAACACCCTAGCAACTGCCTGGCAACACCCTAGCAACCACCCAGAACACCATAGCAACCAGCCAGAACACCCTAGCAACCGCCTAGCAACCGCCTAGCAACCACTCAGAACACCCTAGCAACCGCCTAGCAACACCCTAGCAACCACCCATAACACCCTAGCAACACCCTAGAAACCACCTAGCAACACCCTAGCAACCGCCTAGAAACCACCCATAACACCCTAGTAACCACCTAGCAACCGCCTAGAAACCACCCATAACACCCTAGCAACCGCCTAGCAACTGCCTAGCAACCACTCAGAACACCCTAGCAACTGCCTAGCAACACCATAGCAACCACCCAGAACATCATAGCAACGGCCTAGCAACACCATAGCAACCATCCAGAACACCCTAGCAACCACCTAGCAACACCCTAGCAACCACCCAGAACACCATAGCAACAGCCTAGCAACACCCTAGCAACCACCCAGAATACCCTAGCAACCGCCTAACAACACCCTAACAACCGCCTAGCAACACCCTAGCAACCACCTAGCAACAACCTAGCAACCACCTAGACACCCTAGCAACCGCCTAGCAACACCCTAGAAACCATCCAGAACACCTTAGCAACACCCTGGCAACCACCTAGCAACACCCTAGCAACCACCCAGAACAACCTAGCAACACCATAGCAACCACCTAGCAACACCCTAGCAACCACCAAGCAACCACCCAGAACACCCTAGCAACCACCTAGCAACACCCTAGCAACCACCTAGCAACCACCAAGAACACCCTAGTAACCGCGTAGCAACACCAATGCAACCACAGAGAACACCTCAGCAACCACCTAGCAACACCTTAGCAACCACTCAGAGTACCTTAGCAACCACCCATAATACCATATCAGCCGCATAGCAACACCATAGCAACCACCAAGAATACCCTAACAACCGCCTAGCAACCACCCAGAACACCGTAGCAACCACCCAGAACACCCTAGCAACCGGGTGGTGAGTTTTGCCACTGCAAGCACCACTTCACATTTTCTTCTGGAAATGTACATTCTAGTTATTCTTATTCTTATTCTTATTGTTCCGCCGTTTTTTGGTTCGCTACTCCTCCCGCAGCTTTTGTCACAGGCCCATGGGTGAGGCGTCAAATCGACCGGATTATTTGGGAGAGGTGTGCTATGACTTTTATAAGGGATCGGGAGTACGATGTTCGCCCCAGGGGCGAAAAACCGGCCGAAAAATCCCATTGACTTAACATTACGACAAACTTTGACGAGTCATAGCTCTGAGCGAGGATTTCGCAGAAACCTGCGATTTACCACATTTGAAGAGGCTGACAGGCTCTTTAAGAAAATACCTCACAATGGGGTAAAAGTTGCACCCCCGGGGGGCAGGAGCTCCCCGAATTTTTCCCATTGAAAATTTTCTAGTATAGCATTATACTATTCCAGGAAAAAGTTTGGAGAGCTCCTACGTCCACTGTTTTTATCACAGACACATAAATGAGGCATCGAATCGTGCGGCCTATTGAGGAGAATTTTCATATCACTTTTATAAGAGATCGGGGGTACGGTGTTCGCCCCAGGGGCGAACGAATTTCCAAAAAATCCCATAGACTTAACATTGCGGCAAACTTTGACGACTCATGGCTCCAAACAACGATTTCGGAAAAACGTGTAATTTGCCACATTTGAAGAGGCTGGCAGGATCTTTAAGAATATACCTCACAATGGGGTAAAAGTTGCACCCCTGGGGGGCAGGAGGGGCCCAAAGTTTCCCCCATTGACTTACTATGGTGAAGGACGTCCCATCAAATGCATGTGTTTTTCCTACTATGGTAAATTGCATAGGGATTTTGTATTGAACATAGCTCTGGATCACAGTGTCGTAGAGACAAAGGGGCGGGCTCATTTTACTCAGACAGCCAATCAGTCTCTCAGGATCATTGTGAAGCTATTAAGCCATGCCCTAGCAACCATTTAGCACTCCTTAGCATCAACTCCCATAGACTTCCATTAAAAAAGATGAAAGGGATATCTCAGGATATAAGTGTCATAGAAACATGAGGGTGGGCTCGTTTGACTCGGGCCAGCAAACAGCCAATCCTGAATCACCTCTACACTTACTGGTCACGCCCTAGCAACCAATGTCAAGCACCTTAGCAACCAAAATCCAAAAAGGGATATCTTCCATTCTGAATGTCATACAGGCATGGAAGTTGGTTTATATCATTTATACTGACAAGCAGCCTTTGGTGTTTCATGATTGGCAGCTGCCAAGCCACTCCCTAGCAACCAAACAGATTACCCTAGCAACCGTTTTGCAAGACCTATATTTCTGAATGAAAACATCGTATAGAGATGGGGGTTGGATCTTTTTACTCATGCTAGCAAACAGGACTTGCTACATGCTACACATGCTAGCAGTGAATAGCTACATGCTAATATTGATTAGCTAAGTGCTAAATCATGCTATGAACATTATAAAAACTCTATAGTAACCATCTGTGAACACTACCAACCACCTAGCAACACCCTAGCAACCACCCAGAACACCCTAGCAACACCCTAGCAACCACCCAGAACACCCTAGCAACCGCCTAGCGAGACCATAGCAACCACCCAGAACACCCTAGCAACTGCCTAGCAACACCCTAGCAACCATCCAGAACACCCTAGCAACTGCCTAGCAACACCCTAGCAACCACCCAGAACACCCTAGCAACCACCTAGCAAAACCCTAGCAACCAACCAGAACATCATAGCAACCGCCTAGCAACCGCCTAGCAACCATCCAGAACACCTTAGCAACACCCTAGCAACCACTCAGAACACCCTAGCAACCACCTAGCAACACCCTAGCAAACACCTAGCAACCACCCATAACACCATAGCAACCACCTAGCAACCACTCAGAACACCCTAGCAACCACGTAGCAACACCCTAGCAACACCCTAGCAACCACCCAGAACACCCTAAAAACACCCTAGCAACCACCTAGCAACACCCTAGCAACCACCCAGAACACCCTAGCAACCGGGTGGTGAGTTTTGCCACTGCAAGCACCACTTCACATTTTCTTCTGGAAATGTACATTCTAGTTAGTGGTGCTTGCAAAGCAACACTATTGTTATCCTCCATACTTATTATTTTCTTTTTTTTTTTCTTCCACACAAATTTCGGCGCGCTACTCCTCCCGCAGTTTTTGTCACAGACCCATGAATGAGGTGTCAAAACGTGCGGCCTGTTCGGGAATGGTGTGCTATGACTTTTCTAAGCGATCGGGGGTACGATGGTCGCCCCAGGGGCGAAAAACGGCCGAAAAAAATCCCATAGACTTAACATTGCGTCAAACTTTGACGAGTCGTAGCTCAGAACGAGGATTTCGCAGAAACGTGTAATTTACCACATTTGAAGAGGCTGACAGACTCTGTAAGAACATACCACACAATGGGGTAAAAGTTGCACCCCTGGGGGGCAGGAGGGGCCCAAAGTTTCCCCATTGACTTACTATGGTGAAGGACGTCCCATCAAATGCATGTGTTTTTCCTACTATGGTAAATTGCATAGGGATTTTGTATTGAACATAGCTCTGGATCACAGTGTCGTAGAGACAAAGGGGCGGGCTCATTTTACTCAGACGGCCAATCAGTCTCTCAGGATCACTGTGAAGCTATAAAGCCACGCCCTAGCAACCATTTAGCACACCTTAGCAACAACTCCCATAGACTTCCATTAAAAAAGATCAAAGGGATATCTCAGGGTATAAGTGTCATAGAAATATAAGGGTGGGCTCGTTTGACTTGGGCCAGCAAACAGCCAATCCTGAATCACCTCAACACTTACTGGCAACGCCCTAGCAACCATTATCAAGCACCTTAGCAACCAAAATCCAAAGAGGGATATCTTCCATTCTGAATGTCATACAGGCATGGGAGTTGGTTTATATCATTCATACTGACAAGCAGCCTTTGGAATTTCATAATTGGCAGCTACCAAGCCACTCCCTAGCAACCAAACAGAGTACCCTAGCAACCATTTTTCAAGAAGTATATCTCTGCATCAAAACATCGTAACAAGATGGGGGTTGGTTTATGCATTCACATTGACTTTGAAGCTTCATGATTGGCAACTGCCAAGCCACTCCCTAGCAACCAAACAGATTACCCTAGCAACCGTTTTGCAAGACCTATATCTCTGCATCAAAACATCGTAAACAGATGGGGGTTGGATCTTTTTAATCATGCTAGCAAACAGGACTTGCTACATGCTACACATGCTAGCAGTGAATAGCTACATGCTAATATTGATTAGCTAAGTGCTAAATCATGCCATGAACATTATAAAAACTCTATGGTAACCATCTGTGAAAACTACCAACCACCTAGCAACACAATAGCAACCACCCAGAACACCCTAGCAACACCCTAGCAACCATCCAGAACACCCTAGCAACCGCCTAGCGACACCATAGCAACCACCCAGAACACCCTAGCAACTGCCTAGCAACACCCTAGCAACCATCCAGAACACCCTAGCAACTGCCTAGCAACACCCTAGCAACCACCCAGAACACCCTAGCAACCACCTAGCAACACCCTAGCAACCACACAGAACACCATAGCAACCAGCCAGAACACCCTAGCAACCGCCTAGCAACCGCCTAGCAACCACTCAGAACACCCTAGCAACCGCCTAGCAACACCCTAGCAACCACCCATAACACCCTAGCAACACCCTAGCAACCACCTAGCAACACCCTAGCAACCGCCTAGCAACCGCCTAGAAACCACCCATAACACCCTAGCAACCGCCTAGCAACCGCCTAGAAACCACCCATAACACCCTAGCAACCGCCTAGCAACACCATAGCAACCACCCAGAACATCATAGTAACGGCCTAGCAACACCATAGCAACCATCCAGAACACCCTAGCAACCACCTAGCAACACCCTAGCAACCACCCAGAACACCATAGCAACTGCCTAGCAACACCCTAGCAACCACCCAGAATACCCTAGCAACCGCCTAACAACACCCTAACAACCGCCTACCAACACCCTAGCAACCACCTAGCAACAACCTAGCAACCACCTAGACACCCTAGTGTTGTGATTACTATTCTCCTAGACAAAACTTTGGCACGCTACTCCTCCCGCATTTTTTGTCGTAGACCCTTGAATGAGGTGTCAAATCGACCGGTTCATTGAGGAGAGGTGTGCTATGACTTTTCTAAGCGATCGGTTGTACGATGTTCATCTGGCGGGCGATAAATCGGCCAAAAAAAGTCCCATAGACTTAACATTGGCACAAAATTTGTGAGATCATATCTTTTGACCAGAAGATCATAGAGATTTGGGGTTGGGCTCCTTTGACTCGGTCTATCATGAAGCCAACAAGTAGTGATATAACAACTTCATATTCACGCCCTAGCAACCACTTAGGGCAGCCTAGCAACCATAAAACAACATATTCAAGCCATATCTCAGCTCCACAAAATAGAAGAAACATAGATTTTGACTTTTTTGACTTAGACTGTCAACTAGTCTTAAAATATAATCTCATACACTGTATAAGCACACCATAGCAACCATATAGAGTACCCCAGTAACCACCTGAACACATGAATAAGCCATATCTCAGCTGAATAAGCCATATATCAATACCTGAATATCGTACAGACATGGTTGTTGGCTCGTATGCGATAATGTACCACACTCTTGCAACCGAGCGAGCTTTTTGCCACTGCAAGCACCACTTCACATTTTCTTCTGGAAATGTACATTCTAGTGTTGTGATTACTATTCTCCTAGACAAAACTTTGGCACGCTACTCCTCCCGCATTTTTTTGTCATAGACCCTTGAATGAGGTGTCAAATCGACCGGTTCATTGAGGAGAGGTGTGCTATGACTTTTCTAAGCAATCGGTTGTACGATGTTCGTCTGTCGGGCGATAAATCGGCCGAAAAAAGTCCCATAGACTTGGCACCATTGGCACCAAATTTGTGAGATCATATCTTTCCACCAGAAGGTCATAGAGACTTGGTGTTGGGCTCTTTTGACTCAGCCTATCATGCAGCCAACAAGTAGTGACATAATAACTTCATATTCACGCCCTAGCAACCACTTAGGGCAGCCTAGCAACTATAAAACAATATATTCAAGCCATATCTCAGCTCCAGAAAATAGAGGAAACATGGATTTTGACTTTTTTACTTAGACTGTCAACTAGTCTTTAAATATAATCTCATAAACTGTATAATCACACCATAGCAACCATATAGTGTACCCTAGTGACCACACAAACACATGAATAAGCCATATCTCAGATGACTAAGCCATATCTTAGCACCACAACATTTTACAAACATGGTTGTTGGCTGGTATTTAATAATGTACCACACTCTAGCAACCGGGTGGTGAATTTTGCCACTGCAAGCACCACTTCACATTTTCTTCTGGAAATGTACATTCTAGTGTTGTGATGACTATTCTCCTAGACAAAACTTTGGCACGCTACTCCTCCCGCATTTTTTGTCATAGACCCTTGAATAAGGTGTCAAATCGACCGGTTTATTGCGGAGAGGTGTGCTATGACTTTTCTAAGCGATCGCTTGTACGATGTCCGCCTTGCGGGCGATAAATCGAATGAAAAAATTCCCATAGACTTAACATTGGCAGAAAGTTTGTGAGAACATATCTTTTCACCAGAAGGTCACAGAGACTTGGGGTTGGGCTCTTTTGACTCGGCCTATCATGCCTCCAACAAATTTTGACATAATAACTTCATATTCGTGCCCTAGCAACCACTTAGGGCAGCCTAGCAACCATAAAACAACATAATCAAGCCATATCTCAGCTCCAAAAATTTGGAGAAACATGGAGTTTGCCTTTTTTTTACTTAGGCTGTTGACTAGTCTTTAAATATCATCTAATACATTGTATAATCACAACATAGCAACCACATAGGGTACCCTAGCAACCCTACAAACACATGAATACGCCATATCTCAGCACCAGAATATTGCACAGGCATGGTTGTTGGCTTGTATAGAATTCTGTACCACACTCTAGCAACCGGGTGGTGAGTTTTGCCACTGCAAGCACCACTTCACATTTTCTTCTGGAAATGTACATTCTAGTGTTGTGATTACTATTCTCCTAGACAAAATTTTGGCACGCTACTCCTCCCGCATTTTTTGTCGTAGACCCTTGAATGAGGTGTCAAATCGACCGGTTCATTGAGGAGAGGTGTGCTATGACTTTTCTAAGCGATCGGTTGTACGATGTTCATCTGGCGGGCGATAAATCGGCCAAAAAAGTCCCATAGACTTAACATTGGCACAAAATTTGTGAGATCATATCTTTTGACCAGAAGATCATAGAGATCTGGGGTTGGGCTCCTTTGACTCGGTCTATCATGAAGCCAACAAGTAGTGATATAATAACTTCATATTCACGCCCTAGCAACCACTTAGGGCAGCCTAGCAACCATAAAACAACATATTCAAGCCATATCTCAGCTCCACAAAATAGAAGAAACATAGATTTTGACTTTTTTGACTTAGACTGTCAACAAGTCTTTAAATATAATCTCATACACTGTATAAGCACACCATAGCAACCATATAGAGTACCCTAGTAACCAACTGAACACATGAATAAGCCATATCTCAGCTGAATAAGCCATATATCAGTACCTGAATATCGTACAGACATGGTTGTTGGCTCGTATGCGATAATGTACCACACTCTTGCAATCAGTCTCTCAGGATCATTGTGAAGCTATTAAGCCACGCCCTAGCAACCATTTAGCACACCTTAGCAACAACTCCCATAGACTTCCATTAAATAAAATCAAAGGGATATCTCAGGATATAAGTGTCATAGAAACATAAGGGTGGGCTCGTTTGACTTGGGCCAGCAAACAGCCAATCCTGAATCACCCCAACACTTACTGGCAATGCCCTAGCAACCATTATCGAACACCTTAGCAACCAAAATCCAAAGAGGGATATCTTCCATTCTGAATGTCATACAGGCATGGGAGTTGGTTTATATCATTCATACTGACAAGCAAACTTTGGTGCTTCATGATTGGCAGCTGCAAAGCCACTCCCTAGCAACCAAACAGAGTACCCTAGCAACTATTTTTCAAGACATATATCTCTGCATCAAAACATCGTATAGAGACGGGGGTTGGTTTATACATTCACATTGACTTTGGAGCTTCATGATTGGCAGCTGCCAAGCCACTCCCTAGCAACCAAACAGATTACCCTAGCAACCGTTTTGCAAGAACTATATCTCTGAATCAAAACATCGTATAGAGATGGGGGTTGGATGTTTTTACTCATGCTAGCAAACAGGACTTGCTACATGCTACACATGCTAGCAGTGAATAGCTACATGCTAATATTGATTAGCTAAGTGCTAAATCATGCCATGAACATTATAAAAACTCTATAGTAACCATCTGTGAACACCACCAACCACCTAGTAACACCATAGCAACCACCCAGAATACCATAGCAACCACCCAGAATACCCTAGCAACCACCTAGCAACACAATAGCTACCAGACAGAACACCCTAGCAACCGCCTAGCAACCACCTAGCAACACCATAGCAACCACCCAGAACACCCTAGCAACTGCCTAGCAACACCCTAGCAACCACCCAGAGCACCCTAGCAACCACCTAGCAACCACTCAGAACACCCTAGCAACCACCTAGCAACACCCTAGCAACCAGTTAGCAACCGCCTAGCAACCACCCAGAACACCTTAGCAACACCCTAGCAACCACCCAGAACACCATAGCAACCACTTAGCAACCACCTAGCAACCACTCAGAACACCCTAGCAACCACCTAGCAACACCCTAGCAACCACCTAGAACACCTTAGCCTCCACCTAGCAACACCTTAGTAACCACCTAGCAACACCCTAGCAACCACTCAGAGCACCCTAGCAACCACCCATAATACCCTAGCAACCGCATAGCAACACCATAGCAACCACCCAGAATACCCTAACAACCGCCTAGCAACCACCCAGAACACCCTAGCAACCGGGTGGTGAGTTTTGCCACTGCAAGCACCACTTCACATTTTCTTCTGGAAATGTACATTCTAGTGTTGTGATTACTATTCTCCTAGACAAAACTTTGGCACACTACTCCTCCCGCATTTTTTGTCATAGACCCTTGAATAAGGTGTCAAATCGACCGGTTTATTGAGGAGAGGTGTGCTATGACTTTTCTAAGCGATCGGTTGGGCGATAAATCGAATGAAAAAGTTCCCATAGACTTAACATTGGCAGAAAGTTTGTGAGAACATATCTTTTCACCAGAAGGTCACAGAGACTTGGGGTTGAGCTCTTTTGACTCGGCCTATCATGCCGCCAAAAAATTTTGACATAATAACTTCATATTCGTGCCCTAGCAACCACTTAGGGCAGCCTAGCAACCATAAAACAACATAATCAAGCCATATCTCAGCTCCAGAAAATAGAAGAAACATGGATTTTGCCTTTTTTGACTCAGACTGTCAGCTAGTCTTTAAATATTATCTCAAAGACTGTATAAGCTCACCATAGCAACCATATTGAGTACCCTAGTAACCACCTGAACACAAGAATAAGCCATATCTCATCACAAAAACATTGTACAGACGTGTTTGGTGTCTCGTATGCAAACATGAGCCACACTCTAGCAACCGGGTGGTGAGTTTTGCCACTGCAAGCACCACTTCACATTTTCTTCTGGAAATGTACATTCTAGTTAGTGGTGCTTGCAAAGCAACACTATTACTATTGTGTTTGGTGAGTCGGCCAAAAATTTCGGCACGCTACTCCTCCCGCAGTTTTTGTCACAGACCCATGAATGAGGTCTCAAAACGTGCGAATTATTCGGGAATGGTGTGCTATGACTTTTCTAAGCGATCGGGGGTACGGTGTTCGCCCCAGGGGCGAACGAATTTCCAAAAAATCCCATAGACTTAACATTGCGACAAACTTTGATGAGTCATAGCTCCGAGCGAGAATTTCACAGAAGCCTGCGATTTACCACATTTGAAGAGGCTGACAGGCTCTTTAAGAAAATACATCACAATGGGGTAAAAGTTCCACCCCTGGGGGACAGGAGCTGCCCGAATTTTCCCCATTGACCCCAATGGTTTATTATTTTTTTTTTTTTTTTTTCAACTTCCGTGCGTTTTTTGGCACGCTACTCCTCCCGCAGTTTTTGTCACAGACCCATGGGTGAGGCGTCAAATCGAGCGGCTCATTTAGGAGAGGTGTGCTATGACTTTTCTAAGCGATCGGGGGTACGATGGTCGCCCCAGGGGCGAAAAACGGCCAAAAAAAATCCCATAGACTTAACATTGCGAAAAACTTTGACGAGTCATAGCTCGAAACGAGGATTTCGCAGAAACCTGCGATTTACCACATTTGAAGAGGCTGACAGGCTCTTTAAGAAAATACCTCACAATGGGGTAAAAGTTGCACCCCTGGGGGGCAGGAGCTCCCCAAAAATTTTTCCCATTCAAAATTTCTAGTATAGCATTATACTATTCCAGGAAAAAGTTTGGCGCACTCCTACGTCCACAGTTTTTGTCACAGACACATAAATGAGGCATCAAATCGTGCGGCCTATTGAGGAGAATTGTCATATCACTTTTTTAAGAGATCGGATGTACGGTGTTCGCCCCAGGGGCGAACGAATTTCCAAAAAATCCCATTGACTTAACATTGCGACAAACTTTGACGACTCATAGCTCCGAACAACGATTTCGGAAAAACTTTTGATTTGCCACATTTGAAGAGGCTGGCAGGCTCTGTAAGAATATACCTCAAAATGGGGTAAAAGTTGCACCCCTGGGGGGCAGGAGCGGCCCAAAGTGTCCCCCATTGACTTACTATGGTGAAGGACGTCCCATCAAATGCATGTGTTTTTCCTACTATGGCAAATTGCATAGGGATTTTGTATTGAACATAGCTCTGGATCACAGTGTCGTAGAGACAAAGGGGCGGGCTCATTTTACTCAGACAGCCAATCAGTCTCTCAGGATCATTGTGAAGCTATTAAGCCACGCCCTAGCAACCATTTAGCACTCCTTAGCAACAACTCCCATAGACTTCCATTGAAAAAGATGAAAGGGATATCTCAGGATATAAGTGTCATAGAAACATGAGGGTGGGCTCGTTTGACTCGGGCCAGCAAACAGCCAATCCTGAATCACCTCTACACTTACTGGTCACGCCCTAGCAACCAATGTCAAGCACCTTAGCAACCAAAATCCAAAGAGGAATATCTTCCATTCTGAATGTCATACAGGCATGGAAGTTGGTTTATATCATTTATACTGACAAGCAGCCTTTGGTGTTTCATGATTGGCAGCTGCCAAGCCACTCCCTAGCAACCAAACAGAGTACCCTAGCAACCATTTTGTGAGACCTATATCTCTGCATCAAAACATTGTATAGAGAAATGGGTTGGTTTATACATTCACATTGACTTTGGAGCTTCATGATTGGCAGCTGCCAAGCCACTCCCTAGCAACCAAACAGATTACCCTAGCAACCGTTTTGCAAGACATGTATCTCTGAATCAAAACATCGTATAGAGATGGGGGTTGGATCTTTTTACTCCTGCTAGCAAACAGGACTTGCTACATGCTACACATGCTAGCAGTGAATAGCTACATGCTAATATTGATTAGCTTAATGCTAAATCATGCCATGAACATTATAAAAACTCTATAATAACCATCTGTGAACACTACCAACCACCTAGCAACACCATAGCAACCACCCAGAACACCCTAGCAACACCCTAGCAACCACCCAGAAAACCCTAGAAACCGCCTAGCGAGACCATAGCAACCACCGAGAACACCCTAGCAACTGCCTAGCAACACCCTATCAACCATCCAGAACACCCTAGCAACTGCCTAGCAACACTCTAGCAACCACCCAGAACACCCTAGCAACCACCTAGCAACACCCTAGCAACCACCCAGAACACAATAGCAACCGCCTAGCAACCGCCTAGCAACCATCCAGAACACCTTAGCAACACCCTAGCAACCACTCAGAACACCCTAGCAACCACCTAGCAACACCCTAGCAAACACCTAGCAACCACCCATAACACCATAGCAACCACCTAGCAACCACTCAGAACACCCTAGCAACCACCTAGCAACACCCTAGCAACACCCTAGCAACCACCCAGAACACCCTAGAAACACCCTAGCAACCACCTAGCAACACCCTAGCAACCACCCAGAACACCCCAGCAACCGGGTGGTGAGTTTTGCCACTGCAAGCACCACTTCACATTTTCTTCTGGAAATGTACATTCTAGTGTTGTGATTACTATTCTCCTAGACAAAACTTTGGCACGCTACTCCTCCCGCATTTTTTGTCGTAGACCCTTGAATGAGGTGTCAAATCGACCGGTTCATTGAGGAGAGGTGTGCTATGACTTTTCTAAGCGATCGGTTGTACGATGTTCATCTGGCGGGCGATAAATCGGCCAAAAAAAGTCCCATAGACTTAACATTGGCACAAAATTTGTGAGATCATATCTTTTGACCAGAAGATCATAGAGATTTGGGGTTGGGCTCCTTTGACTCGGTCTATCATGAAGCCAACAAGTAGTGATATAATAACTTCATATTCACGCCCTAGCAACCACTTAGGGCAGCCTAGCAACCATAAAACAACATATTCAAGCCATATCTCAGCTCCACAAAATAGAAGAAACATAGATTTTGACTTTTTTGACTTAGACTGTCAACTAGTCTTTAAATATAATCTCATACACTGTATAAGCACACCATAGCAACCATATAGAGTACCCTAGTAACCACCTGAACACATGAATAAGCCATATCTCAGCTGAATAAGCCATATATCAGTACCTGAATATCGTACAGACATGGTTGTTGGCTCGTATGCGATAATGTACCACACTCTTGCAACCGAGCGAGCTTTTTGCCACTGCAAGCACCACTTCACATTTTCTTCTGGAAATGTACATTCTAGTGTTGTGATTACTATTCTCCTAGACAAAACTTTGGCACGCTACTCCTCCCGCATTTTTTGTCATAGACCCTTGAATGAGGTGTCAAATCGACCGGTTTATTGAGGAGAGGTGTGCTATGACTTTTCTAAGTGATCGGTTGTACGATGTTCGCCTGCCGGGCGATAAATCGAATGAAAAAATTCCCATAGACTTAACATTGGCAGAAAGTTTGTGAGAACATATCTTTTCACCAGAAGGTCGCAGAGACTTGGGGTTGGGCTCTTTTGACTCGGCCTATCATGCCGCCAACAAATTTTGACATAATAACTTCATATTCGTGCCCTAGCAACCACTTAGGGCAGCCTAGCAACCATAAAACAACATAATCAAGCCATATCTCAGCTCCAGAAAATAGAAGAAACATGGAGTTTGCCTTTTTTTTACTTAGGCTGTCGACTAGTCTTTAAATATCATCTAATACATTGTATAATCACAACATAGCAACCACATAGGGTACCCTAGCAACCCTACAAACACATGAATACGCCATATCTCAGCACCAGAATGTCGCACAGGCATGGTTGTTGGCTTGTATAGAATTCTGTACCACACTCTAGCAACCGGGTGGTGAGTTTTGCCACTGCAAGCACCACTTCACATTTTCTTCTGGAAATGTACATTCTAGTTAGTGGTGCTTGCAAAGCAACACTATTACTATTGTGTTTTTTGGGTCGGCCAAAAATTTCGGCACGCTACTCCTCCCGCAGTTTTTGTCACAGACCCATGAATGAGGTCTCAAAACGTGTGGATTATTCGGGAATGGTGTGCTATGACTTTTCTAAGCGATCGGGGGTACGATGTTCGCCCCAGGGGCGAACGAATTTCCAAAAAATCCCATAGACTTAACATTGCGACAAACTTTGACGAGTCATAGCTCTGAGCTCGGATTTCACAGAAGCCTGCAATTTACCACGTTTGAAGAGGCTGACAGGCTCTGTAAGAACATACCTCAGAAGGGGGTAAAAGTTGCACCCCTGGGGGGCAGGAGCTGCCCAAATGTTCCCCATTGACCCCCATTGGTTTATTAGTGGTGCTTGCAAAGCAACACTATTGTTATCCTCCATACTTATTATTTTCTTTTTTTTTTTTCTTCCACACAAATTTCGGCGCGCTACTCCTCCCGCAGTTTTTGTCACAGACCCATGAATGAGGTGTCAAAACGTGCGGCCTGTTCGGGAATGGTGTGCTATGACTTTTCTAAGCGATCGGGGGTACGATGGTCGCCCCAGGGGCGAAAAACGGCCGAAAAAAATCCCATAGACTTAACATTGCGTCAAACTTTGACGAGTCGTAGCTCAGAACGAGGATTTCGCAGAAACGTGTAATTTACCACATTTGAAGAGGCTGACAGACTCTGTAAGAACATACCACACAATGGGGTAAAAGTTGCACCCCTGGGGGGCAGGAGGGGCCCAAAGTTTCCCCATTGACTTACTATGGTGAAGGACGTCCCATCAAATGCATGTGTTTTTCCTACTATGGTAAATTGCATAGGGATTTTGTATTGAACATAGCTCTGGATCACAGTGTCGTAGAGACAAAGGGGCGGGCTCATTTTACTCAGACGGCCAATCAGTCTCTCAGGATCACTGTGAAGCTATAAAGCCACGCCCTAGCAACCATTTAGCACACCTTAGCAACAACTCCCATAGACTTCCATTAAAAAAGATCAAAGGGATATCTCAGGGTATAAGTGTCATAGAAATATAAGGGTGGGCTCGTTTGACTTGGGCCAGCAAACAGCCAATCCTGAATCACCTCAACACTTACTGGCAACGCCCTAGCAACCATTATCAAGCACCTTAGCAACCAAAATCCAAAGAGGGATATCTTCCATTCTGAATGTCATACAGGCATGGGAGTTGGTTTATATCATTCATACTGACAAGCAGCCTTTGGAATTTCATAATTGGCAGCTACCAAGCCACTCCCTAGCAACCAAACAGAGTACCCTAGCAACCATTTTTCAAGACGTATATCTCTGCATCAAAACATCGTAACAAGATGGGGGTTGGTTTATGCATTCACATTGACTTTGAAGCTTCATGATTGGCAACTGCCAAGCCACTCCCTAGCAACCAAACAGATTACCCTAGCAACCGTTTTGCAAGACCTATATCTCTGCATCAAAACATCGTAAATAGATGGGGGTTGGATCTTTTTAATCATGCTAGCAAACAGGACTTGCTACATGCTACACATGCTAGCAGTGAATAGCTACATGCTAATATTGATTAGCTAAGTGCTAAATCATGCCATGAACATTATAAAAACTCTATGGTAACCATCTGTGAAAACTACCAACCACCTAGCAACACAATAGCAACCACCCAGAACACCCTAGCAACACCCTAGCAACCATCCAGAACACCCTAGCAACCGCCTAGCGACACCATAGCAACCACCCAGAACACCCTAGCAACTGCCTAGCAACACCCTAGCAACCATCCAGAACACCCTAGCAACTGCCTAGCAACACCCTAGCAACCACCCAGAACACCCTAGCAACCACCTAGCAACACCCTAGCAACCACACAGAACACCATAGCAACCAGCCAGAACACCCTAGCAACCGCCTAGCAACCGCCTAGCAACCACTCAGAACACCCTAGCAACCGCCTAGCAACACCCTAGCAACCACCCATAACACCCTAGCAACACCCTAGCAACCACCTAGCAACACCCTAGCAACCGCCTAGCAACCGCCTAGAAACCACCCATAACACCCTAGCAACCGCCTAGCAACCGCCTAGAAACCACCCATAACACCCTAGCAACCGCCTAGCAACACCATAGCAACCACCCAGAACATCATAGTAACGGCCTAGCAACACCATAGCAACCATCCAGAACACCCTAGCAACCACCTAGCAACACCCTAGCAACCACCCAGAACACCATAGCAACTGCCTAGCAACACCCTAGCAACCACCCAGAATACCCTAGCAACCGCCTAACAACACCCTAACAACCGCCTACCAACACCCTAGCAACCACCTAGCAACAACCTAGCAACCACCTAGACACCCTAGCAACCGCCTAGCAACACCCTACAAACCATCCAGAACACCTTAGCAACACCCTGGCAACCACCTAGCAACACCCTAGCAACCACCCAGAACAACCTAGCAACACCCTAGCAACCACCTAGCAACACTCTAGCAACCACCAAGCAACCACCCAGAACACCCTAGCAACCACCTAGCAACACCCTAGCAACCACCTAGCAACCACCAAGAACACCCTAGTAACCGCGTAGCAACACCATAGCAACCACAGAGAACACCTTAGCAACCACCTAGCAACACCTTAGCAACCACTCAGAGTACCTTAGCACCCACCCATAATACCATAGCAGCCGCATAGCAACACCATAGCAACCACCAAGAATACCCTAACAACCGCCTAGCAACCACCCAGAACACCGTAGCAACCACCCAGAACACCCTAGCAACCGGGTGGTGAGTTTTGCCACTGCAAGCACCACTTCACATTTTCTTCTGGAAATGTACATTCTAGTGTTGTGATTACTATTCTCCTAGACAAAACTTTGGCACGCTACTCCTCCCGCATTTTTTGTCATAGACCCTTGAATGAGGTGTCAAATCGACCGGTTTATTGAGGAGAGGTGTGCTATGACTTTTCTAAGTGATCGGTTGTACGATGTTCGCCTGCCGGGCGATAAATCGAATGAAAAAATTCCCATAGACTTAACATTGGCAGAAAGTTTGTGAGAACATATCTTTTCACCAGAAGGTCGCAGAGACTTGGGGTTGGGCTCTTTTGACTCGGCCTATCATGCCGCCAACAAATTTTGACATAATAACTTCATATTCGTGCCCTAGCAACCACTTAGGGCAGCCTAGCAACCATAAAACAACATAATCAAGCCATATCTCAGCTCCAGAAAATAGAAGAAACATGGAGTTTGCCTTTTTTTTACTTAGGCTGTCGACTAGTCTTTAAATATCATCTAATACATTGTATAATCACAACATAGCAACCACATAGGGTACCCTAGCAACCCTACAAACACATGAATACGCCATATCTCAGCACCAGAATGTCGCACAGGCATGGTTGTTGGCTTGTATAGAATTCTGTACCACACTCTAGCAACCGGGTGGTGAGTTTTGCCACTGCAAGCACCACTTCACATTTTCTTCTGGAAATGTACATTCTAGTTAGTGGTGCTTGCAAAGCAACACTATTACTATTGTGTTTTTTGGGTCGGCCAAAAATTTCGGCACGCTACTCCTCCCGCAGTTTTTGTCACAGACCCATGAATGAGGTCTCAAAACGTGTGGATTATTCGGGAATGGTGTGCTATGACTTTTCTAAGCGATCGGGGGTACGATGTTCGCCCCAGGGGCGAACGAATTTCCAAAAAATCCCATAGACTTAACATTGCGACAAACTTTGACGAGTCATAGCTCTGAGCTCGGATTTCACAGAAGCCTGCAATTTACCACGTTTGAAGAGGCTGACAGGCTCTGTAAGAACATACCTCAGAAGGGGGTAAAAGTTGCACCCCTGGGGGGCAGGAGCTGCCCAAATGTTCCCCATTGACCCCCATTGGTTTATTATTCTTATTCTTCTTCCGGACACTTTTTCGGCACGCTACTCCTCCCGCAGTTTTTGTCACAGACCCATGAATGAGGTCTCAAAACGTGCGGCCTGTTCGGGAATGGTGTGCTATGACTTTTCTAAGCAATCGGGGGTACGATGGTCGCCCCAGGGGCGAAAAACGGCCCAAAAAATCCCATTGACTTAACATTACGACAAATTTTGGCGACTCATAGCTCCGAGCGAGGATTTCGCAGAAACCTGCGATTTACCACATTTGAAGAGGCTGACAGGCTCTTTAAGAAAATACCTCACAATGGGGTAAAAGTTGCACCCCTGGGGGGCAGGAGCTCCCCAAAATTTTTTCCCATTCAAAATTTCTAGTATAGCATTATACTATTCCAGGAAAATTTTTGGAGCACTCCTACGTCCACAGTTTTTGTCACAGACACATAAATGAGGCATCAAATCGTGCGGCCTATTGAGGAGAATTGTCATATCACTTTTATAAGAGATCGGGGGTACGGTGTTCGCCCCAGGGGCGAACGAATTTCCAAAAAATCCCATAGACTTAACATTGCGACAAACTTTGACGACTCATAGCTCCGAACAACGATTTCGGAAAAACTTGTGATTTGCCACATTTGAAGAGGCTGGCAGGCTCTGTAAGAATATACCTCACAATGGGGTAAAAGTTGCACCCCTGGGGGGCAGGAGCGGCCCAAAGTTTCCCCCATTGACTTACTATGGTGAAGGACGTCCCATCAAATGCATGTGTTTTTCCTACTATGGTAAATTGCATAGGGATTTTGTATTGAACATAGCTCTGGATCACAGTGTCGTAGAGACAAAGGGGCGGGCTCATTTTACTCAGACGACCAATCAGTCTCTCAGGATCATTGTGAAGCTATTAAGCCACGCCCTAGCAACCATTTAGCACACCTTAGCAACAACTCCCATAGACTTCCATTAAAAAAGATCAAAGGGATATCTCAGGATATAAGTGTCATAGAAACATGAGGGTGGGCTCGTTTGAATCGGGCCAGCAAACAGCCAATCCTGAATCACCTCTACACTTACTGGTCACGCCCTAGCAACCATTGTCAAGCACCTTAGCAACCAAAATCCAAAGAGGGATATCTTCCATTCTGAATGTCATACAGGCATGGGAGTTGGTTTATATCATTCATACTGACAAGCAGCCTTTGGATATTCATGATTGGCAGCTGCCAAGCCACTCCATAGCAACCAAACAGAGTACCCTAGCAACCATTTTCAAGACCTATATCTCTGCATCAAAACATCGTATAGAGATGGGGGTTTGTTTATACATTCACATTGACTTTGGAGCCTCATGATTGGCAGATGCCAAGCCACTCCCTAGCAACCAAACAGAGTACCCTAGCAACCATTTTGCAATACCTATATCTCTGCATCAAAACATCGTATAGAGATGGGGGTTGGATCTTTTTACTCATGCTAGCAAACAGGACTTGCTACATGCTACACATGCTAGCAGTGAATAGCTATATGCTAATATTGATTAGCTAAGTGCTAAATCATGCCATGAACATTATAAAAACTCTATAGTAACCATCTGTGAACACTACCAACCACCTAGTAACACCATAACAACCACCCAGAATACCATAGCAACCACCCAGAATACCCTAGCAACCACCTAGAAACACCATAGCAACCAGCCAGAACACCCTTGCAACCACATAGCAACCGCCTAGCAACACCCTAGCAACCACCTAGCAACACCCTAGCAACACCCTAGCAACCACCTAGCAACACCCTAGCAACACCCTAGCAACCACCTAGCAACATCCTAGCAACCACCCAGAACACCCTAGCAACCACCTAGCAACACCCTAGCAACCACCAAGAACACCCTAGCAACTGACTAGCAACACCCTAGCAACCACATAGAACACCTTAGCAACCACCTAGCAACACCCTAGCAACCACTCAGAGCACCTTAGCAACCACCCATAATACCCTAGCAACCGCATAGCAACACCATAGCAACCACCCAGAACACCCTAGCAACCGCCTAGCAACCGCCTAGCAACACCCTAGCAACCGGGTGGTGAGTTTTGCCACTGCAAGCACCACTTCACATTTTCTTCTGGAAATGTACATTCTAGTTAGTGGTGCTTGCTGAAAGCAAGGCAACACTATTACTATTGTGTTTTTTGAGTCGGCCGAAAATTTCGGCACGCTACTCCTCCCGCGGTTTTTGTCACAGACCCATGAATGAGGTCTCAAAACGTGCGGATTATTCGGGAATGGTGTGCTATGACTTTTCTAAGCGATCGGGGGTACGGTGTTCGCCCCAGGGGCGAACGAATTTCCAAAAAATCCCATAGACTTAACATTGCGACAAACTTTGACGAGTCATAGCTCTGAGCTCGGATTTCACAGAAGCCTGCGATTTACCACATTTGAAGAGGCTGACAGGCTCTGTAAGAAAATACCTCACAATGGGGTAAAAGTTGCACCCCTGGGGGGCAGGAGCTCCCCAAATTTTCCCCATAGACCCCAATGTTATTTATTATTTTTATTTTTTTTCTTCCACACAAATTTCGGCGCCCTACTCCTCCCGCAGTTTTTGTCACAGACCCATGGGTGAGGTGTCAAAACGTGTGGATTATTCGGGAATGGTGTGCTATGACTTTTCTAAGGGATCGGGGGTACGATGTTTGCCCCAGGGGCGAAAAACAGCCAAAAAAAATCCCATAGACTTAACATGGCGAAAAACTTTGACGAGTCATAGCTCTGAGATAAGATTTCGCAGAAACTTCAAATTTACCACATTTGAAGAGGCTGACAGGCTCTTTAAGAAAATACCTCACAATGGGGTAAAAGTTGCACCGCTGGGGGGCAGGAGCTCCCCAAATCAATTTTCCATTCAAAATTTCTAGTATAGTATTATACTATTCCAGGAAAAAGTTTGGCGCACTCCTACATCCACAGTTTTTGTCACAGACACATAAATGAGGCATCAAATCGTGCGGCCTATTGAGGAGAATTGTCATATCACTTTTTTAAGAGATCGGGGGTACGGTGTTCGCCCCAGGGGCGAACGAATTTCCAAAAAATCCCATAGACTTAACATTGCGACAAACTTTGACGACTCATAGCTCCGAACAACGATTTCGGAAAAACGTGTGATTTGCCACATTTGAAGAGGCTGGCAGGCTCTTTAAGAATATACCTCACAATGGGGTAAAAGTTGCACCCCTGGGGGGCAGGAGCCGCCCAAAGTTTCCCCCATTGACTTACTATGGTGAAGGATGTCCCATCAAATGCATGTGTTTTTCCTACTATGGTAAATTGCATAGGGATTTTGTATTGAACATAGCTCTGGATCACAGTGTCGTAGAGACAAAGGGGCGGGCTCATTTTACTCAGATGACCAATCAGTCTCTCAGGATCATTGTGAAGCTATTAAGCCACGCCCTAGCAACCATTTAGCACACCTTAGCAACAACTCCCATAGACTTCCATTAAAAAAGATGAAAGGGATATCTCCAGATATAAGTGTCATAGAAACACGAGGGTGGTCTCTTTTGACTCGGGCCAGCAAACAGCCAATCCTGAATCACCTCAACACTTAGGCTGAATCCCAATTCACCCCTTGGCCCTACCCCTAGCCCTACCCCTTGTTTTCGAGTGTAGCCTTGGCCCTTAAAACGGAGTGACAAGGGCCAAGGGGTTGGAATATTTACCTACGAAATGGAACGACCCTTCATGAACCCAATACGTCATCAGTCGCCGGCGATGTACAGGATTTCTCCATGACAACAACTGACAATCATCAGCGCAGCTGCTCTTAACTTTGAATAAACATGATGATTATAACATCCCTTCCTCGAAATGTATGTCTTTTCTGATCGGAAAGGTAATTTATTATACCATTTCTTAATTTAAACGACTATAGTGTTATTATAAGAGTAAATAAAGTGCGTGGTGGAATCATCTGGCGCTAAATTTAAATGTTTAACAGTTTGCGATCCATCTCGCCGGTGATTTCCGATGCATTCCGTGAACTTTTCTCTTAGCCCTCCGTTTGGAGTGTGCCTCTGAAAAATCTCCGTTTCGAGGGCTATGTAGCCCTACCCCTTCGCCCTACCCCTCGATCTCAAGAAGAATCGAGACACCCTACCCCTAGACGTGAACGCGCAAAACCGAGGGGTAGGGCTAAGGGGTAGGGCCAAGGGGTGAATTGGGATTGAGCCTTACTGGTCACGCCCTGGCAACTATTGTCAAGCACCTTAGCAACCAAAATCCAAAGAGGGATATCTTCCATTCTGAATGTCACAGAGGCATAGGAGTTGCTTTATATCATTCAAACTGGCAAGCAGCCTTTGGAGATTCATGATTGGCAGCTGCCATGCCACTCCCTAGCAACCAAAAAGAGTACCCTAGCAACCATTTTGCAATACCTATATCTCTGCATCAAAACATCGTATAGAGATAGGGGTTGGTTTATACATTCACATTGACTTTGGAGCTTCATGATTGGCAGCTGCCAAGCCACTCCCTAGCAACCAAAAAGATTACCCTAGCAACCGTTTTGCAAGACCTATATCTCTGAATCAAAACATTGTATAGAGGTGGGGGTTGGATCTTTTTACTCATGCTAGCAAACAGGACTTGCTACATGCTACACATGCTAGCAGTGAATAGCTTCATGCTAATATTGATTAGCTAAGTGCTAAATCATGCCATGAACATTATAAAAACTCTATAGTAACCATCTGTGAACACTACCAACCACCTAGTAACACCATATCAACCACCCAGAATACCATAGCAACCACCCAGAATACCCTAGCAACCACCTAGAAACACCATGGTAACCACCCAGAACACCCTAGCAACTGCCTAGCAACCACCCACAATACCCTAGCAACCGCGTAACAACTGCCTAGCAACCACCCAGAACACCCTAGCAACACCATAGCAACCATCCAAAACACCCTAGCAACCACCTAGCAACACAATAGCAACCACTCAGAACACCCTAGCAACTGCCTAGCAACACCCCAGCAACCACCCATAATACCCTAGCAACTGCCTAGCAACACCCTAGCAACCACCTACCAACACCCTAGCAACCACCCAGAACACCCTAGCAACCGCCTAGCAACACCCTAGCAACAATCCAGAACACCTTAGCAACACCCTAGCAACCACATAGCAACCACCCAGAGCACCCTAGCAACTAACTATTAACACCCTAGCAACCACCCAGAACACCCTAGCAACACCATAGCAACCGCCTAGCAACCGCCTAGCAATCACCCAAAACACCCTAGCAACCACCTAGCAACCACCCAGAACACCCTAGCAACTGCCTAGCAACACCCTAGCAACCATCCAGGACACCATAGCAACCACCTAGCAACACCCTAGCAACCACCAGGAACACCCTAGCAACTACATAGACACCCTAGCAACCACCCAGAACACCCTAGCAACCACCTAGCAACACCCTAGCAACCACCCAGAATACCCTAGCAACCGCCTAGCAACACCATAGCAACCACCTGGAACACCCTAGCAACTGTCTAGCAACACCCTAGCAACCACCCAGAACACCCTAGCAACCGCCTAGCAACCACCCAGAACCGCCTAGCAACCGCCTAGCAACCACCCAGAACACCCTAGCAACTGCCTAGCAACCACCCACAACACCCTAGCAACCGCCTAACAACTGCCTAGCAACCACCCAGAACACCCTAGCAACCGCCTAGCAACCACCTAGCAACCACCCAGAACACCATAGAAACCGCATAACAACCGCCTAGCAACCACCCAGAACACCTTAGCAACTGCCTAGCAACACCCTAGCAACCACCTAGCAACACCCCAGAAACAACCTAGCAACCACCTAGCAACCACCCAGTACACCATAGCAACCACTTAGCAACCACCCCGAAACCCATAGCAACCACCTAGCAACACCCTAGCAACCACCCAGAACACCCTAGCAACTGCCTAGCAACACCCTAGCAATCACCCAGAACACCTTAGCAACCACCTAGCAACACCCTAGCAACCATCCAGAATACCCTAGCAACCGCCTAGCAACACCCTAGCAACCACCTAGCAACACCCTAGCAACCACCTACACACCCTAGCAACCGCCTAGCAACACCCTAGCAACCATCCAGAACACCTTAGCAACCACCTAGCAACACCCTAGCAACCATCCAGAATACCCTAGCAACCACCTAGCAACACCTTAGCAACCACCTAGCAACACCCTAGCAACCACCTAGACACCCTAGCAACCGCCTAGCAACACCCTAGCAACCATCCAGAACACCCTAGCAACCGCCTAGCAACACCCTAGCAACCATCCAGAACACCCTAGCAACTGCCTAGCAACACCCTAGCAACCACCTAGCAACACCCTAGCAACCACCCTAGCAACCACTTAGAACACCCTAGCAACCACCTAGCAGCACCCTAGCAACCACCCAGAACACCCTAGCAACCGGGTGGTGAGTTTTGCCACTGCAAGCACCACTTCACATTTTCTTCTGGAAATGTACATTCTAGTTAGTGGTGCTTGCAAAGCAACACTATTGTTATCCTCCATACTTATTATTTTCTTTTTTTTTTTTCTTCCACACAAATTTCGGCGCGCTACTCCTCCCGCAGTTTTTGTCACAGACCCATGAATGAGGTGTCAAAACGTGCGGCCTGTTCGGGAATGGTGTGCTATGACTTTTCTAAGCGATCGGGGGTACGATGGTCGCCCCAGGGGCGAAAAACGGCCGAAAAAAATCCCATAGACTTAACATTGCGTCAAACTTTGACGAGTCGTAGCTCAGAACGAGGATTTCGCAGAAACGTGTAATTTACCACATTTGAAGAGGCTGACAGACTCTGTAAGAACATACCACACAATGGGGTAAAAGTTGCACCCCTGGGGGGCAGGAGGGGCCCAAAGTTTCCCCCATTGACTTACTATGGTGAAGGACGTCCCATCAAATGCATGTGTTTTTCCTACTATGGTAAATTGCATAGGGATTTTGTATTGAACATAGCTCTGGATCACAGTGTCGTAGAGACAAAGGGGCGGGCTCATTTTACTCAGACAGCCAATCAGTCTCTCAGGATCATTGTGAAGCTATTAAGCCACGCCCTAGCAACCATTTAGCACTCCTTAGCAACAACTCCCATAGACTTCCATTAAAAAAGATGAAAGGGATATCTCAGGATATAAGTGTCATAGAAACATGAGGGTGGGCTCGTTTGACTCGGGCCAGCAAACAGCCAATCCTGAATCACCTCTACACTTACTGGTCACGCCCTAGCAACCAATGTCAAGCACCTTAGCAACCAAAATTCAAAGAGGGATATCTTCCATTCTGAATGTCATACAGGCATGGAAGTTGGTTTATATCATTTATACTGACAAGCAGCCTTTGGTGTTTCACGATTGGCAGCTGCCAAGCCACTCCCTAGCAACCAAACAGAGTACCCTAGCAACCATTTTGCAAGACCTATAACTCTGCATCAAAACATCATATAGAGATGGGGGTTGGTTTATACATTCACATTGACTTTGGAGCTTCATGATTGGCAGCTGCCAAGCCACTCCCTAGCAACCAAACAGATTACCCTAGCAACCGTTTTGCAAGACCTATATATCTGCATCAAAACATCGGATAGAAATGGGGGTTGGATCTTTTTACTCATGCTAGCAAACAGGACTTGCTACATGCTACACATGCTAGCAGTGAATAGCTACATGCTAATATTGATTA
This sequence comes from Cyprinella venusta, assembly GCA_038021265.1. Lineage (NCBI taxonomy): Eukaryota > Metazoa > Chordata > Actinopteri > Cypriniformes > Leuciscidae > Cyprinella > Cyprinella venusta. Next base: position 21,604,449 of record CM075872.1, on the reverse strand, counting down.
GCTAAGTGCTAAATCATGCCATGAACATTATAAAAACTCTATATTAACCATCTGTGAACACTACCAACCACCTAGTAACACCTGGCAACCACCCAGAATAGCCTAGCAACCACTTAGTAACACCATAGCAACCATCCAGAACACCCTAGCAACCGCCTAACAATCACCCAGAAAACCCTAGCAACCACATAGCAACCGCCTAGCAACCACCCAGAACACCATAGCAACCGCCTAGCAACCACCAAAAACACCCTAGCAACCACCTAGCTACACCATAGCAACCACCCAGAACACCCTAGCAACTGCCTAGTAACACCCTAGCAACCATCCAGAACACCCTAGCAACCACCTAGCAACCACCCAGAACACCCTAGCAACCACCTAGAAACCGCCTAGCAATCATCCAGAACACCATAGCAACTGCCTAGCAACCACCCAAAACACCCTAGCAACCACCTAGCAACACCATAGCAACCACCCAGAACACCCTAGCAACTGCCTAGTAACACCCTACCAACCATCCAGAACACCCTAGCAACCGCCTAGCAACCACCCAGAACACCCTAGCAACCACCTAGCAACCGCCTAGCATTCACCCAGAACACCATAGCAACCGCCTAGCAACCACCCAAAACACCCTAGCAACCGCCTAGCAACACCATAGCAACCACCTAGAACACCCTAGCAACTGCCTAGCAAAACCCTAGCAACCACCCAGAACACCCTAGCAACCACCTAGCAACACCATATCAACCACCCAGAATACCCTAGCAACCGCCTAGCAACACCCTAGCAACCATCCAGAACACCCTAGCAACCGCCTAGCAACCACCCAGAACACCCTAGCAACCACCTAGCAACCGCCTAGCAATCACCCAGAACACCATAGCAACCGCCTAGCAACCACCCAAAACACCCTAGCAACCGCCTAGCAACACCATAGCAACCACCCAGAACACCCTAGCAACTGCCTAGCAACACCCTAGCAACCACCCAGAACACCCTAGCAACCACCTAGCAACAGCATAGCAACCACCCAGAATACCCTAGCAACCGCCTAGCAACACCCTAGCAACCTCCTAGCAACACCCTAGCAACAACCTAGACACCCTAGCAACCGCCTAGCAACACCCTAACAACCGTCCAGAACACCTTAGCAACTGCCTAGCAACACCCTAGCAACCACCTAGCAACACCCTAGCAACCACCCTATCACCACTCAGAACACCCTAGCAACCACCTAACAGCACCCTTGCAACCACCCAGAACACCCTAGCAACCGGGTGGTGAGTTTTGCCACTGCAAGCACCACTTCACATTTTCTTCTGGAAATGTACATTCTAGTGTTGTGATTACTATTCTCCTAGACAAAACTTTGGCATGCTACTCCTCCCACATTTTTTGTCGTAGATCCACGGATGAGGTGTCAAATCGACCGGCTTATTGAGGAGAGGTGTGCTATGACTTTTCTAAGAGATCGGGTGTACGATGTTCGTCTGGCGGGTGATAAATAAGACGAAAAAATTCCCATAGACTTAACATTGGCAGAAAGTTTGTGAGATCATATCTTTTGACCAGAAGGTCACAGAGACTTGGGGTTGGTCTCTTTTGACTCGGCCTATCATGCCACCACCAAATAGTGACATAATAACTTCATATTCACACCCTATCAACAACTTAGGGCACCCTAGCAACCATAAAACAACATATTCAAGCTATATCTCAGCTCCAGAAAATAGAAGAAACATGGAGTTTTGCCTTTTTGACTTAGACTCTCAACTACTCTTTAAATATTTTCTCATAAACTGTATAAGCAAACCATAGCAACCACATAAGGTACCATAGTAACCATACAAACACATGAATAAGCCATATCTCAGCACCAGAACATCGTACAGGCATGGTTGTTGGCTTGTATGGAATTCTGTACCACACTCTAGCAACCGGGTGGTGAGTTTTGCCACTGCAAGCACCACTTCACATTTTCTTCTGGAAATGTACATTCTAGTTAGTGGTGCTTGCAAAGCAACACTATTACTATTGTGTTTTTTGGGTCGGCCGAAAATTTCGGCACGCTACTCCTCCCGCGGTTTTTGTCACAGACCCATGAATGAGGTCTCAAAACGTGCGGATTATTCGGGAATGGTGTGCTATGACTTTTCTAAGCGATCGGGGGTACGGTGTTCGCCCCAGGGGCGAACGAATTTCCAAAAAATCCCATAGACTTAACATTGCGACAAATTTTGACGAGTCATAGCTCTGAGCTCGGATTTCACAGAAGCCTGCGATTTACCACATTTGAAGAGGCTGACAGGCTCTGTAAGAAAATACCTCACAATGGGGTAAAAGTTGCACCCCTGGGGGGCAGGAGCTCCCCAAATTTTCCCCATAGACCCCAATGTTATTTATTATTTTTATTTTTTTTCTTCCACACAAATTTCGGCGCGCTACTCCTCCCCCAGTTTTTGTCACAGACCCATGGGTGAGGTGTCAAAACGTGTGGATTATTCGGGAATGGTGTGCTATGACTTTTCTAAGCGATCGGGGGTACGATGTTCGCCCCAGGGGCGAAAAACGGCCAAAAAAAATCCCATAGACTTAACATGGCGAAAAACGTTGACGAGTCATAGCTCTGAGATAAGATTTCGCAGAAACTTCAAATTTACCACATTTGAAGAGGCTGACAGGCTCTTTAAGAAAATACCTCACAATGGGGTAAAAGTTGCACCGCTGGGGGGCAGGAGCTCCCCAAATCAATTTTCCACTCAAAATTTCTAGTATAGTATTATACTATTCCAGGAAAAAGTTTGCCGCACTCCTACGTCCACAGTTTTTGTCACAGACACATAAATGAGGCATCGAATCGTGCGGCCTATTGAGGAGAATTGTCATATCACTTTTATAAGAGATCGGGGGTACGGTCTTCGCCCCAGGGGCGAACGAATTTCCAAAAAATCCCATTGACTTAACATTGCGACAAACTTTGACGACTCATAGCTCCGAACAACGATTTCGGAAAAACTTTTGATTTGCCACATTTGAAGAGGCTGGCAGGCTCTGTAAGAATATACCTCAAAATGGGGTAAAAGTTGCACCCCTGGGGGGCAGGAGCGGCCCAAAGTGTCCCCCATTGACTTACTATGGTGAAGGACGTCCCATCAAATGCATGTGTTTTTCCTACTATGGTAAATTGCATAGGGATTTTGTATTGAACATAGCTCTGGATCACAGTGTCGTAGAGACAAAGGGGCGGGCTCATTTTACTCAGACAGCCAATCAGTCTCTCAGGATCATTGTGAAGCTATTAAGCCACGCCCTAGCAAACATTTAGCACTCCTTAGCAACAACTCCCATAGACTTCCATTAAAAAAGATGAAAGGGATATCTCAGGATATAAGTGTCATAGAAACATGAGGGTGGGCTCGTTTGACTCGGGCCAGCAAACAGCCAATCCTGAATCACCTCTACACTTACTGGTCACGCCCTAGCAACCAATGTCAAGCACCTTAGCAACCAAAATCCAAAGAGGGATATCTTCCATTCTGAATGTCATACAGGCATGGAAGTTGGTTTATATCATTTATACTGACAAGCAGCCTTTGGTGTTTCATGATTGGCAGCTGCCAAGCCACTCCCTAGCAACCAAACAGAGTACCCTAGCAACCATTTTGTGAGACCTATATCTCTGCATCAAAACATTGTATAGAGAAAGGGGTTGGTTTATACATTCACATTGACTTTGGAGCTTCATGATTGGCAGCTGCCAAGCCACTCCCTAGCAACCAAACAGATTACCCTAGCAACCGTTTTGCAAGACCTATATCTCTGAATCAAAACATCGTATAGAGATGGGGGTTGGATCTTTTTACTCATGCTAGCAAACAGGACTTGCTACATGCTACACATGCTAGCAGTGAATAGCTACATGCTAATATTGATTAGCTAAGTGCTAAATCATGCTATGAACATTATAAAAACTCTATAGTAACCATCTGTGAACACTACCAACCACCTAGCAACACCATAGCAACCACCCAGAACACCCTAGCAACACCCTAGCAACCACCCAGAACACCCTAGCAACCGCCTAGCGAGACCATAGCAACCACCCAGAACACCCTAGCAACTGCCTAGCAACACCCTAGTAACCATCCAGAACACCCTAGCAACTGCCTAGCAACACCCTAGCAACCACCCAGAACACCCTAGCAACCACCTAGCAACACCCTAGCAACCACCCAGAACACCATAGCAACCGCCTAGCAACCGCCTAGCAACCATCCAGAACACCTTAGCAACACCCTAGCAACCACTCAGAACACCCTAGCAACCACCTAGCAACACCCTAGCAAACACCTAGCAACCACCCATAACACCATAGCAACCACCTAGCAACCACTCAGAACACCCTAGCTACCACCTAGCAACACCCTAGCAACCACCCAGAACACCCTAGCAACCACCTAGCAACACCCTAGCAACCACCCAGAACACCATAGCAACCGCCTAGCAACCGCCTAGCAACCATCCAGAACACCTTAGCAACACCCTAGCAACCACTCAGAACACCCTAGCAACCACCTAGCAACACCCTAGCAAACACCTAGCAACCACCCATAACACCATAGCAACCACCTAGCAACCACTCAGAACACCCTAGCAACCACCTAGCAACACCCTAGCAACACCCTAGCAACCACCCAGAACACCCTAAAAACACCCTAGCAACCACCTAGCAACACCCTAGCAACCACCCAGAACACCCTAGCAACCGGGTGGTGAGTTTTGCCACTGCAAGCACCACTTCACATTTTCTTCTGGAAATGTACATTCTAGTTATTCTTATTCTTCTTCCGGACACTTTTTCGGCACGCTACTCCTCCCGCAGTTTTTGTCACAGACCCATGAATGAGGTCTCAAAACGTGCGGCCTGTTCGGGAATGGTGTGCTATGACTTTTCTAAGCAATCGGGGGTACGATGGTCGCCCCAGGGGCGAAAAACGGCCCAAAAAATCCCATTGACTTAACATTACGACAAATTTTGGCGACTCATAGCTCCGAGCGAGGATTTCGCAGAAACCTGCGATTTACCACATTTGAAGAGGCTGACAGGCTCTTTAAGAAAATACCTCACAATGGGGTAAAAGTTGCACCCCTGGGGGGCAGGAGCTCCCCAAAATTTTTTCCCATTCAAAATTTCTAGTATAGCATTATACTATTCCAGGAAAATTTTTGGAGCACTCCTACGTCCACAGTTTTTGTCACAGACACATAAATGAGGCATCAAATCGTGCGGCCTATTGAGGAGAATTGTCATATCACTTTTATAAGAGATCGGGGGTACGGTGTTCGCCCCAGGGGCGAACGAATTTCCAAAAAATCCCATAGACTTAACATTGCGACAAACTTTGACGACTCATAGCTCCGAACAACGATTTCGGAAAAACTTGTGATTTGCCACATTTGAAGAGGCTGGCAGGCTCTGTAAGAATATACCTCACAATGGGGTAAAAGTTGCACCCCTGGGGGGCAGGAGCGGCCCAAAGTTTCCCCCATTGACTTACTATGGTGAAGGACGTCCCATCAAATGCATGTGTTTTTCCTACTATGGTAAATTGCATAGGGATTTTGTATTGAACATAGCTCTGGATCACAGTGTCGTAGAGACAAAGGGGCGGGCTCATTTTACTCAGACGACCAATCAGTCTCTCAGGATCATTGTGAAGCTATTAAGCCACGCCCTAGCAACCATTTAGCACACCTTAGCAACAACTCCCATAGACTTCCATTAAAAAAGATCAAAGGGATATCTCAGGATATAAGTGTCATAGAAACATGAGGATGGGCTCGTTTGAATCGGGCCAGCAAACAGCCAATCCTGAATCACCTCTACACTTACTGGTCACGCCCTAGCAACCATTGTCAAGCACCTTAGCAACCAAAATCCAAAGAGGGATATCTTCCATTCTGAATGTCATACAGGCATGGGAGTTGGTTTATATCATTCATACTGACAAGCAGCCTTTGGATATTCATGATTGGCAGCTGCCAAGCCACTCCATAGCAACCAAACAGAGTACCCTAGCAACCATTTTCAAGACCTATATCTCTGCATCAAAACATCGTATAGAGATGGGGGTTTGTTTATACATTCACATTGACTTTGGAGCCTCATGATTGGCAGATGCCAAGCCACTCCCTAGCAACCAAACAGAGTACCCTAGCAACCATTTTGCAATACCTATATCTCTGCATCAAAACATCGTATAGAGATGGGGGTTGGATCTTTTTACTCATGCTAGCAAACAGGACTTGCTACATGCTACACATGCTAGCAGTGAATAGCTATATGCTAATATTGATTAGCTAAGTGCTAAATCATGCCATGAACATTATAAAAACTCTATAGTAACCATCTGTGAACACTACCAACCACCTAGTAACACCATAACAACCACCCAGAATACCATAGCAACCACCCAGAATACCCTAGCAACCACCTAGAAACACCATAGCAACCAGCCAGAACACCCTTGCAACCACATAGCAACCGCCTAGCAACACCCTAGCAACCACCTAGCAACACCCTAGCAACACCCTAGCAACCACCTAGCAACACCCTAGCAACACCCTAGCAACCACCTAGCAACATCCTAGCAACCACCCAGAACACCCTAGCAACCACCTAGCAACACCCTAGCAACCACCAAGAACACCCTAGCAACTGACTAGCAACACCCTAGCAACCACATAGAACACCTTAGCAACCACCTAGCAACACCCTAGCAACCACTCAGAGCACCTTAGCAACCACCCATAATACCCTAGCAACCGCATAGCAACACCATAGCAACCACCCAGAACACCCTAGCAACCGCCTAGCAACCGCCTAGCAACACCCTAGCAACCGGGTGGTGAGTTTTGCCACTGCAAGCACCACTTCACATTTTCTTCTGGAAATGTACATTCTAGTTAGTGGTGCTTGCTGAAAGCAAGGCAACACTATTACTATTGTGTTTTTTGAGTCGGCCGAAAATTTCGGCACGCTACTCCTCCCGCGGTTTTTGTCACAGACCCATGAATGAGGTCTCAAAACGTGCGGATTATTCGGGAATGGTGTGCTATGACTTTTCTAAGCGATCGGGGGTACGGTGTTCGCCCCAGGGGCGAACGAATTTCCAAAAAATCCCATAGACTTAACATTGCGACAAACTTTGACGAGTCATAGCTCTGAGCTCGGATTTCACAGAAGCCTGCGATTTACCACATTTGAAGAGGCTGACAGGCTCTGTAAGAAAATACCTCACAATGGGGTAAAAGTTGCACCCCTGGGGGGCAGGAGCTCCCCAAATTTTCCCCATAGACCCCAATGTTATTTATTATTTTTATTTTTTTTCTTCCACACAAATTTCGGCGCCCTACTCCTCCCGCAGTTTTTGTCACAGACCCATGGGTGAGGTGTCAAAACGTGTGGATTATTCGGGAATGGTGTGCTATGACTTTTCTAAGGGATCGGGGGTACGATGTTTGCCCCAGGGGCGAAAAACAGCCAAAAAAAATCCCATAGACTTAACATGGCGAAAAACTTTGACGAGTCATAGCTCTGAGATAAGATTTCGCAGAAACTTCAAATTTACCACATTTGAAGAGGCTGACAGGCTCTTTAAGAAAATACCTCACAATGGGGTAAAAGTTGCACCGCTGGGGGGCAGGAGCTCCCCAAATCAATTTTCCATTCAAAATTTCTAGTATAGTATTATACTATTCCAGGAAAAAGTTTGGCGCACTCCTACATCCACAGTTTTTGTCACAGACACATAAATGAGGCATCAAATCGTGCGGCCTATTGAGGAGAATTGTCATATCACTTTTTTAAGAGATCGGGGGTACGGTGTTCGCCCCAGGGGCGAACGAATTTCCAAAAAATCCCATAGACTTAACATTGCGACAAACTTTGACGACTCATAGCTCCGAACAACGATTTCGGAAAAACGTGTGATTTGCCACATTTGAAGAGGCTGGCAGGCTCTTTAAGAATATACCTCACAATGGGGTAAAAGTTGCACCCCTGGGGGGCAGGAGCCGCCCAAAGTTTCCCCCATTGACTTACTATGGTGAAGGATGTCCCATCAAATGCATGTGTTTTTCCTACTATGGTAAATTGCATAGGGATTTTGTATTGAACATAGCTCTGGATCACAGTGTCGTAGAGACAAAGGGGCGGGCTCATTTTACTCAGATGACCAATCAGTCTCTCAGGATCATTGTGAAGCTATTAAGCCACGCCCTAGCAACCATTTAGCACACCTTAGCAACAACTCCCATAGACTTCCATTAAAAAAGATGAAAGGGATATCTCCAGATATAAGTGTCATAGAAACACGAGGGTGGTCTCTTTTGACTCGGGCCAGCAAACAGCCAATCCTGAATCACCTCAACACTTAGGCTGAATCCCAATTCACCCCTTGGCCCTACCCCTAGCCCTACCCCTTGTTTTCGAGTGTAGCCTTGGCCCTTAAAACGGAGTGACAAGGGCCAAGGGGTTGGAATATTTACCTACGAAATGGAACGACCCTTCATGAACCCAATACGTCATCAGTCGCCGGCGATGTACAGGATTTCTCCATGACAACAACTGACAATCATCAGCGCAGCTGCTCTTAACTTTGAATAAACATGATGATTATAACATCCCTTCCTCGAAATGTATGTCTTTTCTGATCGGAAAGGTAATTTATTATACCATTTCTTAATTTAAACGACTATAGTGTTATTATAAGAGTAAATAAAGTGCGTGGTGGAATCATCTGGCGCTAAATTTAAATGTTTAACAGTTTGCGATCCATCTCGCCGGTGATTTCCGATGCATTCCGTGAACTTTTCTCTTAGCCCTCCGTTTGGAGTGTGCCTCTGAAAAATCTCCGTTTCGAGGGCTATGTAGCCCTACCCCTTCGCCCTACCCCTCGATCTCAAGAAGAATCGAGACACCCTACCCCTAGACGTGAACGCGCAAAACCGAGGGGTAGGGCTAAGGGGTAGGGCCAAGGGGTGAATTGGGATTGAGCCTTACTGGTCACGCCCTGGCAACTATTGTCAAGCACCTTAGCAACCAAAATCCAAAGAGGGATATCTTCCATTCTGAATGTCACAGAGGCATAGGAGTTGCTTTATATCATTCAAACTGGCAAGCAGCCTTTGGAGATTCATGATTGGCAGCTGCCATGCCACTCCCTAGCAACCAAAAAGAGTACCCTAGCAACCATTTTGCAATACCTATATCTCTGCATCAAAACATCGTATAGAGATAGGGGTTGGTTTATACATTCACATTGACTTTGGAGCTTCATGATTGGCAGCTGCCAAGCCACTCCCTAGCAACCAAAAAGATTACCCTAGCAACCGTTTTGCAAGACCTATATCTCTGAATCAAAACATTGTATAGAGGTGGGGGTTGGATCTTTTTACTCATGCTAGCAAACAGGACTTGCTACATGCTACACATGCTAGCAGTGAATAGCTTCATGCTAATATTGATTAGCTAAGTGCTAAATCATGCCATGAACATTATAAAAACTCTATAGTAACCATCTGTGAACACTACCAACCACCTAGTAACACCATATCAACCACCCAGAATACCATAGCAACCACCCAGAATACCCTAGCAACCACCTAGAAACACCATGGTAACCACCCAGAACACCCTAGCAACTGCCTAGCAACCACCCACAATACCCTAGCAACCGCGTAACAACTGCCTAGCAACCACCCAGAACACCCTAGCAACACCATAGCAACCATCCAAAACACCCTAGCAACCACCTAGCAACACAATAGCAACCACTCAGAACACCCTAGCAACTGCCTAGCAACACCCCAGCAACCACCCATAATACCCTAGCAACTGCCTAGCAACACCCTAGCAACCACCTACCAACACCCTAGCAACCACCCAGAACACCCTAGCAACCGCCTAGCAACACCCTAGCAACAATCCAGAACACCTTAGCAACACCCTAGCAACCACATAGCAACCACCCAGAGCACCCTAGCAACTAACTATTAACACCCTAGCAACCACCCAGAACACCCTAGCAACACCATAGCAACCGCCTAGCAACCGCCTAGCAATCACCCAAAACACCCTAGCAACCACCTAGCAACCACCCAGAACACCCTAGCAACTGCCTAGCAACACCCTAGCAACCATCCAGGACACCATAGCAACCACCTAGCAACACCCTAGCAACCACCAGGAACACCCTAGCAACTACATAGACACCCTAGCAACCACCCAGAACACCCTAGCAACCACCTAGCAACACCCTAGCAACCACCCAGAATACCCTAGCAACCGCCTAGCAACACCATAGCAACCACCTGGAACACCCTAGCAACTGTCTAGCAACACCCTAGCAACCACCCAGAACACCCTAGCAACCGCCTAGCAACCACCCAGAACCGCCTAGCAACCGCCTAGCAACCACCCAGAACACCCTAGCAACTGCCTAGCAACCACCCACAACACCCTAGCAACCGCCTAACAACTGCCTAGCAACCACCCAGAACACCCTAGCAACCGCCTAGCAACCGCCTAGCAACCACCCAGAACACCATAGAAACCGCATAACAACCGCCTAGCAACCACCCAGAACACCTTAGCAACTGCCTAGCAACACCCTAGCAACCACCTAGCAACACCCCAGAAACAACCTAGCAACCACCTAGCAACCACCCAGTACACCATAGCAACCACTTAGCAACCACCCCGAAACCCATAGCAACCACCTAGCAACACCCTAGCAACCACCCAGAACACCCTAGCAACTGCCTAGCAACACCCTAGCAATCACCCAGAACACCTTAGCAACCACCTAGCAACACCCTAGCAACCATCCAGAATACCCTAGCAACCGCCTAGCAACACCCTAGCAACCACCTAGCAACACCCTAGCAACCACCTACACACCCTAGCAACCGCCTAGCAACACCCTAGCAACCATCCAGAACACCTTAGCAACCACCTAGCAACACCCTAGCAACCATCCAGAATACCCTAGCAACCACCTAGCAACACCTTAGCAACCACCTAGCAACACCCTAGCAACCACCTAGACACCCTAGCAACCGCCTAGCAACACCCTAGCAACCATCCAGAACACCCTAGCAACCGCCTAGCAACACCCTAGCAACCATCCAGAACACCCTAGCAACTGCCTAGCAACACCCTAGCAACCACCTAGCAACACCCTAGCAACCACCCTAGCAACCACTTAGAACACCCTAGCAACCACCTAGCAGCACCCTAGCAACCACCCAGAACACCCTAGCAACCGGGTGGTGAGTTTTGCCACTGCAAGCACCACTTCACATTTTCTTCTGGAAATGTACATTCTAGTGTTGTGATTACTATTCTCCTAGACAAAACTTTGGCATGCTACTCCTCCCACATTTTTTGTCGTAGATCCACGGATGAGGTGTCAAATCGACCGGCTTATTGAGGAGAGGTGTGCTATGACTTTTCTAAGAGATCGGGTGTACGATGTTCGTCTGGCGGGTGATAAATAAGACGAAAAAATTCCCATAGACTTAACATTGGCAGAAAGTTTGTGAGATCATATCTTTTGACCAGAAGGTCACAGAGACTTGGGGTTGGTCTCTTTTGACTCGGCCTATCATGCCACCACCAAATAGTGACATAATAACTTCATATTCACACCCTATCAACAACTTAGGGCACCCTAGCAACCATAAAACAACATATTCAAGCTATATCTCAGCTCCAGAAAATAGAAGAAACATGGAGTTTTGCCTTTTTGACTTAGACTCTCAACTACTCTTTAAATATTTTCTCATAAACTGTATAAGCAAACCATAGCAACCACATAAGGTACCATAGTAACCATACAAACACATGAATAAGCCATATCTCAGCACCAGAACATCGTACAGGCATGGTTGTTGGCTTGTATGGAATTCTGTACCACACTCTAGCAACCGGGTGGTGAGTTTTGCCACTGCAAGCACCACTTCACATTTTCTTCTGGAAATGTACATTCTAGTTAGTGGTGCTTGCAAAGCAACACTATTGTTATCCTCCATACTTATTATTTTCTTTTTTTTTTTTCTTCCACACAAATTTCGGCGCGCTACTCCTCCCGCAGTTTTTGTCACAGACCCATGAATGAGGTGTCAAAACGTGCGGCCTGTTCGGGAATGGTGTGCTATGACTTTTCTAAGCGATCGGGGGTACGATGGTCGCCCCAGGGGCGAAAAACGGCCGAAAAAAATCCCATAGACTTAACATTGCGTCAAACTTTGACGAGTCGTAGCTCAGAACGAGGATTTCGCAGAAACGTGTAATTTACCACATTTGAAGAGGCTGACAGACTCTGTAAGAACATACCACACAATGGGGTAAAATTTGCACCCCTGGGGGGCAGGAGGGGCCCAAAGTTTCCCCATTGACTTACTATGGTGAAGGACGTCCCATCAAATGCATGTGTTTTTCCTACTATGGTAAATTGCATAGGGATTTTGTATTGAACATAGCTCTGGATCAGTGTCGTAGAGACAAAGGGGCGGGCTCATTTTACTCAGACGGCCAATCAGTCTCTCAGGATCACTGTGAAGCTATAAAGCCACGCCCTAGCAACCATTTAGCACACCTTAGCAACAACTCCCATAGACTTCCATTAAAAAAGATCAAAGGGATATCTCAGGGTATAAGTGTCATAGAAATATAAGGGTGGGCTCGTTTGACTTGGGCCAGCAAACAGCCAATCCTGAATCACCTCAACACTTACTGGCAACGCCCTAGCAACCATTATCAAGCACCTTAGCAACCAAAATCCAAAGAGGGATATCTTCCATTCTGAATGTCATACAGGCATGGGAGTTGGTTTATATCATTCATACTGACAAGCAGCCTTTGGAATTTCATAATTGGCAGCTACCAAGCCACTCCCTAGCAACCAAACAGAGTACCCTAGCAACCATTTTTCAAGACGTATATCTCTGCATCAAAACATCGTAACGAGATGGGGGTTGGTTTATGCATTCACATTGACTTTGAAGCTTCATGATTGGCAGCTGCCAAGCCACTCCCTAGCAACCAAACAGATTACCCTAGCAACCGTTTTGCAAGACCTATATCTCTGCATCAAAACATCGTAAACAGATGGGGGTTGGATCTTTTTAATCATGCTAGCAAACAGGACTTGCTACATGCTACACATGCTAGCAGTGAATAGCTACATGCTAATATTGATTAGCTAAGTGCTAAATCATGCCATGAACATTATAAAAACTCTATGGTAACCATCTGTGAAAACTACCAACCACCTAGCAACACAATAGCAACCACCCAGAACACCCTAGCAACACCCTAGCAACCATCCAGAACACCCTAGCAACCGCCTAGCGACACCATAGCAACCACCCAGAACACCCTAGCAACTGCCTAGCAACACCCTAGCAACCATTCAGAACACCCTAGCAACTGCCTAGCAACACCCTAGCAACCACCCAGAACACCCTAGCAACCACCTAGCAACACCCTAGCAACCACCCAGAACACCATAGCAACCAGCCACAACACCCTAGCAACCGCCTAGCAACCGCCTAGCAACCACTCAGAACACCCTAGCAACCGCCTAGCAACACCCTAGCAACCACCCATAACACCCTAGCAACACCCTAGCAACCACCTAGCAACACCCTAGCAACCGCCTAGCAACCGCCTAGAAACCACCCATAACACCCTAGTAACCGCCTAGCAACCGCCTAGAAACCACCCATAACACCCTAGCAACCGCCTAGCAACACCATAGCAACCACCCAGAACATCATAGTAACGGCCTAGCAACACCATAGCAACCATCCAGAACACCCTAGCAACCACCTAGCAACACCCTAGCAACCACCCAGAACACCATAACAACTGCCTAGCAACACCCTAGCAACCACCCAGAATACCCTAGCAACCGCCTAACAACACCCTAACAACCGCCTACCAACACCCTAGCAACCACCTAGCAACAACCTAGCAACCACCTAGACACCCTAGCAACCGCCTAGCAACACCCTACAAACCATCCAGAACACCTTAGCAACACCCTGGCAACCACCTAGCAACACCCTAGCAACCACCCAGAACAACCTAGCAACACCCTAGCAACCACCTAGCAACACTCTAGCAACCACCAAGCAACCACCCAGAACACCCTAGCAACCACCTAGCAACACCCTAGCAACCACCTAGCAACCACCAAGAACACCCTAGTAACCGCGTAGCAACACCATAGCAACCACAGAGAACACCTTAGCAACCACCTAGCAACACCTTAGCAACCACTCAGAGTACCTTAGCACCCACCCATAATACCATAGCAGCCGCATAGCAACACCATAGCAACCACCAAGAATACCCTAACAACCGCCTAGCAACCACCCAGAACACCGTAGCAACCACCCAGAACACCCTAGCAACCGGGTGGTGAGTTTTGCCACTGCAAGCACCACTTCACATTTTCTTCTGGAAATGTACATTCTAGTTATTATTATTATTCTTCCGGACAAAATTTCGGCACGCTACTCCTCCCGCAGTTTTTGTCACAGACCCATGAATGAGTTGTCAAAACGTGCGGCCTGTTCGGGAATGGTGTGCTATGACTTTTCTAAGCAATCGGGGGTACGATGGTCGCCCCAGGGGCGAAAAACGGCCCAAAAAATCCCATTGACTTAACATTACGACAAATTTTGGCGACTCATAGCTCTGAGCGAGGATTTCGCAGAAACCTGCGATTTACCACATTTGAAGAGGCTGACAGGCTCTTTAAGAAAATACCTCACAATGGTGTAAAAGTTGCACCCCTGGGGGGCAGGAGCTCCCCAAATTTTTTTCCCATTCAAAATTTCTAGTATAGCATTATACTATTCCAGGAAAAATTTTGGCGCCCTCCTACGTCCACAGTTTTTGTCAGAGACACATAAATGAGGCATCGAATCGTGCGGCCTATTGAGGAGAATTGTCATATCACTTTTTTAAGAGATCGGGGGTACGGTGTTCGCCCCAGGGGCGAACGAATTTCCAAAAAATCCCATAGACTTAACATTGCGACAAACTTTGACGAGTCATAGCTCCGAACAACAATTTCGGAAAAACGTGTGATTTGCCACATTTGAAGAGGCTGGCAGGCTCTGTAAGAATATACCTCACAATGGGGTAAAAGTTGCACCCCTGGGGGGCAGGAGCTGCCCAAAGTTTCCCCCATTGACTTACTATGGTGAAGGACGTCCCATCAAATGCATGTGTTTTTCCTACTATGGTAAATTGCATAGGGATTTTGTATTGAACATAGCTCTGGATCACAGTGTCGTAGAGACAAAGGGGCGGGCTCATTTTACTCAGACAGCCAATCAGTCTCTCAGGATCATTGTGAAGCTATTAATCCACGCCCTAGCAACCATTTAGCACTCCTTAGCAACAACTCCCATAGACTTCCATTAAAAAAGATGAAAGGGATATCTCAGGATATAAGTGTCATAGAAACATGAGGGTGGGCTCGTTTGACTCGGGCCAGCAAACAGCCAATCCTGAATCACCTCTACACTTACTGGTCACGCCCTAGCAACCAATGTCAAGCACCTTAGCAACCAAAATTCAAAGAGGGATATCTTCCATTCTGAATGTCATACAGGCATGGAAGTTGGTTTATATCATTTATACTGACTAGCAGCCTTTGGTGTTTCACGATTGGCAGCTGCCAAGCCACTCCCTAGCAACCAAACAGAGTACCCTAGCAACCATTTTGCAAGACCTATAACTCTGCATCAAAACATCATATAGAGATGGGGGTTGGTTTATACATTCACATTGACTTTGGAGCTTCATGATTGGCAGCTGCCAAGCCACTCCCTAGCAACCAAACAGATTACCCTAGCAACCGTTTTGCAAGACCTATATCTCTGAATCAAAACATCGGATAGAAATGGGGGTTGTATCTTTTTACTCATGCTAGCAAACAGGACTTGCTACATGCTACACATGCTAGCAGTGAATAGCTACATGCTAATATTGATTAGCTAAGTGCTAAATCATGCCATGAACATTATAAAACTCTATAGTAACCATCTGTGAACACTACCAACCACCTAGTAACACCATAGCAACCTCCCAGAATACCATAGCAACCACCCAGAATACCCTAGCAACCACCTAGCAACACCATAGCAACCATCCAGAACACCCTAACAACCGCCTAGCAACCACCCAGGAAACCCTAGCAACCACCTAGCAACCGCCTAGCAACCACCCAGAACACCCTAGCAACCGCCTAGCAACCACTCAAAACACCCTAGCAACCGCCTAGCAACACCATAGCAACCACCCAGAACACCCTAGCAACTGCCTAGCAACACCATAGCAACCATCTAGAACACCCTAGCAACCACCTAGCAACACCCTAGCAACCACCCAGAACACCCTAGCAACTGCCTAGCAACACCCTAGCAACCACCCAGAACACCCTAGCAACCACCTAGCAACACCCTAGCAACCACCCAGAATACCCTAGCAACCGCCTAGCAACATCCTAGCAACCACCTAGCAACGCCCTAGCAACCACCTAGACAACCTAGCAACCGTCTAGCGACCACCCACAACACCCTAGCAACCGCCTAACAACTGCCTAGCAACCACCCAGAACACCCTAGCAACCTCATAGCAACCACCTAGCAACCACCCAGAACACCCTAGCAACAACCTAGCAACCCCCCAGAACACCCTAGCAACCACATAGCAGCACCCTAGCAACCACCCAGAACACCCTAGCAACCGGGTGGTGAGTTTTGCCACTGCAAGCACCACTTCACATTTTCTTCTGGAAATGTACATTCTAGTTAGTGGTGCTTGCAAAGCAACACTATTGTTATCCTCCATACTTATTATTTTCTTTTTTTTTTTTCTTCCACACAAATTTCGGCGCGCTACTCCTCCCGCAGTTTTTGTCACAGACCCATGAATGAGGTGTCAAAACGTGCGGCCTGTTCGGGAATGGTGTGCTATGACTTTTCTAAGCGATCGGGGGTACGATGGTCGCCCCAGGGGCGAAAAACGGCCGAAAAAAATCCCATAGACTTAACATTGCGTCAAACTTTGACGAGTCGTAGCTCAGAACGAGGATTTCGCAGAAACGTGTAATTTACCACATTTGAAGAGGCTGACAGACTCTGTAAGAACATACCACACAATGGGGTAAAAGTTGCACCCCTGGGGGGCAGGAGGGGCCCAAAGTTTCCCCATTGACTTACTATGGTGAAGGACGTCCCATCAAATGCATGTGTTTTTCCTACTATGGTAAATTGCATAGGGATTTTGTATTGAACATAGCTCTGGATCACAGTGTCGTAGAGACAAAGGGGCGGGCTCATTTTACTCAGACGGCCAATCAGTCTCTCAGGATCACTGTGAAGCTATAAAGCCACGCCCTAGCAACCATTTAGCACACCTTAGCAACAACTCCCATAGACTTCCATTAAAAAAGATCAAAGGGATATCTCAGGGTATAAGTGTCATAGAAATATAAGGGTGGGCTCGTTTGACTTGGGCCAGCAAACAGCCAATCCTGAATCACCTCAACACTTACTGGCAACGCCCTAGCAACCATTATCAAGCACCTTAGCAACCAAAATCCAAAGAGGGATATCTTCCATTCTGAATGTCATACAGGCATGGGAGTTGGTTTATATCATTCATACTGACAAGCAGCCTTTGGAATTTCATAATTGGCAGCTACCAAGCCACTCCCTAGCAACCAAACAGAGTACCCTAGCAACCATTTTTCAAGACGTATATCTCTGCATCAAAACATCGTAACAAGATGGGGGTTGGTTTATGCATTCACATTGACTTTGAAGCTTCATGATTGGCAACTGCCAAGCCACTCCCTAGCAACCAAACAGATTACCCTAGCAACCGTTTTGCAAGACCTATATCTCTGCATCAAAACATCGTAAATAGATGGGGGTTGGATCTTTTTAATCATGCTAGCAAACAGGACTTGCTACATGCTACACATGCTAGCAGTGAATAGCTACATGCTAATATTGATTAGCTAAGTGCTAAATCATGCCATGAACATTATAAAAACTCTATGGTAACCATCTGTGAAAACTACCAACCACCTAGCAACACAATAGCAACCACCCAGAACACCCTAGCAACACCCTAGCAACCATCCAGAACACCCTAGCAACCGCCTAGCGACACCATAGCAACCACCCAGAACACCCTAGCAACTGCCTAGCAACACCCTAGCAACCATCCAGAACACCCTAGCAACTGCCTAGCAACACCCTAGCAACCACCCAGAACACCCTAGCAACCACCTAGCAACACCCTAGCAACCACACAGAACACCATAGCAACCAGCCAGAACACCCTAGCAACCGCCTAGCAACCGCCTAGCAACCACTCAGAACACCCTAGCAACCGCCTAGCAACACCCTAGCAACCACCCATAACACCCTAGCAACACCCTAGCAACCACCTAGCAACACCCTAGCAACCGCCTAGCAACCGCCTAGAAACCACCCATAACACCCTAGCAACCGCCTAGCAACCGCCTAGAAACCACCCATAACACCCTAGCAACCGCCTAGCAACACCATAGCAACCACCCAGAACATCATAGTAACGGCCTAGCAACACCATAGCAACCATCCAGAACACCCTAGCAACCACCTAGCAACACCCTAGCAACCACCCAGAACACCATAGCAACTGCCTAGCAACACCCTAGCAA
Source organism: Cyprinella venusta (assembly GCA_038021265.1). Taxonomy (NCBI): domain Eukaryota; kingdom Metazoa; phylum Chordata; class Actinopteri; order Cypriniformes; family Leuciscidae; genus Cyprinella; species Cyprinella venusta. Next base: position 21,585,643 of record CM075872.1, on the reverse strand, counting down.
CCACCCAGAATACCCTAGCAACCGCCTAACAACACCCTAACAACCGCCTACCAACACCCTAGCAACCACCTAGCAACAACCTAGCAACCACCTAGACACCCTAGCAACCGCCTAGCAACACCCTACAAACCATCCAGAACACCTTAGCAACACCCTGGCAACCACCTAGCAACACCCTAGCAACCACCCAGAACAACCTAGCAACACCCTAGCAACCACCTAGCAACACTCTAGCAACCACCAAGCAACCACCCAGAACACCCTAGCAACCACCTAGCAACACCCTAGCAACCACCTAGCAACCACCAAGAACACCCTAGTAACCGCGTAGCAACACCATAGCAACCACAGAGAACACCTTAGCAACCACCTAGCAACACCTTAGCAACCACTCAGAGTACCTTAGCACCCACCCATAATACCATAGCAGCCGCATAGCAACACCATAGCAACCACCAAGAATACCCTAACAACCGCCTAGCAACCACCCAGAACACCGTAGCAACCACCCAGAACACCCTAGCAACCGGGTGGTGAGTTTTGCCACTGCAAGCACCACTTCACATTTTCTTCTGGAAATGTACATTCTAGTGTTGTGATTACTATTCTCCTAGACAAAACTTTGGCACGCTACTCCTCCCGCATTTTTTGTCATAGACCCTTGAATGAGGTGTCAAATCGACCGGTTTATTGAGGAGAGGTGTGCTATGACTTTTCTAAGTGATCGGTTGTACGATGTTCGCCTGCCGGGCGATAAATCGAATGAAAAAATTCCCATAGACTTAACATTGGCAGAAAGTTTGTGAGAACATATCTTTTCACCAGAAGGTCGCAGAGACTTGGGGTTGGGCTCTTTTGACTCGGCCTATCATGCCGCCAACAAATTTTGACATAATAACTTCATATTCGTGCCCTAGCAACCACTTAGGGCAGCCTAGCAACCATAAAACAACATAATCAAGCCATATCTCAGCTCCAGAAAATAGAAGAAACATGGAGTTTGCCTTTTTTTTACTTAGGCTGTCGACTAGTCTTTAAATATCATCTAATACATTGTATAATCACAACATAGCAACCACATAGGGTACCCTAGCAACCCTACAAACACATGAATACGCCATATCTCAGCACCAGAATGTCGCACAGGCATGGTTGTTGGCTTGTATAGAATTCTGTACCACACTCTAGCAACCGGGTGGTGAGTTTTGCCACTGCAAGCACCACTTCACATTTTCTTCTGGAAATGTACATTCTAGTTAGTGGTGCTTGCAAAGCAACACTATTACTATTGTGTTTTTTGGGTCGGCCAAAAATTTCGGCACGCTACTCCTCCCGCAGTTTTTGTCACAGACCCATGAATGAGGTCTCAAAACGTGTGGATTATTCGGGAATGGTGTGCTATGACTTTTCTAAGCGATCGGGGGTACGATGTTCGCCCCAGGGGCGAACGAATTTCCAAAAAATCCCATAGACTTAACATTGCGACAAACTTTGACGAGTCATAGCTCTGAGCTCGGATTTCACAGAAGCCTGCAATTTACCACGTTTGAAGAGGCTGACAGGCTCTGTAAGAACATACCTCAGAAGGGGGTAAAAGTTGCACCCCTGGGGGGCAGGAGCTGCCCAAATGTTCCCCATTGACCCCCATTGGTTTATTATTCTTATTCTTCTTCCGGACACTTTTTCGGCACGCTACTCCTCCCGCAGTTTTTGTCACAGACCCATGAATGAGGTCTCAAAACGTGCGGCCTGTTCGGGAATGGTGTGCTATGACTTTTCTAAGCAATCGGGGGTACGATGGTCGCCCCAGGGGCGAAAAACGGCCCAAAAAATCCCATTGACTTAACATTACGACAAATTTTGGCGACTCATAGCTCCGAGCGAGGATTTCGCAGAAACCTGCGATTTACCACATTTGAAGAGGCTGACAGGCTCTTTAAGAAAATACCTCACAATGGGGTAAAAGTTGCACCCCTGGGGGGCAGGAGCTCCCCAAAATTTTTTCCCATTCAAAATTTCTAGTATAGCATTATACTATTCCAGGAAAATTTTTGGAGCACTCCTACGTCCACAGTTTTTGTCACAGACACATAAATGAGGCATCAAATCGTGCGGCCTATTGAGGAGAATTGTCATATCACTTTTATAAGAGATCGGGGGTACGGTGTTCGCCCCAGGGGCGAACGAATTTCCAAAAAATCCCATAGACTTAACATTGCGACAAACTTTGACGACTCATAGCTCCGAACAACGATTTCGGAAAAACTTGTGATTTGCCACATTTGAAGAGGCTGGCAGGCTCTGTAAGAATATACCTCACAATGGGGTAAAAGTTGCACCCCTGGGGGGCAGGAGCGGCCCAAAGTTTCCCCCATTGACTTACTATGGTGAAGGACGTCCCATCAAATGCATGTGTTTTTCCTACTATGGTAAATTGCATAGGGATTTTGTATTGAACATAGCTCTGGATCACAGTGTCGTAGAGACAAAGGGGCGGGCTCATTTTACTCAGACGACCAATCAGTCTCTCAGGATCATTGTGAAGCTATTAAGCCACGCCCTAGCAACCATTTAGCACACCTTAGCAACAACTCCCATAGACTTCCATTAAAAAAGATCAAAGGGATATCTCAGGATATAAGTGTCATAGAAACATGAGGGTGGGCTCGTTTGAATCGGGCCAGCAAACAGCCAATCCTGAATCACCTCTACACTTACTGGTCACGCCCTAGCAACCATTGTCAAGCACCTTAGCAACCAAAATCCAAAGAGGGATATCTTCCATTCTGAATGTCATACAGGCATGGGAGTTGGTTTATATCATTCATACTGACAAGCAGCCTTTGGATATTCATGATTGGCAGCTGCCAAGCCACTCCATAGCAACCAAACAGAGTACCCTAGCAACCATTTTCAAGACCTATATCTCTGCATCAAAACATCGTATAGAGATGGGGGTTTGTTTATACATTCACATTGACTTTGGAGCCTCATGATTGGCAGATGCCAAGCCACTCCCTAGCAACCAAACAGAGTACCCTAGCAACCATTTTGCAATACCTATATCTCTGCATCAAAACATCGTATAGAGATGGGGGTTGGATCTTTTTACTCATGCTAGCAAACAGGACTTGCTACATGCTACACATGCTAGCAGTGAATAGCTATATGCTAATATTGATTAGCTAAGTGCTAAATCATGCCATGAACATTATAAAAACTCTATAGTAACCATCTGTGAACACTACCAACCACCTAGTAACACCATAACAACCACCCAGAATACCATAGCAACCACCCAGAATACCCTAGCAACCACCTAGAAACACCATAGCAACCAGCCAGAACACCCTTGCAACCACATAGCAACCGCCTAGCAACACCCTAGCAACCACCTAGCAACACCCTAGCAACACCCTAGCAACCACCTAGCAACACCCTAGCAACACCCTAGCAACCACCTAGCAACATCCTAGCAACCACCCAGAACACCCTAGCAACCACCTAGCAACACCCTAGCAACCACCAAGAACACCCTAGCAACTGACTAGCAACACCCTAGCAACCACATAGAACACCTTAGCAACCACCTAGCAACACCCTAGCAACCACTCAGAGCACCTTAGCAACCACCCATAATACCCTAGCAACCGCATAGCAACACCATAGCAACCACCCAGAACACCCTAGCAACCGCCTAGCAACCGCCTAGCAACACCCTAGCAACCGGGTGGTGAGTTTTGCCACTGCAAGCACCACTTCACATTTTCTTCTGGAAATGTACATTCTAGTTAGTGGTGCTTGCTGAAAGCAAGGCAACACTATTACTATTGTGTTTTTTGAGTCGGCCGAAAATTTCGGCACGCTACTCCTCCCGCGGTTTTTGTCACAGACCCATGAATGAGGTCTCAAAACGTGCGGATTATTCGGGAATGGTGTGCTATGACTTTTCTAAGCGATCGGGGGTACGGTGTTCGCCCCAGGGGCGAACGAATTTCCAAAAAATCCCATAGACTTAACATTGCGACAAACTTTGACGAGTCATAGCTCTGAGCTCGGATTTCACAGAAGCCTGCGATTTACCACATTTGAAGAGGCTGACAGGCTCTGTAAGAAAATACCTCACAATGGGGTAAAAGTTGCACCCCTGGGGGGCAGGAGCTCCCCAAATTTTCCCCATAGACCCCAATGTTATTTATTATTTTTATTTTTTTTCTTCCACACAAATTTCGGCGCCCTACTCCTCCCGCAGTTTTTGTCACAGACCCATGGGTGAGGTGTCAAAACGTGTGGATTATTCGGGAATGGTGTGCTATGACTTTTCTAAGGGATCGGGGGTACGATGTTTGCCCCAGGGGCGAAAAACAGCCAAAAAAAATCCCATAGACTTAACATGGCGAAAAACTTTGACGAGTCATAGCTCTGAGATAAGATTTCGCAGAAACTTCAAATTTACCACATTTGAAGAGGCTGACAGGCTCTTTAAGAAAATACCTCACAATGGGGTAAAAGTTGCACCGCTGGGGGGCAGGAGCTCCCCAAATCAATTTTCCATTCAAAATTTCTAGTATAGTATTATACTATTCCAGGAAAAAGTTTGGCGCACTCCTACATCCACAGTTTTTGTCACAGACACATAAATGAGGCATCAAATCGTGCGGCCTATTGAGGAGAATTGTCATATCACTTTTTTAAGAGATCGGGGGTACGGTGTTCGCCCCAGGGGCGAACGAATTTCCAAAAAATCCCATAGACTTAACATTGCGACAAACTTTGACGACTCATAGCTCCGAACAACGATTTCGGAAAAACGTGTGATTTGCCACATTTGAAGAGGCTGGCAGGCTCTTTAAGAATATACCTCACAATGGGGTAAAAGTTGCACCCCTGGGGGGCAGGAGCCGCCCAAAGTTTCCCCCATTGACTTACTATGGTGAAGGATGTCCCATCAAATGCATGTGTTTTTCCTACTATGGTAAATTGCATAGGGATTTTGTATTGAACATAGCTCTGGATCACAGTGTCGTAGAGACAAAGGGGCGGGCTCATTTTACTCAGATGACCAATCAGTCTCTCAGGATCATTGTGAAGCTATTAAGCCACGCCCTAGCAACCATTTAGCACACCTTAGCAACAACTCCCATAGACTTCCATTAAAAAAGATGAAAGGGATATCTCCAGATATAAGTGTCATAGAAACACGAGGGTGGTCTCTTTTGACTCGGGCCAGCAAACAGCCAATCCTGAATCACCTCAACACTTAGGCTGAATCCCAATTCACCCCTTGGCCCTACCCCTAGCCCTACCCCTTGTTTTCGAGTGTAGCCTTGGCCCTTAAAACGGAGTGACAAGGGCCAAGGGGTTGGAATATTTACCTACGAAATGGAACGACCCTTCATGAACCCAATACGTCATCAGTCGCCGGCGATGTACAGGATTTCTCCATGACAACAACTGACAATCATCAGCGCAGCTGCTCTTAACTTTGAATAAACATGATGATTATAACATCCCTTCCTCGAAATGTATGTCTTTTCTGATCGGAAAGGTAATTTATTATACCATTTCTTAATTTAAACGACTATAGTGTTATTATAAGAGTAAATAAAGTGCGTGGTGGAATCATCTGGCGCTAAATTTAAATGTTTAACAGTTTGCGATCCATCTCGCCGGTGATTTCCGATGCATTCCGTGAACTTTTCTCTTAGCCCTCCGTTTGGAGTGTGCCTCTGAAAAATCTCCGTTTCGAGGGCTATGTAGCCCTACCCCTTCGCCCTACCCCTCGATCTCAAGAAGAATCGAGACACCCTACCCCTAGACGTGAACGCGCAAAACCGAGGGGTAGGGCTAAGGGGTAGGGCCAAGGGGTGAATTGGGATTGAGCCTTACTGGTCACGCCCTGGCAACTATTGTCAAGCACCTTAGCAACCAAAATCCAAAGAGGGATATCTTCCATTCTGAATGTCACAGAGGCATAGGAGTTGCTTTATATCATTCAAACTGGCAAGCAGCCTTTGGAGATTCATGATTGGCAGCTGCCATGCCACTCCCTAGCAACCAAAAAGAGTACCCTAGCAACCATTTTGCAATACCTATATCTCTGCATCAAAACATCGTATAGAGATAGGGGTTGGTTTATACATTCACATTGACTTTGGAGCTTCATGATTGGCAGCTGCCAAGCCACTCCCTAGCAACCAAAAAGATTACCCTAGCAACCGTTTTGCAAGACCTATATCTCTGAATCAAAACATTGTATAGAGGTGGGGGTTGGATCTTTTTACTCATGCTAGCAAACAGGACTTGCTACATGCTACACATGCTAGCAGTGAATAGCTTCATGCTAATATTGATTAGCTAAGTGCTAAATCATGCCATGAACATTATAAAAACTCTATAGTAACCATCTGTGAACACTACCAACCACCTAGTAACACCATATCAACCACCCAGAATACCATAGCAACCACCCAGAATACCCTAGCAACCACCTAGAAACACCATGGTAACCACCCAGAACACCCTAGCAACTGCCTAGCAACCACCCACAATACCCTAGCAACCGCGTAACAACTGCCTAGCAACCACCCAGAACACCCTAGCAACACCATAGCAACCATCCAAAACACCCTAGCAACCACCTAGCAACACAATAGCAACCACTCAGAACACCCTAGCAACTGCCTAGCAACACCCCAGCAACCACCCATAATACCCTAGCAACTGCCTAGCAACACCCTAGCAACCACCTACCAACACCCTAGCAACCACCCAGAACACCCTAGCAACCGCCTAGCAACACCCTAGCAACAATCCAGAACACCTTAGCAACACCCTAGCAACCACATAGCAACCACCCAGAGCACCCTAGCAACTAACTATTAACACCCTAGCAACCACCCAGAACACCCTAGCAACACCATAGCAACCGCCTAGCAACCGCCTAGCAATCACCCAAAACACCCTAGCAACCACCTAGCAACCACCCAGAACACCCTAGCAACTGCCTAGCAACACCCTAGCAACCATCCAGGACACCATAGCAACCACCTAGCAACACCCTAGCAACCACCAGGAACACCCTAGCAACTACATAGACACCCTAGCAACCACCCAGAACACCCTAGCAACCACCTAGCAACACCCTAGCAACCACCCAGAATACCCTAGCAACCGCCTAGCAACACCATAGCAACCACCTGGAACACCCTAGCAACTGTCTAGCAACACCCTAGCAACCACCCAGAACACCCTAGCAACCGCCTAGCAACCACCCAGAACCGCCTAGCAACCGCCTAGCAACCACCCAGAACACCCTAGCAACTGCCTAGCAACCACCCACAACACCCTAGCAACCGCCTAACAACTGCCTAGCAACCACCCAGAACACCCTAGCAACCGCCTAGCAACCGCCTAGCAACCACCCAGAACACCATAGAAACCGCATAACAACCGCCTAGCAACCACCCAGAACACCTTAGCAACTGCCTAGCAACACCCTAGCAACCACCTAGCAACACCCCAGAAACAACCTAGCAACCACCTAGCAACCACCCAGTACACCATAGCAACCACTTAGCAACCACCCCGAAACCCATAGCAACCACCTAGCAACACCCTAGCAACCACCCAGAACACCCTAGCAACTGCCTAGCAACACCCTAGCAATCACCCAGAACACCTTAGCAACCACCTAGCAACACCCTAGCAACCATCCAGAATACCCTAGCAACCGCCTAGCAACACCCTAGCAACCACCTAGCAACACCCTAGCAACCACCTACACACCCTAGCAACCGCCTAGCAACACCCTAGCAACCATCCAGAACACCTTAGCAACCACCTAGCAACACCCTAGCAACCATCCAGAATACCCTAGCAACCACCTAGCAACACCTTAGCAACCACCTAGCAACACCCTAGCAACCACCTAGACACCCTAGCAACCGCCTAGCAACACCCTAGCAACCATCCAGAACACCCTAGCAACCGCCTAGCAACACCCTAGCAACCATCCAGAACACCCTAGCAACTGCCTAGCAACACCCTAGCAACCACCTAGCAACACCCTAGCAACCACCCTAGCAACCACTTAGAACACCCTAGCAACCACCTAGCAGCACCCTAGCAACCACCCAGAACACCCTAGCAACCGGGTGGTGAGTTTTGCCACTGCAAGCACCACTTCACATTTTCTTCTGGAAATGTACATTCTAGTGTTGTGATTACTATTCTCCTAGACAAAACTTTGGCATGCTACTCCTCCCACATTTTTTGTCGTAGATCCACGGATGAGGTGTCAAATCGACCGGCTTATTGAGGAGAGGTGTGCTATGACTTTTCTAAGAGATCGGGTGTACGATGTTCGTCTGGCGGGTGATAAATAAGACGAAAAAATTCCCATAGACTTAACATTGGCAGAAAGTTTGTGAGATCATATCTTTTGACCAGAAGGTCACAGAGACTTGGGGTTGGTCTCTTTTGACTCGGCCTATCATGCCACCACCAAATAGTGACATAATAACTTCATATTCACACCCTATCAACAACTTAGGGCACCCTAGCAACCATAAAACAACATATTCAAGCTATATCTCAGCTCCAGAAAATAGAAGAAACATGGAGTTTTGCCTTTTTGACTTAGACTCTCAACTACTCTTTAAATATTTTCTCATAAACTGTATAAGCAAACCATAGCAACCACATAAGGTACCATAGTAACCATACAAACACATGAATAAGCCATATCTCAGCACCAGAACATCGTACAGGCATGGTTGTTGGCTTGTATGGAATTCTGTACCACACTCTAGCAACCGGGTGGTGAGTTTTGCCACTGCAAGCACCACTTCACATTTTCTTCTGGAAATGTACATTCTAGTTATTATTATTCTTCTTACTCAAAATTTTCTGACTGCTACTCCTCCTAGAGCTTTAACTCTACAAACTCCAAACTCGGGTCAGACCTTCAGACTGTTCTGACTCGAGTTGCTATATCTTTTTAGACTGATTCGACTTTCAGATTTCTTAAAAATTAATATTAAAAATCATAAAAATCCCATTGACTTTCATTGCAGCATGGTCAAATTGAGCCAAGACTACGGTGGCCCAATAGCGTACCACAAAAACTCAAATCTAAATTCCCTGAAGTCCTAGACTCAATTAAACTACCATTCTATATGTACTAATGAACTCTATCTATCTATCTATCTATCTATCTATCTATCTATCTATCTATCTATCTATCTATCTATCTATCTATCTATCTATCTATCTATCTATCTATCTATCTATTTAATATTTCTTTCTTTCTTTCTTTCTTTCTTTCTTTCTTTCTTTCTTTCTTTCTTTCTTTCTTTCTAACTAATCTATCCATCTTTCTTTCTAACAAATCTATCCATCTTTCTTTCTAACTAATCTATCCATCTTTCTTTCTAACTAATCTATCCATCTTTCTTTCTTTCTTTCTAACTAATCTATCAATCTTTCTTTGTTAAATCTATCCATCTTTCTTTCTAACAAATCTATCGTTCTTTCTTTCTACCTATCGTTCTTTCTTTCTACCTAACTATTCTATCCATCTTACTTTCTTTCCTTCTACCTAATCTATCTATCTATCTATCTATCTATCTATCTATCTATCTATCTATCTATCTATCTATCTATCTATCTATCTATCTATCTATCTATCTATCTATCTATCTATCTACTTAATCTTTCTTTCTAATCTATCCATCTTTCTTCCTTTCTTTCTCTTTTCTTTTCCTTTCTTTCTTTCTTTCTTTCTTTCTTTCTTTCTTTCTTTCTTTCTTTCTTTCTTTCTTTCTTTCTTTCTTTCTTTCTTTCTCTCTTTCTCTCTCTCTTCTTTCTTGCTTTCTTTCTTTCTTTCTTTCTTTCTTTCTTTCTTTCTTTCTTTCTTTCTTTCTTTCTTTCTTTCTTTCTACCTAACTAATCTATCCATCTTTCTTTCTAACTAATCTATCCATCTTTCTTTCTAACTAATCTATCCATCTTTCTTTCTAACTAATCTATCAATCTTTCTTTCTAAATAATCTGTCCATCTTTCATTATATCAAATCTATCCATCTTTCTTTCTAACAAATCTATCCATCTTTTTTCTAACAAATCTATCCATCTTTCTTCCTTTCTCTCTCTCTCTTTCTTTCTTTCTTTCTTTCTTTCTTTCTTTCTTTCTTTCTTTCTTTCTTTCTTTCTTTCTTTCTTTCTTTCTCCTTTCTCTCTTCTTTCTTTCTTTCTTTCTTTCTTTCTTTCTTTCTTTCTTTCTTTCTTTCTTTCTTTCTTTCTTTCTTTCTTTCTTTCTCTTTCTTTCTTTCTTTCTTTCTTTCTTTCTTTCTTTCTTTCTTTCTTTCTTTCTTTCTTTCTACCTAACTAATCTATCCATCTTTCTTTCTAACTAATCTATCCATCTTTCTTTCTAACTAATCTATCCATCTTTCTTTCTTTCTTTCTTTCTTTCTTTCTTTCTTTCTTTCTTTCTTTCTTTCTTTCTTTCTTTCTTTCTTTCTACCTAACTAATCTATCCATCTTTCTTTCTAACTAATCTATCCATCTTTCTTTCTAACAAATCTATCGTTCTTTCTTTCTAACAAATCTATCCATCTTTCTTTCTAACTAATCTATCCATCTTTCTTTCTGACAAATCTATCGTTCTTTCATTCTAACAAATCTATCCATCTTTCTTTCTTTCTTTCTTTCTACCTAACTAATCTATCCATCTTTCTTCCTTTCTTTCGCTTTTCTTTCTTTCTTTCTTTCTTTCTTTCTTTCTTTCTTTCTTTCTTTCTTTCTTTCTTTCTTTCTTTCTTTCTTTCTTTCTTTCTTTCTTTCTTTCTTTCTTCCTTTCTTTTCTTTTCCTTTCTTTCTTTCTTTCTTTCTTTCTTTCTTTCTTTCTTTCTTTCTTTCTTTCTTTCTTTCTTTCTTTCTCTCTCTCTCTTCTTTCTTGCTTTCTTTCTTTCTTTCTTTCTTTCTTTCTTTCTTTCTTTCTTTCTTTCTTTCTTTCTTTCTCTTTTCTTTCTTTATTTCTTTCTTTCTACTCTATCCATCTATCTATCTTTCTTTCTTTCTTTCTTTCTTTCTTTCTTTCTTTCTTTCTTTCTAACTAATCTATCCATCCTTCTTTCGTTCTTTCTTTCTTTCTTTCATGATGCTAATTATTCTAGCTTCATGCTAATCATGTTAGCTTATTGAGCTTGATGCTAGCAACATGCTAATCATGCTAGCTTCTTGCTAAAAACATGCTAGCATGATGCTAGCAACATGCTAATCATGCTAACATGATGCTAGCTACATGTTAATCATGCTAGCATGATGCTAAAAACATGCTAGCAACATGCTAATTGTGCTAACATGATGCTAGCAACATGCTAATCATGCTAGCATGATGTTAGCTACATGCTAATCATGCTATCTTTTTGCTAAAAACATGCTAGCATGATGTTAGCTACATGCTAATCATGCTAGCTTCTTGCTAAAAACTTGCTAGCATGATGCTAGCTACATGCTAATCATGCTAGCTTCTTGTTAGCAACATGGTAATCATGCTAGCATGATGCTAGCAACATGCTAATCATGCTAGTATGATGCTAGCTACATGCTAATCATGCTAGCTTCTTGCTAAAAACATGCTAGCATGATGCTATCAACATGCTAATCATGTTAGCATGATGCTAGCAACATGCTAATCATGCTAGCATGATGCTAGCTACATGCTAATCATGCTAGCATGATGCTAAAAACATGCTAGCATTATGCTAGCAACATGCTAATTGTGCTAACATGATGCTAGCAACATGCTAATCATGCTAGTATGATGTTAGCTACATGCTAATCATGTTAGCTTCTTGCTAAAAACATGCTAGCATGATGCTATCAACATGCTAATCATGCTAGCATGATGCTAGCTACATGTTAATCATGCTAGCATGATGCTAGCTTCATGCTAATCATGTTAGCATGATGCTAGTAACATGCTAATCATGTTAGCATGATGCTAGCTATATGCTAATCATGTTAGCAACATGCTAATCATGCTAGCATGATGCTAGCTACATGCTAATCATTGCTAGCATGATGCTAGCTACATGCTAATCATGCTAGCTTCTTGCTAAAAACATGCTAGCATTATGCTAGCAACATACTAATTGTGCTAGCTTCTTGCTAAAACATGCTAGCAACATGTTAATTGTGCTAGCTTCTTGTTAAAAACATATTAGCATGTTAGCAATATGCTAATCGTGTTAGCATCATGTTAACAACATGTTATTAATGTTAGCATCATGCTAGCTACATGCTAATCATGTCAGCTTCTTGCTAAAAACATACTAGCATGATACTAACAACATGTTAATTGTGTTAACATGATGCTAGCAACATGCTAATTATGCTAGCATCATGCTAGCTACATGCAAATCATGCTAGCTTCTTGGTAAATAACACTCTAGCATGATTCTAACAACATGCTAATTGTGCTAGCATTATGGTAGCAACATGCTAATCATGTTAACATCATGCTAGCAACATGCTAATAATGCTAGCATTATGCTAATTACATGCTAATCATGCTAGCTTCTTGATAAAAACATGCTAGCATGATGCTAACAACATGCGAATTGTATTAGCTTGATGCTAGCAATATGCTAATCATGCTAGCTACGTGCTAATCATGTTAGGATCATGCTAGCTACAGGCTAATCATGATAGGTTCTTGGTAAAAACATGCTTGCATGATGTTCACAAAATGCTAATTGTGTTAGCATGATGCTAACAGCATGCTAATCATGTTAGCTACATGCTGATCATGCTGGCTTCTTGGTAAAACATGTTAGATCTATCTATCTATCTATCTATCTATCTATCTATCTATCTATCTATCTATCTATCTATCTATCTATCTATCTATCTATCTATCTATCTATCTATCTATCTATCTTTCTTTCTATCTATCTATCTATCTATCTATCTATCTATCTATCTATCTATCTATCTATCTATCTATCTATCTATCTATCTATCTATCTATCTATCTATCTATCTATCTATCTTTCTTTCTTTCTTTCTATCTATCTCTCTTTCTTTCTAACTAATCCATTTATTTAACTAATCTTTCTGTCTTTCATTGAAACTAATCTTTCTCTCTATCTATCTATTCATTCTTTCTAACTAATCAATCTTTCAAACTACCTTAAACTTCTTCAAACTCTCTGGTCTGGCTTTCTCAAGCCAACTTAAAGTTTGTGTCATCAAACTTTTTTTTCTAGTTATTATTATTAAGTTGGCTTGTGAGAGCCAACTTACTGAAATCCTATTTAAACTTATTATTATTATTATTATTATTCTTTTTCTGAGACTAAAATTTCCAACTCTATCTCCTCCTAGAGCTTTAACTCCACATACTCCAAACTCGGCACGGACACTCAAACTGTTCTGACTCGAGTTGCTATATCTTTTCAGACTGATCGGACTTACGGTTCTCCCAAAAATGACGCTCAAAGTCGGAAAAAACTCCCATTGACTTAACATTGTGGAATCTTTAGAATTTCAAACTGACCAACTGTCAAAAATTCAAATCTAAATACCTTGAAGCCCCAGACTCAATCACACTGTCATTCTATAGACTATATGAGCCATTGAGACTCATTTAAACTAATGAACTCATCTATCTATGACACTTATCTATCTAATCTTAAACTCTTAAACTCAAAATAAATCAATAAACTCTAAACTTAAACTCTTAGACTCATTTAAACTTATAAACTCTAAACTCAAAAACTCAAAATTCATAAACTCATACTCTTATAAACTTTCATAAACTGCTAAACTCTTAAATTAATAAACTCTGGCCACTTACTCATTTAAACTTATAAACTCTAAACTCATAAACTCTAAATTCACACCATAGCAACCAATTACAGCACCCTAGCAACCGCAGGCCATAGGCACGAGGCCGCAGGCCTCGTGCAATACTAAATAGTGATGATTTCTCAGATACTCGTAATTAACCACATTTGAAGAGGCTGACAGGCAGCCTTTGGAGATTCATCACTGGCACCTGCCAAGCCACTCCCTAGCAACTAAACAGACTACCCTAGCAACCATTAAGCAAGATTTGTATCTCTGCATCAGAACAACATATAGAGATGGGGGTTGGTTTAAATCATTCATACTGACAAGCAGCCTTTGGAGTTTTATGATTGGCAGCTTTCAAGCCAATCCCTAGCAACCAAACAGAGTACCCTAGCAACCATTTTTTAACAACTATATCTCAGCATCAGAACATTGTATCGCGATGGGGGTTGGGTCTTTTGACTCATGTTAGCACACAGGACTTTCAATATGCTAAACATGCTAGCTTTGAATAGCTAAATGCTAATATGGATACTTTATAGTAACCATATGTGAACACTACCAATAAACTAGCAACACCCTAGCAACCACCCAGAACACCCTAGCAACCACCTAGCAACACCATAGCAACCACCCAGAAGACCTTAGCAACCGCCTAGCAACACCATAGCAACTACCCAGAACACCCTAGCAACACCCTAGCAACCACCCAGAACACCTTACCAACTGCCTAGCAACAACCAAGAATACCCTAGCAACTGCCTAGTAACACCCTAGCAACCACTAAGAACACCCTATCAACTGCCTAGCAACACCATAGCAACCACCCAGAACACCCTAGCAACTGCCTAGCAACACCCTAGCAACCACCAATAACACCTTAGCAACTGCCTGGCAACACCCTAGCAACCACCAATAACACCTTAGCAACTGCCTAGCAACACCCTAGCAACCACAAATAACACCTTAGCAACTGCCTAGCAACACCATAGCAACCACCCAGAACACCCTAGCAACTGCCTAGCAACACCCTAGCAACCACCCAGAACACCTTAGCAACTGCCTAGCAACACCCTAGCAACCACCAATAACACCTTAGCAACTGCCTAGCAACACCCTAGCAACCACAAAGAACACCCTAGCAACTGCCTAGCAACACAATAGCAACCTCCCAGAACACCCTAGCAACTACCTAGCAACACCCTAGCAACCACCCAGATCACCCTAGCAACTGCCTAGCAACACCCTAGCAAACACCCAGAACACCTTAGCAACCACCTAGCAACACCATAGCAACCACCCAGAACACCCTAGCAACCGCCTAGCAACACCTTAGCAACCACCCAGAACACCTTAGCAACTGCCTAGCAACACCCTAGCAACCACCAAGAACACCCTAGCAACTGCCTAGCAACACCCTAGCAACCACCAAGAACACCCTAGCAACTGCCTAGCAACACCATAGTAACCACCCAGAACACCATAGCAACCGCCTAGCAACACCATAGCAACCACCATAGTAACGCTATCTATCTATCTATCTATCTATCTATCTATCTATCTATCTATCTATCTATCTATCTATATAAATTACTTTAAACTGCTTTAAACTTGAAACTACTTTAAACTAAGTTAAACTTTAAATTAATTTAAACTTTAGATTAATTTAAACTTCAAACTACTGTAAAATTCAAACTACTTTAAACTTCTTCAAACTACTTTAAACTTCTTCAAACTTTCTGTAACAAACTTTCACAAGCCAACTTAAAGTTTGTCTCGACAAACTTTTTAATCTAGTTATTATTATTCTTTTTCTGAGACTAAAATTTCCAACTCTATCTCCTCCTAGAGCTTTAACTCCACATACTCCAAACTCGGCACGGACACTCAAACTGTTCTGACTCGAGTTGCTATATCTTTTCAGACTGATCGGACTTACGGTTCTCCCAAAAATGACGCTCAAAGTCGGAAAAAACTCCCATTGACTTAACATTGTGGAATCTTTAGAATTTCAAACTGACCAACTGTCAAAAATTCAAATCTAAATACCTTGAAGCCCCAGACTCAATCAAACTGTCATTCTATACACTATATGAGCCATTGAGACTCATTTAAACTAATGAACTCATCTATCTATGACACTTATCTATCTAATCTTAAACTCTTAAACTCAAAATAAATCAATAAACTCTAAACTTAAACTCTTAGACTCATTTAAACTTATAAACTCTAAACTCATAAACTCAAAATTCATAAACTCATACTCTTATAAACTTTCATAAACTGCTAAACTCTTAAATTAATAAACTCTGGCCACTTACTCATTTAAACTTATAAACTCTAAACTCATAAACTCTAAATTCACACCATAGCAACCAATTACAGCACCCTAGCAACCGTAGGCCATAGGCACGAGGCCGCAGGCCTCGTGCAATACTAAATAGTGATGATTTCTCAGAAACTCGTAATTAACCACATTTGAAGAGGCTGACAGGCAGCCTTTGGAGATTCATCACTGGCACCTGCCAAGCCACTCCCTAGCAACTAAACAGACTACCCTAGCAACCATTAAGCAAGATTTGTATCTCTGCATCAGAACAACGTATAGAGATGGGGGTTGGTTTAAATCATTCATACTGACAAGCAGCCTTTGGAGTTTTATGATTGGCAGCTTTCAAGCCAATCCCTAGCAACCAAACAGAGTACCCTAGCAACCATTTTTTAACAACTATATCTCAGCATCAGAACATTGTATCGCGATGGGGGTTGGGTCTTTTGACTCATGTTAGCACACAGGACTTTCAATATGCTAAACATGCTAGCTGTGAATAGCTAAATGCTAATATGGATACTTTATAGTAACCATATGTGAACACTACCAACCAACTAGCAACACCCTAGCAACCACCCAGAACACCATAGCAACCACCTAGCAACACCATAGCAACCACCCAGAATACCTTAGCAACTGCCTAGCAACACCCTAGCAACCACAAAGAACACCCTAGCAACTGCCTAGCATCACCATAGCAACCACCCAGAACACCCTAGCAACCACCTAGCAACACCATAGTAACCGCACAGAACACCCTAGCAACTGCCTAGCAACACCCTAGTAACCACAAATAACACCTTAGCAACTGCCTAGCAACACCATAGCAACCACCCAGAACACCCTAGCAACTGCCTAGCAACAGCCTAGCAACCACCCAGAACACCTTAGCAACTGCCTAGCAACACCCTAGCAACCACCAATAACACCTTAGCAACTGCCTAGCAACACCATAGCAACCACAAAGAACACCCTAGCAACTGCCTTGCAACACCATAGCAACCACACAGAACACCCTAGCAACCGCCTAGCAACACCATAGCAACCACCCGGAATACCCTAGCAACTGCCTAGCAACACCATAGCAACCACCAAGAACACCATAGAAACTGCCTAGCAACACCCTAGCAACCACCCAGAACACCTTAGCAACTGCCTAGCAACACCCTAGCAAACACCAATAACACCTTAGCAACTGCCTAGCAACACCCTAGCAACCACAAAAAACACCCTAGCAACTGCCTAGCAACACCATAGCAACCACCCAGAACACCCTAGCAACCACCTAGCAACACCATAGCAACCACCCAGAACACCCTAGCAACTGCCTAGCAACACCCTAGCAACCACCCAGAACACCTTAGCAACTGCCTAGCAACTCCCTAGCAACCACCAATAAAACCTTAGCAACTGCCTAGCAACACCCTAGCAACCACAAAGAACACCCTAGCAACTGCCTAGCAACACCATAGCAACCACCATAGTAACTCTATCTATCTATCTATCTATCTATCTATCTATCTATCTATCTATCTATCTATCTATCTATCTATCTATCTATCTATCTATCTATCTATCTATCTATCTATCTATCTATCTATCTATCTATCTATCTCTTTTTAACTCTATCTATCTATCTATCTATCTATCTATCTATCTATCTATCTATCTATCTATCTATCTATCTATCTATCTATCATCTATCTATCTATCTATCTATCTATCTATCTATCTATCTATCTATCTATCTATCTATCTATCTATCTATCTATCTATCTCTTTTTAACTCTATCTATCTATCTATCTATCTATCTATCTATCTATCTATCTATCTATCTATCTATCTATCTATCTATCTATCTATCTATCTATCTATCTATCTATCTATCTATCATCTATCTATCTATCTATCTATCTATCTATCTATCTATCTATCTATCTGTATATCTATCTGTCTATCTATCTATCTATCTATCTATCTATCTATCTATCTATCTATCTATCTATCTATCTATCTATCTATCTATCTATCTATCTATCTATCTATCTATCTATCTAAATTACTTTAAACTACTTTAAACTTGAAACTACTTTAAACTAAGTTAAACTTTATTTAATTTAAACTTTAGACTAATTTAATCTTCAAACTACTTCAAACTTTCTGTAACAAACTTTCACAAGCCAACTTAAAGTTTGTCTCGACGAACTTTTTAATCTAGTTATTATTATTATTATTATTCTTTTTCTGAGACTAAAATTTCCAACTCTATCTCCTCCTAGAGCTTTAACTCCACATACTCCAAACTCGGCACGGACACTCAAACTGTTCTGACTCGAGTTGCTATATCTTTTCAGACTGATCGGACTTACGGTTCTCCCAAAAATGACGCTCAAAGTCGGAAAAAACTCCCATTGACTTAACATTGTGGAATCTTTAGAATTTCAAACTGACCAACTGTCAAAAATTCAAATCTAAATACCTTGAAGCCCCAGACTCAATCAAACTGTCATTCTATACACTATATGAGCCATTGAGACTCATTTAACTAATGAACTCATCTATCTATGACACTTATCTATCTAATCTTAAACTCTTAAACTCAAAATAAATTAATAAACTCTAAACCTGAACGCTTAGACTCATTTAAACTTATAAACTCTAAACTCAAAAACTCAAAATTCATAAACTCATACTCTTATAAACTCTCATAAACTACTAAACTCTTAAATTAATAAACTCTGGACACTTACTCATTTAAACTTACAAACTCTAAACTCATAAACTCTAAATTCACACCATAGCAACCAATTACAGCACCCTAGCAACCGTAGGCCATAGGCACGAGGCCGCAGGCCTCGTGCAATACTAAATAGTGATGATTTCTCAGAAACTCGTAATTAACCACATTTGAAGAGGCTGACAGGCAGCCTTTGGAGATTCATCACTGGCACCTGCCTAGCCACTCCCTAGCAACTAAACAGAGTACCCTAGCAACCATTAAGCAAGATTTTTATCTCTGCATCAGAACAACGTATAGAGATGGGGGTTGGTTTAAATCATTCATACTGACAAGCAGCCTTTGGAGTTTCATGATTGGCAGCTTTCAAGCCAATCCCTAGCAACCAAACAGAGTACCCTAGCAACCATTTTTTAAAAACTATATCTCAGCATCAGAACATTGTATCGCGATGGGGGTTGGGTCTTTTGACTCATGTTAGCACACAGGACTTTCAATATGCTAAACATGCTAGCTGTGAATAGCTAAATGCTAATATGGATACTTTATAGTAACCATATGTGAACACTACCAACCAACTAGCAACACCCTAGCAACCACACAGAACACCCTATCAACGACCTATCAACACCATAGCAACCACCCAGAAGACCTTAGCAACCGCCTAGCAACACCATAGCAACTACCCAGAACACCCTAGCAACACCCTAGCAACCACCCAGAACACCTTACCAACTGCCTAGCAACAACCAAGAATACCCTAGCAACTGCCTAGTAACACCCTAGCAACCACTAAGAACACCCTATCAACTGCCTAGCAACACCATAGCAACCACCCAGAACACCCTAGCAACTGCCTAGCAACACCCTAGCAACCACCAATAACACCTTAGCAACTGCCTAGCAACACCCTAGCAACCACCAATAACACCTTAGCAACTGCCTAGCAACACCCTAGCAACCACAAATAACACCTTAGCAACTGCCTAGCAACACCATAGCAACCACCCAGAACACCCTAGCAACTGCCTAGCAACACCCTAGCAACCACCCAGAACACCTTAGCAACTGCCTAGCAACACCCTAGCAACCACCAATAACACCTTAGCAACTGCCTAGCAACACCCTAGCAACCACAAAGAACACCCTAGCAACTGCCTAGCAACACAATAGCAACCTCCCAGAACACCCTAGCAACTACCTAGCAACACCCTAGCAACCACCCAGATCACCCTAGCAACTGCCTAGCAACACCCTAGCAACCACCCAGAACACCTTAGCAACCACCTAGCAACACCATAGCAACCACCCAGAACACCCTAGCAACCGCCTAGCAACACCCTAGCAACCACCCAGAACACCTTAGCAACTGCCTAGCAACACCCTAGCAACCACCAAGAACACCCTAGCAACTGCCTAGCAACACCCTAGCAACCACCAAGAACACCCTAGCAACTGCCTAGCAACACCATAGCAACCACCCAGAACACCATAGCAACCGCCTAGCAACACCATAGCAACCACCATAGTAACGCTATCTATCTATCTATCTATCTATCTATCTATCTATCTATCTATCTATCTATCTATCTATCTATCTATCTATCTATCTATATAAATTACTTTAAACTTCTTTAAACTTGAAACTACTTTAAACTAAGTTAAACTTTAAATTAATTTAAACTTTAGATTAATTTAAACTTCAAACTACTGTAAAATTCAAACTACTTTAAACTTGTTCAAACTACTTTAAACTTCTTCAAACTTTCTGTAACAAACTTTCACAAGCCAACTTAAAGTTTGTCTCGACAAACTTTTTAATCTAGTTATTATTATTCTTTTTCTTAGACTAAATTTCTGACTGCTACTCCTCCAAGAGCTTTAACTCCACATACTCCAAACTCGGCACGGACACTCAAACTGTTCTGACTCGAGTTGCTATATCTTTTCAGACTGATCGGACTTACGGTTTTCCTAAAAATGACGATCAAAGTCGGAAAAACTCCCATTGACTTAACATTGTGGAATCTTCAGAATTTCAAACTGCCCAACTGTCAAAAATTCAAATCTAAATACCTTGAAGCCCCAGACTCAATCTAACTGTCATTCTATACACTATATGAGCCATTGAGACTCATTCAAACTAATGAACTCATCTATCTATGACACTTATCTATCTAATCTTAAACTCTTAAACTCAAAATAAATCAATAAACTCTAAATTAATAAACTCTTAGACTCATTTTAACTTATAAACTCTAAACTCATAAACTCTAAATTCATAAACTCATACTCTAATAAACTCTAATAAAACTATTAAACTCATAAATTAATAAACTCTGGACACTCACTCATTTAAACTTATAAACTCATAAACTCTAAATTCACACCATAGCAACCAGTTACAGCACCCTAGCAACCGTAGGCCATAGGTACGAGGCCGTAGGCTAGCACACAGGACTTTCAATATGCTAAACATGCTAGCTGTGAATAGCTAAATGCTAATATGGGTACTTTATAGTAACCATATGTGAACATTAGCAACCAACTAGCAACAACATAGCAACCACCCAGGACACCCTAGCAACCACCTAGCAACACCATAGCAACCCCCCAGAATACCCTAGCAACCGCCTAGCAACACCATAGCAACCATCCAGAACACCCTAGCAACTACCTAGCAACCACCCAGATCACCCTAGCAACTGCCTAGCAACACCATAGCAACCACCCAGAACACCCTAGCAACTGCCTAGCAACACCATAGCAACTACCCAGAACACCCTAGCAACTGCCTAGCAACACCCTAGCAACCACCCAGAACACCTTAGCAACTGCCTAGCAACACCCTAGCAACCACCAAGAACACCCTAGCAACTGCCTAGCAACACCCTAGCAACCACCAAGAACACCCTAGCAACACCATAGCAACCACCCAGAACACCCTAGTAACTGCCTAGCAACATCCTAGCAACCACCAAGAACACCCTAGCAACTGCCTAGCAACACCCTAGCAACCACCCAGAACACCTTAGCAACTGCCTAGCAACACCCTAGAAAACACCCAGAACACCTTAGCAACTGCCTAGCAACACCCTAGCAACAACCAAGAACACCCTTGCAACTGCATAGCAACACCATAGCAACACCATAGCAACCACCCAGAACACCCAAGTAATCTATCTATCTATCTATCTATCTATCTATCTATCTATCTATCTATCTATCTATCTATCTATCTATCTATCTATCTATCTATCTATCTATCTATCTATCTATCTATCTATCTATCCATCCATCCATCCATCCATCCATCCATCCATCCATCCATCCATCCATCCATCCATCCATCCATCCATCCATCCATCCATCCAAAATAGCTCAGCAACTACTTTAAACTAGAAACTATTTTAAACTAAGTTAAACTTTAAATTATTTTAAACTTTAGACTAATTTAAACTTCAAACTACTTTAAACTTCTTCAAACTACTTTAAACTTCTTCAAACTTTCTGTTACAAACTTTCACAAGCCAACTTAAAGTTTGTCTCGACGAACTTTTTAATCTAGTTGGTTCTTGCAGTTTTGTCTTATGTGCACATAGAAAGTTGAAACTTTCTCTCTCACTCTTCCCAACTCACTCTCTTTCCCTTTTCGCGATTGTATGAATGTGTGTGTGCGCGATTTTGTTTAGACTTTAGATTTGTGTTTAGGATAACTATTAAAGTCATATATTTGAAAAGATAATTGCCTTGGTGTTGTGTTTGCACATTTAATGTCTTGTACTGTTCGATCTAAAGTTACCTTGCTAAGAGGAATTACGGCACGTTCAAATGAACTCTAAACGAGTCATTTGCTCGGTTCAGTGATTCGGTTCCATAGATTCATTGCAAATCAATGAATCTTTCCCTTTGAGCTAAATTGGCCGTTCCGGCCCCCTTAATACATTTTATGTATATTATTAAATGTTGCATTTGCTACACCTCCATTCATCAAGGGATCTCCTTCAACTAGCAGCTCCTTCCAGGCCCAAGCCTTGGTGCTTCATTATTGGGAGTCCTTTTTCGGTTCCGAAAGCATCCAGTTGCTATCAGCGGGGACATACGTGCTATGTTTCACCAAGTAAGGCTCCTGCCAGTGGACAAACCTCTTCTGAGATTCATCTGGCGAAACATGTGGAAGGGAGATCAGCCTGATATCTACCAGTGGGAAGTCTTGCCTTTCGGAACAACCTGCAGCCCATGCTGTGCGACCTTCGCACTGCAGAAGCATGTCAGAGACCACCAGGCAGGTGACGAAGCAGTGAGACAGTCCATAGAACAGAGCTTCTATGTGGACAACTGTCTACAGAGTCTTCCCACTGTGGAACAAGCCAAGCAGTTAGTCGACAAGATGAGATCCTTTCTTGCCTCTGGAGGGTTCAAAATACGACAGTGGGCCAGCAATGTCCCCTCAGTGGTCGACCACTTACCAGCGGATGCCAAATCCCAGAGTATAGAACTATGGCTGCAGAAGAATTATTCCGACCCTCAGGAGCCATCTCTTGGTCTGATGTGGTACTGCCTCAATGATTGTCTGGGTTACAGACACCATCCGACGACAGAGTGTCTCCCGACAATGAGACACATCTACAAAGTCCTGGCATCCCAATGTGACCTTTTAGGGTTCATCAACCCCTTCAACACCAGGGCTAAAGTTTTAGTCCAAAAGCTCTGGGCTAAACCAAGAAGTTGGGATGACCCAAACCTTCCTACAGATCTCCTTGAAAGCTGGAGAGCGTGGGAACATGAGTTACTTAACCTTGCTAAGGTTGTGTTTCCCCGTTGTCACATTCCTTCACGTTTCAAGGACAAGGCATCCCGATTCAGCTTGCACATTTTCTGTGATGCAGCCGTGGTGGCATATGGAGTAGTAGCGTACCTGCTTATCGATCAACAGGGTGAAGTCCACACTTCCTTTGTGATGGCCAGGTCAAGGGTAGCTCCGAAGCGACAATTGACAATGCCGCGGTTGGAACTTTGTGCAGCCTTGGCGGGTGCACAGCTCGCTAAGCTTCTATTGCAAGAGCTGACCATTCAGATTGAGACGACGACACTCTGGACTGACTCAACTAACGTCTTGACCTGGATACAGTCTGAGTCCTGCCGGTATAAAGTTTTTGTCGGGACTAGAGTGGCCGAAATCCAGGAACTGACCAAACTGGATTCATGGAGATATGTGGACTCAGCAAATAACCCGGCAGATGACATCACCCGGGGGAAGACACTGGTAGAGCTGGCAAATCCCAATCGGTGGAATCATGGACCTCATTTCCTCTGTGAGTCACCAGAACAGTGGCCAGCTATACCCCCGATGGATAGTAGAGATGACTCCTCAGAAACCAGAAAGGCTGTTTTCTGTGGATTAACTGCAGACGACCAGAGTCAGCAAATGCCTGATGCAGCTCAATTCACCCCATGGAAAGCTTTGGTTAAGGCAACATATCAGTTCCTTTATGGGGGACCGACTCAGACACCGGAACTCACAGTCCTGATTATCGGAGCGCTGAAGAGTTTCTGTTAAGTCAGTCTCAGGCTGAGTCCTTTCCTCTAGAATTCAAAGCCTTGAAGGCAGGCAAACCAGTGAGCACTTCTAGTCGTCTGAACACACTGGCACTGGAGTTTGATCATGCATTAGGTCTAATACGGGTTGGAGGACGGCTCCGGAGATTGGAAGGCCTGAGTCCAACCGAGACTCATCCAGTAGTTTTGGACTCTCATCATTCTGTTACCAAGCTCCTGATCCAAGACTTTGATGAATCTTATTTCTAATCTTATTTTTTTGATGATGCTTATTTCATCCCGGCCCTGACAGAGTTTTTGCCAAACTCCGTCATTACTACTGGGTCCTGAGAGGCCGGCAAGCAGTGAAGAAACACCAGAGGGGGTGCGTTCAATGTCAGAGGTGGAGGGCTATGCCAACAGTACCCATAATGGCTGATTTACCCTTATCCCGTCTACGACTTCATCAACCACCATTCTTCTCGACGGGTGTTGACTGTTTCGGGCCCTTCACTGTGAAAGTAGGTCGCCGCTCAGAAAAAAGATGGGGTATGATCTATGTCTGAATACCCGCTGCGTACACCTTGATCTCCTCAATAGCCTGGATGCAGATGCTTTCTTACTTTCCCTGAGACGTTTCATCGCACAGCGGGGTACTCCTTCGGAAATTCTCTCTGATCAAGGGACTAATTTCAGAGGTGCTGAAACAGAACTGAGAAAAGCCTTTAGGAGTATGGAACCTCAACTGCAGGAACGACCGGCAGACCATCAGATCACATTCAAGATGAATCCTCCGGCGGCACCGCATTTTGGTGGCACATGGGAGCGTGAGATCAAATCTGTGAAGTCGGCCCTGCAGGTCGTTGTAAGAAGTCAATCCCTGCCTGAAGATCTCTTGCACACTGTGTTAGTGGAGATAGAGGGTATCCTGAATAGTAAGCCATTGGGTTATGTCTCCTCTGATGTGGCAGATGTAGACCCAGTCGCGCCTAACTTCCTCCTCATGGGGCGGCGGGACTCTTCACTAGCTCAGGTGGTTTACACTCCAGAACCTCTGTCTAAGCCCAGATGGCGCCATGCCCAGACTATAGTTGATCACTTTTGGGCGCACTATACCCGACATTACTTACCTAACCTCCAGCATCGTCTGAAGTGGTAGCGTGAGACTCAGGATCTGACTCAGGGTACGGTGGTGCTCACTGGCCCATCGGTAAGGTTGAGAGTCTTGTTCCCAGCGAAGATGGCCATATTAGGTCAGCAAAGGTCAGAATAAAGGATCGCCTATATCTTTGACCAGTGGCTAAGTTAGTTCAACTCCCAGCACTCCCAGATGATGATGAAACCGACGTTAAGAACTAAGGAATTTACATTTTCTACATTTTAGCTCTGCTAATCTGGGGGCGGCTGTACTAAATTCCTTATACTTAGATGGTAATAGGTAGTAGCCCTTTCATGTATATTAAGCTGTAGTGCACGTAAAGCGCATTCACGCGCATTCTGAGTTTAGTTTACTTTCAGTTTCCTCTCTGCCGCATCTTCGACGAGTGGTAACTGTGCGTGCATGAATGTAAGTTCATTTATTCTTATATTTAGCTGTTATCGTGATATATTAACAGTTTAATGTTGCATCTGTATATCCGATTGCTGTTATTTTGTTCATATCGTGATGAATGTGTTCTGAGGCGATGTCAGAGTAATTCCCGCGAATATGTTTAGCGCCATTTACCGCGCTGTGGACAATATAAATATATAATGTTAAATGATGCATACTGAGGTGAATATTTATGTTAACTGTATTCAGACATATTCTGATATATTTATTTGTTTATTTCAGACTAAACCACACGTTTACCATCTCAATTCTAATGTATAATGCTGGAAATGTGTACTGGCACATCTGAAGAGATAAAGAATTGAACTGTCTTCTGTCATACTTCTTGACGGAGTACCGTAGTGGACTAGCCTTCCACCTAACTTCACAAAATAGAGTCCTTTACACTGATGGTATGAAGTCCGGGTGATCTTCCTTGTCACTTTTAAAACCTACAGCAAAACGATGTAAACAAACGAATGAATATGGGAGGTTATGTCTAAATTAAATCAAGTGTTCCTAAGCAGACGCGTTTGTTTCAACACTGTATAGTTTGGCTTAAGGTAGAATGATAAGGGTAATTATATGCATGCCATTTTCTGAAACAACCTTACAGTTTTGATAACGTTAATAAAGAACACAATGTTAACGTAGCCTACCTGTGATGAAATGCCAACTGCACACATACACATGCTTCGTCTTGGGAATCCACAACTTCCCTTGATTATCCTCTCGCCTATTGCTTGTAACCATTTAGTTCTCCTTTCCGGTTCAGTGCGTTTATTGGGAATGATGTAGAACTTCAATTTATCGTTTTTTTTTTTATATTGGCAGTACAGAAAACGACACAACAACTCTTCGGCATGATTATAGCGTGTATTTTCAATGAGCACCAAGGCAATGTTTTCCTCCGCGGGCTGAATTCACATCACGTGACAGGGCGTTCCCTGAGGCGTTCCCAGACCAACCAACTGTATCTATTGCATTCCACTGTCTTATTAATTAAGATTTCAGTCACATTTATTGATATAATACTCATAAATATTAACATGCCTTGGTGTTAAACAATACTAAAACCTTATAAAAATGTTATAAAAAACCTTTAGTGGAACTAAATGTGTGAGAATAAACGCGAAACGCACGTGATCGTTGTCATGCGTTGAATCCAGCGAATCGTGGAACAGCTGTGACATCATCAGTTGGTGACGTTCTATTGAAGTATCCTTTTCAACGATATATGACACAAGTCTATAGATTGCATAGCTGCCTCTGAAATCGCATACTCTCTTGAGTAGCTTCATGACCGGTAAAAAAGTATGAATGTGTGTAGTATGAATGTAATCTGGACGTACTACATTCGTCATGTTGTCAATATCATGTGATCAACCAGCATCAGTTACACTTCACTGCCATTCCCAAATCCTCTCCTATGGCCTAATGAGATAGTAAAGTGTCCATCGTATGCACACTTCAGAATCTCACCAGAAGTAGGTCATCTGGGTACTTTTTAGCTTATTATTTTATGGGCACTGTGAATTTGGACATCTTCTATTGTCACATACTGTTTTTCACCTCCTATATAGTAGGGAATTATGTGATTTCAGGTGCAGCCCATTTGTTCCCCCCCCATTCAAATAGGTTTGCATAACACTGGCGTTTTGAATAGTGAGTGGATTCAGACTAACTTAAACAACTCTTATTGGCCATTGCGTTTAAGAAATTAACAGATATATTTGTGATTGGCTACATTGCTCAACGCTGCAAAAATAGGCTATTACCTTTGAAGCTCACCTGAGTACAACCACAAATAGAAAAAAAATGGAAAAAAGAAGAGGTGTAAGAGTGGGAAGTTTTGGAGAGGATTGAGGAAGAGAAATATTGAGAGGGAGAGGAACAGTGGAAGAGGTAGAAAGATATGAGGGGAAAGGAATAGGTGGTATTAGAGGAGATGGAGCAAGAAGAGTTGAGGATGTAGGAGAAGAAGAGCTGAGGATGTAGAAAGAGGAGAAGATGGAGGAGTAGAGGGAGAAGAGATGGATAGAGTGGAGGGAAATGGTATTAGTATGAAGAGCAAGAGAAGAGAATATAAGAAGACATCGACAAAGGGGAAGGGGAAAGCAAGATGTAAGCGAAGGGAGGAGAGGTGAAATCAGTTTCAAATGAAATCATAGCCAACCTAATTGACATTGTCAAAAATTAAGCTTTTTCCTTGAGATAATAATCCAGGATCAACATTAAGATCGTACTACTGTCAATAT
The DNA here is from genome assembly GCA_038021265.1 of Cyprinella venusta. NCBI lineage: Eukaryota > Metazoa > Chordata > Actinopteri > Cypriniformes > Leuciscidae > Cyprinella > Cyprinella venusta. The sequence continues at coordinate 21,557,323 of CM075872.1, read as the reverse complement.
CCCTGGACAACAAGTGCTGGAATCTACTGGTGTTGAGGCACACAAAGCAGTCGCACAACAGAAAGCTCGATTTTTAAACACCCTCAATGAAATCCACTTTTCAAAATTGTGTAGTTGTTTGGAACAATTTCCTATTTCACCATTCAATACTGGTGCAAGAGAGGTTTGAGCATCACACACATTTCAGGAAGGTCTTCCCTCCAGCATATTCTCTTTTCAGAAATGGACAGTAGGATTATAACCCGTACAACTATTTAAGTCTTATTCAAGCGATGGAAGAGGCCCTTGGAGAAGTAGAGGCACAAGGAAGGATCCAGCATTCACAGCTTTTTTCCTACGATCCATCCATTTTGTGAAATTGTATGCTGTGAGGTTGATAAAAATTCTTTGACTAGATATAAATTTAAGGCACAAGTTTAAAGTTCATAATTATAGATAAGAGAGAGAGAGAGAGAGAGAGAGAGAGAGAGAGAGAGAGAGAGAGAGAGAGAGGGAGAGAGAGAGAAGACAAACTTTAGATTAGGGTCAAATTCTCACTAATAACTAAGACTGTTGCCTCAGTAAACTCCTCATTACTGCTTATTAATAGTTAGTAAGGTAGTTGTTAAGTTTAGGTATAGGGTGGGATAGACATGCAGAATAAGGTATGAATATGTGCTTTATATGTACTAATACATTACCAATATGCTAGTAATATGCATGCCAATAAATAAATAATTAAAAACCAGTAGAATAGAATTGGATCCTAAACTTGCAGACATGTCAAAACCGAAATGAGAGTTCCTTTTACACGATTAGGGAACTTTGGTTTCAACATCGCCATGTTCACTATTGTTTGAGGAAATATGAAATATCACTGATCTAAATATGTAATGCAGCTTGTCTGTGTGTATGACTGCCATAGAGATTTGGAGATTTTCCATTCTGGTTTAACTAATCACAGGCTTAGTCTCAAAAGGCCACATTAAGACAATAACACTGATTGTTCACTGTAGCATTATGTTATGAGGGTTAATATGTTTTATGTATGTTTTGCGTAGATGAATATAATAAAGGAATGTTATCAGCAAATTAAAAGTTATTTTCTCGCTATTACAAAAAACCTAATGATGTTTTTTTTTTTTTTTTTTACTTTTTAAATAGGCGGATTTAATGCATGCTGACTTTGATTAATCTCTTTGTATGACTCTGCAGACCTAAACCAAACTGGTTTAACCTAACTGTTACCTAGCTAGACCTGGTTTCACCAAATGCTTATCCTCAAAAGAATGATGTGTGTATATATGCAGCCTTTAAACTTTTTCTTTCTTCGTTTTATAAAATCATAAATACTGTAAATAAGATCTGGTGTTTAAAGACTTTAGCTTAAAGTTTTCTGCATGATGTCCAATGTAACTGTAAGTCCCCCACCCTTTAATAACAGCCTCTTTGCAAAGTCTCCATTATATTGGACGAGGACCGCAATGGGAATTAGTTTTTAACTTGTATTATCCTCGACAGTTCGGATAAATGTATAATATCACTTTGATGCCATCTTGTTATGCATTTATTTTGGTTACTGCCTAATAAATCAAAATAATAATAATAATAATAATAATAATTGTGGCAAGACGAGACCAAAAAACAATCCATGCTGAAATGTGCCGCACAAACAGTTAAAAACCCAGACAGAATCTATCAAGGGCCTAAAGCCAATCTCTCGTATTTTTGTGATAATGCTGATTGTTGTAATGTGTTTATATTTAGGTCAGTAGTCTGTTTACACTTGAGATTGAATTACCTTTTAAACCTTTTTTAAAGCCTTTGTTTCCTTTTTGATTTTGCACATTTCATCCATTTGACGATATTTGTAATATGCTTTTATTTCAGCAGTCTGACTGGCAAATTATTTTTCATAGATTGTGTAATAGATTTGAAGTGGTACAAATCTATATGTATAGCCTAGATATAATTTACATTTCAACATTATTTCCCTCACAATCTTGAAGGCCCTTTCAAAGAGTCTTGTCTTTAAAAAAGGCTTCCAGTCTTCACCAACTTAAATCTACCTAGATACTGATGACATCTAAATTCCCTTCTCTCATTGGTAGATCAGTGGCAGAGGAAACTTCTTCAAACTGTTCTGTGGCTGATGTTTCACATGTAGGCCTACAATGCTCCCAATGAAACAGAAACTGAAAGCTGTAGAGCAATTTGTTTGTTTCCCCTCAAAGCTTTATTTTATTTCAATTTTCTCACCTTATTTTAATAAAAAATTAATTATTGAATGGAATCGTGGTTTGACAGTAACTTTCAATAACTCTACAAAAGTCACATTTGGCTTTTTTCAGTCAAATGTGGATATGATGTCATAATATTACTGTTCACAGCATTTGAAGAAGGTTAAGGGGAGATTTGAGGATTTTACATTCTGGTTTAACTTCCACAGGCTTGGTCTCACCAGTTCACACCAAGACAATAACACTAATTGTTTACTACTGTAGCATTATGTTACAAGGCTTGGTGAGTTTTGTAAATGTTTTGAACAAATGCACGTTGTGAGGAACTTAAAAGTTATTTTCTCACTATTACAAAAGACCTAACGATATTTGTTATGTTTTAAACATGAAGGTGATTTAACACATGCTGACTTTGATTCAGACTCTGGGGACTTTTCCAAACTGGTTTAGCCTAACTGTTACATAGCTAGACCTGGTTTCACCGCATGCTTATCCTCAAAATAATAATGTGATTGTATTTATACGTCACTGTCACATTTACAAGAAATAAACTGCACATATACAGTCACATATACAATAAATATTTTAGGCCTACCATTCAGAACATTTTGTCATACACCATTGCATAGTCAATGTCCCTATTATCACACATCAAAACTCTTAGTTATGATGATGGGCCAAGATTCAATGCATTTATTTTTTGGTTTGTTTTACACTGTGGCAGTGACTACTGGCACACATCCAAACACTGTTTGTCTTGTCTAATTGTTTCCTGGCCAAATTAGTTCATAATCCAACATTATTAGCTCTAACTATATAGACTCCATAACAACATTTTAATGGACTTACAACTTTAATTTTGCAGTTTGCTTGAAAAGATTTAAACATTTGGTCATTTCAGTTCTACTATTTTCCTGTTTACGAATGAACAACTCCAATTTACCTGCAATGACATGTATAAAAAAAAATCTACTCCCATTGGCTAGAAGCTGTCCATCTTCTCCAAACCCGTTGTGTTTATTTATTTATTTAATTTTGTGATCAACTGATCAAGTGACCTTCTACAGATTGCCCAGATTCTTCACACGGAAACATAATATATATATATATATATATATATATATATATATATATATATATATATGACCCTCCAATCGCCTGTGGTGCCCTAGTCCATGCCACTGATCCTTAAAACATTTGCAATCAAAGCTAATTACTTATTTTATCACATCTATAAATATGAATATATATATATATATATATATATATATATATATATATATATATATATATATATATGAGAGAGAGAGAGAGAGAGAGAGAGAGAGAGAGAGAGAGAGATAAATACATATATAAATGAATAAAATACAAAGCTGGAAAGTTTACATAAAAAAAAAATATAACCTGTCTATTTGTTCAATCTTTTTTTTTAAATTTGTTTTAATCATCTTTAAGAAGTAGCTAGAGCAGGTAGTTGCATTGGTATTTTTACAACTGTAAGTCTTTAATTATGGCCTCTTTGCAAAGTCTCTATTTTTGTTTTGTGGCAAGACGAGACCACAAAACAATCCATGCTGAAATGCCACACAAACAGTTAAACTCAGACTGAATCTATCAAGGGCCAAAGCCACTCTCTCTTAACTTTGTGATAATGCGGATTGTTGTAATGTGTTTATATTTAGGTCAGTAGTCTGTTTATACTTGAGATTGAATTACCTTTTAAACCTTTTAGTAAGCCTTTGTTCCCTTTTTGATTTTGCACATTTCATCCATTTGACTCATTGATGTTATTAACTAATATGCTTTTATTTCAGCAGTCTGACTGGCAAAAAATTGTTTCATAGATTGTGTATTTGATTTGAAGTGGTACAAATCTTCACTATGTATAGGTACAATTGATATTTCAACATTATTTGCCTCACAATCTTTTTCCATGAAGGCCCTTTCAAAGAGTCTTGTCTTTTAAAAAAGGTCTTCACCAACTTAAATCTACCTAGATACTGATGACATCTAAATTCCATTCTCTCATTGGTAGATCAGTGGCAGAGGAAACTTCTTCAAACTGGTCTGTGGCTGATGTTTCACATGAACAATATACTCCCAATGAAACAGAAACTGAAAGCTGTTGAACAATTTGATAGTTCCCCTTAAAGCTTTATTTTATTTTAATTTTCATTATTTAAAAAAATATTGAATGGAATCATGTTTTGACAGTACTTTAACACCATATAAGATCCATATGGCTTTATCAGTCAAATGGGGATAGTGATGTTGTAAAATTACTGCTCACAGCATTTGAAGAAGGTTAAGGTTACATGGGTTTAACAGAGTATCAAGTAAAGACCTTATTTGGAACATAAGACATTTTCTTATTTGCAGTGAGCAACTTGACTGTTTACAATCTGAGAAAAAGTGATTCTATTTTTATTATGAATAATGTTTAGATTTCAATCTGCATAGAAACTAATGAAATGTCTCTCTTGTAATTGGATGGTTTTGGAAAGTGGTTTTAGGAAAAACATGCTATAACCCGTTCATGGTTGTGGTTTTGCTTGTCAAATGCCACGCTTCTGAAATGAAACCATAGGAAGAGTCTATTGACAGCATTCTGTGGGAAATGTCAGCGTTTTCTTTCTGATGAGTGGGCCAAACAAGACACACAAGAGCACAGACAGAGTATCAGATTTTAAAGTTAATAATTAAAAAGAAGTCACAATGAAATTAAAATTTCTCATTTAAATCATAATTTTTTTTTATTTATTGTTTTTTTTTTTTTGATGACCATCAATGTTAAAACACTAGGCTGTCAATAAACATTATGAATAACAGAATAAGGTATATCTTCATCAAAATAACTTTCAGCAGTAACTTTCACATGGTTAATGAACTTCCTTATAACCATGTGATTTCTGTATGAGGAAGTATCACAAACCTAAATACTTGGTTTAGGTTTGGCTGTGTTTGTGACCGGAGCTCTGGGGACTTTCCAAAACTGGTTTAACATGATTGTAGCCTGCTGGTTACATAATGAAAGGGGCTTTGTTGCCTTTGTTTTATGGGAATGCTGAAACATCAAGTAAACAATGATATTTTGCCAATAAAACCAAAAAAGCCCTTTAGTTTAATTTCATAATACTGTTATTACAACAATAATTGAATTGTTTTGGTGAATAATTGTGCCAAAAAACAGGACGTTTTAGTCTGAGATTCTACAATATTATGTAAATCCTTCACATAGCAAACCTTTAATTTAAATACCATCTATCTACAAACACAGAATTACTTCAGTAGTTGCTAGACTGCAGTCGTCTATTTTTCCATTCTCTTAGAAGGCTTGTCATTTGTGGAGTTGCAGGGATGCTGGAGAATGTCCCCTATATAGTATTAAATTGAAGATGGAAATCTCCTGAATGGATACATCAGAGAGTTTTGACTGCCATCTTGTGGTTGTTAATATTTCACATACCCAAGATCAAACCCCTTAGGTTTTTAATTATTGTGATATTTACTTTTGGGATAATACTGTCACCTAGAGGTTATACATAACAAATACAGGCTCTTGTCTAAAACATATTAAAGCCACCATACAAATCTAAATATTATGGAATATTGCAGTACATTTCCTTTTACATAAATTATTTATCCATACACACAATTCATTAAATCTTTAATCAAAATGACTTCCCCTCCCTCTTGGACTGTTTTTGAGGGCTGCACAACCTGTCACTCACATAAGATCATATCAAAAGCAAACCACAATGATGCAATCAAAATCAAGTCAATATACGTCCCTCACAATAGAAAAAAAAGAATGTCGTTTTCAGTTTAAAAAAGTATTATGGTGATTGGGACATTTTTTTTTTTTTGCCATTGATATGACTGAAAAAATGGAAAAAGTGTCCCAATCAACCGAAATTCACCATATATTATTATTATTACTTGCTTGACAAATTAGTCAAGTTCCAACTCATAAAAAGGTAAAAACGGTTATATTGCAGTTTGGTTTAATTATTTCCTTTGGCTTTTTATCAAGTTGTGGTTTTAAAATCAAATGCTCACCCCTGCACACCTCTGGATCTGTGCTAGCCTGATATCTGTAAAAATGTATTCTGGGATCTGGTATGTCTTAAATCCAGTGGTCAAAGGTTTTTTTTTTTCTTTTTTTTTTTCTCATTGTTCATGAGTTTTGGGATTCACCATAGACTATATTTAATTTGAAAACGAGGCTGTGATGGATAGAAGTACAGTGTGTTTAATGGATTATATTGTTTAAAAACAAACTAATTATTCATCTGACAAAACATATTTCTGACAACAACAAAAAAAGTTACAGTAAATATACATTAACTCCATTAAAATAGTTTTGAAAATTCAGATTTTTGAAAATTACACATGATCAAGGATCTCTATATAGTGCGGGCCAGTTGCACGAGAAGGCAACAAATTCAGTGAATTTGCCAAATTATCGTTACTTGCTTATCACCACTGTTACAGCTACACATTCCTGGTGACCAGACCTGTTGCATAAGGTTGCTACATTCCCTGCTTTTATGTTGGAATACAATAACACTTATTTGATTTAAATTTTACTAAAACACAGTTCAGTTCAAAAACTGTATCAGTGTACAGTACGTTAGCGCTATAAACTAGTGCTAACATGTTGCTAAACTTTAAACAATCTAGCCCTTGCTAGTGCACTACTGAAAACTTTTAAAGGACCATTTCACCCATTTAAACATTGATCTTTATTGAAAATGGATCATATATGTAGTCTAAATGTAAAATAATTTTTGAATTTGGTGCCCTCTTGACCGAGAAAATAACCAAGGGGTGCGTTTGTAAGACAACAACTCCCGCAATGCACCACATTGCACAGCTCTGCAAGCCACACCCACTAATCCAGAACAGCGCAAACAGAGATATCACTCTTCCTCCGTCAACAAGGCAACAGATTAGCCATCACCAGAGTTTGAAATTCATTTCACACAAAATTTCTAGTTAGCTGGCTGTAGCGAGCTGGACGATCGAGGGCGAGGGACGTAAGAGGACGGCGCGAGGACGGTGCCGTGAGTGATAATGAAAGACACCTGTGAGACACTCACGCATCTGCGAGACACTCACACTCCCATCTCTCACGGAGAAGCGGATCATAAACATACTTATCATTTAGGAGGAGGATGACGTCAGATCGAGAGAGAAACAGGCCTGATTTTATGGCTACGTTCACACTGCAGGGCTTAATGCTCAATTCCGATTTTTTGAAAAATTCGATTTCGATTTTCCGTTCAAATTTCCAATTAATTAGCGTGTATTGGCTACAGGTGCGTGCAATGACATGCGGGTCGGATATATGTGACCTGGCCGTTCAGATTTGAGTCGCATTTCAAAAGATCGGATACATATCGGATTTGGACCACATACCCAAGTGGCCTGGGTCGCATTTGAAAAGATCGGATCTGTGTCGTTCAGACTGTCATGAAAAAATCAGATACAGGTTGCATAGGGGCAAAAAAAACGGAATTAGGTCGTTTCAGCCTGCAGTGTGAACGTAGCCTATGTTGTGTTTTGTTTCTGATGTGTGTGGACAGCAGTCGACAATGAGGGGCTGCTGGCTTATACTTTCGTTTTGTATTTGTTCCTTTTACTATTAAAATGCTTAAATGTTCGCCGATTCCCGCCTCCTTCTTCCCACAACAACAAACCCTGTTAACGTTACATTGGCAAACTCATTAGTGAATTATTCCTCGTTTGTATTTATTTCTACACTCACCTAAAGGATTAGGAACACCTGTTCAATTTCTCATTAATGCAATTATTTAATCAACCAATCACATGGCAGTTGCTACAATGCATTTAGCGGTGTGGTCCTGGTCAAGACCTGGTCAAAGATCTCCTGAACGGTTCGGTCTGAGTATTTCACAATCTTCTCAGTTACTGGGATTTTCACGCACAACCATTTGAAGGGTTTACAAAGAATGGTGTGAAAAGGGAAAAACATCAAGTATGTTGGCGAAAATGCTCCTTGGGCGAAAATGCCTTGTTGATGCTAGAGGTCAGAGGAGAATGGGCCAAATGATTCAAGCTGATGGAAGAGCAACTTTGACTGAAATAACCACTTGTTACAACCGAGGTATGCAGCAAAACATTTGCGAAGCCACAAAACGCACAACCTGGAGGCGGATGGGCTACAACAGCAGAAGACCCCACTGGGTACCACTCATCTACACTACAAATAGGAAAAAGAGGCTACAATTTGCAATAGCTCACCAAAATTGGACAGATGAAGACTGGAAAAATGTTGCCTGGTCTGATGAGTCTCGATTTCTGTTCAGACATTCAGATGGTAGAGTCAGAATATGACGTAAAGAGAATGAGAACATGGATCCATCATGCCTTGTTACCACTGTGCAGGCTGGTGATGATGGTGTAATGGTGTGGGGGATGTTTTCTTGGCACACTTTAGGCCCCTTAGTACCAATTGGGCATCATTTAAATGCCACGGCCTACCTGAGCATTGTTTCTGATCATATCCATCCTCCTCCTGTTCCTCCATCAGCCTCAGCTGCTCTTCACTATACTGCGGCTTGTAAAGATAGCCACGAACATTGAATTCGAGCAGCAGAATTTCAAAATCCTCTTCTTCCATATCATGTTTAGTTTCTTCCGTCATTATCATACTTCCTATCTCCAAAGTGCTTGATAGCTTAGCTTCCAAACAAGATGGCTGATATTGATTCAGTATCTGCAAGTGAAGTCCCACCCACTGATCTGTAATAGGCCTGTAGCGTGAGCGGGTCCCACACCCTTGAACAATAATGAGCTAATGTTTGTACTCTCTACACTTATATGTTATATGTTTGTAGTCTCTGCTTATTATGATGCAAAATGATGATTTATAAGCAGAAAGTAAAACACTTAAATCCTTATTTCTCCCATCTCAGGGGAAAACAAGGGAATAAACCATGACCATTCAAAAATATGACTGGGTTTCTAAAGATACAAAGCTTATTGCAAATGGGTGAAGTGTCCCTTTAAAAACAGTTAAAATCATACCTCCAGTTCTTGCTGAAGAACAGACTATCCATGCTGACCCCATCTCCCCACCATTTTCTCATCCATGCTCATTTGATTTTCTTTTGTTTTTATTGCTACAAAGAATAAGTATTAATTTAGCAAGTTGCCACGACATATCCATTTTGTTTACATGCACTTCCCCGTGAGTTTGCGTCATGTGAGGTGCTAAATCTGGCAAGATAATCTTAAGAATATCTTGTAGTGTGTAATGCGCCACTATTTTCAAATCTTGTAGTGTGAACATGTTTAAGATTTGAGGGAAGAAAATCTGGAAAGTTTCTCCTTAAGTGTGAGCTGCAACCAGATTTTATAACTGGTTTATGATTTTAAAACTCATGTAGTGTGAGCCAGGCTTTAGTTCCTGTTTCACTGCTCCATTCGGTTACGGATTATCTCCTCATTTGTTTCTAACTCTAACCGTTCAGTCTAATACTGACAGCTACTAAGGTGGTTTAGCCCAGCAATATGCCCTGGCTGACATGCTGAACCCTCGTTATTCTATTACCATACTGTCTCGAAAGGCTTTGTTGTGTTGCTGATCATTCCGTTTATTTGTTTTACCGTGCAGAGGTAAATGTCCATTTATCTAGTTTCAATGGCAAATCATATCCATATCCGTATACATATACTTACAGTAAACTTGTCAACAATCAGTTTCCAGCGCCTGTGCGCCACAGTGGTCAAAAACTGCTTGCCCTTCCGGGTCAAACCCTTCCTGTTGGCAGTTTGAATGCTTGGCTGCGTTCCAAACCGCATACTCAATGAGTAGGTACTTAATTTCAATAAGTACTTACTCATCGAGCGCTAAAAGAGTAGGTACTTTATAGCCAAATCTCGTTGAGTATGAATGCGAACCGGTCATCTGCCATGTTGACGTTATCATGTGACCTACGACGCGTTATCTCAAGTGCAACGCCATAAAATATATGAACGATACGTTTAATTCATCTATCGATAAATATCTTGATATTGATTAAACTTGCTCATTTTGTTGTGGTATTGTTGAAGAAACAGCTGCCCATTTATTTTTGTGAATAGATTTGGGTTGATTTAAGTTGTTATATTATAAACCCTAGGCTACTAATGTGACCAACAGTGTTATTCTTATAACCATATTTTTTTAAGAAACCCCAAAATCGTCATCTCTTGATTATGTTGTTAATTTCTTTATGTTATACCCAAAAAGTTTCTCCTTTAAGTTTTCCTTTTTCTTAATGAATTTACCTCGTTTCATCACTCAGACATATAACAACTTTTTTATGTATTATGAAGAACTATAATGAAGATATTTAGCCTTTTTTATTGTTCTTTTTCCCTGTGTATAAATATAATTTTATTGTGAAGTACACAAACCAATGATCTTTATATTTTCTGTTTTGTCATTATGATTGTTACATAAACTATAGTATCTTTCCATGATCTTGCATGTAATAAGTTTAAATTATATGAGCGACAGGTGCACTAACACTTCATAACATCAGTAACTTGACAGCACATCCTAGAACAGTTTTCCCCTGCGTTTGTAATGTTTGCACAAAGGAGCCAGGCAGCTGCTCGAAGATCTCTTTTGGAGAAAACTGTTAAACATCGCTGATCTCCGCGATGTTGATATTAACGTATCCTCGCTCGCGTGGCATCCTGGGATAGATGAGTATCATGAGTACCCACGGAAAAGCACTCAAAAATCTAGGCGGAAGCAGGAAGTCATCCGGGAACTTCTCCCCTACTCTTTTATGAAAACTGATGTTTCGAGCGTACTGCTTCCTTCACATACTGTTTTCGCCTACTATATAGTAGGAAAGTAGGCATATTGGAACGCACTTAAGTCCGAATCTCGCGACAATTAATACGTCACCCAGGTAATTCTCGCCTACTCTTTTGGATTCATTCATACTTTTTTGCTCGCCTACTCTTTTTCCCATACTAAATAGTATGGAAGTATGCGGTTTGGAATTCAGCCCTTGCCTTATAATTTTGACCTCAGGAAACATTAGAGCGACACCCACAGTACAAACAAGAAACAACACCCAATATCTAAATACACAAACACGACATTTGGCTCCTATAGTTACATAATTACCTGTCAGTTATTATGTTTGTCTTGTATTTAAACCCCCTGTTATGTCCAGTCCAATGTCGGTTCACGTGTGTGCTCAGTGGTTTGTGATTTTCTCCTATGTTTCTCTGAGTGTTAGGTTTAAATAAAGAATTCTGAGGTCATGGTCCGCCCTGTAGAGTGTGCAGAGACTGCAGACCAGACCGCCACAATTTTTCATGTACAGGCCTTATAAAAGTATTTACAGTTGTGGGAAACAATTAGCCTAACATATTTTCTAAGTGTGCTTAAGGTTTGATCCTTGAGGAAACAACTAATTTACCTGGTTTTATTTAAGTTATTATTTAAGAAATGTCCTTTAATCTGACTATAATAACCTGACAAATTTAGTTTACATAAATGTAAGTAATTGTAATGGCTTAGGTCAAGTAACAACAGATCCTTGAAATAACAACTAATGCTGGTTACCATTTTGACTCTGGCCAAACAGTGACTGTGTACAGTATTAACTGGTACAGTTCAAAACTCATATATTTTCATATTTATATACAACAATCTGACATGCAAAAATAACCCAATATCTTAACACAGAGCTAAGTGAGTTACTCACTAACACTAAAAAAATATTTTTTTTTTATTTTTGAGGGTCAGTCCAAAGCTTGTTACTCTATTTAGCAGTAAAAAAAACAAAAAAAACAAAAACAAAACAGTTTGTCTCTGAAGTTTTGTATTTACAATATTTACAAAAGACTGAAGCAATCACGTTAGAAAAAGTTCACCAAGCTGCTTGACAGGTGAAAGAGGAAAAGCTTTTATTCCTCCTAGATACAGTCATGTCACTCTGTGGGTCAAACTCTGAGTGGATGATGCAAAATCCTTTAGAGGAAATACCTGATTTTTCACCTTTGTAGAGAATCTCGGCTCGGGGTTTATAGCTCAAATTAAATTCAGGGGAAGGATATTCCAAATTAATGATCTGGATCAATAACTCATAGAATATTCCTTAAAACCGAGTTTCCGTACATATATCAAATCAAATTACCCAACGAGGGGTTTTACAACACACACGTCTGCTTCAAATATATATATCAAAATCAAACATAACGAATTATGATCAATTTGGAGAATATATCTTTTACAGAACGAGGGCTGTTGAGCTTTAAAAAGACAAGGATTACACAGTTTTCTCAGTCAGCGCGCCAGCGTGCGGATCTGTAAAACTATTAATCACTTTATCTGTTTAGCTAGACTTTCTGACAATGTTTTGTGCACTCAACAAAATCAGATTGTAGCTTAGGATCTAATATTAAAGAGGCTTTGTTATGTGATTAATACAAACAATGGCAAATAATGTATAAATGGAGTTTAATAGAAGCACACGACTAAGTACACTACAGAATCACACGATAAATGTATATACACAAAATGAGAATGAAACATAAGAAAGGAAACAACTGGAAAAGGAAAATACAGGGAAAATTACAGTTACTAGCACAACTTTAAACCTTCAGAGACAACCACAGGGCAAACTCTTGTCTAAAATTTGATTGAACAAATGCATTCAGACCTGTGGTATGTTGAAACGTGCGGTTGTCCAGAGGGCGGGAGCCGGATTCTTTGTTCTCCCCACGTGGGATGGTTTCGCGGGAGTTCAAAGCGTAGTGAGTTCTTTCGTGCTGGATGTTGTCTTCTTGTTAGAGAAGACACACGTACGAACTTTAACTGGCTATTCGCAAAAGTAAACGTGAAGTAAAAGTAACGAAGTACTGATAACTTTAAAGCTTCAGAGAGGGGTCCGAGGGCATCCGAAGATTCCGGAGGGAGGAGGCCAGGGACCAGAGTACGGTGAGTTGCAAAGAGAGCAACAGCGAGAAGCTGAGGTTGCAAAAAGAGAGCGCGCAAAAGAGTAAACAAAAGAGTAAACGAAAAAGCAAAAGCGGTGTAAAAACGGAAGAGTAAAACGAAGAGCGCGAGGGAACTGGGGTACGAGCTTTTCTAGGGTGGATCAAGGCTCGTCCCAAAACTCGGCTGGCCAATGAAAGTTGACCGCCAAAAAGGCGTGTACGCCCATCTGATTAACATTCCACGTTGTTAATTTTGCGTCTTGAGACAAAGGAAAAATTATGCTAACTTTGAAAACAAACATATATATGATGGTATACATTTTGCAATATCGATATACAGTTTAAAAGGCAGATCACACAAGGAGGATTATAACGAGACTAAACACTTCAACATAACATGGACAGAATTGTTACATTATGTCTCAATGCATGGTTTTACAGATATTTAGACTCTTTTGACACTCATAATAACATTTCACACTAAGATAGAGGAATACAGTTCTTCTACATGTATTTCAACCATACTAGATACTTTTGGTAACATTTTACAAGCTCTTCACGAGAGGTCTGTGTGTGTGCGTGGCATGTTTGGCGCGTGGAGCGTTGTGTGTGTGTGGGTGTCGGTCAGCGCGCCTTGCGCGTGTGTATTGGAGAGGGGGAGAAAGTGGTCTGGCTTTCTTCCCCCCCTTTGAATGTGTCATAGGATCAAAGAGGTGATAGCTAGCTTGATCTCAACACAAGATGAACTGCGTTGGTGTGGCATCTGCGATGCCTCGCGATGTCTCTGTCTTTTGCGATCCATCACACTAACGTCAATTAACTCCAGACGCTCCGGCGCCTGAGGCAATAACGTCAAATTTGAATTAAAACACATTTGGTTTAGGAATTCGTTAAAAGCTTTCTCTGAGACCACCTGGTGGGTGATCGCATGCCAGCTTAGTTAATGATTGTCTGCCCAGAATCTCTACATTCCCCCCTGATCGGAAGATGACGTCCCGGCGGAGACGTCCTCGGCCGATCACTCATGGGAGGATGGAAGGAGAATCATGAATTGGTTAGCAGGTGATCATCAGGGCTGAGGGCTTAACTCGATGAGGTCGCTGGCAACTTCCAGCGCGGGAGCTTCTTTTCGAGGGTTTCGGCGGAAGCCTCCGGATACAGCTTTGGTGAGCTTGACGGTAGATGATCGCACCTCGTTGAGTCTCCTGTATAGGATGAAAGCCAAGCCCAGTGTTAGGAGGTGTCCGACTACCATGGAGATGCACAACGCTGTGTCGGCTGCACTCCAGGCTCGGGCGACAGGTGAGGTAGTCAGGGGAGGTTGTCGAGACAACGCTTGCAGGGCGGAGTCGAGAGGAGCAATGTCAATTAATTGTGACCCGCCTGTCTCAATTCCCAGTTCCAGTTCTGGACCCAAGGTGAAGTTGTGGTCCTTGAAGAAGGAGGGGATTTCTAGTTCAGATTCATATTCACTGCTCGGAAGATGATACAATGCCAGATCGTCGACATGGAGGATGGCACCTTTAGGTACTTGAATCCACATGCTCTGGTTGAGCAGGCTGACCCGTGTGGCAGTGTCATGTTGATCATAGGTGAGTGTAGCCGTGAGAACCGGGGTGTTTACGAGCCAGCGGTCGCCGATGATCTCTGCTCGTGTCTCGTCGACTTGCGTGCGAGGTCTGGCTTCAGCGGGGCACCGGTTTTCACGGGACATGGGTTGCAATCCACAGATTCCATCAGTGTTGTCTCTGAGGAAGGGTTTGCTTGGGCAGAGATAGTGAATGTCTTTAGTTAAGGTGCACATGTGCAGGTTTGGAGCCAGGTACAGTTGTGGATCGCTGTCGTGGTAGGCTACCACATCTGGGGTGCGGATCTTGATGTGCGTGTTACCCTTCCAAAACCCGACATTGACAATGTCCTTAAGTCTGTAGGTTCTGCTTGACTCTATGATGGGTAGGTTTAGGAGGAATCCCACTTCTCTCTGCTCAGGGTCGACGTAGAGTGGGATGGCGCTGCCCAGAGAGTAGGCCAGGTGGACTTGGAGCGGGTCGGCTGGCGAGGTAATGGCGGAAGCCAGCACATTTTGGACCAGGCTCAAAGGTATGAGATAGGGTGGAATGCGGCCCATAGCTAGGCTGTCGATGGAGGAACTCACCTCCCGCAGCATGTCTGTCATGAGGGCGGTGACAAGCTGTGTTTGGGCAAAGTCAGTTTGAAAGTCAGTGAACAGCTGTTTCATGGAATTCACAGTCTGGTTCAGGAGGACACTGTGGGTGTTGAGAATTACCACAGTTCCCTTTAAAGTCTTTCCGATGGTCTGCAGGGAAGCACTCTGCGTGGTGAGCTGCTCTCTTAGCTGTGGGATCTCTGTTTGAATCTCGGCCACATGTCGCCTTACAGTGGCTAGGTTGACTGCGTTGACACTGGACATACCAATGTTGAACAGGGTACCCACGGCAGCTGCGGCTCCGAGCAGGGCTCCCAGGAACCGTTTGGGGCGGCGGTTGCGTCCGCTTAATTCTGCTTGAGTGACGGTCATCTTTTCAAGTTGGTTCAGCATGTGTCTGACGTCAGCATCGGCGTGGGAGAGAGAATCTTCTGTCCATCGGGCCCCGGCCCAGCTGTACTGGACTGCTGTGCGGGGGTAGTGTGCTCTGTAGACATTTCGGGGATCTAGTCGGACGTACACTTTCTGGGTGTGGGTCCGACAGTTGGTGATCAGGAGACCTGGTTGCTCTCTCAGCACGATGCCTGACGCCGGGCCTGGTGAGATGACGTCTGGTGGCGGCTGCCCTCTGATCGTTTGGAGGCACAGGATGGTAAACCACAGCAGCATCCTAGTAGAAGTAACAGAGGAGAGGTGGAGAGAGAGGGAGAGAGAGAGAGGCATTGTGTCAGCGGGAGTTGTCCATGGTCTTGCCGGACAGTCGCTCGTTCCTAGGATGGGAAACAGGTTAGTTTGCAATTGCCCCTCCCCGCCTTTCTCTGCCAGCAGCCGAATGTCTCTTAATTTGGTTGCGGTGGACCCATTTGAGCACAGGATCTTTCTGTCCCCGGCTCAGTCGGATTCGGTACGCTACCGGTGAAAGTTTGTCAACAATTTCATGAGGTCCTGTCCAGTGTGGCAGGAATTTCTTTGACAGCCGGTGGGAGGCTGTGTGTTGTGGCTGGGCGAAGCTGTAATACCAGACCCTGTCACCCACGGCCAGCTCCTGGTGTGACGCTTTCCGGTCGTAGTATGCTTTCTGGCCTTCAGCGCTCTTTTGAAGCTGTTGTTGAGCGAAGGCAAAGGTGGATTTTAGATGCTGGTGCAGCTCTTCGAGGTACTGGTGAGTGGTGCAGGCGGTTATGAGACTGGAGTCCCCTGGCTGGTACAACAGGTGCAGTGGCAGTGTCATCTGTCGTCCAGTCATTAGTTCGAAGGGGGACACTTGAGTTGAGTCTTGTGGAGTAGCTCTGAGGGCCATTAGCACCAGCGGGAGTTTCACATCCCAGTCTTTCTGATTAGCGGCCACATATTTCTTTAGCATACTGACCACAGTCCGGTTCGACCGTTCAACTTGGCCTGATGAGCTGGGTTGATGGCTAATGTGCAGTTGAACGTGGACACCCAAGAGTTTCCATATCTGCTGCATTATCTCGGCTGTGAAGTGAGTACCTCTGTCTGAGTTGACACTCATTGGCAATCCGAATCTGGAAAAGATGTGATTCATCAGGAGGTATGCCGTGGTCTGGGCGGTGTCGTTAGGTGCTGGAAGACACTCTACCCATTTTGTGAACTGGCACACGACTGTGAGAAAGTACTTGTTGCCTCTTGTCGACCGGGGTAGAGGCCCCACCCAGTCAATTTGCAGGTCTGACCACGGGAATGTGACTCTTCTGCGTTGCAGCGGAGCTCTGTGGTTTGGGTTTGCAGGTTGAAACTGGCAGCAAATCAGACACTCTTTGATATACTCGGCCACATGTTTTTGCATGCAGGGCCAATATGCCACTTCACTCAGTGTCTTATAAGTGGCTCTGACGCCGTGATGTCCGGCGCATGGTGCGTCGTGGGCAAACATCATCATCACCCCCCTGAGGCACTGTGGCACCACAAGCCTTGGCGTTGTGTTGGCATCAGGTGCATACCACAAGATGTTGTCTATCACACGGAGCATGTGCTTGACGTCGTGCAGGCGTTTTAGACAAGGGTCGGCCGCTAGGTCAGACGGCGTGAGAGGGTGGTTGGTGGGGTCTGAGAGGTGGAGCAGAACAGTCTTTATAGTAGTGTCAGAGTTCTGCATGTCCGCTATGTCGTTGTTTGAGATCTGCGGAGTCAGGGTGAGAGGCTGTGAGGTGGGCAGTGCAGCAGGAAGAGTTCGTTTGCTGCGGGTTACCACTGCCACGTCAAAAGTTTGTGGTTGGGCTGGAGGTACCCATGGAGTACCATACAGTGCGCCAGCCTTGGCGAGGGCATCGGTTTGGTCGTTCAGGTCCTTGTCAAGGCCTGGTTGTCTGGAGTGTCCTTTCACCTTTTTCCAGTAGACAATCATGTCGTGTTGTCTAGTTAGGTTGTCACATGCTTGAAACAGATTTTGGTGTGTGACAGGCTTGCCGTTCGACGTTTTAAAACCATTCTGTTTCCAGTTTGTAAGGTGGCATGTGAAACTTAATCTGGCATAGTTCGAGTCTGTGCAGATAAGGAGTTCTTTAATGTTATGGGCTGAGGCGATTTGCAGAGTTATGAGAATAGCTGCCACTTCAGCATATTGTGATGACTGGGGGCCCAGCTTGAACTGTTGTGGTGGGCACGGCAGATCATTCACCCATAACACACCAGCACCTGCTTGACGAGTGCCCTCTTGGTTGTAGGCGCATCCATCAACGTAGGCTGTTGGTATACCTTGGCACGCATTTTCCTCAAAGTATCTGTGACAGGTCTGTTGTTGTGGCTCTTCCACAGGGGCTGTTGCAGGTGGGGCGTTATCGGAGCAGTTTTGGCAGGCCGCCAGGCCGCTGCCCAGGGCTGACTTGTGGTTTTGTGCATATCTTGCTTCAACATTGCGGCCTTGGAGGGCCATTAACCACGTGGCGATGCGGGCGTTTGTGACCACACCATCACGGATGCGTTGGCTGTTGAGGAACATGACAGGCTGATGACAAGTCTCGACGATAACTTTCTGAGCTCCAATGTAATTGGAGAATCTTTGGATGGCCCACACGGTGCAGAGCAACGCCTTTTCACAGTCTGAAAATTTAGTCTCAGGTGGCAGGAGTGTCTTGCTGGCGTACGCCACGACTCTTTTGTCTTGGTCATGTCGTTGGTACAGGCCAGCGCTGAGACAGTGTTGGGAGAATCCAGCTTCCAAGTAGAATTCTCTTTGTGGGTCAGGGTAAGCCAGACATGGAGCTGTACACAAGTGACGTTTCAGCTCTTTCATGGCATTGTCCTGGACGGGTGTCCAGACAAATGGGCAGTCTTTTTTAAGCAAGGCAGTCAAGGGCTTTGCGATGTCTGAGTAGTTCTCTATGAACTGCCGTGAGTAATTGCAAACCCCCAGAAAACTTCGAAGTTCTGAGACGTTGGTGGGGGTTTTGATGTTTTGAACCGCTTGTATGCGACTTGTCTGTGGTTCGATGCCTTGTGACCCGATCAGCAGTCCCACGTAGTTGACTTTGGTTCGACACCACTGACCTTTGTGGAGAGCGATCTTGGCACCTGCAGTTGTTAACTGGTTCAGAACATAGTCTATTTCTTTCAGGTGATCAGCTACCGTGGTACTTTTCATCAGCACGTCATCCACATAGATGAGATTTCCTCTCATTCTTGCATCGGGGCATGCTTTGTTCAGGAAGATGTTGAACTCAGCAGGTGAGTTAGCATAGCCGAATGGACACCTGGTGAAAGTGAACTGTCTGTTGCCGAAAGTGAAAGCAAGCTTGTGCTGGTCATCTGGATGCACTGGGATGGTCCAGAATCCAGAGGCCACGTCAAGCGTAGAGAAGATGGTGGCTCCTCTGATTTGGGGTATTTCTTGCTCCAGCTGGGTCATGGGCCATCGTGACAGAGGCACCTGTTGATTCAGTTTCCTGTAATCGATTGTTGGTCGCCACTTGCCGTTTGGTTTGATTACCGGCCAGATGGGAGCAGAATAGGTGCTGTTGCATGGCCGAATAACACCCTTTTCAAGCATGGAGTCAATGATCTCTTGCACCGGTTCGTGTGATGCAATTGGAATTTTATATTGTCTCATAAAGGTAGGGGGCGCCTCAGGGTGCGTCGGAATGCGCACCGTGTGCAGGTGGGTGAGACCACAGTCTAAAGAGTCTTTGGCAAAGGACGCTTTGAATTTGTAGAGGACTTGTCTGAGTTTTTGTCGGTCTGCATCGTCCTTGATTGCATCAGCGTCGGTTAGGATTTGTTGAACTTGAGATTCGAATCCAGGAAAAGGCTCTTCTGTGGGTGAGTCACCTGTCACGTTGGCAGGTGGAAGTGCAGCGGTTTCATCAGTCTCGCAGGCAGGCTGTTTGGAGACTGTGTAGACGGCAAGGTGTCGGTCCTCCGTCAGTTCCGTTCTGCATACTTGGTCTTTGTCCATTGGCATGACTGAGACAATGGAGATGATTTGGAAAGGGGCTGTGCGTAGTGTGTCGCTGGTGTGCCCTTCTGGTACCATGGCGGTCGGAATAGGACCGATGAATGGTAAAGTCAGTTCAAAATCAGGGAAATCATGGCTCACTAGCCATCCCAGCCGAAAGGCTTTTGGAATTGTGATGTCCACTGCGGTGCAGTTGTTGAACAGGATGTAGACTGCACGTGAAGGCACTTCTGTGAGAGGCATGGCTTCTAGTGTTAGTCCAAGTTCAATGCATTCAGGTGACTGTTGAAAGAAACCCAATGTGTGGTTTAGGGTTTGGCCACGTCTGATGTTGAGTCGAACAGAGACCCCTTTGGTGTAAGCAGGTACTACAGTTTCCTGTTCGCTGATCAGAGTGCAGACCTCTGGGATGGTCTGACCTGACATGAGGTTGTCAGTGTGTGTGGGAACAACAGCTGGCTGTAAAGTCAATGGGGCCCACAATACCTCGTTAATAATGTCCACATGTGCTTGGAGACGAATCAGGATGTCTGCTCCGATGTAGACGTTGTGAGGCGGGTCCTGTAGGACCAGGAAGTAATGGGTAAGGCACCTGTTATTCCAGTTCAAGTTCAAAGCACAGATACCTCTTGCAGTCACTAGGTTCGATGGACCTGCATTCACAGGGAAACGTGTGCGCTTGCTTGCAGAAGGAAGATCAGGTGTGACTTTAATTAGCTCGTTGAAAAGTGACAGGCTAATGGCAGAGTTGTCTGCCCATAGCGCGAGCACAATGTCTGTTGTGGGTACACCATTCAGCTGCAGGTCGGCGTTGACCTTGGGGCAGAAAGGTTCAGAGTCTTTGGTGAGTTGAAAGGTGCAGAGGGGTGAACTTGAGTCTTGTTCCAGTGTTGAGTCTGTGTCCCGGTGGCTGTCGGCGGAAGTTCCCGTGACCTTGGTGACCTGACAGTCTGGCTCAGTTGACCTGGGTGACTGACAGGGGAGAGGTTCTCGCACTTGAGCCCAAATTTTCAGTTGTCTGAAGTCCATTAGGGGCTCGAAACGGTCTAGAAGGTCTTTACCGACGAGGAGAGGGAAAGTGTTCACAGGTGAAATATACACAGGGTGGATCAGACTCATGGGACCAATGGTCAGATGGATGGGAGCTATTCGTTCAAGCCGGATGTCAGTTTGGCTGTAGGACTGCACATTCAACACACAGTTCTGAGATTTTAAAGTTCTGTTTTGCCTGTTGGCTTCAAATCTGAGTCTTTCAAAGAGTTCAGCTGAAATCAGAGTGAGGTCTGACCCCGTGTCGATCAGTGCTTCAAGCTGTACTTTATTCTCCAGCGTGATGGAGAGATAAAGCTTGCGTGCTAGTCCTTTTTCAATCAGGTTTCCCAGGAGCTTTGGAGCTGGGGTTTGTGTGGTGATCGACAGACAGTTAGGGTCAGTGTCTTGTGATTCGCTGTGGAGACACAGAACCAAAACAGCACTTTTGGGTATCTCAGAAGTTTGTTCACTGGGTTGAGGGGCTGCGTTGTCCACTTCTGGAGATGTGGTGGGCAACAGCGAGGAGTGTGTGTTGCTGTCACTTGTTGTTGTGGCAGCTGGGTCGGTGATCTGTGTCAGGAGAACAGAGTTCGGCGTGCTTGGTTCAGTGGGAGGGCTGTCAGGATGGGTTTCAGTCCTTACCACTAGTCATGAGGAGTCTGACTTGTCCTCTTTCTCAGTTTTCTTGTGAAGAAGTTCTTTCAGCCTTTCCAGAATCTCTGCTGTCTCTGACATAGACTTACTGTTCGTCTTTGTGGCAGTCTCGGATTTGGACTTGGACTTGCTTGGGGCCTTCACTGAAGGTTTTCGTGGCCGCTGATCGGGGCTTGGCGTTCTTGCTGCTGGAGCTCGGCTGGATCTTGGCCGTTGGCTGGTTTCCCACGTGGCTCCACCCCTTTGGTTGTGGGGGGGCCGTGAGTTACCATAGGACTCTTCAGAGCGCCGGTTCCACTGCTTGGGGCGCGCACCCTCACGGTTGCTTTGCCCTCTGCTGGCCTGATGCATTCTGGAGTCTTGACTGAAATGTGTGGATCGACCGGTCAGGGAAAACTTTGTAGTGTGTGTTTCCCTAACTCGGTCACTCTGCAGTTTATAGGAGTGTTTCAATTCCTGGTGGACGGAGTCCAGTTCATCTTTATAAAAGTCCACTTGTTGGGAAAGTTCATTAATTTCAGCTTGGGCAACTTTTAAGTGTTTTTCACAAGCCTTAGCTTTAGCGTCTCTGTCTCTCCATACAGCTTCGGCTCTTACAAAAAGGGCTTCAGCTTGTTCTAAGTTTTCGGAACGTGTCTCTCTGGCTTTCTTTTCCTTTAATTCCTTTTGGTCGTTGTCCAGACGGAGGCGTTCCAGGGCCTCTTGAAGTCTTTCCACTTCCTTTTGCAGATCTGGGTTCGTTTCCTCCTCGCTCTGTTTCTCGTTGTCGAGAAGTAGCTGGTCTAGACGACTCTGGGTTTCTGCTTGGTTGCGCCGGGCCTCCTCCGATTGGAGCTGTAGAGTTGCCTTCTCCTGTTCCAGAGCAGTGGCAGTCCTCTCGTGGAGGCGGGCTTGTGCGACCAGGGTATGGGCCAGCTTTCCCACGATTCGGGCCCATTCTTTGTGGCTGTAGCTCTGCGTTGGGTCCTGCCTTATCAGCTTGTCCAGCTCAGCGTCCAGCTGTTCCTGGCTCCGGGGTTCAGCATCACCATCCTCCTTGGGAAGGAAGGCGGCAATCATGGCGGTCAGCCATGTCTCGAGGCTGTCCCAGTGGGCTGCTGGGTTGGGAGACTGGGACATACTGGCTTACTGTAGGCGAGAGGAGCACAACACACACACAACAAGACCAAATGCAAGTTGTTCAACAATTTAGGCGCTATCCCTTTGATACGGACGAGGCCGTCTGCGGGAATTTCGGTTAACTGATGGAGACAGTTAGACAGTGAGAGAGAGACAAATTGTTTAGGTCAGCGCAGGGCCTAAATAAAGATTTTTGACAGGGCCGGAGACAGTGGGTCACTGCTGCCACTGATGGCTCGGCTGTCAGTCTGTTATTTAGCTTTCCTGGGGTGTCTCTGTAGGCTGTGTCTCTGGGTGACCTGAAAGGCACAGTTCACACAGAGCAGAGCGGAAACAACAGAAGAATAGCAAGGTAAGAGAAAACTTAAATGAGGTTAGGCACTAGGACTAACAGATCTGTGGATACAGAGAAGGGTAACAGTTCAGAAAGTGTTACGGGAACTAAGAAGGCTTGCGCCGAGTATGTGTGTTTTTCTGAGGCAAAGATGGATAGCACTTAGATGATGCAGGAGAATATCTACTATTCTTGTGGCCTATGCTAAGTGGATAATCTGTATTTCTTTACCTTAATTCAGCTTGCCTGGGGTGACCTGAAATCACTCCTGACTGGGGCCAATGGTGAGGGAAATTCCCCCGTCGCTCCAGACACTTAACCGAGGTGTCCGCGGGCCTTTCCTGTGCATCCACCACGGTGCGCCCGCTCAAACAACTCCGACTTTAAACACGACCTGGCAATTCCGAGGATGTCACCTGCTTACGACACTGCAAAAACGGTCGTCCCCCCAGAACCTCCTGTATAGGATGGCCCCTCTTTTAGGCCCCGGTTTGTGAGGACGTTCCGAAATTGCCTTGTGTCGCAGCGTGAGTGACCCCTCTTGGTGGAATTTACCAAATCGCTGATGTCGAGTTGCGTGCCGCACCAATGGATAGAGACAGGAGGGTCCGAGACTCACCCACAGCCAGTGCTGGTTACGCCGGTAGGAAAAACCCTGTCCACTGGAGACCAACCAGGGATGACAATCAAGTCGCCACACGCAAGAGAATGTCCCCTGTAAAATACTAAAATATGGCAGAAAAAGGGCTCTAAAATTAATTACAGTTTACCTTGTTTAAACCAAATTGAGTATTTGTGGGTGTATAAACACAAGGTCTTGCTACCTAAAAGGGCAAAGAAGAAAATGCAAAAAGGGAATTATGGCAATGTTTGTTAATTGTCAGAATACCCTAGAGAAAGAAAGTCAGTGAGTGGGGCGGGAGACACAGGAGTACACAGGCGCAGTGGCGGGTCTGGACCACCAGAGGGCGTATTCTCAGTGGGTCACTGCCTGGTACAAGACAAACTTAGTTGAAATTGTAATTTAAAGGATTTAAACTAAATTCAAATAAGCGTGTACAGAGATGTTGTGAAACCCCTAAGGCGATGTGATGAGATATCACAGGCTGAGTGGGAAGGAAAGGTGAAGTGAAAGAGAAAACTTAAAAAAAAAAATTGTAAAAATTAATTAATTTTTTTTCAAAAAAAAAATTAATTAATAATAAAAAAAAAATTAATAAAAGAACAATTAAGAAGCGTTATTAACTCACGAAATTAATAACCGTTATCGATTTATTAAAAACCAATTAACAGAAATTATCAATTCCTTGACATGAATCAACAGGCTAATCAATTTATCAGAAGGAGAAGAAGTAATCTGTTAATAAGACTTATTGATCTATCCAAGAGAAAAATCAATAACCTTATTTGGAGGGAAAAGAAATTAAGTGGAATTGCCCATAAAACAATGCATGAGATTAAATGAGAATTTAATTCACGGTTATCTTCTTACGTTTTCTCAAAACCAAATCTGAATGAGATTATGAAAATTAACAGATGGGATCACTCTCAATGCTGATCAACTTTCTGTAAGTTGATAACACAGAATGACCCACCTGAAAATAGACTGAAATCTCAAACGGAAAGACGAGACGATCGTTGTTGAACGCTTCAACTATGAAGGATTAACAATGACTTGGAGAGGGAAAAGTATTCAGGAAAATGACCTAGCAACAATTATCCACGCGATGGCGCTGTTTTGCTCACGTCGACGAAGAGGGTCTGGTGGTAATTTGAAACTCCGAGGCGTTAGGCTGCACTCTAGCGTTGAGAAGTAGAATTACAATCAGAACCACTTCATTGTCCCTTCTAGGGCGCGCGCAAAATTAGAATGCAAACAAGTTTTTTTTTTCAAAATCCAGGAGGATTTTACGTGCTATTTTCACGGGTGCGTTAGGCAGACCTGAGTTTTCTGCACTTACATGTACACTTATCACAGGAATTTACGTCTGTGAGTTAACTCCAAACACATCAATCATTTAGCACCCAATGATTGAAATGTTCTGCTTTAACATTTGGTTAGCTAAATCAAAAGTTAAAACTCGGAGTGTTTCGTTAACCAAACGAATTTAATTTAGGCCTTGGTTAGGACGACTAAAGGAGCATCGCTTTAATCTTTCCTCTTTCACCTGGCAAAAGAACCTCGTTTTGAACAGGCGAGTCAAAAAAGAATATCTTAAACGTGTACACGTCTGTACAGAGGTAATAATTCTTTCGTCACAAACTACAGTTTAACTTTAAACACTTAACAGTGAATATCAGTATTCTGAACTGCAATTTATTTTAACAATTATCACGACTAAAACGTTAGGTACATTCAGCCATGTAATTACGGAGTCGAGGTGCTGCAGATTTCTCGACTCGCTGCGCGCTTTGTTCAAACACAACGTGCGGTGGCGCGCGCTCGTGTCTTAACCAAACAACAAAATATACAAGATTGTCACTGCATTGATTTCACACACAACAAAGCTTAAAATATTGCCTTTAATTCCTCCACCAATAAACAATATGTAGAGAATCTCGGCTCGGGGTTTATAGCTCAAATTAAATTCAGGGGAAGGATATTCCAAATTAATGATCTGGATCAATAACTCATAGAATATTCCTTAAAACCGAGTTTCCGTACATATATCAAATCAAATTACCCAACGAGGGGTTTTACAACACACACGTCTGCTTCAAATATATATATCAAAATCAAACATAACGAATTATGATCAATTTGGAGAATATATCTTTTACAGAACGAGGGCTGTTGAGCTTTAAAAAGACAAGGATTACACAGTTTTCTCAGTCAGCGCGCCAGCGTGCGGATCTGTAAAACTATTAATCACTTTATCTGTTTAGCTAGACTTTCTGACAATGTTTTGTGCACTCAACAAAATCAGATTGTAGCTTAGGATCTAATATTAAAGAGGCTTTGTTATGTGATTAATACAAACAATGGCAAATAATGTATAAATGGAGTTTAATAGAAGCACACGACTAAGTACACTACAGAATCACACGATAAATGTATATACACAAAATGAGAATGAAACATAAGAAAGGAAACAACTGGAAAAGGAAAATACAGGGAAAATTACAGTTACTAGCACAACTTTAAACCTTCAGAGACAACCACAGGGCAAACTCTTGTCTAAAATTTGATTGAACAAATGCATTCAGACCTGTGGTATGTTGAAACGTGCGGTTGTCCAGAGGGCGGGAGCCGGATTCTTTGTTCTCCCCACGTGGGATGGTTTCGCGGGAGTTCAAAGCGTAGTGAGTTCTTTCGTGCTGGATGTTGTCTTCTTGTTAGAGAAGACACACGTACGAACTTTAACTGGCTATTCGCAAAAGTAAACGTGAAGTAAAAGTAACGAAGTACTGATAACTTTAAAGCTTCAGAGAGGGGTCCGAGGGCATCCGAAGATTCCGGAGGGAGGAGGCCAGGGACCAGAGTACGGTGAGTTGCAAAGAGAGCAACAGCGAGAAGCTGAGGTTGCAAAAAGAGAGCGCGCAAAAGAGTAAACAAAAGAGTAAACGAAAAAGCAAAAGCGGTGTAAAAACGGAAGAGTAAAACGAAGAGCGCGAGGGAACTGGGGTACGAGCTTTTCTAGGGTGGATCAAGGCTCGTCCCAAAACTCGGCTGGCCAATGAAAGTTGACCGCCAAAAAGGCGTGTACGCCCATCTGATTAACATTCCACGTTGTTAATTTTGCGTCTTGAGACAAAGGAAAAATTATGCTAACTTTGAAAACAAACATATATATGATGGTATACATTTTGCAATATCGATATACAGTTTAAAAGGCAGATCACACAAGGAGGATTATAACGAGACTAAACACTTCAACATAACATGGACAGAATTGTTACATTATGTCTCAATGCATGGTTTTACAGATATTTAGACTCTTTTGACACTCATAATAACATTTCACACTAAGATAGAGGAATACAGTTCTTCTACATGTATTTCAACCATACTAGATACTTTTGGTAACATTTTACAAGCTCTTCACGAGAGGTCTGTGTGTGTGCGTGGCATGTTTGGCGCGTGGAGCGTTGTGTGTGTGTGGGTGTCGGTCAGCGCGCCTTGCGCGTGTGTATTGGAGAGGGGGAGAAAGTGGTCTGGCTTTCTTCCCCCCCTTTGAATGTGTCATAGGATCAAAGAGGTGATAGCTAGCTTGATCTCAACACAAGATGAACTGCGTTGGTGTGGCATCTGCGATGCCTCGCGATGTCTCTGTCTTTTGCGATCCATCACACTAACGTCAATTAACTCCAGACGCTCCGGCGCCTGAGGCAATAACGTCAAATTTGAATTAAAACACATTTGGTTTAGGAATTCGTTAAAAGCTTTCTCTGAGACCACCTGGTGGGTGATCGCATGCCAGCTTAGTTAATGATTGTCTGCCCAGAATCTCTACACCTTTGTTAAATATTTCTGATGTTTTCTCAACTCTCTTGCATCAAGATGGAGCTGTACATAACCATACTAACCCTTTCTGTTGTTCTTCCAACCAATGCTGAATGTAAGTTAAAGTTTTATAATCAGTAAAAGTGTTATCAGAAGTTGTAGTCAATGAATACTTGGCAAGACAAGTTTCTGTCTGATCTGAGAGTTGAATACACAGTTGCAGGTAATGCTCTCTAAACAATTAATAGCCTACAGTTATCTGAACACATCATATTTATTGTAGAATGTTCTTGTATATTTTTACATGTTCTTGTATTCAATAAATTCCATTCACATTTTTCTATATATTTAGGGTTGCACTTTTTTTCAGATTTTCTTGCTTTTAAACTATTAACAGGCAACTCCTGTAAAACCATATTCTGAAATGTACATGTAAGGATGTGATTCCATGAAACGGCTATTGTTTTTTTGACTTATACTTTGAATAGTTGCAGTTACTGTTTACAATTAAGCATTACGTTTGCTTCCAACACATTAAATCTATGACCCTCCAACGGTTTGGGAATATGGATGGATAGACCTTTTAAGTTATAACTATAATAGCACTGGAAGAACATTCTGATAGGTAGCATATATTATCAGGTCACTCTCCATGAAAACACAAGCAGTTGATTTTAAATGTTAAAGAAAACCCCAGTGACATAAGAAAAAATAGCATGCATGTACTGGGATTTTTGAGTGGATAATTTGAAAAAAGACGTTGCAGTGCTGAACTCAATAAAAAAAATTCTGTAGCTCCCTCCAGTTAACAGACACGGACACAAGGTGTTCTTGTTTACGGGCATTTATTTTTTATCCTCGACGCCATCAAACATGCCGTGAGAACTAAATAAAACATAAAAATCACATA
Organism: Cyprinella venusta; assembly: GCA_038021265.1. Classification (NCBI taxonomy): domain Eukaryota; kingdom Metazoa; phylum Chordata; class Actinopteri; order Cypriniformes; family Leuciscidae; genus Cyprinella; species Cyprinella venusta. The sequence continues at coordinate 21,529,059 of CM075872.1, read as the reverse complement.
GAGTTACATAAATAAGAATATTCTCACAGAGAATAGCACATTAATAAATAAGAAGCGTTATTGCGTATAGTTCTGAACTTTCTAACCGTTACTGACACCAGTGGCCGTTAGAGAAACTGCAGCCAGTGTCATTTTCGTTCTCGGTGCGCACGCTCGTATGAGCACGACCACAGCAACCAGAGAGTTGCCGCTGCAACCACAGACGGCTCATCGAGATTCACCATAGATATATACACTAGATGTCGCCTTGGCCACAGCAGTTCATAAGAACGAATGTTTATGCACAACTTACTTCCGCATTTTCTGTAAAACAGGTCGCATCGCTTCTGGTCCAGGTCTTTTATATGTGCTTCATGATTTTTTTTTTTTTGCGATTTTACTCAAGATAACTTAAAAGGAGCGAGCAAAGATTAGCATAACCAATATCCCTCACATGTGCAGATTGATATTTAAACGTTTTGTATTTTTTATTCTTCACAGTAACGTTTAGATATTTAAATGGAATAAAACTTCAATAACAAACTGAACTAAGGTTAGCTGATTACCTTAAATATCCATAGATATCGTTGTCAGTTCTTACGGCCGTTAACACTTTCTCTGACAAGCGGATGCGATGAGACCCGTTTTCCGGTTTGGTCACGTGACGCACGGCATAAAGCTTATAGAGCCGCCATCTTGGAACAGGGGAGCCCCTCCACTTTAATGCATCAGCGTCTATGTAGACAAAGGTCTAACGGAAATAAAATCACCATAAATCATCATGAATGTGATTTTTAAAATAAAAACATTCTTCCTAGTTCAGATTTCATTCATGTCAACATCATGCACAACACAAAAGTCCGCCACCATCAATTACTGCAATTCAAAGTAAAGCCATAGATAGCAGCGATACCTAGCTACTTCCTATGACAACACCCCTGTTCCAAGATGGCAGCGGTTTTGACGCAAGGTGACGTCTAGTGTATATGTCTATGGATATGTCTCTAGTGTATATGTTTCACCAGCATGTTTACAGAGGTAAGAAAAGTTACTGTACAGTACTGTAAGGTTATTGTTTGACAGCTCGGGGTCTGTTTTTATACCCAGCACTGGCCGGAGCTCCCTCCAAGAATCAAATGCTGCTCCGATATTGACTCTTGTCTTTGCCCGACGCCGGTCACTCTCCATTTTGGCCGCGATAGATCAGGCTTTTTTTTTTTTTTTGAACTTACGAGGAGTTTCCGTGGGTGTCTGAATTGTGTTGGAGTCCATTTGAAACACTGCTACTGCTTACTAATGGCTGCTGTACGGATGTAAGCCCAAGTAGACGAGAGCGCGTATGACGTCACATTTTGAGAATTTTCGAGCCATTTTGGACCCATCTCCTCCACACACAATTGAGCCTACAGACTGATAGAGACAACCGTGGTGGACAGTCAAGGTGTCATTCTTTCTATTACATTATGGTTGGCTCATAAATGTACAAATGAAAACTCTATCTTAAAGATTTTTTTAAGTAAAAACCTACACATAGCCCAACCGTCACACAGTTATGCTTTACATTGATGATTACACAAAGAACTATGTATACTTCATTGGCCACGTTAACTCCAGGGGAGTGAAACAAAAACAGGTAACAAAAGAAACTTCTCTTCCGTGTAACTCTCGGTGAACTTACAAATGTAATAATATTACCTAAAACTTGCTACATGCTACGATGCCTGATCAGAAAGTGTGAAAAGTTTGAAAGTTTTCAGTTTAAAGAACTTTGAAGGCTATAGTCGTTTTAAAGCTTAAAGTTGACAACATTTAGAAATGCGTCTTAGTTCATGCGTGTTGCATAGCCTATCACTGAACCACTGTAAAAGCCCTTTATATTTTATTACCAACTTTATATTCCTGTATACCTCTTTTAGCCTTTGTTAAGTTGTTAACTGTAGAAGTCATTAACTTGACACTTTAAGTATAATTAAAGTGAATGATTGTTTGTTTGTTTGTTTGTTTGTCGTATCCTTATCCTTACACGTATCCTTATATTCCCAGCAGCACAATTCAGGTTTGTAACATTTATAACAAGGAAAAAGTTATTGATGGCTTCACACAAAAGTACATAATTGGTACAGAATGAGCATTTAAACCACAAATGCATAATAAAGTACACTCAAATGACCCGATTCTACTTAAAACATAATGGGATGTCATCCTCATTACATGGGAACTACTGTATAATGTGGGGGAACAATGTAGGCTACAATCATAACAAAGTAAAGAAAGACAAACTAGTCCTACCAAAGGGGCTTTTCCCAGTCTTTCGGCCCGATTACCAGCTCAAGTACCAGGATGGACAAAAATGGAACAAAACAAGAAGAAGGAAAAAAAAAAATAACAAGAGCAATAAATGAGCTCTAACTGATACAAATACATAATGTAAAGAACACCTTTGGTGTATATTAAATGTCAGCATATATGTTAATAAAAATGTGAATCAAATTCATACCTTGCGCAAAGATCCCAAAATAATGCAAATGCAAACCCCATCGCACATGCACAAACAAAATATGTTTTGGAATTAGGAGGCTTTGGTTGATATGTGTTAAAATATTAATCCTACTACACACAAGATTGTTTTATATAAAAACCCTACAAATGTTTTGAAATAAAACATCAACAATTATGTCTTGAGGTGTAGTAACGGTAAAGTAAAATAACTGACTTTACTATGCTCATTCTATTTCAGTGTTACATGAATATTTTGCAATTCATGGATGTTCTGAGACCGATGATGGAGAGGATATGCATGGAATTGATGGAGAGGAAATGTGGCATGCCGACTATAATCAGAAGAGAGGAGTAGTAACAATACCTGATTTTGGAAATCCTATTGTATTTCCTGGTTTCTATGAAACAAGTGTTGTTGAAATGAAAGGGTGCAAAAATGATGTAGCCTTTTTGACTAACATTTTCAAGAGCCCACCACCAGAAATGGGTAAGGCATGGAAATGTGCTATTAAATCTTATATTTTTGAATGAACATAAATATATGTACAGTATGATAACTCTTTACAAAGGGGATCATTACTATTAATATCCCATCTACAAATGCATTAAAAGTCAGTGGTAGCCAGATATAACAACATAACAATTTCACTCTCGTTATAAATTCTTAACAATAATTCCTTTTTAACCTAATTTTATTAAAAAACAAATTCATGATTTACACTATGATGCATGAAGTAAGCATTTTAATCTATCTGTAAACATAATATACATTACAGTTACATATATACATCCAGTGTAATCAAGTTTTGTCTCAAAAGTTTACAGTGATATCTATATTTGTTTAAATGTATTAATAATATATATATTTACATATTTTCCTTCTAGATGCACCACAAACATCCATCTATCCAAGGGATGATGTACAACTAGGTGTTCAGAACACCCTCATCTGTCATGTGACCGACTTCTATCCTCCATCTATCAGCATCTCATGGACTAAGAACAATGTTAATGTGACAGAGGGCATGAGTTTAAGTCAGTACCGTCCAAAGGCAGATGGTACCTTCAGCATCTTCTCTACTTTTAGGATTACACCTATTGAAGGAGACATTTACACCTGCACTGTAAACCATATAGCCCTTCAGGGTCAACTTCAGACCAAAACATGGGGTGAGTGTCATTTTCAAATCAAAGGAATTGATATTAGATTTTAGTTGAGCTTAGTAATAAAAAAAAGGTATTTTTTCTGTTAATATTTCACGCAGCCTCCAATATCCTAATTATTTATTATTATTTTTTTTTTTAGATGTTGATGTTGCCCTCCCAAGTGTAGGTCCAGATGTGTTCTGTGGAGTGGGTCTGACTCTTGGACTATTGGGAGTCGCTATAGGAACTTTCTTCCTCGTTAAAGGGAACAACTGCAACTGACTTGGAAGCAATGACAACATCTTATTGGAACTGGCCAACTAGACAACTGCTATTGAAATGGTGGATTACAGAATCGTTTGGATAAATAAATATATATATATATATATATATATATATATATATATATATATATATATATATCCTTTGAGTGGTTGTTAATCAATTGATTAATCAATTATCCTTTTAAATATAATTATTTGAATGACTTTTTCTTTTTATGATATTTAAGTAGTTATATAATCACTGGAATATGTTCTCTATCTTTGTTTTTGAGAGAAGCACCCAACACATGTTAAATCATATATATACTCTTCCAGCTGTAAATGTAACTCACATTCAAAGCATTTACTTTACTTTTCATCTTCAATCACTAGAGAATAATGATGAATATTGTCTGAACCACTTACTAAGTATACAGCATATTTTGGTAAAGTTTCCTTATCAGAGCTAGAGCTTCGACCAACTCCAAATTTGAAGAAGCTGTGTACCTGTGAATGTGTTTTAGTACTCTTTGTTACAGGACCTGATGTTTGTGAGGTGATCAATTGGCACCCAGGAGGGCTAAAACTGGACACTAGACACTTACAGAGATTTGTAACCTCAGAGATCATGGATTTCAACAAGATAAGCAATGGAGATATGCTTCTGACTAACAGCCCATATGTAGAAGAATCATTCAACCTGAAATAATGGTGTATAGTGACCTGTGTTGGAGTATAATTGCTGCTGTATTAAATGTGTACGCAGAGCACTTACTGACTTCTGCTGATGAAACGGCAAAATATTCTGCAGTAAAAATCTTCAACAATAAATTGCATCTCCGATTCCTGTTTTTTATTGATGAGATGTTTTCCTTGAATCTTATCCATAAATTCCATGTGTGTCATTCCCATGACAGATATCATTGTTTATGTTGAAAGTATAAATGAATGCATAAATCTGGATTCAATGGGCTATGTGCACAACCGTAGTTTCGAACTTCCGCTTTTGTCAGAAGTTGGCGTATCAGTTTCCGGTCTACGACTGGTCATCCACATCCACTAGTAAATAAACAAGATTAGTGCTGCTGTTGTACAAAAAAAAATAGTTCTTAAGCACTTCTAAGATTCTTAGAACTGTAGGTGGATCTAACGTCCGTTTCACACCCGTTTGCAGTGTGTGTTGCGGTGCAGGAGCGTGCTGTTAGTGCGTTCACATATTATGATGCGTTTGCTGTGATTAACTGATCCGCGGCTGTACAACAGACACATACTTAATATTTTTATTATTTTTTGTGCGTCGCCCAAAATGTCTATTTTGTGCAGCCACTGCGCACGAAGGTTGGTGTTTATCAGGAAGCAGTAGAAGCTCAAATGCTGTTAGCGACTTGAAGCAGAGCAAAGTGCCACACAGCAGTCTCCTAACGCACAATGTTAACAGGTAAAAGTGGTGGTTGATTCCGGTTTCACTTTTTTGATTTTAAATAGTGTGTAATGTTGCTGATGGTGCATGAACAGTATCTGCAAAGTTGCAGCGCTGAAAGTTCAATGCAAGCAGAGATATCGTCTTTTAACAACCAGGAAGTGTAAACGCCTACAAAAACGACTCGATTGGGACTACAACGGGTTATGCTACATCACTAACCCGCACATTTGCATCAATCACTCCCTTCAGAATATGCAGGAAAGGGCATGCACATATTTCTGCAGCACGTCGAGTGAGTTGTGTTCACGCAGCTGTCAGGTCTTCTGTGTTTCAAGCTTCCCACGGATGCTATACTTCATCAACAATGGATACAATTTATGTTTGATTATATTCCTGAAAGTGACGATCGTAATCTAGCTCGCTGTGCTGCGCATTTTACGGAAGACAGCTTCCAGAATCTCCACGAGTTCAATGCAGGATTCAGTGCAGCAAGAAACTGTTAAAAACCATGAAGCAGATCCAACTTTAAAACCAGAGGCAGCAGTTGTTGGACCAAAACCTGTAAGTAGGGTAAGACTTAATCGTTTTAAATGTATTTGCATGTATAATTCCAGACGTAACGTTAGCCTGTGTTTTATTTATTTATTTATTTATTTATTTCAAAATGCCAGCGCTGGCTTTATAGCCACTAGGCTACTAGTTATGCTAGTATTTTGTGTCTACGACAAACGCGTACAAACATTATGGACCTGAATTTTGTATAAGTACTAATGTTTTAAACGTATTTTTCATGTATATATGCTTTATGACGTTATTTTCGATTTGATCAAGAACGTAAACTTGCCAACGTTTGAGTATAACATTAGTAGCCAGTCAGTTGCTATTGTTGCCAGTCAGATGATATTGTGTAAAACAAACGTGTATATGGTTAAAAAATATGTCAAATTATCATTCAGAAACGTTTAGTAAGAGCCGTGTGTGGTGTGGTTCTGTTTGACTCGCTTCATCGCGGCTTTCTCGGTCTGATTCTGCCTCAAACTGATACTGCAGTTCGACACCATTATTTACATCTGGACCGGAGCTGGCGTTTCCCCGTAAAGGTAATAGGCGTTAACCTTCCGGACAATGTGAGCGACAGTTTAGCCAATCACAACACACCCGCCCAAACGAACCAATCTGAGCCCACGACGTGTTTCTGAGGGAGTGTTTTCATAGAATCAGGAAGTAAACCGCTCGTTCAGGGGACAGGGGAGAGCGCGACTGACGATAAAGGTGAAGTTTATGAAAAATAAGACTTTTAAAAAAATAAAAACCACGAACACATGTTATATTGCACCCCATAAACACAATCAAGCAAAGAAAAAGAGGAGTAAACCACCCCTTTAACCCTTGTGCATCAATTTTAAAAAGTTACACTTAGGTAAAAAGAGGACAAAAATGTCCATGTCAAAAAACTGTCATAAAAATGTGACGCTTTGGAGCACAGACTTAAGTTTGGTATCGTTTTAAAGAAGACCCTTTGCAGATTATTGCTGAAGTAAAAAAATAATAAGTAAATCCAAAAAAAAGGTATATAGGTATAAGTTTATGAAAATTATTTATAAAAAAATATTTTACATAAAATACATATTTTATAAATCAGGTTGAACTCAAAACTGCAATAAAATCAAAGCCATAAATCTAAATAGGTTGTGTTCCAAATTTGAGGATGATATCTCAAAAAATGAGCTTTCTGTAACAGTTTGTTTGGGCGTAGTAACATATTTTCCCCATTGGGTCCCAGTAAAACCCCACTGGAGCTTAGACTGATTGGATTATTTTTTGCAGTTTTTCTCTCTTCGTATTACAAACACACACATGCGCGCACACACACATATTTTTTTATAACACACATACTAACCACACTCTGACATCCATACCAACACACCCACACAAATATCATTGCATAATTTATCCAGTTGTCTCTATAGTATGCCGAACCAGACAACAGGAATAAAGCGATATTTGTTTTATAGGCCAAACTTTAAAAAAATGACACCATCTGATAAAAAATAGTAAAAAATAAAATTTTGAAGCCTTGCCATCAGAATAAAAGCCTCTTAACAAAGATTGCATAATTTTATAGTTAACTGAACCGGGGATTAAAAATGGCAGTTTTAATGGGTTTCAATGGGGACATTTTTGTCCAAAAGGTGCTGAGAGGGAGTATTTTTTGTACCTAATGCAAAAAATATTTTTTTAAGAAAATGACGCTGAAATAGTAAAATTCCAATAAAAATACACACCTGAGCCAAGTTTTTTTGCAGTTAGCTTTAACACAGGCAAAGTGATCAAGAAAACAAAACTGAAAAGGACAAAAATGTCCATAAGGATGCACAAGGGTTAAGGCTTTCACTTTTCACTGATGTGGTAGCTACATATAGGCTAACTGCAGCACAGCGATCGTTTCCACACCAAGTCTATTTCTGTTGTGCTGCAAACGCTGGTGGTCAAAATGATAAAGATTGAAATGAAAATGTAGTAATTTCACCATAAATGCGTTTAATTAAATAAAATGTAGTAATCTCATCATAAATGCACATTTAATCAAGGAAAACATCAATTTCTTCAACCAGGCGACAGAATGAACAACACTCGTCTCGATCGTGGAGGTGGAAAAATACGTTTTGTGACATGCAAGATCTATTGTTTTAAAATTAAGATGCAAAAGAAAAGACAAGTCGGCTGCTTTTGTCAATTTCAAGTTTAAATTTAAATTATTTGCGATTTTAATATAGGAAATATTTGACCACTTGCTTGAGCAACTTGTTTGGAGTAATAACTTACATTGTTTAAATTGCGTTTAAATGTGCATACAAAGAATCGCAATGCTGACAAAACTTTTTGTTTTTAAAAATATTTTGCAGCATAACTTCTGGACTTTAAATAAAAATATTAAGTATGTGTCTGTTGTACAGCCGCAGATCAGTTAATCACAGCAAACGCATAATATGTGAACACACTAACAGCACGCTCCTGCACCGCAACACACACTGCAAACGGGTGTGAAACGGACATTAGATCCACCTACAGTTCTAAGAATCTTAGATGTGTAAGAACTCTTTTTTTCGTACAACAGCAGCACTCATCTTGTTTGTTTATTAGTGGATGCGGATGACCAGTCGTAGACCGGAAACTGATACGCCAACTTCTGACAAAAGCGGAAGTTCGAAACTATGGTTGTGCACACAGCCTATATGTTCTAGTAATCTATTGACTCAAATACTTAAAAGCATGATCAACTTTTTTTGCTACGTAATACCAGACATACTTATATTAAAAGTCTATTTTTATCTTTTTTTTGGGGGAAAAAAGATTTAATATCTTTTCTTAAACATAATATGCATAGTTCATATGCTAATTATGAAGATAACTGGTGGTGGTTTTAGAGGACAGTGATATGATTGTACAGCGTTTTGGGTGTACAGTAGTATATATGAAAAAGCTATATAAATACCTCATTGTATTCTATTTTTATTCTATTGCAATTATGCAAAACCTCATTAAATAATTAAATCATTTGAAAAAAAAAAGGTGGCACCACTTTTTTGAGGGGACATGGAATAGATAGAACCAGGACCTCATGCCCTAGTAACGGGCCTGTGCACTGGGGCTGGATTCAATTCCTGATACAATATATATTTTTAGAATAAACTGAGCACTACTGCAACTCAACTGCCATTGATTATTTTCACGTATGGAAAAGAGCAGGGGCCTCATGTCATGTATAAAACCTTCTGCAGATTTCTTCCTAAAAGAGTGCATACGCTCAAAGCTTTATCCCAAAAAGACGTGCCTTCAGACCAACCTCTGTCTTAAGAAGAGGCAATAGCCCTTGTCGAATGAACTCTGATATTGAAAGGGCATTCCTGTCCTTGGCTCGCATAAGCCTAGCATCTACAATCCAGTGAGAAAGCCTCTTCTCAGAGACTGCTCGTCCATTTGTACAGTAACCGTAAGCAAGGGCAAGAAGCAGAGCAGTCTTGGGAGAGAGCTCCCTTATAGCAATTGACGCCAAGGGCTCGAACAGGGGAAGAGAGAGAGCCTTCTGTTCCAGTCCCAGGTCCCATGGCAGTACCGAGGGTGGGCAAAGGTGATGTAGTCTCCTCGGCCTCCATAGAAATCTGACCACCAGCGCTTGCCTCACGATCTTTTGCCCATCAATCGGGGAATGAAATGAGGCAATAGTTCCCATTATCCAGCGACCAGCGTCTAACCTACAGCTATCCTAGGTCGTCATCTAACTGACGCTTTACCTTTAGCGTCAGTTATAGATGACACAGGTAGGTTAGGTTTAGGTCTGGGGTAGGGTTAGGGTTAGACGACTAGGATAGCATCATCTAACTGACGCTAAAGGGTGCCCTAAAGCATCGGGTGTTGACGCATGGTCAAAAGTGTCAGTTAGATGATGCCTTGGCATGAGAACGGTCTGTCTAGACGCCCAGTAGAAGGTTCACAAGACTGTGAGCGGGAAGGCCCAGTTTTAAGATCCCTGAAACAACAGAAAGGGATTAAGTGTCCACTCCCTGTGAGGAATTATTCCTTATTTATCGTGTTCCTTATTTATAAACATTTAAATGTATATGAATCGAACTGTCATAGGCTATCACAAGACAATTTTAAATAAATGTGAAGACCATTTGCTGCTTAAAAATTATTTTTCGTAAGGTTTTTGTTTGTAGAATTTATTTCACTATATGTTGCCTCTTAACCATATTCTTGGTTACATTTCCACCATCAAGTGACAGTGACACTAATATTTGATTGTGTTCAGTACTTGCTCTGATCGCTAAGCCAGATGGGTGTGTAGTGATAAGGTGCACGATTGGGACCATCCTGTCAATTTTGAGAAAAATGGTCTCTGAAACCCTTTGGTGCTTGGACTTGCACCCTTACACTTCAGTGCTTTGACACCTGATTATATTTAAATCGGTCACTGAATAAAATAATTCATTGCATTAATAACTTAACATTGTTTTTGTAGTAAAATAAAAGCAGGATGCTGCCTAGCAACACTTGACACTTAAACTAACAGTTATCTTAGACATCCATCTCATGAACATGAACAAAGCACTGGCAGCATTCAGTTGAGAATTAAAGTGAGTGAAGATGTCACTGCAAAAGCTCTTGTGTTATCATCTCATATGGACACTGGCTGCATTCCTTGTAGCGGAAAGTGGTAAGTAATCTCGGTATTGAAGTAATTTTAGTTGTAGTAGTATTAGTAGTTGTAGTATTTAGTAGTTGTAGTATTAGTAGTGCAACATTATCGTAAAAAGGGTAACTCATTCTAGTGTTGACCTTCTGATTGAAATATTACTTGACAAGTAGTTTTTTTATAAAGAACAACCCTACTGCAACTGACTGATGCATCCAAGTTCTTCTGTTTCTTTTTTTTTCTTGACATTCGTCTGACAGTTTGTTCTCTGTGTTCATTCTTTTTCAGCTAATGTATATTACCGATACCGACTGTCAAGATGCATCTACAGCTCCTCTAATATCAGTGACATGGTGTATTTTAACAACTATTATTTCAATAAATTTCTATTCATACAGTTCGACAGCACTCTGGGGAGATTTGTGGGGTTTAATGAATTTGGAATGAAACTTGCGGACTCCTGGAACCGTGGTCCTTTAGTGCATAAAGAAAGAGCTATTGTGGACTGGTTCTGCAAAGGTAATGCTCAAGAGCTTGACTCCGCTATCTGTGAGAAATCAGGTAAGTGGCACAAGACTCTTCTCTCATTTTTCTCTCATGTAGAGCATATATACGTATACATACATCATCCTCTCATCCTTTAGCGTCACATAAAACGCTATATGACAAAACGCGCTATACTACGCTCATGGCACCCTTTATCGTTAATATAACACGCGAACCCAAGACGTCATAAATCCTTTAGCGTGAATATGACACCCAGACCCTACCCCACACCTAAACTTAGCGCTCACAGCGCGTTATATTAATGATAACGCGTGCCATGTGCGTAGTATAGCGCCGTTTTGTCAGCATTCTATATGACGCTAAAGGATGAGAATGCGTTGCATATATACACATATACTGTACACAATATACTTATTAAGGACGCTGCTCTTCTTGATTCAGTGAAACCGAAGGTTAAGCTCAGTTCAGTGACGCAGGCTGGTGGGAATCATCCAACTGTGTTGATGTGCAGCGCATATGAATTTTATCCTCCACACATTAAAGTGTCCTGGTTGAGAGATGGTAAACTGATGACCTCTGAAGTGACCTCAACAATGGAGATGGCTGATGGAGACTGGTACTACCAGATTCACTCTGAGCTGGAATACACTCCTAAATCTGGAGAGAAGATCTCCTGTGTGGTGGAGCACGCCAGCTTTCATAAACCCATGATTTATGACTGGGGTAAGAGGAGATACTTGCGTACTGTCATTTTAGTAAAATGTTTGTGGGCAGCATCATTTAACACACCAGTGTACCGGACAGATCCGTCTCTCCCAGAGTCTGAGAGGAATAAAATCGCTATTGGGTCCTCTGGTCTGGTGCTGGGAATCATCATAGCAGCTGCTGGACTCATTTACTACAAGAAGAAATCAACAGGTTAGTTAAAATTATTTAGTATAAATCAGTTTGATACGAGTCTTTTTACATCATCCCTGTATTATACATGCATTGTAATGTTTTTTTGTTTGGTTGGTTGTTTTTTTTGACAGGAAGGATCCTAGTACCTCATTGAGGACAACAAGTGTACAACATAATTAATAAATAGTATAAGTCAAGTCCTGATTCTGGCTGCAAGGTCATATAATGAAGCTTTTATCCTTTATGACACAATTAAAATACACAATCTTATTTCCACAATCCTTTAGTTGATGATCCTAGTTTCTAAAAGAAAAAGAAAAACAACAATGAAATAAATAAAGCTTAACATCTTTAGAGAAATATTAATTATAGAGATAATTGTTTGTGCTGAGTTTGTCTCTATTTGTACACAATAATGTAGCAAAGACTTTGTGAAACTAAAATATAAGTCTTTATTGCTGTGCTGAATACGTTTTTCTTAACTCTTCTTTCTTTGCTTTAAGAAAACTGATTAGAAGTGAATGTGTAAATTTGCATCGGTACCGCTTCCTTTTACAGTACAGTACTTACTTACAGTGTGCTTACCTAGAAAGTACTGGCTAAGGTTAGTACATAGGGGTAGATTCAGGGTTATTACTAGTTATTACCCAGTAATTGTAATTACTACAGTAAGTACATAGTATGTACATGGGTAACAGGACTGTAAATGGAAGCGTTACCGCTGCATTTGTCTTAGTAAACTGTTTATTAGGAAACTGTCCCCTATGTCCATTATGAGGATGACTTTATAAATGTTAAGAGATAAACATTTTTTTGACTTTGATGATCTAAATGTTAATTTCTGCCATTTTTCTTCTTTACAAATGGTTTTAAGCAAATCATTTTTTCTTTAAAAATGATATTGATTTAGATGTGTACTAATTAATAAAAACAAGCTATCATCCATTGACATTCTGATATTTTCTCTGTTCTGAACAAAAAAGTACACTAAAGCAAAAATAGCTTGGAACAGAAGTTAAAGGATAGATTACATTTACAGGATTTGTTGGTCGGTTAGAGGTTAACTGCAAAAATAAAAGTTTTTTTCCCACTTAAATGAGTCTTCATTTCATTAGCTCATATAGCCTACATGATTTTTTTTTTAATGTGTCAAAAGCGCTATTCAGTGAAAATGTTGAAACGTGTGAAACTTTTTTAATACTGTTAAATGTTCCATGTGTATCAGTTCCCAGGTGGATGAGTCCCATGGAGATGTGTCCTGTGGACAGAAAAACAGTGTCCTGTCCTGTCCACTGTTAATAGGACAGGACAGGACACTTTTATTTTAGCACCAACTGGCTGTGCTGGCATAGACTTGCAGCACCTTGCAAAGTGGTTTATTGTACTACAGGTGTTGCAGTGTTTGCATACTTTTCTCTGAAGTCTGGGTGATACAGTTTAAGATGGGAAGTATGTTTTTATGATTTTTTTTTTTTTTTTTTGCGCAGCATATTTTTCATACCTTTCATATTCCCCTCTGACTGTTCTTGCAGCAAGCATTTGTAAACATCTAAGTGAAGGTTTAGGTTTTGAGTTTTGAGTGGTGTTTAATGTGGTTGTTGATTATTAAACATTAAAATGCTGAGGTGTTAGCCTACTAAATATTATGAAAAGTTGAACATTAGGAAGGTATCCTCATCAAGATGACAGTAACCTTAACACGATTAAAGGACCTTCCATGTCCTCCTTTGAGGTTTTGTGAGGAAGTATCACAAACCTAAATTTCCAGTGCAGGTTTGGTTGTGTTTTTGGTATTTTATCTCTGGTATTTTAAAACTGGTTTAACTTGATTTTTATAAACATACAATCAAGTTCTTTTACAGGTGCACTGGTGCTTTTAGTAATGGGGAAGTGTTGGGGGGAACTATGGGGAAGTTTTAATCAGATTTGAACAATATTTCCTATTGTAACAAATATAGACCACATTCACAGACTGGACATCGTTCTCTTACAGAGAAATGGAGAGAATAATTGTTTTGAATGAGATGTAGACCCTTAAATGTTATAGATATACTGCTCATGTCTGCGTGACAAGTATTCACTGAGGTTTGTTTCATTTTTGTGATGCACTCCACAAAAAAATTCATAGTGACTGAGATGGCAGAAAGCACACCCTGTTTCTTTTCTTTATTCATCAAAAGCACAATGTTTTGTTTTGATTTTGAAACTTTGTTTGAAAAATTGTTGTTAGTCAAGTTGACACAAAAGTGTACAAATTGAATGATTGGTTTTATATATGACCATAAATGATTATAAAAGACTTAGTATTTTAAATACATTTTTGCTGCTATACGAAAAATACACCAAAATTTGCTGATGTGTTTGTTGACCCCAGAGGATTAAACAAAATTGTACATTATTGTTCAATGAACCTTAAACAATTATTGTACATGCACCTGTGGACACTATTACAGGTAGCAGACAATTAAAGTCACAGCTATACAGTAACTTTACATTGCAGGGGCAAACCATGTGTCACCAAATTTGTTCAGTCTCAGTTGTTAAACTTTTTATACAAAATTTTAATACAAAAACAATAGTTTAAATTGAGACGATATTTCTTCTTCAGTTTATATTAATGAATATAATATTTAATGTATCTGTTGGGCCTGATCATGCCAAAAGACAGCAGATTTGCTGGTATCAGATTGTCCTGTACATCTGTAACCAGGACCACAACTAATTTCAGCAAAAAAGCTTTTTGCATTAATAAAAAAACAGAAGCCAATATTGGTGTTAGTTGTTGAAAAAGTTTTTTTTTTTTTTTACCAAACAATATCTTATGCTTTATATTAATGTCTAGAAAATTTTAAGAGTGGGCCAGTCGGGTAAGATGAGCCATAGTATAAACAATCTTAACACAACAACATCCGTGACAGAAATTCATACCAGCGGCAAAAAAAAAAGAAAAAAAAAAAAAAGATATTGCATGAGGTTGTGCAAAAACATTCAACTCAAAGCTACTGCCATGATTCATAACCATGTTTTAACCACACGCTTTGCAGTAGCAGTCACAAACTTTAAGGCCAATCTTTAGGACTTTAGCCCAACCTCCTCATAAGCTGCAGAACAGGAAATCTCTTGACGCAGAGAACGAGGAAAAGCCCATAGAAAGGGATCAGTCATTACCACCTCTCTTATGTTTGCAAGGCACTTGTTCTGTACACCCTTGAAGAAAATGGAGCTGTATATTATGTTCTTTCTCACCCTCACTGTAGTTTAATCCACTAAGAGCAAAGGTTTATTAAAGCGACTATCAATAACTGTGGCACTACTACACTTTTTGTCTTTGAATCTTATTCTTATTTTTGAATTACACATGGTTGAAGACTAAAATTTAATCTTTTAATATAATTGTATTCATTTTTATCTGTATTATTCTTTATTAATATTCACAATCAGTGTATAATCTTATATGGAGTTTCAAAAGCATGAGTTTGAATGCATGAGAAGAGGAACACATGTCAGACAGAGGGAAAGCTATATATTGCTTAGAGGTATGTGTGCAATAACATGTTCACTCAGCATAGATGTTTCCACTGATGCAAGTGTTTAATCGATGTAAACAACAAGGATAGGTCTTAATATAGAAGTGGATTTTGACATAAATGTATGACATATACGTTCTAAGTTGAGAAGCTCAAAATGTGTTTGTTACCTTACAGGAAAAGGATGCAGCAGTAAAAAATACAGTAAAATCTGCAGCAAGGATAAGTCTTGGTTTGGCCTTGGATGCATGAATGAATGTGGTAATGGTTATTCTCACGCTTCATTAAGGACCTGATGCTCTGTTCTGTTTCCATGATGTGGTTTGTTTCTCCGAAGGGACTCATAAGTACAGTGTAAATTTAAGGACATCTTCAGACATATGAAGACGAGGCATCATGCCTCAGACTAAAAGGCTTCCGTCATTGGAAAAAACTGCATCGCGTCTCAGACTGAAAAGCTTCAGGTCTCAGGAAAAACAATGTCAGGTGTCAGGTCTTGTATAGGCATCAGACATAAAGCAATCGCACGAAATGGCATCAAACGAAAAAGTGTCAGATGGTGGAGGCAGTCACCCATCATGATATGTTATGTTTGTATATTTTCTGAATGTTACACTAATTATGTTTTACACAGAAGAGAACAAGCAAGTTTTATTGGCACTTTTAAAAAGTTAGATGACAATTCAACTAGACGGGTCGCACACGTCACATCTACGTCGTCAAGCTCTGTTTAAATCTGCGCGTCAGGGACGGAAGTGCTAAAAAATCGCCAAAAATGGGCTTCAATCGTCTCAATGGAGTTCCAATGAGATTGCTCTGTCAACAGGGCAAGAGAGAGGAGCAAGAGAGTAGTCATGAGGCAGAGCATCAACAGGGCAAGGAGAGTGAAGATCCAGAGAGTGATTTCGAGGCAGAGCAACTACTGGGCAAAAAGAGTGTACGGCCAGAGAGTGTGTTTTTCTGAGGTAGAGCATCAAGTCAGCAAAGAGAGTGAAGGGCCAGAGAGGAGTCATGAGGTTGAAAGCAATAGTAATGAGAGAATGAAAGTCATTGAGTCTGGAGGAGACAATGTCAGACCTGGAACATCAACAAAAAGTGAAATAGGAAGCACAGAAGGCTACCCAAAGCTCAACCTGTTGATCCAGCCTTGTGGCTTGACACAATTTCGTAAAGTTACAGAGCAGAGGCAGTGTGAAGCGGACCATCTCAAGTCAGAGAAAGTTGTGTTTTTCCAAAAAATATAGATGGATAAGCCTTTTCACACAGTCTGTGTTAGAGAAAAATGCCTAATGGTAAAAGAGTCAAACGATCATGGTTGTCATATTCAGAAGTGAATGATGCAGTCTTTTGCTACAGCTGCAAACTTTTCTCTACCTAAGTAATTGACCTATGGCTAAGCCACGCCCCCTCCACTCACTCGGGCAAACAGTCAACATTCAGGGACAAGCGCTATGACAGCTGTCACAGAGACATTCCACAGGAGGCAATTGATGATTTTTGGAGAAAGGAAAGTTATATATCATCTCGAAGTCACCAAAAAGGCCTTAACTATGCATTGGAGGGTTATATTAATAATTTTATTGTTGAGAAGGTCGATGAAAAGCTTCAGCTCCAGGCAAAAATAGACAGGTCACAGTGTAATCGTGATTAAACCGCATCTCGTTGCCATCACCATCTCAGACAACAAGAGGATCAGCATTGTTCATGCACTGCAGTATTTACATGAATCATTCAGAACAACATTTCTAATCTAACGTTATCGTTTTCTAATGTTAGGCTAACATTAGCCTGACGTTACGTTAGAGATGTTCAAGATAACGTTCATATACGTTGTTGACTTAGAACAGATCTAGACATCCTTGTTTAGTGTATTGGGTTAGCTGTGCACATTGTGATTGTCTCATCGAGTTTGGGGGCGTGGCTTATCCATAGGTCAATTAAGCTCATTAAAGGAGGATTGAAAGACTGGAAAAACATCCACAAAAGAATCGGTCTTCGGTAATCCTAAACAGGCTGAAGGACCTGAAGATTGACTGAATGGACTTTCGAGTCAGTCATATGACAATGGGTCGAATATGAAGGTCAAGAAGCAAGGTGCTGGAGAAGAACCCAAGAGCCCTGTTTGTCCCATACGGGGCACACACGTAGAACCTGGTTCTGGCAGATGCTGCAAGAGCTACAAAGGATGCCATTTGATTCTTTGGACACCTGGAGAAACTATTCAGCTTTTTTCACTTTTCCACTTAGCCCCCGTCCACACTCCTGCGTTTTCGTTTAAAAACGGAGAATTAAAATGAATACGATCTCCATCCACATTAGCATTTTATCTGCGTATTAGAAATGATCTCCGTCCACATTAAAACGACTGAAAACGCGTATCACGTGACTATTCACCAAGACTGGGCATGCGCGCGCCGGTGTAAAAAGTGGTTGACGGATCAGTTAAAGTGCAACATGCAGGTTGGACACCCCTATATAGCATAGTGTAAGTTGACGATAAAACAACAAGATTTTCTGAACTGGAGTAATATATATTTAGCCATTAACGATATTTTGAGAAAAATTGTGATAAAATAACTCCCGCGTCTACAACGCACTAACCGGAAGTGACGATTGGCGAGGCAGTCTGTTCAAGTTCAGGCTCAGGTTACAATGGATGCGAACGACGAAACCGCGTTCTCCGATGTTGACGAATATGCCTATGATGACCCACAGGCAAATAATTAGGAGCCTTCTAGGCGAGATAGAAGTCAGGGGGAGATCGGGAGACGAACAATGGGCAGAGGAAAGAAGTAACGTTAGAGTTGTGGTGTCGAGAAAACCAGTGGCTAATAGGGCAAGTGAGTTCATGTAAGTTAGCACCGCGGCTAACGCTGATTCATCTACTGTATGGCTATACCTTGGTGTTTTGCAATAAATCTGCTTTAGCAAACATACATTTCACTTTGTTCTTGATTAAACATCTATTTAGATTGTCTTTATTTAAGCCAGCAACGTTTTGTCTTCTCATATTCTACACTGACAGTGATTATGCAGACCATCCAAGCTGGTTAGCACTATCCACATTGACTAATGATCATGCCATAACAACAAATAAATAATGCTTTTCAAATGCAGTTTGTGATACCATTTAAAGCAAGTGAAATGTGCGCCACAAACGACCGAGTGTGTGTGTTAACAGACGCGGCAGTGAAGTCTGCTCTATTCACCTGCACATAACGCACCCAAGACCAAAAAGCCTTGTTTTTCCTAGAAGGAAAATGATGGATATGATGTCCTGACAGGCTGGAATTCGTGCAACAACCACAAACACAATAATTTACCATTATGGCTTCGATCTAAAACTATATGTCTCTCGCTACTGCTCTAACTACATCAACACCCAGCAATAAGAAAGCGGCCGCGAGCTCATTTGTTTTCCTCGGGCCACGTCATATGACGCGTTGCTTGCTGGAAAGGCGTTATTCCAGAGCCTAGCGCATTTTCATCAAAATCTCTACATCAAATGAGATTTCATTAGTAATTTTTACATAAGTGTTTTTAAAAGACCTCTGCAGACAATTTAAAGTATTAATTCAGAAATAAAATCAACCTGCATGTTGCTCTTTAAGGATACGTCATGACTGATGACACCCAATCATAGAGCCGAGCGTCAGCCTCTGCGTCAGAATTTCTGAAGTCCTCCGTTTTGTCTCGTCTACACTAAAACGCCCCCCGGAGATTCAAAATGCAAAACGGAGCTGCAGCGTTTCTAAACTTCTCCGTTTTAGGTCTTCGTTTTCCCTGTTTTAGTCTGGACGGGAGGTACAAATGTAGCAAAAGGTCTCCATTTTTAAACGAAAACGCAGTAGTGTGGACGGGGCCTCGGAGATGGTCTATTTTGAAAAAAATATAAGGATCTCACTCTTAAATCATGGAGTGACACAAGGTGGGAGAGCTGATTGCTAAGTGTTCAGGCTGTCAGGTTCCAGGTTGTCCAAATCAGGGAAGCACTTTTAGAAGTACGGCAGAGTTTGTCTGACCCAGTTTCTAAAGTGGAGGCCAAAAGTCTTGTTGAAGAATTGGGGTCTAATCACTTTTTGATTTGTTCGGTTGTGTGGTGTGACATTCTTACACTTGTCAACCAGGACAATAAGCTTTTCCAGTCATCCTCTATGCAACTGGATGTTGCTTCAAACTTGATTACGTTCACCAAAGCAACACTCTCACAGTATAGGGCCTCTGACTTTGCTGCAGCACAAGCAACTGCAAAGGATCTTTGTGAAGAAATGAACATGGCCAAGACGTCAAATTTCACCGCTGCAGGCCAGGGTTCCAGAAAGAATCGTGCTGTTTCACAAAAACATTCATCCAATTGAAATGCATTAGTTTAAAAAACGTGCTGAAATTACGAAAATAACGGCAGAAAGAATCGTGCTGTTGCACGAAAGATTCATCCCATTGAAATGCATTAGTTAAAAAAAAAACTTGCTGGAGTTACGAAAATAACGTGAACGTGAATGAACGTGTCCCTGCCACGAATAAATATTTTAAATTACGTGACCACATCACAAACTGAGACTGGGTTGGTACCTCACATGTCCCTTTTGAAGATTTTATAGGTAGTTTGCAGTCATGTGATTGTGTTGACGCGCGGATGCAGATGGAGGGCAAGGAGTGAAGAGCGCAATGGACGAGATGGAGGAAAATCCGTATGTACTACTTTAGACGCTATTACAAGAGAAATATATAAACAGAAAATCGAAACATATGTTGGACGTGATCCTTACGTTATGAAGAGGACCGATTTTCAACTGAATTGAGAGATTTGCCTGCCATCGAGGCTGTAGATCAGCAACTAACTCATCTTACAGACATTGACTTTACAAAGTTCGGAAACGGTACGTTACACAAACAGCCACATAAGTGTATTTAAACACCTGAATAATGTAATTATAAGCCACATAAATAATGTATTAAAGGGACACAAGGCAGTTATTTTAGCTTAATTTAACAGCTTCAGAGTTATTGAAATGGTTATATGACTTCTTTCGGGTTGAATGGTGGGTGTCTCGACCCCCCCTGGTGCCTGTGAGCGGAAAAATCTCACTTGCAGTTTCAGGCCGGCGGCCCGCCGCCCTGAAGTATCACGTGATATCAGCTCTCGCGATGTAACATATTCCTTTGCGAGTCTTGCGACAACACCGCACATATCCAGGAACAAGGTAAACAAGGATGGAGTTTGTCACACTATCGTCATGGCGGAGCCGGCATATAAGATATAGAAAGCTAGGAAAGCATTGTCGGTGGAACAGAGAAAGAGGAAAAAGCAGACTGACCGAGCGAGGAGTCAGACGCGAGAATAGCCGTAATGCGCATGTGATATGTCCCCATTGAAGCATCTCGCAGCACGGATGTACCAATACATTCAGTGTTCTGTTGTGATATTCAAACGGACGGCGCGCGCTCATTGCATCCTCTGGACCACTAAAGTTCATGGGGATATGTATTTAATCACGTGAAAATTCTCACCACTAACAACATATATTAGATCTCATTAAACAACAAAATAAACACAATGTAGTATACAATGTAACACGTCATGCCCTCCGTGAGTGGTATTTACAACAGTAATGTTAAAAACAAGTACTCCACAGTTACTCTAGGGGTCGCTGTTTGACAGCATTGTTGTCTAATGCCCCTTTAACTCACATTTGACGAAGTGATCACTGCACACACACACACAGGCATTTTCCCATTCTGCTCCTCCCGACCGCATACGTAGGTTGACAAGGCATTTTTCCCGGTGTTTTTCTGCCAATTTCTTGTATTTTCCACCCTTATGAACAACAACTTTTGGCACACGATAAAAACTCCTCGTGGTTTGATCGATTTGAGCAACCATGAACGACGCAAAACATAGGCATTTTGAGTGTGTTATTATCCACAAGTTTCCGAGGGGCGCTCCTGTAAAAAATAAAGTGGGTGAAACTTCCGGTGAGGCGGCGGAAGTAGCATTCCAATGGTATTTTGTATGTTAGTTAGCGAAGAGGCTAGCTGTTTTTCGGAGAATTATTTTACTATTTAAAGTCCCTGTGAAATCAAAATTGAACCTATTTACTTTGTTAGCGCATTTTACTAGTCTTGTGGTGAACAATTAATCCGTGCAAGTAAATATATATTTAAAAAATGTTTTACCTTGGTAATCTTTAATCAAAATCTGAAAAGTTACTTCCGGTCTGGAACGGTTTCTTTTTCTGATGACATAGGTTTCACAGCTTGGGTGGGGAAACGCTTAACCACTCCCCTCAAACCGTTAGTTTGAGTTATGAGCGAGAGATGGAGAGGAGGAGCGCTAGAGTAAAACCCTGCCCTCTGTTCAATATTCCGTTTCACTTGGAAATACGTCACAGCACTGGAGAAAAATCGTTTGCAACTTCCGGTTCACGGGGACTTTAAAGACGCAAATCTTTATGAGAGATGTTGTTACGGAGCTCAGGGACAACATGTGCTGTTCGCGGTTGTATGTATAACCGGACTAAACTAATTCAGTGGCTTAAACGTGATTGTTTTGAACATAAGCTGAAAACGAAATCAGAGTGATCCTGCAGAGCCCGTCTCTGATCCTGCCAACGACTGTAGTTTCCATCACCTCCCAAAAGACGACGAATCTTCCTGTGTACATTTGTTTAAATTCTTAATATTCTATAAACTCTATCAGCATGTGATTGGCTGTTCGCTACTGATGTTACAGCTAAACTCAGGATCAAAGCCTGAGTTGACAGAATACCAAATGTGCCAGTTAATGTATTCAAGAAGCACATTCATTTATAATTTTGAATAAACTCCAAAGCACAATGACTAAGTGTGTATTTTTTATTTTAATTATTTGTCAGCTCGCACAACTGTCTGTCACCATGCCTTGATGAGTATTGATTATTAATAATGTTATTAAAATACTCCCAATTAACTACTGCGGAGGGTAAAGGTACTGTTATTTCACTCTTTTGAATTTCGTTGAGGTTGTGTTCACACATCGTTTGCTAGTTTGGATCGCTATAACTTCAATGACTGTCAACTGTTGAATGAACGAGTGTCAAGCATGTAAAGTCGTGCTTCGTTTACTTCGAACCGGAAGTCGCGCCCACTTTTGACGCAAGGCCTCATGGGGCGTAGGAAACTTGTGGATAGAGCTTCCTAAATATAGAAAATCACTTCCTGCCCTCCATCTGCGTTTCACGCTATGGTTTCGCACCAAGGCAGCGCAGTGGCGTGACGTCACGTGAAAACAAGCTATTAATGATTGCATTTGAATGCTGTAGCAAGTAAAGATGTGGTCACATTTGTGAAATTTGTGAAATTACACAGGCAAAAAAGTCCATTGACACAACTTAACTTAAGTGAAGATGCACTTTTTTTTCTTTTTTTTTCTTTTTACATTGATTTATTAAATGGAACATATGTGTTTCCATGCATTTTATTGAGATGTCTTTTCTTGTATACCTTATTGTATATACTGTACATTGTTGATTATTCATGTTGCTTATGTATTACACTATTGGTTTGTGTATTCTATTCATTGATATTAATCTATCGATAGCTTCTTTTCCCAAGTGCATGGAAGTGTATGTATTAAAATGGATCTAAAATATGTAATACACTATTCTTATTTTGTATTTGGTTCAGTTTGTTTATTATAATAGAAGTTAATGCTAACCATGAATAAATAAATAAATAAATAAATAAATAAATAAATAAATAAATAAATAAAATTTGGTTCCTGGAGGCACCCAAAACGGTTCCACACAGTGCCTTATATAAGAGTTCCTCAGGAAACCTGTGTGGTTCCTCAGAGAACCTCCCCTTTTTAAAGGGTGCCTTGAGGATCTACAGACGGTTCCGTCGGTGTGGCAAAGTGAAGAACCCCAAAAGGTTCCCCCAGGCATCTTTTCTTTTTACAGTGTAGATCGATGTACCAGTTACGAGCTCTGACGTCACATAGCCCACGAAACCATACAAAACAACTACGGTTTGTTTATATCTAGCTACCACAATTCCTTGCGCTCAGGTAGTTTGGTGTGACTGGCCTGGAACGCTACAAAGTTGTGAGTCGTGGTTTGAAGTTGTGATTTACGTGCTCAAAAACCTGCCTGGAACGCAGCATAAGTCCCCATTTGCAAGGTTGGTTTTCCGCCTGGGGACGCTGGGAGGAGCGGGGAAAGTCGCCATTCTCTCTCCAGAACAGGTTATTGAACCATTCAAATGATTTCTACGGTTTTATTAAGTAGAAATAGTTGCCAAGTGCCCCTTTAACCTTTAGAACCCTAAAGACGTCCAGGGGATGTTCGCAGTGGCTGTTCAGGGGACGTTTTGATAATTGGGTAATAATAATATATAAATAATATAAAATAATTTCAATGGTAATCTTCACTAAAAGCCAGACAATTTTGGTTTTTAATATATTTTACTTAGTGACCTTTTAATCTGGAGCAAAAGAAACTGGGGGAGTGAATTTACTGCGTCATGATGTGTCACTTTGCTTACAGCTGATTGACTGTTTGAGGTAAACCTGCCCCAGAGCAGATTAGCTGTGGAGTGCAAGTTACTATGGTGAACACTATTAAAAGCAGTGCCACTTTCATGGTGCCTAAAACCCAGGGTTGGCGCAAGCCGCTAACTAAACTGAAACAAACCTGGCTAGCCACCTAAACCAGCAACAACAACAACAACAACAACAATTAAATCGGTTGGTCATGTAAGACTTGAAAACTGGTTCCAATGCCCTCTGAAGACAAATGGCATTGCTTGTGAATTTACAACGACACCCTACCCCCTTTCCTCTGAACTACATCCCTCTCTCCCCCTCTTTTCAGTCAATGACACTGAAAACTCACAAGAATATGGTTCTTAATGTGAATGTGATAATCTTTTAGGAGTGTTTGGAGTCATTTTGATGGTCTCAGGGTGACTGGTAATAATGTCTCATTCCCAAAGTAATAAAAGAAAAGGTAATAAGGGTTTTAAGAATATAGAAATATCTTGCACACAAAGAAGGAGGTGGCTTTGACTTCACACCTTCTGGCCTTTTGTCTGAGTGCAACTTACAACCAAACAAATGGTCTGTCCCCAATAAACATGGTAGGGGGATTCAGTAACTTTCCACTGTATCCTGGTGATTTACATATCAGGTGAGGTCTGATTATAAAGGGAGATGTAACTAGAGCTCGTGGCTGCCATTCTGTATTCAGATCAGCCCATGACGTTGTCTTCTCAGCTCATGTAATATGTTGGGTAAAGTTCTTTGTTCTTTGAAACTTTTGATGATTTGCATTGATTATCTTGTGTAATTCCAATGATACATTTACCTGACATAATAAATTGTGACATTTGGCTATTCTAACAGACTTTGACTTTATTTTCCATTAGAGTTAAAATGAATAGTCAAGCATTAACATATTAATGATGCGCAGATATCATTGATAAACCCTTTTCATTTTATGGAGTCAGATGAAACGAGTTAATACATAAGATTAAATGTGTTGCATTTAACTAAAAATACTTTGCCATGGAAAAGACGGAACACGCTTGAAGCCTTCACCACGAATCGTACCCCGCGATTTGGATCGATTTCGTGGCCCTTTTTACAGTGGTGACACGCCTCCGTGATCGCAACATATGGATTTCGCGAACAACGTCTTTTCCAGCAATATATGGGGACCTAAAATCAACAAGAGGTTTGAACATCTTCTCTTTCTTCTGCCGCTGTGGTAAGTCAACTTTTTCTAATCTTTTGAAAAGTGTTGAGAAAATGTTGTTTGCCATGTTTAGGGGTAGGAAAGCCCTTTGTTTAGTCCGAAACTAAAACGTGAGGACATGAAAACAGCCGCGGTGCGCAGATAAAAGAGTGAAACCCTTGTTCAATAGATTTTAAAGATATCATTGTTTGATTAGGCAAAAATAAAAGAAATCTAAATTTGAAATAACATTTTTCAAATGATTTTCGGGTAGACTTAACGTTACTCGAGGAGCGCTAAAACAAAACTTGCATGTTTGTCTTCATTATTGTAGTGGCTTTGTTGAAACAAAGCAGTGAAGAGAATCGACAAACAACAGAAATAAAAATCTAAGTTTGTAAATGATCGGAAAACACGTGATTTTATAAATGAGGCAGACGATGCATTGTTTATGAAAGGAAAACTTTGAAAAAATAAAATGATATTATTTACAGGCTAAAACGCAATTAGCAGGGATAAATGCTAGTGTTTTCCATGCTGTTTAGAGAAAACAAGGCTAAGATAAATGCTATTGCCCATGCTGCAACAGGCTAATGCTAAATTCTAAACCCATGCTGCTTAAACAATGATGCTAAAGCTAATGCTAATGCCAGGCGGCTTCTAGGCTAGAGCTAATGCTAATGCCATGCGGCTTCTAGGCTGCTTAAACAATGATGCTAAAGCTAATGCTAATGCCATGCGGCTTCTAGGCTAATGCTAATGCTAAGGACATGCTGCGTTCAAAAACGCTTACCCTTTGTTTGACCAGCCCATAGGCCCGAGGCCACATTGAATAAGATTCTAAACATAAACTAATCTTGACAAACTTTATATTGCATTTGAAAGCTTCCACTTTAACACAGATGGGAAAGCAATAATGCAATAGTTTGTATTTTCAAATTTGGGGTTGTGCTAACGCACTCATAGAACACACTGTATAGTTGTTTGTGCTACTACATGTGCACATAGGCTAAATGTAAGTTTATTCTTTAAACACAGGATTGCTTTGCTGTAAGTGTTTGGAACACTTAGGTAAAGGCTGTTGATGTTTTATTCAAGGCCATATGTATCCTGTGTGAACTGAATTAAACGTGTGTGTGTGTCTATGCTGAATGTGGTTATAATGTGATTGACTATGCTCATTAATTCTTGAAAAGAATGAGAAGAATTTGAGACAGAAATATTTGAGACAGAGATCGGATTCGTATATTTCCACAGTTTTTGCGTCAGTTTAGCGATGGCTAACATCCGGTATCATTTTACGTGTACTTAAACGAGGAGGCGTTTAAGGGGACTTGCATATGTCTTTGATTGTGTCCGTATGGATACGGCAAATCCTAGATATTTAGTCAAATTACCTCTGATTTGATGACCGGACCTGACGAGAGTGTGGCATGCGGACTTTAGAGAAGGGCCGCAGAGTGATAGTTTCCTAATCTAAAACGGGAAAAATATAACTAAAGAACGAAAAGAATTAACAAACGTTAAAATGACTTTGCTTCATATAGTCTGAATTTTTGTATCCTTGGTGGAAATCTCCCATAGCTGCGGAAAAACCACGCAAAGGAACATAACTGAGAATCAGAAACTGTGAGCGCGAATCTCGTGAATCATAAAACAAAAACCTTTTTATATTCAAAACTTCAGGGAAAGAAATTTCCCCAAATATAAATTTGAACATGTATAAAGATTCTATCCTGTTTACACTATGGGCCGAAAAGGTCGAGCCTACGCTGCATAAACTCACTAAAATAGGTCTTAAAATGGACGCTATTGACAATGAAATTCTCACTTGGTGGGAAACAGTGGGTAGTAAACAGAAGAAATCAAAACATGATGAGATAATTGAGGCTTTAAACTTCATAAGCTATAAACGGCTAGATAAATCAACAAAATTTCTATCCTCGCTTATGGATGTTAAATGTGAAGAAGTGCATTCTAAAAATGCAGAGGCAAAATTGTCTGAGGCAAAGATCCAAGATCTTCAGACACAGCTAGACAGATTAACAGCTGAACAGTTAGCCCTGACTGAAAAGTGTAAAAATCACAAACACACCATTGCAGATCTTAAGGCTAAACTAATGGTTGAAAAGTCAATTTCTCCCAAAACGCTCAAAAGCGATGGGACTAAAAATGTGCGCTTCTTAAACGAGTCATCCTGCACTAATAACCCTGTACCTTTTCAGACAGATGAAGGAGGCGATAAAATTTTGAACAAAGTGCCTGTTTCAGCCTTTAAGGTGATACGGCACCCAAACGGCACAGAGTCAACCATTCGGCGTCCTCTAACGGTAACTGAATGTAGCTTGTTTAAAGCAGAGATCGGACCATTCCCTTTGAAAGGGCCATTCGAGCCATGGTGGAGACGCATTGTTAGCCTAAAACATGCATTTCAACTTGAACCAAAAGATATTTGGCAAATTGTTATCAGCTCAATTCCAGATGTCCTGAACTATAAGATACCACCGGCTTTGATGACAGGCACCATTGTGCAATCAATGCATCAAAACGAGTCTGAGAGTGAAATCTTAAATAGATTAAAACAATGTCTGCGCGATCTACGTGGTTGTAGTCCTGTTGGATGGGAACTGATTCTCAATCGGAAACAGAGTACTGAAGAATCGTTTGAGACGTATGCAGAAAAAATGTTTGAACTGTTTGAGGAGTATTCTGGAATTGAGGGTGTTAACCACAACAATGCAACTTTCCTTGAATTACTACTTACAAATGCAGGGCCGCGTGTACAGCAATCACTCACGTATGGTGCTTCTCCAGCAAAAAATACATTCGAAGGTATTGTTAGCTGGGCAACAAGAATTGAATCACGAAAACAAATACATGGTGAGGTAGCTGTGTTAGATTGTCATGAAAATCCCCCATTTGCAGGAGAATTCAGAAAGCCACACGGTGGCAAACTGAGCAGATTCTGTAATTCCTGTCACAAAACAGGCCATGCAGAGGAAAAGTGCTGGTCGTTGGGCAGAGGCAGACCTCCACCCTATTTCAAAAAACGCAGACAATCACAGTCTGATGACACAAACCAGCGCCCTGCACGGAACCAAAGATCAAATGCATCTAACCCCCCCACTGAGCTAACAACTTTGGTCACTCAAGGCCTTCAGCTATTAGCGACATTTGCTAGTCGGGTAGCAGCCCAATAGCAAATAGCTTAATAGTTCTAACATCTAAATTAAACAAATCTGTAACATTTTTTTTTCAGAGACCAGAAATAATGATTTCATTTACATTCTTAAATTCTACTATACATTATATTATAATCGCCAAGCAGGCATCAATTGGAGAAGTGTGAAATTAATCCTTACAGTTTGATTTTGTTGACCTGATACAGTACCTGTGCCAAAAGGGCGGAAAACACTCACTGTGTGAAACAAACACTCACAAAGTGTGGTGTGGCACAGGTAATTGCCAACTGACCAAAGAAGAAAATTTACAAGGAGGGTGTGAACTAAACATCAGAGGCAACGAGAGACCACCACTAACCAAATGTGTGAATGACACCATGAAATAATTCATGCCCACAGATCTGGCTGAAATGAAAGCAACTTGAAGTTTAAAACCCGAAGACTGGGATCTCTATTGCTGTGAGAGCAGACTGTGAAGGCTGACTGCAAGAGCAGTGTTTAGGTGTCACACACTGAACCAACAACAGCAATATTTCAGACCTGGTCAATGAAACTCGGTTTCATGTGACAGCTGGAATTAAAATTGCAATGGACATGATAATGGAGCAACAAACGAATGTGTTCACATGTCTGAATTTGAAACTGTTGAAAACATCAAAATTAACTGTGGTTCTCTCTGCATGTTTCTGTCAGGTTAACTTCTACAATTCCTCAGAGGACGGATGCCGGGACGGCTGATCTTCACGATTGCTAGAACATAACCTGAGATTCGGGAGATGGGTGAAAAGACCATTCAAGAGGCCTTTACATCTTACAACAGCACATCACTTCATTAGATGGCCTCCCAGTTTAGAACTGGAACTAAAATTTGCAACACAATTGTTATACAATAGATTCCACCCATCTCCTAGACATGAACACTGACTGAACACACCCCTCCATCACTACACCCTCACAGCATCATCGCCCAGAATAGATCAAGTCTATCCAGTCTGAACACAACGCATCATAAGATGAAGATGACATAGAGTCCGATAGTGTCACTTCACTAAAGATCTATTGTGCATTTTCACTCTCACAGATCCTGATAGCTTCACACACATAAGGATGGGAAGCTGATCTCATGACATAGCACACGCTATTCACCACACCCTGCAAACTCATGGAAAACACTGGAAAACACATATTAATGGCTACAGTCACAAATCAATGCAATGCATCAAAAGCAGTGGCAGACTTGCCATTAAATTTCAAAATGTTTAAACTTTCTGATTGTTATTGGGGTGGTTGGAAAATCAGAGGGCCCCTGATTTCTCAACATACCACTAATAACAGGAACATCATAACTAAATAGATCTGAAGTGTGAGCGCTTCAATCAATTACAGAATTCACAATTCAATCCTGTCATTGACTGTGACTTAGCCAACAGCAACAACACACACACACACACACACACACACACACACACACACACTCTTTCTCCCTCTTTCTCTCACACAAACACTCAAACTCACTCTCAGATGAACAAACACACACTCACACACACAGATGCACTCATACCCTCACACAAACACACTCTCTCACACTTGTTGCAAGGAATGAACAATCTCCATCCTTGAATACATTTAAGCATATTCCAAGTCACTTCCCGGATTTGCATAAGTGGCTTGCATTGGAAGATTCCTGAACAAACACTGATTATTATGTTTTATTATTCTTTATTACATGATTGAACATTGATTGTTTTTATTACATGATTTTTAGAATCTGTTTGATTATTTTGAATACCCTGACCTCTTGCTGCATTTCCTTTTTATAATTCAGACCAAAAAAATATATATATATATATTTAGGAATTGGATATTTGATATGAGACATCCTTACCATTCAATAACCTGAGAAAATATGAGCAGTCTTGCTGAAAAGAACATGGTATTTTATATTGAACATGACATGATTTTGTTTTGTTGCATTATGCGTTTCTATGCATTTCTTCTTGAGTTCAAGTTCATATGTGTTTCAATCACGAAGCGGACATTTAAGATGCTTTTCAGACGTCTCACAGAGAGCCCATTCACCCACTGAGGTCTGTCCAGACAACCGCACCGCTGGAGGTGACAGGATTGGTCGAGAAGGGACAGATTATCGTTATGGGGAAGGTGCCAGGGAAACGTGAGTGTCTTCATGAAGGAACGACACGCCAACCGGAAAAGTCAAGAGGTCCAGATTGACTCTATGAACTTTGCTCACATCACCAGAAGAAAGCCTGAACGCCTCATCCACCTGCTGGACTCAAGCTACATACACCTGATGAGAACAGGTGTTCTGCAGGTGAACAAAGCCCTCTGAGCTTCTACAGATGCCAGCATTGCCAAGAGACAATTGCTGAATTACACCAAGGATTACAAGAAACGTCTTACTCTGTGACCCCTAAAGTGTCTGAATCTGACCCATTGGGGTCAAGGAGGGAATTTGTAAGACTTGAAAACTGGTTCCAATGCCCTCTGAAGACAAATGGCATTGCTTGTGAATTTACAACGACACCCTACCCCCTTTCCTCTGAACTACATCCCTCTCTCCCCCTCTTTTCAGTCAATGACACTGAAAACTCACAAGAATATGGTTCTTAATGTGAATGTGATAATCTTTTAGGAGTGTTTGGAGTCATTTTGATGGTCTCAGGGTGACTGGTAATAATGTCTCATTCCCAAAGTAATAAAAGAAAAGGTAATAAGGGTTTTAAGAATATAGAAATATCTTGCACACAAAGAAGGAGGTGGCTTTGACTTCACACCTTCTGGCCTTTTGTCTGAGTGCAACTTACAACCAAACAAATGGTCTGTCCCCAATAAACATGGTAGGGGGATTCAGTAACTTTCCACTGTATCCTGGTGATTTACATATCAGGTGAGGTCTGATTATAAAGGGAGATGTAACTAGAGCTCGTGGCTGCCATTCTGTATTCAGATCAGCCCATGACGTTGTCTTCTCAGCTCATGTAATATGTTGGGTAAAGTTCTTTGTTCTTTGAAACTTTTGATGATTTGCATTGATTATCTTGTGTAATTCCAATGATACATTTACCTGACATAATAAATTGTGACATTTGGCTATTCTAACAGACTTTGACTTTATTTTCCATTAGAGTTAAAATGAATAGTCAAGCATTAACATATTAATGATGCGCAGATATCATTGATAAACCCTTTTCATTTTATGGAGTCAGATGAAACGAGTTAATACATAAGATTAAATGTGTTGCATTTAACTAAAAATACTTTGCCATGGAAAAGACGGAACACGCTTGAAGCCTTCACCACGAATCGTACCCCGCGATTTGGATCGATTTCGTGGCCCTTTTTACAGTCACTGCAAAACATTTACTATAAAATTAAATATAATTTAAGTGTCAAAATTCATGGCCAATTCTAACTGGATGTCAAAGGAGAAAAATTTTTCTTTCCATCTATAATGGTGTAGTAACAGCATCTACCAGGAGGTGCTGCCTGGATCACGCTAACCAGCTAAACCTTGACTCTTTGGATGCTGCTGGCTGAATTATTCCTTACAAACACTGTTGAAGAAAAAAAAAAACTAGCAGTAAAAAAAAATAAATAAATAAAATTACACATTTTTTTTACATTAAATCTGAAACTATAAATGTGCATTACAATACAAAATAAAAACTTTGTAAGTGAACTTTGAACTTCTTCAACAAACATTTTAAACCAGCAGCTCCTATTCATTTTACAATAAAAGTTACGGTAAAATAATAAACCCAGTATGTCTTTTACAGAGAAACATTAGATAAGGATAGCCTGACTGGACTGAAAGAGGAAACACTTTTATTCTACCTAGATACAGCAATGTCACAGTGTGAGTCAAAATTTGAGTGGATGATGCAAAATCCCTAAAAGAGGGAGTTACACTTTCTTTCTTTATTTCTTTCTTTCACCACAAGTTAAACATCTGTCTGATGCTTGTTTGACTCTCTATCAAGATGGAGCTGTCCATAATCATTCTTGCCCTCACCGTTGTTCTCTCAACTGATGCTGAATGTAAGTTTTTTAATCATTTTGGTACCGTTTTCGTAAGTGATTAAATGGAAAAACTTCAAACTGATCTCTTATAATAATGCTAACTGTTCATTCAAAACCTGATTGTGCAATTATTAGGATTGTAAATGTTTATAAATGTTTATAAGTGTTTATAAATGTTTTACTCACTTAATTTGTACTATTTTTACACAAATAAGTAAAACATTTTTTTCCCCAAACTCTTTGTACAAAACTTTAAATGATATGAACTGAATAATCTTCCTTAAATTGTAACAATGAATTAACAATTTAATTAATTAAATAGAAATGCAATAAAATGCAAGATGCATGTTGCATTACTCCCCTTCAAGTAACGAATTGGGATTGGGATCAAGTAACGAATAGAAATTATTAATGGAAAATTAACAATCAATCGAGAGGACCAGGATGTATTGATATTTTGCCCCAAAAATCAATGCAGGCAATATATAAATATGTAAAAGTGAATGGAATTTGTGCTCTGCATTTCACCCAGCTCAGTTGTGGAGAAGGAGAGTGGAAGAGAGTGCTGTTCATTCACTCGCATTCACTTGCTGTTCATAAAACTTCCTCAACTTCTTAAAACATAAACATGAGAATATCAGAATTAAAAAAAAATTTGGCATATTTACAACGAATTTAAAAGCAAAATAAAGAAATCAACAAAAAACGATTGATTCAGTTTTAAAGAAAACACACCATACACCCCAAGTCTCAGGCTGTAGTATGATTTTATGGCAGTGTAACCGAGCTTTTGTATTGGGTTCACCTAAACACTTTTAACTAATAAAATAATGAAAATGGGAGACAGAAGTTCCATGAACGATACAAACTCTTTTATTCTTCCTCTTAACTCTCTCCTCAAACACATGTGCTCCTCATCCACTTATGCGAATTCTCCTCCCCTCTTGCCTATGGCAAGTCCCAAAGGACAGAATGTATTACACACGCATAAACAGAACATTCCTATAGCCTTAACTCTATACCTACTTTAATCTGTTACAGTAGTATGGTGTGGAGAGGAGGGTGTATTTTTGTGTCCTTGCTAACTCCGCCAATTTAAAAATAAGGTCACATCACTCAGATATATTCACAAGAAGAAAGTTACTGAATTGTTGATATTGAATTTATTAATTAAATTGGTGGAGCACATTAGTGAGCACTGCAGTAAAGGTCTCACTTTAACTTCTTAACTTTAACTTAAATAACTAACTAAATGGTACATCATCAAAGTACTGCAAGAGTGATTCGAGAGCGATTTGAGAGCAGAAGGCTGGTTCAGTCGTTGCAGTTTCTCCAGAGCAGTTACCTGAGGTCTAATTGACTAGACAGCTATTTCACTATTGGCCAGACTCACTGGCAACAATGATGACACTGAAGGCAACAGCAGTCTTTTTTTTTTGGGAAATGTAACAAGGTTTATTAGGCAATATTAAAATGCAATAACATTACTGAAGTGATTGAAGATGAAAAGGAAACAAGCAACACAACACCCTTAATCACACAAAGAAACTAAGGCCTTGTCCACACGGACATGGGTATTTTTATAACTGGAGTTCCCTTTCGTAGTCACTTCGAGTTACGTCAGAAGTGACGGAGATTGGGGGTTTCGCATAGAAAGCCAATCCTCTTTGAGTATTTAAAAACGAGCCAATGGCATGCAATGCCTTGGGGCTGCGGAAATTTGCATAGCGTACTCCGCCCTACTCCGTGAGTATAAAAGGAGGAAGTGAACGCAAACGCAGTATGTTTTCGCTTCGGAGCCAAGAGAACCTCTTCACTCCTGAAAGCCATTCTCACTGTTCAAGACTCTTCGAGACGAGCGTCCTCTTCAGTGTTGGTGTGACGGCGGTACCCAGCGAGATTCTGCATTGCCTGCGATCTGAGCAGTGGTCTGCCAGACTTTGCGCTTCTCCCTGGTCGCCTCAGCGCTGAAAGAGTGAATTTCCTCCTCTCATTGAAAGAGCTGCACGTGGCACGTCTTTTTAAAGATGGTTCGCCCGTGTTCTTCTGGGTGTGGTAGATTTCTGTCGTCATCTGATGGTCACGAGCGCTGCTTTGTATGCCTGGGCATTCAGCATGCAACAGCAGCGTTCGTGGATGACTCATGTTCTTTCTGTGGGAACATGACCATCTCTTCACTGAGGTTGAGGCTCAATGATCTCACTAGAGTGAGAGCCCCGGTCCCCCCTACTCGATCGGCTTCCTTCTCGGAAGGGGGCCCGTCGACCCGGGGACCCGGTTTATCGGTGACAGTGTGGGATAAAGCCCCGACGATTCCTCGGGCCACACCTCCCGCCTCAGTGCGAGAGCCAGCGAGCGTTAGCTCGATTCAGTCGGCTGCTTCTTCGGTGGCGCCGGCTGCTTCGGGCAGCGCTCCAGATGATGATGCGATGTCTATCACGGCATCACTAGGCGGGCTAGAGTCCTCGGGAGATGAGGATGCGGCTGCGTTGCCTCCTTCGGGAGTACCAGCATTGTCCGCGTCGGATCCCGAGCTGACGGCCATGCTGTCTCGAGCCGCTGGGAGTATCGGGCTAGAATGGAACCCTCCGTTCTGCCCCGATCTCTCACGGATGGATGATTGATTTTTGGACAAAGCTGCCGCCGCAAGGCCACGGCCAACTCCAATACCTTTCTTCCCCGAGCTGCATGTGGAGTTATCGCGCTCTTGGGGGGCTCCCCTGTCCACTCGAGAGCGCGATCTCTCCCCCGCCTTTCCCCCCCTCGATGGGGGGGCCGCCCGTGGGTACACTGGGATGCCCCCGGTGGAGCGCTCTGTTGCGATGCAGCTGTGTCCACAGAGCGCCTCCTCCCGTGGTCCTCCTAAGCACCCATCCAAAGCCTGTGGGTTCTCGTCTGCTATGGCGGCGCGTTCCTATAGAGCGGCGGGACAGGCGGCCTCCGCTTTGCATGCGATGAGCACTTTGCAGGTCTTCCAAGCGAAGTTGCTCAGAGATATGCACGAGGGCGGGACTGATCCAACGGCATTTAAAGATTTGCGGTCCGCCACTGACCTTGCTCTCCGGGCAACGAAAGTGGCCGCTCGCGCCGTTGGTCAGGTGATGGCCACCAGTGTGGTCCAGGAGCGCCATCTCTGGCTCAACCTGGCAGACATTCGGAGCGCTGAGCGGACTCGTCTGCTCGACGCTCCACTCTCCCAGGTTGGCCTTTTTGGCGGTGCAGTCAAGGACTTCGCCCAGCAGTTCTCCACTGCCCAGAAGCAGACGGAGGCAATTAAACACATTCTGCCCCGGCGACCAGCTGCTGCCTCCACCCAGTCGCCGGCACAGTTGCCTCCCGCTGCTCGCCGCCGAGGACGCCCCCCTGCGGCTCCCCTCCCTCCCGCCCGGTCCCAGCAGCAGCCTTCACCCGGGCCACGGCGTAGAGGAGGCCGCAGGCAGGCGTCGCAGCCCCCTCAGGCCGCACGCCCCGCGAAACGCCAGGCTAAGCGACGATCCTGACACGGGCTGCTCAGTGACGAAGCCGAGTCTTTCCCAGGAGGCGGTAGCAGGCCCCCTCCTTCCCCCGGTGGAGGGCTGGGGGAGAATCTTTTGTTCTCAGCCAGGGACGTGCACAGGAATTTTGAGGGGCAGTTGCTCTGGCCTGAAAAAAGGGCACCCCCCCCCCTCTTCCCCCCTCACGGGCTATATGAAGGAATATAAGTCAGAGATGAGACACATGATAACAAGAGTTCCACATATTATTTTTTTTTATTACTTATTTATTTTATTTTATTTTTAATTTGAAAAGAAATAATCTGGATTGAATGAAAAAAACTTGCTTCTAATTAAAAAAAACAAAAAAAAAAAAACGAGATTTTGTGAAAAAATAATAATAATACAATCCTTTTGTAACCTTTTGGCTTCCCGTACATTCAGTTGTGCTTCTTGCTCCTATTCAGTTCTGATGGCAGGCTACGGGCAACTACGCATGATTTGTAGTATGATTGCGTAAAGGGAACAGGAATTCAGGTAGGGAACAGAATCAACTGCTAAACCCAGTGCCGATCTTGACCTCCCCCTGGGGCCCTAAGCAAAATTCTGCTAAGGGGCCCTCTACCTGATCTGTGATGCTGTGAGCTATGTAAACCATTTGCCATTGCCACACAGTCACACCTGACTCTTCAATGCTTCAATACAATCCTACCTTCTTTAAACAAAACAGTCAAAGAATAAGTACAACAATATAGAAAAGAATTAGGTTCAAACAAACGATATTTATTGAATAGAGTATTATTTATAGAATGTTAAGATAACAAGTGAATTAACGTAAACATAAATAAGAAGAAAATAAAGTATTATCTGAGCTTTGGCTTTTAGGATTAACTTTGTTTCTCTCTAACGTCCGGGTATTTTCAGCATCAGTATGATTTTTTTTTTTTTAATGCATGTTGAAGCAATTCTTGATTTATGGTTATTATTTACTGAGGGATGTGCATCCATATTGGTCAGTATGTCCAGCTAATCAACATTTTAAATTCAATATAGCCTATAAATCAATAGTCAATCAATGTCAAATTGTCAACATTGCATTCTGCATAAATAGTGCAGTTGTTTAGAGTTTTTAACTACACTGAGACTAGATAATCAGTGTCTTTATAATGTATACTTTGATTGGGAGTGCCATCATTCACGTGCATGTATTGTAAAGTATGTCTGGTCTCCACATATTTTTGCTTGAAAAATGCGAGTTTCATTTTGTGACGCGCGTTTGAACGCACGACACGCGACGCGGTTATGTTTTCAGAGCTGCAGTAAACAAACACCGTTGTCGTTTATCAAAAACAAACGTAGGCTAATAAATTTGTATTTTTCTCTCTTGTCAGGCACAAAGTGATGCAAGAGATGCACTGCCTGCTAGGTTAGCAAGACAGAAAAACATTAAAATTTGCTGAAATCAAACTTAGAAAGGAGAGAACACAAGTTTACCTGATGTTGTTCCCGCAATTCACTCTCATGTTTTTCTTTTCTTCTTCTTCTTCTTTTCGCGACTAGAAGGATAGTTTCGCTTCGTTTTGTCATGGATGTTGTACACATTAATTGGCGCGGTACCCACGAGATGGAGGCGGCGCCTTAAGTCATTTGCGCACCGGTTGCGCGAACTTGTCTATGGTCGCGTGCAGCGCTGCAGCCATGTAAACAGTTTGCCCTTCCCTTACACTGACTTTCACTTTCGGTGCCCGAATGGAATTGAATGAGGCTTTGAGACTTTTTTATTTTTTATCTAGGCCGCAGAAGATGCCGCATTCTATATGAAATTCTGAATCCACTGTAGGATTTTTTTTTTTTCCTCGGAAGGGCAACCTGAGTGCAGAAGGGCATATGGGCAGTTGCCCGGGCAACCTGAGCAACCCCCCTGTGCACGTCCCTGTTCTCAGCTCCCCGCTGCTCACCCATGGGTGGGCAGCACCCTGAGTTGGTTAAAGAAAGACTTGACATCATCACTGAGCCCACAGACTGGAATGGGTGCACTCGACGTCCCAGTGCGTCAGCCCACTCACTCCTCTCTGTCTTTGAGGGCGCGGAAGGGTGCGTGTGTCGTCCACGGGCTACGCCAATCCCTTCCCCCTCTATCGCCAGACCCCCGGCAGAACAGCCCCCCGTGGAACGCTCTGCTTTCCCTGGTCCCTTCTGTCGGGGAGCGGGCCTCGACGGTGCATCCGGGCGAGGTAACTACTGCGCGCATGCCGGTCGACCCGCCTCGCTGCCCCTCCGGGGGGACGTCTGTGGTTCGGATGACCCCGTTGGTTCACTTCCTGGAAGCCTGGCTAGAGCTTCCCGGGCTATCCCGCTGGGTCATCAGAACGATCAGATTCGGCTACGCGATTCAGTTCGCACGGTCTCCTCCCCGTTTCAGGGGAGTTCGCTCCACGATGGTCGGTGGCAATGCCCCGGTCTTGAGAGCGGAGGTTGCGACCCTGCTGGCGAAGGGTGCAATCGAGACGGTCCCTCCAGCCGAGATGAGGTCCGGGTTTTACAGCCCCTACTTCATTGTCCCCAAAAAGACCGGTGGGTTACGACCGATCCTGGACCTGCGCATTTTGAACCGTTCTCTCCATCGACTACCGTTCAAAATGCTCACAGCCAAACGCATTCTCGAATGTGTTCGGTTTCAGGATTGGTTTGCAGCGATCGACCTGAAGGACGCGTACTTCCATGTCTCCATTTTGCCTCGACACAGACCGTTTCTCCGGTTTGCTTTCGAGGGCCAGGCATATCAGTACACGGTTCTCCCATTCGGGTTAGCTCTGTCCCCTCGCGTCTTCACGAAGATCGTCGAGGCAGTCCTTGTTCCCCTTCGCGAGCACGGGGTTCGCATCCTGAACTATCTCGACGACTGGCTGATACTAGCACACTCTCGAGCTCAGGTTTGCGAACACAGAGACCTGGTGCTCCGGCACCTAGCCCGTCTGGGCCTTCGGGTCAACCGGGAAAAGAGCAAACTTTGCCCCGTGCAGAGGATCTCTTTTCTCGGCATGGAGATAGACTCGGTCGCCATGTCCGCGCAGCTCACGAACGAGCGCGCACACTCACTGCTGACTTGTCTTCGACAATTCGAGGGCAAGAGTGCGGTTCCACTGAAACTATTTCAGAGGCTCCTGGGGCATATGGCATCCGCGGCCGCGGTAACGCCGCTCGGTTTGCTTCATATGAGACCGCTTCAGCTGTGGCTTCGCGATCGAGTCCCGAGGTGGGCATGGCATCGAGGCTCGCTCCGAGTCCCAGTGACTCCAGCGTGCCGCCGAACCTTCTTCCCGTGGTCGAACCTCAGCTTCTTACGGACCGGCGTCCCTATTCAGCGAGTTTCCAGGCATCTCGTTGTCTCCACGGATGCGTCTACCACGGGTTGGGGTGCCATGTGCAATGGGCATGCAGGCGCCGGTTCCTGGACAGGAGCCCAGCCCCTCATGCACATCAATTGCCTCGAGCTGCTGGCAGTACGGCTCGCCCTGCACCGCTTCAGAGCGGTGCTCTCGGGCCAGCATGTGCTTGTCCGTTCAGACAACACTACAGCAGTAGCGTACATCAACCACCAGGGGGGTCTACGCTCACACCGGTTGTCGCAGCTCGCCCGCCACCTCTTGATATGGAGTCAGAAGCACCTGAGGTCCCTTCGTGCAGTATACATTCCTGGAGACCGGAACCTGGCAGCTGACGAGCTGTCACGGGTCCGTCCCATCTCCGGCGAATGGCGACTCCATCCCCAGTCGGTCCAGCTGATTTGGGACCAGTTCGGAGAGGCACAGATAGATCTGTTCGCCTCTCGGGACTCGTCCCACTGCGCCCAGTTTTATTCCCTGACCGGGGGTACGCTCGGCTCAGATGCGCTGGCGCACAGCTGGCCACGGGGCCCACGCAAGTATGCGTTTCCCCCAGTGAGCCTCCTTGCACGGGTGTTGTGCAAGATCAAGGAGGACGAGGAGCAGGTCTTGCTGGTAGCCCCCTACTGGCCCACCAAGACGTGGTTCTCCGAACTCATGCTCCTCGCGACAGCACCTCCTTGGCCTATTCCTCTGAGACAGGACCTACTCTCTCAGAGACGGGGCACTCTGTGGCACCCTCGTCCCGATCTTTGGAGGCTGCACGTGTGGCTCCTGGACGGGACGAGGCAGATTTGAGTTCGCTGCCACCTGCAGTGGCGGCAACCATCACTTCCGCAAGAGCGTCGTCCACGAGACACCTTTATGCGTTGAAGTGGAACCTCTTCGTCAATTGGTGTGCTTCTCGCAGAGAAGACCCCCGGAGGTGTTCGATCGAGGTCGTGCTTTCCTTCCTGCAAGATGGGTTGGAGCGCAGGCTGTCGCCCTCCACCCTTAAAGTTTACGTCGCGGCCATTGCCGCTTCTCATGAAGCAGTGGAAGGTAAGTCCTTAGGGAAGCACGACTTGGTCATCAGGTTCCTGAGGGGAGCGAGGAGGCTGTTCTGTTCTGGAGGTCTGCTCTGGTCAAGCTTTAGTTTACATTATGGGTATGTTTTTTATTGTTAGGCTTGTTCTATTAAAAGTCTCCTGAAGATATCTCATCCGTCATGCACTTTAATACAGCCACATCTCGTGAGACTGTGCTTCTCACTAACAAACAACTGTCTGCGTTATGACTGCGTTAACGGAGTGGGGTCATTTTCAGTGACTGTAATTGGTTGCTTGGTTGAAATTGTGAAAAAAAAAATATACCAACATTAGGGCTACGCTAAACATTGCGTTTAATTAAACTGACCATAAGATAAAGTTATGCTAGCACCACAAATGAAAAACACATTCGGCCAGCTTTTTGGAAAGCTCAATGGAAAAACGGACATGTGGCAAAACGCAAAATACATAGCAATACATACATATCACTGCAGTTTCCAACAGAAATTAACACTAAAGCCTGAAAAACAGCAAGCACTTTTTTATCCTTTTCATACAAAATTATGATTACAAGGGTAAGGCCAACACTGGTAGGTGGCTGAGATGAAAGCACAATCTGATGTAGCTAATGAAATAATCTTTAATTCAAAATAATAAACTGGAGAAAAACTCAACCACAAATACATTGACACAAAAATAAGGACTAACAGAAAGTGAAGGCTTAATGCCGAGTTCAGACTGGATGATTTTAGCCAGGATTTTGGCTCGCCGACAGGTTTTGAGAAATCGCCGACTGTCGGCGATTCAAAATCCTGCTGTGTGAAAAGTGTTTTGACTGAAAACTACATCGGTGATTACCGACAGCCAGTGAGAGAGCAAGATACAGAGCAATGGGGAGTTCGGAGAGGAGTTAGATCACATATCAACATGCATGGCATTGTTTCAGAAAAAAGGTTTATTCTCTGTCTATTTGGACCCAAGAAATGGAAGAAAAATTAGTAGAAATTTGGCAGGAGCACCCGTGTTTATTTGACGTTTCATCTGAGCTGGATCACAACCGGGTCGAAAAAGAAAAAAAAGTCTCACGTGAGAACTCCGGTCTTGCACGTGTGATGTTGTGTTGTTTCCTTGTCACATCTCACGTGTGTTTGTTGTGAAACGTAGTTTGTGCGCAGCGTGCTAAACGGAGTTGTCTGCGATTTTTCCTATTGTTAAGTCATGCAGTGTGAAACCTTCTGTCGCCGATCCATCATGCGGTGTGAACACAGCAGCAACTGAATGCTGGCCAAGATAGTCATGCAGTGTGAAAAGAGCAGCGACCTGACTACTTTGAAAATCGTGCAGTCTGAACTCGGCATAAGTAGAAGGGCAAACAAAGGAGCTGACGAGATAATTAACAAACACCTGAAATGAGGACTTATATCAATCTGTAACCATATAAACAAACAGGGAGAGAATGAAGAAGAACTGAACTAATTAACAAAGAAACTCATAATGAACAGAACAAGAATGAGAAAGAAACTCAAAACGTGACAAAGGCAGATTATTAATAAAGACTTGTTTACACGCAGCTCCTTGCACAGTATATTATGACCTCAAAACACTTTTTACCATAGTGCATGATTTGTAAACAAATACATTTTGGAGTTTGCATCACTGTTGGGTAGGTTAAGGGTTTAGTGTAGGTGGTGCGCTCTTTTAATTTGAGATGAAGCATTACGCTTTTAGAACTCATTTTAGAACTCAAATTTCAATTCAGAACTACGGTGATACGTGCAAAATCCAATGTAATAAAATTTTGCCATATTCATTTACATCTATTCCGGAAAAAAATAAACACACTTTTAGTGCCACTCATTGGACATTTCACATTGAAACTGTCGAGAAATGTATTTTGTGTTTTGTAATTACCCTGTGGTGTAGCTAATTATCATATTAGCAAAAAGAAAATAAACAATACAAAAACCATTAAATATACTTAACAAATTAATTAAATAATGAATCACTTTTCCTGGCCTGCTACGGAGGAAGAGAATGTTACTGATCAACTGTGGTGAACTTCATTTGTTGACTTCTTTCTTGTTAATCGCCGGTAAAACAGCCAGATCCAATCCCAATGTAGCCCTCCACTGTGTATATCTGCAGTAGACCTACATAACGTGCCCTTCCAAACAATATAATCAAATATGCATTTTTTTTCTTAGCTATTCAATGTAACACAATTGTCAACCATGAGAATTAAGTTTTATGATGCTCAATCTTTTTCAGTTGTTCATGAAGATTTCCAAATTGATATATGCTCTAATACTGAAGCAGAAGATATGTTTGGATTTGATAACGAGGAGATGTGGCATGCTGACTTTAATCAGAAGAAAGGAGTAGACACTTCACCTGATTTTGGAGTTCCTGTATCATTTCCATATGATGTTGGTGAAATAGCAGTGTGCAAATATAATTTAGCCTTGTGGACTAAAATTTTCAAAAGTCCACCACCAGAAATGGGTAAGACATGAGAAACGTGCTTTGGACTTTTGCATTTTTAGTGAATATCAACACCGCATAAACATATGAGTACAGTTCCCTTTGATAAAGATTTATTAAGGGCTTTATTAATGACTAAAATATATTCACAAATGCATAAAACATTGATAGGCTGAT
Organism: Cyprinella venusta; assembly: GCA_038021265.1. NCBI lineage: Eukaryota > Metazoa > Chordata > Actinopteri > Cypriniformes > Leuciscidae > Cyprinella > Cyprinella venusta. The sequence goes on along the minus strand of CM075872.1, from coordinate 21,486,137 downwards.
CTAATAATATAAATAAAAAAGTCAGCTTTAACACAATATCTGTAAGCCCTTTTAAAATTGTGTTATAAAAGCTTAATAAGGATGTTTATTCATGGTTACTTATTTTAATCAAAACCAATTGATTTATGCCATGATCCAGGAAAAATAGAACTTTATATTGAGATTGATATAGGTGTTGGGTTTATGTTCTTTACTGTAATGCCTAAACTCAGTGAATGTGTTTCATGATGAGAACACTTAATCTTTCTGAAAAAATAAATAAATAAATGAATGAATTTGGCTGCTGGATGTAACATGCATCTAGTGTCATCAATTTTTCCCTTAAAAGTTTATACAATTGAAATACTGTTACGATATCTGCATTTACTTGAATGAACTAATGCATTAATGCATAGTTATCTGTGATTCTAGATGCACCAAAGACTTCCATCTATCCAGAGGATGATGTACAGCTGGGTTTTAAGAACACTCTTATCTGTCATGTGACCGGCTTCTATCCTCCATCTGTCAGCATCTCATGGACTAAGAACAATGTTAATGTGACAGAGGGTTTGAGTTTAAGCCAGTACCGCCCAATGAATGATGATACTTACAACATCTTTTCTACTCTTGAGTTTACACCCATTGAAGGAGATATTTACAGCTGCACTGTGAACCACAGAGCCCTCCAGGGTCAACCTCAGACCAAAACATGGGGTGAGTGAGATTCAGATTGAATGTGTATTTCAGTTCTCTTCCAGTTCTTCATTCTGTTAAAATGATCTGTTCAGCTGTTATCATATTGATGTATCTTCAAATATCCTGCATTTTCTAGATGTTGATGTAGCCCTCCCAGGTGTTGGCCCAGCTGTGTTCTGTGGAGTGGGTCTGACTCTGGGACTGCTGGGAGTCGCAACGGGAACCTTCTTCCTTGTTAAAGGAAACAACTGCAACTGACTATGGAGTCATGGAAGAAAACTATGCAAATGTCTCTTAATTGATTTGCAGCGAATTAATTTAAAAACAATGCTATTGTGCACTTTTGTGTCACTCATGGAAGACAACTTGTTAATGTAAAAGATAGATAAATGCTAAAATTTTGAAGGTTTAAAAGACTTTAATTGAAAAAAAAAGAAAAAAGGTTAGTGGATATTACATTTACAGATCACTTTGCAATTTGTATAATAAGTATTATACTAAAAAGACTTTCTCAATGTTTCCACTCCTGCTAAATGTAGTTTCTTTCTGGGTGAATTAAAATATTTTATGTAAAATTAAAACGTTTAAATTAAACATACATTTGAATGAGGTAGAATTTATGTAATTTTTGTAATCCATTACAATCAATTTACTATAGGTAAATATTGTCCTTTGAATTTTATGATATGCATCAAATAAAGGAGAATTGGAGCTGTTTGTACTATCTTACTGTGTTCTGTTGATAAAAAAAATAATCTAATGTATATCTTATATTCTTTTATGTGTCTGTAAAATCAGGCTTATTTCAGGTTATGCAAAACCTCATTAAACACTTTACATTAAGAAATATGATATGTCTGTGTAATTGGGTCCCTATTTTTTTTCTAAAGCACGTGGTACTTTATTTTACAGTCCTGCACATACTATTATAGTAATAGTAATAACTGGGTAATAACTACTAACCCTGAACCTACCCTATTTTTTTAAGATTTCTTTTTTTTAGGCATTAGTGTTTTATTGGATACTGTGATGTGGCTGAGTTTTCCACATTTTTATCAAAATAGCAGAAAACTAAAAGCATCATGCATGTTCATGCATTATTACAATACAATTCTGGAGAAGTTATTCATAATCTGTAACAGTATTATAAAGTGAAAATATTGGTAAGCCATGAGAAATAAATAAGTTTGTGTTAACACAAATATGAATGAATGAATGGATGAATGAATGAATGAATAAACAAACAAACGTACGAACAAATTAAGCATTTATATAGCGCTTTCACCAAAAGTGCTTTACAATCATGTCGGGTTTTCTCCTCAACCACCACCAGTGTACAGCATCCACTTGGATGATGCGAGGGCAGCCACAGTACAACAGCGCCAGCGCGCTCACCACACGCCAGCTATAGGTAGAGAAGAAGAGAGAGAGTGATAGAGCCAATTTACTGGATGGGGATTATTAGGAGGCCATGATTGGTAAGGGCCATTGCAGGGAATGTGGCCAGGACACCGGGGTAACATCTCTACTCTTTACTATAAGTGCCATGGGATTTTTCATGACCACAGACAGTCAGGACCAAGTTTTTTATTATAGTGTTATAGTATAGACCTTGTTATAGTATAGTGTCTCCGTCACTATACTGGAGCGTTAGGATCCACAGACAACATGGTGAGCATCTCACTAACACCTCTTCCAGCAGGAACCTATAGTTCCCTTTCATAGTCACTACGAGTTAAGTTGTGACGACAAATGGGGTTCAGTTAGAAGCCTCTTATCTCCGAAAGAAATTAAACGGGCCAATGGCAAGGAAAAGCCATGGGTCTGCAGAATTTGCATGGTGTTAGTCCGCCCCACCGCGTGGGCATAAAAGGAGAACACCGGCAATATGCAGATATGTTTTTTTGCTTCGGAGCCAAGAAGTTCTCTTCACTCCTGCAGCCTATTCTCTGACTATCTTCGAGGATCTTCTAGACGAGCAGCTTTCAGTCGGTGTTGGTGTGATGATGAGTTCCAGCGAGTTTCACATTCCTGCCTGCTGAACTGAACAGCGTGTGTGTTTCTCCCAGGGCGCTTCAGCACTGCTGCGAACTTTTCTCTCACAAAAAGAGCAGCACGTCTTTCTAAAGATGATCTGCCCTTTTATTTCTGAGTGTGGTATTCTGATAGATTCAGCTAATGAGCACAAGTGCTGTTTTGACGTGTTTGGGCTTCGATCCCGTTCAGACAGCGTTCGTGGAATGCGTTCGTCACGTTCTCCCAGCGGCAACATGACCATCGCAATGTAATGGTCGAGATTTGATAAACTCTATAGAGCGAGAGTCCTCTCATCCACACCCCAATCTATTTTCTCCACGCAGGATAATACTTCAGCTGGTGGCCAGAGTGACCTAAGACGGCAGGTCTGGAACTAAACCACCTAAATATCCTTTGTCCACACCCCGTCTTTCACAGTGCAACCTGCGCGATTCCGAGTGAGTTCGCCGGCCAGAGCTACATCAGAGGACGCCGGCGGGCCCGCAATCTCATTCGGTTCCCCGGCAGATGAAATCATGTATATCACCGCATCACAAGGTGAGCTGGAGTCCTCTGAAGATGATGGCTCGTCTGTGCTGCCATCCTCGGGTGTGCTAGCATAACGAGTCTAATCCAAAGTTGACAGCTATGCTTTACTGGGCAGCCGCGAGCATCGGGCTTGTGTGGAACCATCCGCCATGCATGTACCGAGCACTTAAGGCTGATGATTGGTTTTTGGGGAAGGCAAACCCAAATCCTTTCTACCCGGACGTGCATAAAGAGGTCATGAGATCGTGGGAGTCTCCTTTGACTTTTTGTGACTGCTCAGCGGCCTCTTCCGCCTTCTCTGCCCAAGCAGAAGCCGTGGCCAAGGGTACACTGGGGTTCCCCCCATGGAGTGTTCTGTGGCAACACATCTGTGTCCCCACAGCACCTCCACCTGGCATGGCGACCCTAAGCACCCCTCCAATGCCTGTAGGTTTTTTGTCTACTCCGGTGGCAAAGACCTATAGAGCTGCGGGGAAGGCTGCCACCTCAATGCATGTTATTTCCATCATTCTTGGTGCTCAATGACATGCATGAGGGTAGGGCTGATTCAGGGTTCATCCAAGAGCTGCCTACCATCACCGACCTTGTTCTACGAGCGGCGAAGGTGACCGCACGCTCACTGGGTCAGGTGATGTCCACGTGGTCAGACACATTTCTGGCTTAACCTGGTTGATATGCGCGAGGCTGAGCAAACCCGCTTCCTCAACTCCGACCATATCCCAGGCTGGCCTCTTTGGCGGCGCGGTCAAGGACTCTGCCCAACAGTTCTAAGCCACCCAGAAGGCGAACCTGTTCTGACCTGTTCTACCAAACATGTTCTGAGCCCGCTGCCAGCTGCTGCCACCCAGCTGCCGGCTCAGACGCCTCAGTCCGCTTGCCGCCGAAAGCGCCCTCCTGCGACTTCCGCCCCCAACCGGCTCCAGCAGCACCAGGCCGCGCCATGGAGCTGGTTGCAGGAAGGCATCCCTGCCCGCACCAGCCCCGCAGCAGTTCTTCTTTGGTTGCAGGGCCACTCCTTCCCCCGGTGGAGGGCCGTGTGAGAATCTCTATTCCAAAGAGCTGCATCCCATATCTGAGCTCACAGACGGCGCAGACGGCAGTGCACGCCGCTTACAGGCTTCGCCACTCTAGTCCCCCTCTGTCCCAGAGTTCTCGGATGACAGTGTTTGCCGTCCCCGGGCAGTACCACTCTCATCCCCCTCTGTTGCCAGACCCCTGGCAGAGCTGGGTCCTTCCCTGGCCTCCTCTGTCAGTTTGCGATCACACCGGGCCGCTATGCTGTCCACGTCCAGGCCTGTCATTCTGCTTCGCTGCACCTCCGAGGGGATGTCTGTGGTTCGCGTGACCCCACTGGCACAGTCCTTGGGAGCCTGGCTAGAGCTTCCCAACCTGTCCTGCTGGGTCACACGAACCATCTGGCTCGGCTCTGCGATTCAGTTTGCACGTTCAGTTCAGTCTCCTTCCCGCTTAAGGGGAGTCCGCTCTACTATGGTCAGTGGCAATGCCCCTATCATGAGAGCAGAGGTTGCTACCCGACTGGCGAAGGGTGCGATCGAGACTGTCCCGCCAGCTGAAATGAGGTCCGGGTTCTACAGCCCCTACTTCATTGTCCCGACGAAATCCACGGCCAAACGCATATTCGAGTGTGTGCGGCCCCAGGATTAGTTTGCAGCCTAAAGGACACCTACTTCCATGTCTCCATTCTCCCTCGACACAGACCATTCCTGCAGTTTGCTTTCGAGGGGCAGGCATACCAGTACACGGTTCTCCCTTTCGGGCAAGCCCTGTCTCCTCGCGTTTTTACGAAGGTCGTCGAGGCAGGCCTTGTCCTACGGGAACGTGGGGTTCACATCCTGAACTATTTCGATGACTGGCTGATCCTAGCTCACTTTCAAGACCAGGTGTGCGAACACAGGGACCTAGTGCTCCGGCACCTAGCTCGTCTGGGCCTTCGAGTCAACTGGGAGAAAAGCAAACTTTGCCCCGTGCAGAGGATCTCTTTTCTCTGTATGGAAATTGACTCAGCCGCCATATCCGCACAGCTTACGAGTGAGCGCGCACAGTCACTGCTGACTTGCCTGAGACAATTCAGACACAAGAGCGTGGTTCCACTGAAGTTATTTCAGAGGCTCCTTGGGCATATGGTATCTGCAGCCGCGGCAACGCCGCTCGGATAGCTCATGTGAGACTGCTTCAGCTCTGGTTTTGCGACCGAGTCCCGAGGTGGGCATAGCAACACGGCACTCTCCGAGTACCAGTTACTCCAATCTGCCATCAGACCTTCACCCCGTGGACGAAAGTGCATCGTGGGTGGCTGGTCGTAAGAGAGGAGAACACGCCTCAGTCCATCCCCTTTGGGCGCACTACTGTTCCTCCACGATGCCTTGTAAGTATACAATTATGTTTTTAGGCCATGCCTATTTTTTTTCAAAACTCGTAGCCTGCCTGCTGGCTGGCTGTTTGAGTTCTTTTTATTTATTATTGTGTTAAGATTTTTATTAAACAGGCATGGTGTTAGCTACTTTCCTTTGAAAATAGTTAGCAACACTGCACTTGCGCGCATTTCAGACGTGATACTAGACGATGGAAAAAGCAAAGAAAACGTGGTCGGAAGACTAGGCAAAGGAAAAGAGAATCTGACCACGTGAGAAACCATACAAAAGTCACTCGGTCGGGCTTTTCACTCATTGGCGTGAGCTAAAAAGCAGCACTGGATGCAACAGTGATGCTGACCTGGCGATCTTGTTGATGGACTAGTAAGTAAATCTTTATAAGTTTTGTGTGCATTTTACTATGTGATTTCACCGGAATGAATAAGGTCACTGCAACGGCGATAGATTGAAGAGCGCGTCCGAGTCGGGCAGATAATTCATGTTGATGTGTTGAGTTACATCGTGTCCGGGCTTTAAAAGCCACGGGCCGGGTCGGGTTATAATTTTAAGGCCCGTTGAGAACTCTAGTCTGGAGGAATTATAATGTGGAACAGAATTCTTAGTGAAAACAATTAATAAAGCATTTACACAAATCTGAAGGAATAAGTATAACAATCTGATATAGTATTCTAAAGTGAAAAAAAATGGTAACCCATTAGAAATTAATACCATTAATACACAAATTTTGGAACAGTGTTTTAAGATCAAAACTCCAACACATAATGACTGTATGAATCACTAGCTAAATGTAATGGCTAAGATAAATATAGTAACAATGTTGGTTAATGATGATGATTATCCCTTTTGGTGAAAAAGGCTACATCTTTGGACTGTAGTAAATCCACCAATTGCATCATGATCGTGATCATCATCATCATTATCAAGTTATTGATTAGCTAACTGTTACTTACCACAATAATCAAATACAATTAGTTAGCACATCTTCTTTATTAGTTAATAGTAGTGATCTCATGTAGCATTAACTTATTTGGTTAACACTTTTTACAGTGTCCTTGTTACACATGTAGTTACTGTAGTAATAGCTATAAATTATTAATAATTACATGCAACTAACCCTAAACCAAAACCCAAATCCTAAACCTATAGGAAGTTAATTATTAGGAGTGCCAGAGATCGTCTCATTTGTGAGAGCATAACTTTCTCCATGACTCTATAACTCTGCATGGCCAACTTGGAATATGGGTGTATGTAAAATAAATCATAAATCAAATCACATTATAGCTCTGATGTCACTTAATCACTTTCAGAGTTTTACAATAGTCAATCCACTTGTTTTGTGCATACCACTGAAATTATCAGGTAATGTTGCAAATAATAACTGTTTGCTAAATTATCTGTGACTTCTATAAAACAGTGATCTATTTGATGCAGACCCCAAGTAAAAATCCAAACTGAAAATGGCATGCGGACATATTGAGGATTAGAACCCAGGCAGTCAATTTATTATCTATTGATCTTTTTTCACACAAAGGTTTATTCAGTTATACTGAAACATTTCCATTGACTTCTATTCAAAAATGGATCTTGTCTTCTTACCAGTTTTAACACGCATTACATTTTATTCTGCAAACAGTAGAGGTTTCCCCTATTGGGAACAGGCTCTGACTAAACAGCTCATAAATAAAATAGAAAACATGATTGGTTTTGGAAAAAGATTTGTTTAAAGGTAGTGTCACCGGGCGAACAAACCAGGAACCAAAAAAAGTGTTGACTCGTTTCCAGGGGGAAGAAATGCCAGTGTAACACCGGGCCGCCTTTGGGTATACACATCATGGCCGCCGACCATGACGAGCGCCAGCTGAAGCCAATGAGTAGTGCTTTGTTGAACCACATGCCTGGGAAAAAGGAGTATAAAGAGAGGGGCTTGAAGCACAGGAGGAAAAAAAATGTCCTGGCAGTAGGAAAGCTCCACACGAGTGCTCGGGCGGATTGTAGCAGCGACAGTGAGCGGCGGCAAGTGCGGAAAGCTGAGGTTTAAGGCCGGATCGGTGTTCCATGTTGGGTCCCCCGAGGCATGCTCATTAAGTGAGCCTTTTTAAGAAACCATGAACAGCAACGCAACGAAGTAAGTGAGAAAACTTCCCAGAGGAAGAAGGAGAATAACTGGCAGAAAAGAGAGTGGAAACACGCTTAAGTGCACCCTTTTATTATTCACCTCTGGAGAAAACCACTGAGACCACTATTCCTTTGATCATCCATCATATGAAGAGAAGATGAGTTGATTAATTGCTGTGAGTAGATAGAGTGAGTTTGCAGTGTCTGAAAGAGTGAAATAAACACATGTGGAGATTTACAAGAATGATTTGTGCACAAGTGTGGTGAGATCAAACAACTTCGTTCTCTTTAAGTCTCTGATGGATGAAAGTGACCCATAACTTTGAAGATTCGTTCAAACTGATCTGTCCTCTCAGTTGTGTCCAGTTTTCTGAGATTTTGTGCATGGTGCGGAGGAGAAAAGCTCAACACACCTTTATTGCCACAGTCCATGAGCACTGTTTCCCACAACAAAGAAAGTCCAGTCTCACTATTTCCCCCAACAACGCCGTTCTAACACACACAGAACGAGAGCGAAGGCTGGTAAAGTATCCCGTTTCTGTTTCCCTTACTACTGTCCGCCTCACTGTCAAATTGTCTGCTCCTTGCAGGAAGCAAGAGCCACTGTCCGTCCCATGAGCCTATTCAACGAGTCTGACAACGAGAGAAGCCACTTTCTGTCCCACGAGCCTATCCAACGGTCTGACGACGAGAAAAGCCACTGTCCGTTCCACGAGCTTATTCAACGAGTCTGACAACGAGAAGAGCCACTGTCTGTCCCACGACTTTATGCAACGAGTCTGACGACGAGAGAAGCCACTGTCTGTCCCACGAACTTATGCAACGAGTCTGACGACGAGAGAAGCCACTTTCTATCCCACGAGCTTATTTAACGAGTCTGACGACGAGAAAAGCCACTGTCTGTCCCACGAGCCTATCCAACGAGTCTGACGACGAGAAAAGTCAGTGCCTGTCCCACGAGTCTATCCAACGAGTCTGACGACGAGAAAAGCCACTGTCTGTCCCACGAGTCCACCCAGAAAGGGATATACTGTACTTACCTGAAGAACAGAAAAGTACCTACCAGCACTCCCCTCCCCTTATCTCGCCAAAGCCATAGCCACGAACGTCCCTGCCCCTAGCTGCTTTTATCCCTTTTTAAACTTATTAAAAACTTACCTTTTAAATTCACTTCGGTTGTCTGCCTCTTGGTGGTAAATAACCTTTGGCCTTAACCTCGGTGACAGTAGCAGTTGTCACGGTGCATAATCTTTGTGTGCTATTATTGATGAAAAATATATAGATCATTTGTCTAGTAAGGATTATATGAGTTTTTACACACTGCAGCTTTTGTTTAATTTAGTCATTAAATAATGTAACAATTGTCCAGATTGATAACTAAACAGTGTTTGTGTTTTTAAATGAAAGCAGGATACTACCTAGCAACACTTGACACTTACACATGCAGTGACTGATTGGACAGTCATGTCAGACATCCACCTCATGAACATGAACAAAGCACTGGCAGCATTCAGCTGGAAGTCAGTGTGAGTCAACATGTCACTGCTAAAGCTCTTCAGTTTTCATCTCATATTCACACTGTCTGTGTTCACTCTAGCAGAAAGTGGTAAGTAAAATAAGAGTTATTAAAATTATAGAATTAAATATCAACAATAATTACATTAATTTTAGAAGTAAAAGTAAAATTATTTACATTATTTTGCAACATTTGCTTAAGAAGGGTGACTGGTTGGACTATCTAAAGTAGATATTACTTGAAAGGTTCGTTTTGAATAGGCTGATGTACTGTATCAACATTATTCTGTTTCTATATTGATTACATAATTATTTGACAAAACCAATTGTTCTGCTTCTGCATTCTTTTTCAGCTAATGAATATTACACAAGACGTTGGTTAAGATGCATCTACAGCTCCCCTGATCTCAGTGACATGGTGTATATTGATAGCTATTATTTTAATAAATATCTATTGACACAGTTCAACAGCACTCTGGGGAAGTATGTGGGGTTTAGTGAGTATGGAATGAGAAATGCAGAGTACTGGAACAATGACACCAGCATTCTGCAGGGAGAGATAGCTGCTGTTGATGAATTCTGCAAACATAATGCTCAACTCTATGATTCGACTGTTCGTGAGAAAGCAGGTAAGTGGCACAAGACTCTTCTCTGATCTTTACTCTCGCAGATATAACTCTTGGTTTTAACATGCTGTTATTTTTACAGAATCATATTTGCTAATATTAAATATGAAAAATGTTTTAATATCAGCATGGCATTTTTATTTTTAGATGAAAGGTATGCATTTTATTTAAAAATAATTAATATTTCTAGGGTTTCTTTAATAAGTGTTTCTTTTGTTAAATCTCCAGCCACCCCCCCCCTCCCTCCCTCTCCTTCTTCTTCTTCTTCTTCTTCTTCATCCCCATTTCACCTCCTTCACCCCCACACATATGAGACATGCATTAGAAACTGTGTTTAGGATGTTACTCTTCTTGATTCAGTGAAACCGAAGGTTAAGCTCAGTTCAGTGACGCAGGCTGGTGGCAGACATCCAGCAGTGTTGATGTGCAGCGCATATGAATTTTATCCTCAACACATTAAAGTGTCCTGGCTGAGAGATGGTAAACTGATGACCTCTGAAGTGACCTCAACAATGGAGATGGCTGATGGAGACTGGTACTACCAGATTCACTCTGAGCTGGAATACACTCCTAAATCTGGAGAGAAGATCTCCTGTTTGGTGGAGCACGCCAGCTTCAATAAACCCATGATTTATGACTGGGGTAAGATGAAATACTCGCCTAAAATCATATTAGTATTACATTTTTGAAGGGTATATTTGGACACGCCAATGTAGGATCAAATAGAAAATATGAAATAGTCCTCTTATTACGGAAACACATATATATTTGTAAATATTGTAATAATGTAAAATGATGTGTGTACAGACCCCTCCCTTCCGGAGTCTGAGATGAATAAAATTGCTATTGGATCCTCTGGTCTGGTGCTGGGAATCATATTAGCAGCTGCTGGATTCATTTACTACAAGAAGAAATCATCAGGTCAGTTTAGATTTAAATCATTCAGATTGATATTAGTGTGTGTACATCATTCCTGTACATGCATGTTTATTTTTCAAGATCTATTTATTTTTGCTTCGACAGGGAGGATCCTTGTACCTAATTAATGATGGTAGGTTTATCATTGTGTATTTAGTAACTCAGACTCAGTTGTCAAACTCAGTCACATGATTAATAATTATCCTCATACTGACTGCAAGTGGACTAATAATGGAGCATTCACCCTTTATGCAACTATACACAATACTCATTTTAACAATCCTTGATGTTTCATTTTTTAAAAGTTTAAAACAACAATGACATATAGCATCAAATCTGATACTTATTTTTTAGTGAGCTTTACATGAAGATCATTTTTGAGCATCTTACACTATGCAATGTTGGCAGTGATTGAAAATGATGTGTGGAATATAAAGATAATAAAGCTTAATGTTCAAGTTTCTCATGTTCACAATAATGTAGCCTATATATAAGCAAATATTTGATAATGTTGAAATGGAAACTCTAAGTCTTTATTGTTACTGGATTAATTATACCTGTACAAACAAATAAAGCATCTGATGAGCATATTTACTCCTCTTTCTTTATATAAAAAAAATGATTAGAAGTGAATGTATAAACGTATACATGTCACGTAATTGATCTTTGAAGAAATGGCATATTGAGAAAACACTTATGTCCTAAATGCTCCTAATGAGGCTCTTCATTTCTGCTTTCATAATGTTTGACAAAGAACATTGTCTTGATTCTCATGTACATTTCAGACATAAATAAATGTTTCTTCAAAAATTGTAGAGAGATAAAAACAAAACAAAAAACTTTCTATGATTAATGAGGAGAAATTAAAAGATGAAATTACTATTTGGCTGATAAGAGGTAATCACTGAAATTAGTTTTCATGTCATGTTAGTGTACATAATTCTAAACATTTGAAAACTGATGGAAACTTAATGTAAAATAAAATAATGCTGAGAAATGTTTCTGAGTGCATCTTTAAATTCATTAAACTGCCCAAGTTCCAGTAGAGGATAATTTAGGATTTTGTTGGTTCATACTGTTCTTTTCCATAATTGGTTTATTATTAAGAAGCAGGCTTAACATTAGTCCTAAGTTCTGATATTGGCAAAAAAAACAAAACAAAACTAAATAAATAAAATATCATGAATACACGAAAACATCTGATAATACAAAAAAGAAAAAAAAAATCAGTACAGAGTTTTGTAATAATTTCTCATTATAAACAAACATTTTTTTAAAAATATATGTTTTTAAAAGAAATCACTTTAGGGGGCAAATGCTCTCTTTTCTTCCATATTAAGATTAAAGTCACTCATTATCTCTTTTTTCTCAACATGCAGTGGTTTAAAAAAGTTAGAAGAGTAGTTTTTTTTTCCATAAACAAATTACATTAAGCTCCTGACAGTGTGAATAGTTGTTACATGTAGTTAATAACTATAAATTATGGGTAACACTTTATTTTACGGTGTCCGTGATACAGAGTAATTACTTAATTAATTACTTAGTAGTAAACATTGTAAAAACATATAACAAAATGTAATTAATAGGTAACTAAGTTATGGAACAGCCTGTACTTACAGATTGTAATTACACTCATGTAATAGGCAGCTACTTTTACACATGTGTAACAGGCCGAGTTGGTTACATACTTGTTACCGACTTGGTACAATGTAACAAGTCCTTAATATGTTACTAAGGTAAAAAGCCTGCAGTTACACATGGTCATTTTGTACCTTCTAAAATAAAGTCCATCACATACTTAAGTTCCCTTAATGAGTATCTTCATACCTTATCCATCTGAATTAACCCACTAGTCCACAGCTTAAATATATGCAGTAGCTTCTTAATTACATTCAATTTACATAATATTACACAGGGATAAGCTACGTAAAATAAAGTGTAACCTTTAGTTTGAATTAGACCTAACTCCCTCATTCAGAGCATAAATGCATGCGGTAGCTCCCTAATTACATTGCAATTACACAGGGATAAGCTACGTAAAATAAAGTGTATCAAGATTGTACTTAAGTGTACTTCATGTGTAACTACATACCTTATCCCCTCATTCACAGCATAAATGCATGCGGTAGCTCCCTAATTACATTGCAAATACACAGGGATAAGCTACGTAAAATAAAGTGTATCAAGATTGTACTTAAGTGTACTTCATGTGTAACTACATACCTTATCCATATGTACTTTAGTTTGAATTAGGCTTAACTTCCTCGTTCACAGCATAAATGTATGCGGTTGCTTCCTAATTACATTGCAATTACATAATATTACACAGGAATAAGCTACGTAAAATAAAGTGAATCAAGATTGTACTGAAGTGTACCTCATGTGTATTTACATACCTTATACACATGAAGAACACTTAGGTACAATCTTGATACACTATTTTAGAAGGTACAAAATGACCATGTGGAACTGCAAGCTTTTTCCCCACCTTAGTAACATATTTAAATACGTGTTGTTACATTGAGTAGAACAACATACTTTTTTATATAATTACACGTATGTAACCGACTCGGCCTGTTACACATGTGTAACAGTAGCTGCCTATTACATGAGTGTAACTACAATCTGTAAGTACAGGCTGTTCCGTAACTTAGTTCCATGTTAATTACATTTTGTTACATGTTATTACAACGTCTACTACTAAGTAATTAATTAAGTAATTACTCTGTATCACGGACACCGTAAAATAAAGTGTTACCAAATTGTGCATAATTACATGCATCTAACCCTAAACCAAACATTAATCCTAACCCTATAGACCTTATGTAGCCCCGCCCCTTTTACAGACTTCCGGTCTGTATTTCCACAGCGATCTTGCATAGGTATGAATGAACTGCTCGTAAAAAAATTCTCGTTCGACATTTGTTTAGACATCTGCTTTAGAATGCTTATGATAAACATTACAATGCTCATGATAACTTTTGTTAACTCTACAATAAGTAAATCCACTTCACCAGCTAATTACTCATCGACAGCACTGCCATAAAAATATACAGAACCGGAAGTTCAAAGACAATATTCTAAAGATGACGGCGCCCACGTTTCTCTGGTGCATAAGGTCTATAGTAAGTACATGTTAATTAGCATTACTCTGTACTTAAATGTATAATTACAGTGTAACAACAACACCTTAAAATAAAGTGTAACCAAAGTTATTCACTAAATCATTTTAAGTTAAACATGATATTTCTTCAAAATGAAAAAGCCATTTTTGTCAGCAAATGCACTGGGCCTCTATCCTCCAGAACGTGGTTGGGTCAAGTCTGCAACATCCATCACTCAGTGTCAGCTCACCTCCTCTGTTCTCTCCCTAATGTAGCTGCTTACAGCTCTCTTTTATGTGGCTGCTAAATGGCCCAACAGCCTGCAGCTGAGGCTCTCTGTCAGAGGGGAAATTGTGCACACCTGTGTTGGAGCTGTCCTTGGTCCTGAACCTCACTGTGCAGCCCTGACCTGTGTCTTCCTCTGATGATGCTCTCCATGGTGCTGCAACATGCATCAAAATCAGAGCAGCCTCTTCTGTCGAGTGTTTTAAATCATTGTTAAAGACTCACCTTTTTGCATTGGCTTTTAATATCAGATGAGCTGTGACATTTTATTAATTGTTGTCTGTTTTAAATATTTTTGGAATAGTCGTTTCTAAATGTTTTTGAATATTTATTGTGTTTTATTTTGTTATTTCTTGTACCTGTACAGCACTTTGAGGCAGTAGTGACTGCTTGTAAATGTTCTTTATAAATAAACCTTGACCTTATCTTTAAAATAATGGAAGTGTGTTTCTATTTATCAATTTTTGCAATTACTGGAATACATTTCCATATCAGATATGCATGCATTGCAATAAATAAATAAATAAATAAATAAATAAATAAATAAATAAAAATAAAATAAAATAAAATAAAATAAAATAAAATAAAATAAATAATAAATACAAATTTGGATGTTTCTCTAATCGGACAAAACCATTTCAGGTCTAGAAGTTATACATTCAAAATGTGCAGAGTCAGGATTATTCCAGGACTAGGGTTGGGAACCACTAATCTACAGTATAACACAGTTGCAGTGGGCTGTTTGGTGACAGCCCACAGCATAATTTATGATTGGTTAAACAATGAAGAAAGGTATACCTATGTGACCTCTGAGTGTTCAATTTTACTGCATTTTAATTAAACTGCATTTTAATGATCTTACAGCTTTAATTTAAGAGTTTTGTTTTTACATAATTATATATATAGTATATCAAGCACTGGAAGAAGATTTTTTGGGGGAGAACAGGCAGCCAACAGAGAGACAAATCCACCACGATTATTGCAAGTTTTTTTTTATTAGTGGTGCTTGCAAAGCAACACTATTGTTATCCTCCATACTTATTATTTTTTTTTTTTTTCAACTTCCGTGCGTTTTTTGGCACGCTACTCCTCCCGCAGCTTTTGTCACAGACCCATGGGAGAGGCGTCAAATCGACCGGCTCATTTAGGAGAGGTGTGCTATGACTTTTCTAAGGGATCGGGGGTACGATGTTCGCACCAGGGGCGAAAAACGGCCGAAAAAAATCCCATAGACTTAACATTGCGAAAAACTTTGACGACTCAAAGCTCCAAACGAGGATTTCGGACAAACGTGTGATTTGCCACATTTGAAGAGGCTGACAGGCTCTGTAAGAACATACCACACAATGGGGTAAAAGTTGCACCCCTGGGGTGCAGGAGGGGCCCAAAGTTTCCCCATTGACTTACTATGGTGAGGACGTCCCATCAAATGCATGTGTTTTTCCTACTATGGTAAATTGCATAGGGATTTTGTATTGAACATAGCTCTGGATCACAGTGTCGTAGAGACAAAGGGGCAGGCTTATTTTACTCAGACAGCCAATCAGTCTCTCAGGATCATTGTGAAGCTATTAAGCCACGCCCTAGCAACCATTTAGAGCTCCTTAGCAACAAGTCCCATAGACTTCCATTAAAAAAGATCAAAGGGATATCTCAGGATATAAGTGTCATAGAAACATAAGGGTGGGCTCGTTTGACTTGGGCCAGCAAACAGCCAATCCTGAATTACCTCAACACTTACTGGCAACGCCCTAGCAACCATTATCGACCACCTTAGCAACCAAAATCCAAAGAGGGATATCTTCCATTCTGAATGTCATACAGGCATGGGAGTTGGTTTATATCTTTCATACTGACAAGCAGCCTTTGGAGATACATGATTGGCAGCTGCCAAGCCACTCCCTAGCAACCAAACAGAGTACCCTAGCAACCATTTTGTGAGACCTATATCTCTGCATCAAAACATTGTATAGAGAAAGGGGTTGGTTTATACATTCACATTGACTTTGGAGCTTCATGATTGGCAGCTGCCAAGCCACTCCCTAGCAACCAAACAGATTACCCTAGCAACCGTTTTGCAAGACCTATATCTCTGAATCAAAACATCGTATAGAGATGGGGGTTGGATCTTTTTACTCATGCTAGCAAACAGGACTTGCTACATGCTACACATGCTAGCAGTGAATAGCTACATGCTAATATTGATTAGCTAATTGCTAAATCATGCCATGAACATTATAAAAACTCTATAGTAACCATCTGTGAACACTACCAACCACCTAGCAACACCATAGCAACCACCCAGAACACCCTAGCAACACCCTAGCAACCACCCAGAACACCCTAGCAACCGCCTAGCGAGACCATAGCAACCACCCAGAACACCCTAGCAACTGCCTAGCAACACCCTAGCAACCATCCAGAACACCCTAGCAACTGCCTAGCAACACCCTAGCAACCACCCAGAACACCCTAGCAACCACCTAGCAACACCCTAGCAACCACCCAGAACACCATAGCAACCGCCTAGCAACCGCCTAGCAACCATCCAGAACACCTTAGCAACACCCTAGCAACCACTCAGAACACCCTAGCAACCACCTAGCAACACCCTAGCAAACACCTAGCAACCACCCATAACACCATAGCAACCACCTAGCAACCATTCAGAACACCCTAGCAACCACCTAGCAACACCCTAGCAACACCCTAGCAACCACCCAGAACACCCTAGAAACACCCTAGCAACCGCATAGCAACACCATAGCAACCACCCAGAACACCCTAGCAACCGGGTGGTGAGTTTTGCCACTGCAAGCACCACTTCACATTTTCTTCTGGAAATGTACATTCTAGTTATTTTTTTTTTAACTTCCGTGCACTTTTTTGGCGCGCTACTCCTCCCGCAGCTTTTGTCACAGACCCATGGGTGAGGTGTCAAATCGATCGGCTCATTTAGGAGAGGTGTGCTATGACTTTTCTAAGAGATCGGGGGTACGATGTTCGCCCCAGGGGCGAAAAACCGGCCAAAAAAAGGCCCATTGACTTAACATTGCGAAAAACTTTGACGACTCATAGCTACAAACGAGGATGTCGCAGAAACGTGTAATTTACCACATTTGAAGAGGCTGGCAGGCTCTGTAAGAATATACCTCACAATGGGGTAAAAGTTGCACCCCTGGGGGGCAGGAGCAGCCCAAAGTTTCCCCATTGACTTACTATGGTGAAGGACGTCCCATCAAATGCATGTGTTTTTCCTACTATGGTAAATTGCATAGGGATTTTGTATTGAACCTAACTCTGGATCACAGTGTCATAGAGACAAGGGGGCGGGCTCATTTTACTCAGACGACCAATCAGTCTCTCAGGATCATTGTGAAGCTATTAAGCCACGCCCTAGCAACCATTTAGCACACCTTAGCAACAACTCCCATAGACTTCCAATAAAAAAGATCAAAGGGATATCTCAGGATATAAGTGTCATAGAAACATAAGGGTAGGCTCGTTTGACTTGGGCCAGCAAACAGCCAATCCTGAATCACCTCAACACTTACTGGCCACGCCCTAGCAACCATTATCGAGCACCTTAGCAACCAAAATCCAAAGAGGGATATCTTCCATTCTGAATGTCACAGAGGCATGGGAGTTGTATTATATCAATCAAACTGACAAGCAGCCTTTGGAGATTCATGATTGGCAGCTGCCAAGCAACTCCCTAGCAACCAAACAGAGTACCCTAGCAACCATTTTGCAAGACCTATATCTCTGCATCAAAACATCGTATAGAGATGGGGGTTGGTTTATACATTCACATTGACTTTGGAGCTTCATGATTGGCAGCTGCCAAGCCACTCCGTAGCAACCAAACTGAGTACCCTAGCAACCATTTTGTAAGACCAATATCTCTGCATTAAAACATTCTATAGAAATGGGGGTAAGTTTATACATTCACTTTGACTTTGGAACTTCATGTTTGGCAGCTGCCAAGCCACTCCTTAGCAACCAAACAGAGTACCCTAGCAACCGTTTTGCAAGACCAATATCTCTGCATCAAAACATCATATAGAGATGGGGGTTGGCTCTTTTTACTCATGCTAGCAAACAGGACTTACTACATGCTACACATGCTAGCAGTGAATAGCTACATGCTAATATTGATTATCTAAGTGCTAAATCATGCCATGAGCATTATAAAAACTCTATAGTAACCATATATGAACACTACCAACCACCTAGTAACACCATAGCAACCACACAAAATACCATAACAACCACCTAAAACACCCTAGCAACCACCTAGCAACACCATAGCAACCACCCAGAACACCCTCGCAACCACCTAGCAACACCCTAGCAACTGCCTAGCAACCATCCAGAACACCTTAGCAACACCCTAGCAACCGCCTAGCAACCATCCAGAACACCTTAGCAACACCCTAGTAACCACCTAGCAACACCCTAGCAACCACCCAGAACACCCTAGCAACCGCCTAGCAACCATCTAGCAACACCCTAACAACCACCCAGAACACCCTAGCAACCACCTAGCAACACCCTAGAAACCACCCAGAACACCCTAGCAACCACCTATCAACACCCTAGCAACCACCCAGAACACCATAGCAACCACCTAGCAACACCTAGCAACACTCTAGCAACCACCAAGAAAACCCTAGCAACCACCCAGAACACCGTATTAACCACCCAGAACACCCTAGCAACCGGGTGGTGAGTTTTGCCACTGCAAGCACCACTTCACATTTTCCTCTGGAAATGTACATTCTAGTTATTATTATTATTGTCACAGTCCTTCGTCTGCACCAGTCTGTCTTTGTCATCTGCACTTCACTTCCCAGGATCCTCTTGTCTTCACACCTGAACTCACTCCCTCATCAGCCTCCTGTTCATCGTCTTGTTCATCTGTATCACCTGTTTTCACCTCATTATGTTTGATTCCTGCTTGTATTTATGCTGCGTTCAAGTCATCTCGTATAGATCGTAATTACGAGTTGAACGCACTTGAACGCCACCACAATGTCGTAAATACCAGTGGGGAGCTCGGGATTTTCTTTAAGCCCCGATCTGTTACATCTGAGTTTACATTGGCTTCATAAGCTAATAAAAAACATAAAAAGAAAAACACACCTGATGCGCATTCTTTGTTCTTCATTTTTTTATTAGCAGAGTTTACAAACCTTGCTGTATTTTCGTGTAATTCATTAAAAGAAGGTACACCACCATTTTGCTCCGACGAAACTGACTTGAACGCACCTCACATCGTAAACACGACTTCCCACCTTGTATGTACGAACTTCCCAGGAGGACTTGAACGCAGCATTAGTTCTCCCTCATTCAGTCAGTCTTGGTCGGTCGTTGTAGATGTTACCCTGTGTTTTGTGAGTGTTCCTGCCCGTCTTCTTATTCCTGTACCTGTTGGAGTTATTAAGTAAAGTGATTTGTATTGGAGCATTAGCCTCTTTCGTCTTCTTCTGCCTGCACTCCACCATACACCGTGACAGAACGACTAACCAAAAGTCAGTCTGGAATCATCTCTCCATTGGAATCATCTCTAGCTGAACAGCCCGGACAGCTAGACGTGGGAGCATGATGGCACCAGTGTGTTTGTCGGCTTGCCGTCAGCTCCTACTAGCCCGAGTACTGTTGTGTCTGTTTGTTTTCCTCCTGTTGTCGCTCGCGCATTACGCCGATGCCCTAAGGACGTATAATCGCTCTACTGCTACATATCCAAAACTCTTTTAACTTACAATCCACTGGGCGCCTTGGCCCGCACTTCAGATGTCACCCGACGTTCATCAATTCCCCTGTGGATTATGTTCGCCGGCTCTCCTGCTGCATTTCCCATTGCAAGAAGCGGCGCAGGAAGCGAGGAAAACGCGGCGGTGTTCGAGTGCGGATCAGGGGACATGCGGCTACTGTCGCCCGTATACAACTTTCATCTCGCCGGCCTTTCAGCGACATTGCAAGAAGCAGTGGCCTCTACCTGGCTCGTCGATCATGGGACCTGAGATACACCTGTCATCTTGCCATTTTTCCAGCTCGGTCTTCGACGCGTGATTTCCCTGCAGCTCTACCAAGACTGCGCATCCGAAGCGGCGGTGTGAACTTCCTGAACATTCGCCCACTGCAACGTCTTCAATTTCCACAGCCCTTGGATTATTTTGCGGCTAAAGCGGCGCTACTGAACTGCAGGTCCGTGTCAAATAAGACCTTTATTTTAAACGACTTTTTTACCAAGAATGATCTGGACATGTTATTTTTAACGGAGACATGGATTGGCTCCGGTGCGGGTGAAACATCTGTTTTTGGCGAACTTTGCCCTACAAACTGTTCATTCATAAACACCCCAAGGAGGTCAGGAAGAGGTGGAGGAGTGGCTTTGATTTTTAAAAATCGGCTTAAGGTACAATCTCTCTCTGCTGAAAGCTTTTCTTCCTTTGAAGTACAATGTGTACAAGTTGAATCTGCTACTACACCATTGATGTGCGCACTTGTTTACAGGCCTCCCAAATCAGATAAACATTTTATAAAATAATTTTCTGACTTTCTGTCTCATCATGTAACATCATATGACCGTTTGTTGATTTTGGGTGATTTTAATATTCATGTTTGTTGCCCAGGGAAACCCTTGGTCAGTGAGTTCTGTCATGTAATGGAGTCATTTGGTCTCAACCAACACATAAATCAGGCGACCCATGTTCAGGGGCATACTCTTGATCTGATTTTATCCCATGGGTTTTCCATTGATAATATAAGCATCGAGGATGCACTCTTATCTAACCATATGCCCATTATGTTCAATGTCAAACTATTTAACTTATTGCACACACCCAGACCTGTGGGCCACTATTTTCGTCATATTAATGCTTCTACTGTAAATGAGTTTTCTGCATGTTATTTGGGTAATGTGGTCAATACCTCTATTACTGCCCATGATCACCTCGTGAGCCCTGATGAGCTAATTTCCTCCTTCAACGCATCTTGCTCAGCTATTCTTGATACTGTAGCTCCTCTTAAGTTTAAACGCCCTAATTTT
This sequence comes from Cyprinella venusta, assembly GCA_038021265.1. NCBI lineage: Eukaryota > Metazoa > Chordata > Actinopteri > Cypriniformes > Leuciscidae > Cyprinella > Cyprinella venusta. The sequence goes on along the minus strand of CM075872.1, from coordinate 21,464,884 downwards.
AAAACTCAAAAGTGACTTGATGATTCCACCCGCCATCTTAGGCAGGTTTGTCGAAGAGCGGAGCGTAAGTGGATAAAAGATCACCTCCTAGTTTCTTCAGAAATATTCAGAAATTCGCTGGCCAATTTCCAAGATGCAGCAAAAAAAGCCAGGGCTAAGCATTTCTCTGACATTATAACCAAACATTCCCATCGCCCTAGGATTTTATTTAATGCAGGGCTCCAGACTAACTTTTTGCCTTGGTTGCACTGGTGCGCCTAACTTTTTTATTTAGGTGCACCAGCACAAAATTTAGGTGCACTCAAATTTTTTTCGTCTCGCATCACATTTAACGCCACAATTTCAATGTCACCTTTTTATCACGCTCCGTATATTCATATATATTATGTAAATGCTTTTAAAAAAGAATAAGATGTAGTTTTTTTAAGCACAATTATATTGTATATAAAAATATAAATCTTTTAAAAAATTAAAAATTTAAAGTGCTGTTTTTACATTGTTCAAGTAAGGGCAGGGTATTGACACCAATTTCACAATTCGATTCAATATTGATTATTTTGGATATCAGGTACAATACATGGCAAATTTTCTCAAGGAAAACAAATCTCAACTAATGCTGAACTGGGAGTCCGTTGTAGCCCACTATGCTTCATTAGCCTACTATAATATTGAAGGTAAAAATTACCTGATTTGTACACAAACACTTAAATTACACTTTTATTTATTTTTATAATAATAATGTAATATATAAACATTTAAATGGTGGCTACATAAAAGCTTGTCAGATTTTTTTTTTCAAACAACATGCATTAAATATTGAAAAACGTTAAAAAATATAATAAATATGTAATATGGTGCATGTATTTGGCAAAATGCTGATCTAGAGTTAATTTTTCTAGCTGGCTAACGAGTTTACGGTCACTGGATTTTTTTTTTCTCTGAGGTAAAAATGTGACGTTACATTACATTGTTTACACGCCTTTTACTGACGTCTTTCCACGGTTGAAATGAATCACTGATTGAGCGATTCTATGTGAAAGATACGGATTTCGCTAAGTTGTACTCTATCTTTTAACACACTTTCAGATGCTCGTTCATGTTTATTTCACGCTGTAAATGGTTTTATTAAGGCGGAAGAGAAGCTCATATGCGCTCCTCGCTGCTGCTTCACTTGAGCTGAGTCAGAGCGATCTCACGCCACAGCGTCAATACACTATTTATGTTTTTGAATTTCGTAAGAAAACTGACCTAATTTAAAATCTGAGACTTTGTTTCATATCAATAGTAACAAAGCACAAAGATTATTGCGATGTATTGGATGGGATGCGCGTTGCGCGCGCTACAATCTTCCGTTCATTCATCAACTGAACACAGCATAGCCCAACGGGTTCGTAAAATGAGAATTAGTTTTTGAATATGAGAATATATTTTACCTAGCCATAAAAAGTAACCAACATTTTTAAAACTTTCTTCGTCGTCTGTTTCTTCTGCTGCTGGTTGCCGTTACTGATTCTCTGGTGTTCACGTTTAGATCGCAATTTATTTCGTATCACACAGCAACGGAGCATTTTACTATACAAGGAGAAAAACGGGTGCACGGGTGCGACCTAGGAAAAATTTTGGTCGCACCTTTTCAAATTTTGGTCGCATTTGCGACCAAATTGGTCGCACTCTAGAGCCCTGCCATAAACTCAATAGTTAACCCCCAAGTCTCTCCAGAGATTGAGGCATCCATCAAGAACTGTGAAGAGTTTTTGAAGTTTTTTACTGGGAAAATTGAGCACATCAGAGCACAGTTCACTTCTTTCGTTTCTGACACCCAACCACCTCACTTTACCACAGTTAAGTTTGACCAATTCAACGCAGTGTCCTATCCTGACCTATGGGACATTGTAAAACACATGAAACCATCTTCAACCCCATTCGATCCTATTCCCTCACAGATTATTAAAGATGCTTTTGAAGCTGTTGGTCCCTCTATTCAAGCCATTATTAACTCCAGCCTTGCCACCGGCATTGTTCCTTCTTGTTTCAAGCATGCGGTTGTCCAGCCTATGCTAAAGAAACTGTCATGATTCTGCCATCATGTCCGTGGTTTCTCCTAGTATTGTGGCAGGATTACCTGTCAAGAGTTTTGTCCTGTTAATCTATTGCTCGTGTCTGTTGTTTACCTAGTAGTGTTTTGTCAGTACCTTGTCTAGTCAGTCACCTTGTCAAAGTCTTGTTTTGCCCCCTCGTGGGCTTTGTTTTCCCCTTTTTGTCTACAATAAACTATCTGTGAGTGCATTCTGTCTGCGCTTGGGTTCATCCGCCACCCACACCATAACAGAATGAACCGACCAAAGCAGACCCCAGCAGACTGTCTGTCTTCACCTGGAGATCAGCGATTGGATCTTCTAGAAGATTGGTGGCTCAAGACCATTTCTGATTCGAGAGGGGGCAAGCTCCCAATTCCCCCTCAGGGTGAGCTGCTGTTGAAGGAGTACGCTGAAGTCGCTGAAAGGAGGAGGTTTTTCTTACCTGACATCCTCCTAAATCGCTACTTCATAGCTGGCCTCAACGTTTCCCCACCTCTGGCGGAACGAGAGAGACTGGTTCATCGCCCATTCCGGGACATGGTGGATTGTCTTTGTCTAGAGGAGCCGCAGGGGCCCTCCTTGTTGTCGCCACCAGCCAAGCTGCCTGTGATTCCGGAGGGTCAGGTCTTGGCTGTTGTTTCTCAAGGGGCACAGACCCACTCCACTTCTCCTGAGGTCGCATCTACTCCCGTTGATCTTCGTGGCAAACGAGGGAGACGTTCTTCGTGGGACTCTCCGTCGGAGTCATCCTCGACCGAATCGCCACTGCCTGAGACTGTCCTTCCGTCTCAGGTCACAGACCCCATTGAGCTTCTCCAACCAGTCAAGGGTCCATCTATCATGTCTGTGCCACGGCCTAGGAAGAAGAGGAGGAGGGGGGCCTCTCGTCCTTCATCTCCGCCTGTCCCAGAGCCCGTTGCTGTAAGCGCTGTCCCAGAGCCCGCTCCCGCTGCTAGCGCTGTCCCAGAGCCCGCTGCTGTAAGCGCTGTCCCAGAGCCCGCTGCTGTAAGCGCCGTCCCTGAACCCGCTGCTGTAAGCGTTGTCCCTGAACCAGCTGCTGAAGACACAGTTACCAAGCCTGCTGTCGTGAGCGCCGCTGAGAGGGCTGCGGCTGATTCGGCTGCTGAGGCTGTTTTGCAGTCAGTGTCAGCAGGTCAGGAGTTGCCTATCGCCATTGCGGCAAGAACTTTGTCTGAATATCTGTCGAGTCTAGCCAAGATCCTGGAAGTTCCAGCCAGGACTGGCATGTTGTCTTGTCCCGAGTCCACAGCTGCCGTGAGCACCGACCCCCAGTCAGCTGCCGTGAGCGCCGACCCCCAGTCAGCTGCCATGAGCGCCGACCCCCAGTCAGCTGCCGTGAGCGCCGACCCCCAGTCAGCTGCCGTGAGCGCCGACCCCCAGTCAGCTGCCGTGAGCGCCGACCCCCAGTCAGCTGCCGTGAGCGCCGACCCCCAGTCAACTGCCGTGAGCGCCGACCCCCAGTCATGTGCAAGCCTCAGACTGTTTCCCCCAAGAGCTCTCCTCAAGCGTCCACAGCAAAGTCCTCCCGGATTCCCCGTCCTCAGCCCTCATCCCAAAGACCCAAGACCCCCAGTCCTCCCATCCACTCTGAACTGCGCCCCAAGGACATTGTGTTTCCCCCACCACCTCTGCCTAGTATGTTGTTTCTAATGTTTCAATCCCAACCCGGTTGTTGTTTATTCATGTATCCCTTTAGTTATGTTTGCTACTGTATGTTTTGTTGGTTTTTGTCCATGTCTCGTTCTGTCTTGTCCCGTGCTTAGTGTCCCTTTGAGGAGCGTCTGGTAGCCGCTCCTTAAGGTGGGGGTTCTGTCATGATTCTGCCATCATGTCCATGGTTTCCTTGGTCCCCTTGCACCCTATGTTAAATCCCATGCACGTAACTTAGGTGTTATTTTTGACTCCCATCTTAATCTGGAAAAACAAATATCATCTGTTGTAAAGACCAGTTTCTATCAACTAAGAATAATTTCCAAACTCAAGTCTGTTCTGTCATATAATGATCTGGAAAAAGTCATCCATGCCTTCATAACCTCCCGCCTGGACTATTGTAACTCTCTTTACTTTGGTCTCCCCCTAACTCTTGTGGCAAGGCTTCAGATGGTTCAAAATGCAGCGGCTAGGCTACTCACAAACACAAAAAAACGTGAGCACATTACACCAGTCCTAGCCTCCTTGCACTGGCTTCCAGTCCAGTCTAGGATACAATTCAAAATACTGCTAATGATTTTCAAATCTCTTCACTCCCTGGCCCCCAGCTACATAAAATATATCATTCATCCTCACGTAGCTCCGAGGTCCCTAAGATCCTCCAGTCAAGGCTTCCTCCAGGTCCCACGTTCCCGGCTCAAGCAAAAAGGTGATAGAGCCTTTTCTGTTGCTGGCCCTCAGCTCTGGAACCGACTGCCAGTTGACATCAGAAGCGCCCCTTCAATTGAGATTTTTCAATCCAGGCTTAAAACTCACCTTTTTACATTGGCCTTCCCGGCTTCTTAAATTGTTTTTAACTTGCTCTGTTTGTAATTAAGGTTCTGTCTTTCTATGTGGATCTTGCTTAATTCTTTGATTTGTTACTGTATTTTATTTTATTTTATTTTTTACTTTGTGGCTACTGCGCTATGTATAGCACTTTGGTCAGCGTGAGCTGTTTTAAATGTGCTATAGAAATAAACCTTTACTTACTTACTTACTTACTTACTTCTCCTCACCCCAGCTCTCACGCTCTTCAACATTTTCCAAGATGGTCAGGCCATTGAGGAGTATGTCGCCAAATTCCTGGAACTCTCTGCTGGGGTAAGTTGGTCAGATGATATCTCCAAGACTGTCTTTTGGTTGGGCCTGGACGATCATCTGTACCAGCAAGCCCCAGCAGCAGCGTTTCCAGGAACCCTCGCCGGTTACCTGGACCATGTGTTGTGGTTGAGTGGGTCAGCCTTCATGGTTGGTGAGGCTGAAGATGACTGCATCACTCAACCACACACACCCACCATCTTCACCTCACCAGCCATCATCGCCTTCCAGCCTGAGCCCTCTTCATCGCTGGTTCCGTCCAGCCCCGCCGAGCCTGAGCCCTTTTCATCGCTGGTTCCGCCCAGCTCCGCCGAGCCTGAACCCTCCTTATCACTGGCTCCCTCCAGCCCCACCGAGCCTGAACCCTCCTCATCGCTGTTTCCGTCCAGTCCCGCCGAGACTGTCCAGCGAGAGACCGTCCAGCGAGAGACCGGGACTGTCCAGCGAGAGACCGTCCATCGAGAGACTCGTCCCGCCGAGACCACCCCACTAGAGACTGTTTGTGCCCCGTCTGCCCCTAATCCGGAGATTCGCCCCAAATATTTTTTTTGGGGGGGGGCCCAGTGTCCCAGCCACGGCTGCCCGAAGGGTAGTGATGGCAAAATGAGGCTTCCTGAACCACTGAGACCTCGCAGCCCATTGCTTCACCAAAAGGTTAATTACTCGAAGCTTCATTCAGCATTGCACACTAGTGACACCTAGCTACTGTGCAAAGAAATAGCAGACAAAATGAATTTATTCTGAACCAATGACCCGCCCCCCTCCCGCTCCGTTTTATTTATTTATCTTCTTTTCACTGTTAATGTCTAACCTTTCATTTGCAATATTAAAGAGATCTGTGCAGAAATTTGTCCATTGCCTGGGTATGAAATAAAACGTGTATCTTTCTCTGTCTGAATTTTGTACAGAGACAACTGTCACACACACAATTAATTATATATATATATATATATACATATATATATACATATATATGTAATGGATAGTGACAGTATGAATAACAAAAGTGACTGTGTTGACTGCAGTGCTTATGGTGGAGTGACTCAAGGGAGTGTAATAAAGTAAGCAAACTGGAGTAAACACTGCAGTTTGGGGTGGATGAAGGAAAGGATTACAATATATTTTTATTGAGAAAAAGATTTTTTTGAAGTGTGTTGGGGTTTAGACAATTCCTCTTCTTGGACAAAACCTCTCCAGCCTTGGAAAAATATCCTTTCACAAGGAACAGAAGACGTCTGTGTGCCAGCAGGTAAAAATGAAGATACTGATGCTTCTGTTGGGCCCAGACAGGGGAGGATTTCCTCTTTCTTGCTGGCTCCATTACCATGAAAAAGGAGGATGTCATAAAAAACAAACAAATCCAAAAGGGCAATCCAAATCAAAAGCAATCCAGATCCAAAAATCCAAAGCAATCGAAATAATCTTATTTAATTAATATAACAAGACTATAATATAGCGACTATAATTGATAATAACAATTATTAATTATTATAAATAACTATTGTAACCTGATATAGTGTAATAATATACAGCCCTAACACATATATGACAGAATAACGATAATGAGATTTCTCTGACGCTACTACAACTGCTTCTACTGCTCCTGAAACAGCTGCAAGGTGGCGCGAGCCGAATCGCAGACCGAACCGATGACGTTTTACACAAACCGAGGCCTCGTTTGTCATCAGTCACGTGATTTTCACGTTAACAACACAAGCACAACGAATCACGGCTTCATCTGGCACGCCCATTTTTTCTCGACACAAGCTCCGACGCCTCGGTTCAAATGTCACATCACTACCGAAGGGTCCTCACCGCCGTGGCCTCCCGAAGGGTCCTCACCGCCGTGGCCGCCCGAAGGGGCCCCCCCCCCCACCACCCCATTGATGTTACGGCGTGAGGTCACGCCTACCGGGAGGGGTGAGTGATGTCACAGTCCTTCGTCTGCACCAGTCTGTCTTTGTCATCTGCACTTCACTTCCCAGGATCCTCTTGTCTTCACACCTGAACTCACTCCCTTATCAGCCTCCTGTTCATTTGTATCACCCGTTTTCACCTCATTATGTTTGATTCCTGCTTGTATTTATGCTGCGTTTACGTGCTATGGAAAGTAGGATATTTTCCACTTGTGAATTGGTATTTATCAGTGTGTTGCATTCAAGTGCTTTTGTTGTCGTAATATGGTAAAAAGATGGAGATCCAGACCTGTTATTCAGCTAAAACTATTTTAGATTGCTTAAGTATTCTGCAACAGCAAGAAAATGATTTATCAAAACTCAAAAGGTAAACAATATGCTATATATTTTCTAGATCATGAATAATATCTATTTTTACTATTCAATAGTGATGGGCAGATCGAGGCTTCGTGAATCGTGAAGCAATGAAACAGTTGAAGCAAATGTGCTATATTGTTTCGAGGCTTCGAATCAATCCGACACCCGTCTCCATGGCGACACCTAGTGGTCAATTGCATGTGTTCATCTGAAACAACCTTTACAACGAGCCATTTAAAAATGTGTTGTTTTGTATTATTGTATTTTTTTAATATATAATGCTTGTAACCTGTAGTCTCTTCACATTGCATAATGTTATTTTGGTCATGAAAAATGATTATTAATAAAACAAGATCAAGCCACAATGTCTCACTTTCTTATAGATTTTTATTTAAACATAATAATTTTTCTGCTGTTCTTTATATTAATATGTATATATATATATATATATATATATATATATGGTGGTGGTGGTGGTGGGGGGGGGTCTTTTAATCAAAAACACGCCTGTCACGACTCACAACCAGTTACAGTGGCGTAGATCGTAGAGTGTGTAGTTCTTGAAAGAGCAATTGATGCGCTCGGGTTCGAGCCTGGCTTTTGCCGAACATATTAGATGTAAAAAGTATAAACTAACTAACATGGTCTCTAGAGTTATATTTTGCCAATGGACTAAAATCGAAACCATTATATGGCGTTTTGCCTTCATAAAACAGCACAATACTTTAAGAATAGGCATTCTGTGTGCACTTTGCTCAGGCGATCCTTCCCGACCGACCTATCAATCAAACCCTGATTCGGCGGAGCACCTGATGAAACACTTAGAAGCTTCATTTAGCCGTAGTTACGTGACGTGGGTGTTTTGAATCACGCTTCGGATCAGTGTTTCGAATCATTTGCGCTTCGGGATCTCGCAAAGCTTCGGAACGTCTGTTTTGCGCCAGCCATCCCTACTATTCACGACTCTTGCGGTGCTCTCCGCCATTTTGAAAAGTTCAAAGGTTATCTCATCTCGGCAACTCGTCCATCAAAATATTTTACGAGTTGCCCAGTAGAAAATACCACATGAGGTGGTCGGCTTTTCCACGTCGGCTTTTGGTATTTACCATAATTACCATAGCACATGAACGCAGCATTAGTTCTCCCTCATTCAGTCAGTCTCGGTCGGTCGTTGTAGATGTTACCCTGTGTTTTGTGAGTGTTTCTTGCCCGTCTTCTTATACCTGTACCTGTTGGAGTTATTAAGTAAAGTGATTTGTATTGGAGCATTAGCCTCTTTCGTCTTCTTCTGCCTGCACTCCACCATACACCGTGACAATTATAACTTTAGTAAGATGTTCGTCAATTTTAACCTTTGCTTCTAAATTTTACTTTGCGCTTAAAATATCATGTATCTAAAAGTATTATACTCATCATCATCACCATAGTAATTTCCACTACCAGTAACAAAAATGAGTTACTGTTTATCCTTTTGTCTTTCTTCCTCTAAAGATACAAAGAAAGGAGAACATGTCAGCATCATCAGTCCTTTATTTAGTACACTGAAGAACAAGGGAAGTACCCTCAGATGTGTCATAACAGGATAAATGCGGCTACAGGTCAAATTATTAGATGGTTTGTTTGGTTTTGGTTCACCAATTTGCTATTTTTAAAGCTACAATTGTGTGTTGTGACATGACATGTAGCAAAGTATGGTGTCCCCACTCGGAATTTGTGCTCTTCATTTCACCTATTCAAGTGCACACACACACAGCAGTGAGTATTGAACACACACAACACACACACAGTCGTTTTTTGCTGCGGCCCCCAGGAAGCTATTGTGGACCTTTTGTTCATGTTTTGTTTAATATTGTTTAAAGGAATTGGAAAAATTAAATCTTTCTTTTTAAGGACGTATCACCCCACTCCACCCCACCCCAGATTGACAAAGGATCCAAATGAGTACTGGCAATTTGGTGGAGGATTGTTCTTTATATCTACTACTACACTGTACTGTCACTTCTGGTATGGATTCATTAACATTTAGTTGTGTGAGGTGTTTTGATTTTACTTCATTTAATAAAATTTACAAAATTAGATTTTACATAATTTACTTATATTAAAAATATTTTTTTAATCTAAAAAAAAACTTTTAAATGAAAAGTAGCACATAATTTACTCAAGTCATCTTAAGTGTATATGACTTTCTTCTTTCAGACGAATACTATCAAAGTTATATTAATAAACACCCTGACACGTAAAGAAGCATAAAGGCATTCAGAAGCAAAGCCAAGTTTGTTAAAGAAAAATTTCCATATTTAAAAGTTTATAAAGTAAAATAACTGGCCAAATGGTCATTCACAGTCTACTAAAGAGCCTAAAGAGCAACTTACACAACTTTTGACGTCAGAAGTAGTGTGTCATGGCGAAATGTAAATATCAGCAGTACGTCGCATTACTCGCATAAGTTGCACTTAAGTGGAATCTGTATGTATGTATTAATATTTTTCTTAGACAAACTCATGGCTTGCTTCAGAAGGACTTTATTAACCTCCCGGAGTTCTTATATAATGGATGGATGCACTTCAAAACTCTTAGTGCTAATTTCACAACAGATCATCAAAAGTGCACTTTTTTTCAAACATTTCATCATGTTTTCAATTGTGTTAGTACAATTTACAAAATCACAAAGTATCCCTTTCACAACACAAAATAAGTGTTTCATTACATTATTGTTTCATTCACAGTAACTGCCTTTCATAAAGCTCTTATTATCAAACTTTTGATTTGCATCTCTTTTTGTTCAGTTTAATTTGTCGGTAACACTTTAGAATACGGTTCCTTCGTTAATGAATAACTACACAAGAACTAATGAGTAACACAATATTAACAATCTAGTAACTATTATTAACTAACAAGAAACTCTGATTAACGAACTAGTAAGTAATAGCGCACAGGCGAAAGTGGTAGTTCACTATTAAGTAATCAATAACTACTATTTTTTTAACACTTCTCAGAGAACTACTGAAAAAGTTTATTAACAATTTAACTACTATTAACTAAAAGAAACTCTTATTAACGAATTAGTAAGTAATAGCTCACAGATGAAAGTGTTACTAGATACTTCTGTGGGAATTACTAATTATTTGGATTCGTATTTTAAAGTGAAGATCATTGGAACTAACTAGTAATTACTCAAGTGTTACTAAAGACATTTTCTAAAAGTATACTAAAGTTCACCAAAAATCTCAAACGTTTGCACAAATCATAACTAGATCATGTAGTAACACTTGAGTAATTACTAGTTGGTTCCAATGATCTTCACTTTATAATACGGATCCAAATAATTAGTAAGTAATAGCTCACAGATGAAAGTGTTACTAGATACTTCTGTGGGAATTACTAATTATTTGGATCCGTATTATAAAGTGAAGATCATTGGAACTAACTAGTAATTACTCAAGTGTTACTACATGAACTAGTCATGATTTGTGCAAACGTTTGAGATTTTTGGAAATGCCTTTAGTAACACTTGAGTAATTACTAGTTAGTTCCAATGATCTTCACTTTATAATACGAATCCAAATAATTAGTAATTCCCACAGAAGTATCTAGTAACACTTTCATCTGTGAGCTGTTACTTACTAATTCGTTAATAAGAGTTTCTTTTAGTTAATAGTAGTTACTAGATTCTTATTAAACTTTTTCAGTAGTTCTCTGGGAAGTATTAAAAAAATAGTAGTTATTGATTACTTAATAGTGAACTACCACTTTCGTCTGTGCGCTATTACTTACTAGTTCGTTAATCAGAGTTTCTTATTAGTTAATAATAGTTACTAGATTGTTAATATTGTGTTACTCATTAGTTCTTGTGTAGTTATTCATTAACGAAGGAACCGTATTCTAAAGTGTTACCAATTTGTCTATTATTTAATCTAACTGATCTTAATGGTTAATGGTTAATTAATCAGTTTGTACACCTATAGATTTCCATAGATATTGATTTGATATACAGTTTCTATATAACTTGTTTGAAATTTCTGATATGAATAACCAAATGTAATGAATTCTTTTTACATAAGTGATATATAGATAATAACCAACACTTTGTTCAAAGTATGTGCACACGCATATGTGTGTGTGAGAGAGAAATTTTCCATTTGTGAAAACACACGCAGAATAGAGTATAAGGGAGAGGAAACTGTCAATGACTTTAACATTAGATTGATTAGAGATGCATCTAAGGAAGACAGATGGCATCAAATACACTTGTGTTCATGTACATATGTTCTAGCACTGAACCTCATGGCTGTGTCATACTTCATCACAGCTTTTGATAACACACTACAGATATTTTGTGGCAACTGTATCCTGTATTACTGTAATTATTTCAGCAACAAGGGTGATTTGAAAAATGGGTCTTGCATTGTTAGCTGTTGAATGAACTGATTGTTACTAAAAGTGTCATGATTCTGCCATCATGTCCGTGCTTTTTCCTAGTATTGTGGCAGGATCATGACAGACCCATGTTTTGTGTGCAAGCGCATGGCCAGCTGTTTGGCCATGTGCTTGTGTTGTCTCATTACCCTGCCCCCTTGTTATCCTCGTCTCGTCATTATTGTCTAGTTAGTTTCACCTGTCCTTGTCATTAGTGTCTCTCTATAGACAAGTTTACGAGCCAAATCGTGGGCAGATGATTGGGGATTCAAAATATCAACAGAAAAAGCTAAGTATATGGTATTTGGATGTAAGAAGAAAATGCCAACACAGAGGTTACAAATAAATAATACGAATATTGAAAAAGTTAAATATTTTAAATTTTTAGGAATGTGGTTAGATGAAAGAATGACATGGAAAAAACATATTGAGATGGTTTCTCTTAAATGTGGGAAAATAATTAACGTTCTAAGGTGTGTGGCTGGGGCAGATTGGGGAGCTGATAGTGAAACTATGATGATGATTTATAGAGCTATGATAAGATCGACTATTGATTATGGCTGTGTGGTTTATGGGGCAGCAGCCCCTTCAGTAATTAGAAAGCTTGATATAGTTCAAGCAAAAGCTCTTAGAGTGTGTAGTGGGGCATTTCATACAACTCCAGTACCTGCATTATTAATAGAAACAGGGGAGATGCCATTAGAAATAAGAAGACGTAAACTTGGTTTGAAATATTTAATGAAACTAAAAGGACAGACTGGAAAATTACAGACAAAAAACCTGTTGAATCAGCATTGGGAGTTTGTGGGAACAACAAGAGTGGTTAAAACAAACTTTATAGAAACAATCAAATCCATGGCTGGTGAAATTGGTATTTTGAATTTGAATGTATGTCCACCGGTATGTCGGTCAGAAGTACCTTTGTGGTTGATTCCAGATCCCAATGTTGATTTATATTTTTTGAAAACAAGTAAAAGAAAGATGTCAGAGGTTGTAGTGAAGGAGATAAAATCCCGGCAATGTCAAATATGGGGAGACCACCTACAAATTTACACTGATGGGTCAAAGGATCCTGAGAGTGGGAAAGTGGCCTTTGGTATAAGTATACCCAAATTAGGTTATAAAAAAGGATATAGGATCCCTGATTATTTGTCAGTGTTTACTGCAGAGTTGATGGCAGTTCTATGGGCAGTAAGGTGGGTAGAAGATAACAAAAGGGAGTATTCTGTCATATGTAGTGATTCTGCTGCAACCCTAAATACAATTAAAAATATGAAAACTAAGGCTAGACCTGACTTAGTTGTGGAAATTTTGCAGGCGTTGTATAGAATTCATAAAGCAGGGAATGAAATGGGGTTTTTGTGGGTTCCGGCACACATGGGTGTGGAGGGTAATGAGGAGGCAGATGAGGTGGCGAAGAAAGCAGTGCAAGAGGAAAGAGTTCAACTTGATTTGCAGCATGGGTTACCAGATTACACAGAAATAATAAATAGGTCAGTAAAAGAAATGTGGCAAAGGTCGTGGGATTGTGAAAGGAATGGGAGAGCGTATTATTCTGTACAAAAAATGGTAGAGAAAGACAGATGTAATTATAGATGTCAGAGAAGAGATGCAGTAGTGTTATCTAGATTGAGGTTTGGGCATTGTGGGCTGAGAGGTGGGCTGGCTCTGATTGGTAAACATCCTGATGGACAGTGTGAATGTGGAGAAAAGGAAACAGTGGTGCATGTATTAATGCAGTGCAGGAGGTACTCTCAGCAAAGGAAGAAATTGTTCAGGGAACTGTTTTTAATTTATGCTCCAAAGTAGTGGAACACGGTTCCACTACTTTGACTGGAGAAGGCGTTACTATCCCCCACCCGAATTCAGTACAGAACTGGGAGGATAACATGACGACGTGGCCCAGGATAACGTACAGTAATATTTGCTCCTACTTCATGCAATCCATGGCAATAGATGGAAAAGCAATGGACAATCTGAAAGCCTCCGAGGCATACCAATATCTGCACAGCAACAAAGTCGGTTGTGTTATGTCATACAAACATGATCACTTTATTTATCTAAAAGCAAATGTAAAGCTAGAGAGAGAGAGAGAGAGAGAGAGAGAGAGAGAGAGAGAGAAGAGAGAGAGAGAGAGAGAGAGAGAGAGAGAGAGAGACCTTTACAGGCATGTTATTTTTTATTGTAACAAATAATTTTTATTCGTGTGAATACATTTTTATTCATGTGATGCATTAAATGTGTTTTTAATTGATTTTAATTGTATGTATTTTCATTGTAAATGTATTTTAATTAATTGTGTATAGTGTTTAGTGTATATCTGAAGTTAATTCAATAAATACATGTTTCATACACCTCAATGTAGTCCATTGTTGATTATTATTATTAGGTGTTCAGTTCAGGCACGAAGTGCTGAAAACCTATTGTATTTGCTAGAAAGAAAAAAAAATCCCCTAAAACGCATCGTGCAGCCCAAACCGTAAGGGCTGGAGCTCTGAAACTTTGTCAGATGGTAGGGCCTCAAATTGTGGAGAAGCTGTCAGAGTATGAGCCCGATTGGCCCATAGGTGGCGCTACAGCAACCAAAAGTACTAAATTGCTCATAACTCCAAGACCGTTTGACTTAGCTTCAATGTTTTTACACCACTGTAATCCCTGGCTCAAGACGGACAAGATGTATATCTCGGATTTCCATTTGGAGCAAAAAAAAAATTTGTTATTTCGGTTTTTGTCCAAAACCCACTTTTGCGAACTAGTCCCTGGATTTTTGCCCGATCGGGACCAAACCAGTCTAGGCCTATTCTCTGGACTCTCTAGATCAATAATTATCGAAAAAAAGTTGAAATTTTGCATTTGGTTGGCTGTAACAGGGTCATTTAGATAGTGGTCTGTGGCAAAATTCAGTCAAAATCCCCTAAACCCCCCCCAAAAAAGTCACAACTTCACAAAAATCGACGAGCATATGTGTCCTAACATGGTTAGGAAGCATGCAAAGTTTCGTGAGGATCGGATCATAGGTGGCGCTACAATCGTCAAAAAGGTCTCTCATTATTAGGTGTTCAGGCACGAAGTGCTGAAAACCTATTGTATTTGCTAGAAAGAAAAAAAAATCCCCTAAATCCCCTACTTGTATAATAAAGACAATACTCAACTATAATTCATAGTATAACTTTATCAATTCAATCTTTTAACATTTACAACCACATTTAGTAAAAAATGACTATTATCCTGAAGTTGAAAATGAGTGTGTGAACTAAACTGTAGTAAATCATATTTTAACATGGTAAATTATGATAAATCATATTGGAACATGGTTAATTATGTAATATCAAGCTGAAATGTAGTATATCATGAGAAATCATGCCTGCTACATACAACTTAATGTCTTTTGATGCTTTTGTACTTAAATGCCTTAAAGACCTGAACACCGATAAATGCTGCTTGCAGCTTTAATTATTATTATTATCCTATGCCCGATTCTGTAAACCCTACAATATAGGCCTGTCTTTTTAGCGCAGGGGATTAGCTACTGTGAACGCGCAGCTAAAATAACAGGAAAAAAATTGTGACAGAGGGTCCTTTGAGATAATTGGCCCCGGGGCCTTGCAAGTCAAAATCCATCCCTGACTATATCTCTCTAGGTAGAAAATGCTGTGAGACAGGGGAAAACCGGGCATGCCTGCACAGACGGACAGAACCAGTGGAATGCTGGGTCTAAAAGGAATGCTGGTCAGAGGAAGATGAAGTATGTGCACTTCAAACAGCACAACAGGAAGGATCTCTACCAGCCGCCGCCAACTTCACAGCCATCCTCTACCACTCCAGAACCGGCAAAGGAGGTGACACTCATGAAGAGTGGTGGAGGAACGCACTTGCCTCACCAATGGCAGAACTTTTCAAATGCCCTGGGAATAGCCTTCTGCAGCTCTGCTTTGGAATAGCCTTCTGCAGCTCTGCTTTATGCAAATACCTCCTCCATCATCGAGCCATCACCATGTCCAGGCCTCCATCTCCTAATCCATGATGAGCACCACACACCACTGGCTTGTGTAAAAGACAGAACCTTCTACGATAAATACATTAACATGTCCACAGCCCAGCTTGAGGAAATTGAGAAGGTTACAAAATCACAGAGCAAAGAACAGGTCTGGCATAATGCACGGAGAGTGCGAGTCACAGCAAGCATG
Organism: Cyprinella venusta; assembly: GCA_038021265.1. Classification (NCBI taxonomy): domain Eukaryota; kingdom Metazoa; phylum Chordata; class Actinopteri; order Cypriniformes; family Leuciscidae; genus Cyprinella; species Cyprinella venusta. The sequence continues at coordinate 21,449,119 of CM075872.1, read as the reverse complement.
GCTAAAAAGGTGCCCGCTCGCTCAACCACGGCGCCAGACAAGTTTTTGTCAGATCACTTACACCCATCCCTCCGTGGTAATGCTGCAACCCGTCAAGGAGCGGAGGGGGAGGAACTTGCGAGGGACTATTTGGAAACTCTGGGCAACAGTGAAACCAAAGGCTTAGTGGTGTGTGCGAAAAGGAACCGTGGCTTGCAGCATCTCCCGATGGAGTGATAAACAAAGACATTCTGTTGGAGATCAAATCACCTGTGATTGGAAACAAGTCACTTGCAGAATTTTTGGCATCAAAGAACTGTGAAATCACAACTGTGGCAAACATAGATAGAGTAGATTACCATATTGCCTGCAATGGCCCAAAAGGCTACTACATGCAGGTACAAATTGGGATGCACTGCACAGGGCTTCAGCACTCCAAGTTGGTGATCTGGAACAAAACTGAGCACCTAGAAATTGAAGTACCCTACGACCAAGGCTTTGTCCAGGGGCATATCAAAAGGCTGCGCACATTCTACTTTGACCACATGCTCCCGAAAATTGTTGATGATTTTGTTGAGGGAAGGTTACAGTTCTGCATATCTCAGCATTTTAAAACCAAAATAAACTGCCTTATTTAGGTCATGCCCACGGGAGCCAACAGATTTTTGCCTCTACTGTTTGAGTGAAAATAAAGTTTTATTTCATTTCATATATGAAATTTCATTTCATTTAATTATTGCACTGAACTACGATCATTAATTATAGGCTTTATGTTCCTTAGAGTGCTACAATTTCTTTGAGTTTCTTTGAACACAGTTCATCATTCATAGTAAGCTCATACTGTACATAAATAACACTGGATGAATTAATTGTTTTGAGTAAACTAAACAAATGGCTTCAACAAGAAAGATTGTGTGAGTAATCATAACAGGTATTAAAAAGTAAAATGCAAAAGCAGCCCACACAATTACATCACTATAAAAATAGTCATATATAATAAAAAATACAGTGCATGAAGTATTTGTTGTGTTTATCTGTATTTAATGAGCAATATGGCTGGGTGTTGGTAGACAAGGACGCAAGGCAAGATTAAACCTCACAAGGCACTCTGATCAGTGGACTCTTCAGGTTAACTAGGCCAGCACAGATGGTTAAGATGTTGTCCAGTTTCGGTGCCATGCTGATGGGAACAGTCTGGGATAAAACCTTCAGTCTCTGTATTGCTCTTTCCACGTGTATGCGGACATTGGCTACTCGCCTGGTGCGTGTGGTCTCTTCATTGGTCAACTGATTGCGTCTGTAGGTGAATGCAGGGATGTTCAAACTGACCTTTCTCTCATCAAGCAAGTCTCGAATGGTGAACCCACGGTCCGCCATGACCTCATCACCAGCCCTCAGATAGTCTAGGAACCCACTGTCCATGGTGATAAACTTATCGCTGCTTCTGCCAGCATAGGCAGATATAAACATGATTAGCCCATTAGGGGCCACAGCGACAAGATATTTCACAGTGTTGTGTGATTTGTACTGGCTGAAAGTGTCACTCCTTGAGTCGTGGTTTGTGGCTCTCTGCATGGCACTTTCAGCACAGTCAATGATGCAGGTGGTTCGAGGGTAGTTCCTCTGAAACGACAAGGGCATGGTGGCACGAATGGTCTCTCTTGGAAGCCAGGGGATCAGGACTTTGAACTGTTCACCCATCACGTCAATCCAGTGACTAATCACAATGCTTGACATGGATGTAGACACATTGAAGCGATGAGCAATATCTCCTAATATTAGGTTTAGTTTTAGCTTCATCAAGGTCATCAGGATTTGGTCAACAACAGGAAGGATAATTGATAGCTTACTGAAAGGCAACAACACTGTCACCAGGGTGAAAAATTGAACCATACGCACTCCTGTATACAGCCGGGACCTAGCATCATTAATGACCGTGGTGCAAGTTACAGTAGGACCCATTTCTGCCTCGCATTGTGTGGCCTTGTCTACTTTAACAGACTGTGTTGTTGAACAGTACATGTGGTCAATATGTGACGGATCCTCCCATTGGGTCTGGGCATCTCGAAAATTTGGTGTAGCAGGCTCGGCCTCACAGGCAGGCTGACAGGTTTCAGGAGCATCTAAAAAGGGGAAAAGAAAACATGGATGGAGCAAAATTAATTAAGGCATAGACCATTTCTTTTACTGTGCGTCTTTGTTCCTGCCAGGTAAAAATATATTCCAGGAGAGAAACACATGATTGAATAGAAAGAAAAATCACAATGTCTAAGAAAGTAAATAATAAGAAAAGTAAAATATAATTTTTTCCACAACACTACAAACATCACAATGGCAAAATTTGTATTACATCATTGCACTCACACACGCACACGCGGGCGCGCGCACACACACACACACACACACACACACACACACACACACACACACACACACACACACTCATCATCACAACAGCCTGCCACCTTGCATTGCATTTATGATGTAGACTAAGGCACACACAGGCATGCACACACACACAGACACAATTAATGATGTAGCTATCGTGGGCATTGTTTGTCCCATATCCAAAACAATCATCTGCCTCAGCAAAATACCGGTAGCAATGTTAGTGTATGACATAATCTTGTTCATAATTAACAGTATTGTCAATTTCATAGCTAAATTTACTTTACTTACCCTCAGATGCAAGTCTGCGTTTCTTTATCTGGGTGGAGACAGTGGTCCGCTGAGTGAGTTGACGCCTCTTTGGCTGGGGAGGACGATTGTATCCCAACCACAACTCTGGGAAAGGATTATCCTTGGTTGGTTTTTGGTCAACAAAGTGATAGGAACAAACAAAAACGGTGTGGGGTGGTTTCTTTAGATTCAATGCCTTCAGCCAGGTCCTTGATTCCAAGTCGGTATCAGGTTTGCGAAAAAATATAAACAATGGAGCGCATGGACATTGCCTCTTCGTAGCTGGTTTGTGGTCGTAACACTCTCTATCTAACCACTCATTCAGGGGCTTTCGTGAGTGTTTGCAACCAACTACCGCACACGTCGTTCCCGAACCACTTTTATTCATGTTGTAAGTTAATTGTTATCCTCTTTGTCACTGCGATATCAGTGCTTTGTTGGCACAACGGAGCAAGGTAGCATAACCAGCCCACCAGAACGGAAGTGGATTGCATAAACGGGAGGAGTTTAGGATGTAGAGCGGAAACGGCTCAAAAACTTGTGTATATTATCCCCTTGTGTTTGCTGCCCTTTATCGGTTCATTGTCAATCCATGTCAAGTTTATGAGTAACCTGTCAAGAGTAATCATCCTGTTGGGCTATTGCTTGTATCAGTTGTTGGTCTTCTAGTATTTTGTCAGTATCTTTTTCTAGTTAGTCACTATAGTCCTGTCTTGTTTTGCCCCCTCGTGGGCTTTGTTTTCCCTTTTTGTCTACAATAAACGTTCTGTGATTGCATACTGTCTGCGCCTGGGTTCATCCGCTACCCACATCATAACAAAAAGTACTAAATTGAAAGAATATCATACTGTTGAGTTTCTGTGATTAAACCAAACGTTCTCATTACATATTACAATAATCTTGTGTTTGAAACAATGATTATGTGGACTGAAATGTATAACTGTAATGAAAGCATGGGATCATGTTTTGAAAGAATGACTAGCTGCGTTACAAGTGTGATCAGTTTGGATTTTTGTACTAAGGGTTTTGAAAATGTACACCTTACTTGAAAATCGTACCAAAGCAAATAAAAAAAAAAAACAGTAATATAATTCTAATTGTATTCATCTGAAAGAAGAAAGTCATATACACCTAGGATGGCTTGAGGGTGAATAAATCATGGGCTAATTTTCATTTTAAAGTATACTACTCCTATACTATTTGTAGTTAGTATCTGAATTAAGTGTAATGTTTCTCTACAGATCAGAAATATACAGAGCCACATATATTTTAAGAAATCAGAGCTGCAATTGTTGAAAGATTTTGATCTCGATTCAAATACGCATGCAATATTTTCCTAAATTACAACGATTTATATTAACCCTTTGTCAAGTAAGATCAGAGTGAACATTTATATCTGCATTGGCACTGTCAATAGCCACGCTTAGATGGACGAATTTTGTTTTGATCAGAATGAAATCATTCTGATTGATGAATCTGAACATAGTGTTTACATGAATGCTAAGTCATTGGTTTGATATGCATTTATATGTCACAAGCATAAAATCTGATTGAATCTTTTAATGTGCACGTAGGCCTACTGCACGAATATGCAGTTTCCTACTGTTGTCACAAACTAACCATCCTCCGTTGTTTTAAAAAGCAGACTTATTTTTACCTATTTCAGGTCCTTATTAGGAGACAAGGAGCACACAAAGCTTTTCCGTGCTGCTTATAATCAAGCAGTAAAAAACTAAAGGCGGAGAAAGCCAACGAACGTTCACGGGAGGTCAAAGGAGCCTTCCATGCCTTCGCCAACTCCTCATGCAGTTCCAGGAAGAAAGGAATTGGGGTTGGCTGTGGCTTTGCAGCGGCAGCCGCACCCAAAAACCAATCGTCCAACCGCGAGCGAACGGGGCAGGGTGGAGGGTTCCACTCTAGCCCGATGCTCGCGGCTGCCCGAGACAGCATAGCAGTCATTTCGGGATCCGATAAGGGAAACGCTGCGACTCCCAAGGGAGGCAACGCAGCCGCATCATCACTTCCCAATGACTCAGGCTCGCCTTGTGATGCCGCGATAGACATCGCGTCCTCCTCTGGAGCGCCAAATGAAACACGCGGGACCTCCGTAGAAAGCCCCGCCTGAATCACCGCGGCACTTGCAGGTTGCAACACTGGAGAGGGGGGCGTGGTCCGAGGACGCGTCGTCGGATCACTCCACACCGTAACCCTCAGATCACACAGTCCCCCAGCCGAACTACTAGCCCTGTTAGAGGAAGCAGAACGGGTGGTGGATACGGGGGCTCTAACTTTCAGATCATTGAGTCTCGATCTCAGTGTAGCGATGGTCATGTTCCCACAAAAAGAACATGAGTCATCCACGAGTGCTGCTTTTGGTCAAAGCCCAGACATACAAAACACCACTCGTGCCCATCAGAAGATGACAGATATCGACCACAACCAGAAAAACACGGGCGAGACATCTTTAAAAAGATGCGCACCGTGCACTCTTTCAGGAGAGGAAGCTCTACAGCGCTGAGGCGACCAGGGAGAAAACACCGAGTCCGGCAGACTGCAACACAGACCGCAGGCAAAGTGAAGACTCGCTGGGTACCGCCGTCACACCAACACTGGAGAGCCGCTCGTCTCGAAGAGGTGAGTCACTTGAAACTCAGGTCTTGTGGCTTTTGGAGTGAAGATACGCTCTTGGCTCCGAAGCGAAAACATACTGCGGTTGCGTCCGCTTCCTCTTTTTATACTCACGGTGTGAGGCGGAGATACGCTATGCAAATTCCGCAGACCCATGGCATTTCTTTGCCATTGGCTCATTTTTTAATACTCGAAGAGGATTGGCTTTCTATGTGAAACCCCCATTCTCCGTCATCCGACGTAACTCGGAGTGACTACGAAAGGGAACTCGTTATAAATATCCTCAATGTACAGTGTTTGTTACTTGTTTTGTCTACCTGTTGCTCTTTACATATCTATAGTTCTACATTGTGATGTAAAAAAAAAAAAAAAAAAACTTTCCTATCCTGTTTGAGCAGTGGTTATCCAGATTAGTGATCCTGAAAAGTTCCTATCCGGATCAGATTGATCCAATCTGATGTTGCTTTGAAAAACTGGCTCAAAAGTAAGCTGGATTACGTGATCACGGATCGAAAAAAAACAAAAACTGGGCCCTGGTGACTCTAGTCATTTGTAATAATTACAGAGTTTGTCTGTGATCTTAATCCAGTGCGAAATGGTCATGTCTGTAAATTGTAAAGTAGAAATTCCCCCGCAAATGATCTACCATATTTCGCCAAACACAGAGGTCCTGTGATAATATTATCATATAATATTATAATATATATATATATATATATATATATATATATATATATACATATACATATATATATATGTATATATATATATATATATATATATATATATATATATATATATATATATATATATATCAGTGATGCGCGGGTCAATGTATAAACAACCCGCAACCGACCGACGTTTTCAGCTACCCGCCCGCAACTCGGACCGCAAAAAAAGTAAAAAAATATATACCCGACCCGCTTCCTGACCGCATTTTTTAGTAAATGTTCATCGGAGCGTTATTGGGCCATAGACGTGTAATAACACAGCATCGCAAGAAGACGTAGGCCTACACATAACAAAGGCAAAGCCAGCACTTTGGTCATCATCTTTCATTATTTCAGCAAATGTCTCCCACACTTTTACTCTTTCTATTTGTGTATTTACGGAGCTTCCACTCCCCAGTCTTCACCTTTACTCTTGCCGCCTCCATCTCTCTGCAGACTGTAGTGATCGTAGACATGGCCGGTTCGTGAACGAATCGTTCTTTTGAACCGGTTCTTTTTGGTGAACCGTTCGAACCAGTACACTGAATCGTTCGAAACAGTTCGCGTCTTGCGTCAGTGCTGATCCAGAAGTTACTAAAGTTACTTTCCGACATGCCTGACAGTCGCCTACGAATCGAAATAAATCAATATCCTGAATTATATTTTACTCCAGTAACTCCAACAGTTCACTGAACCGAGACATGTGCCACTGTTGAGAGAAGTGATGAGCACGAGTAGCTGATACTGCGTATACCGAACGCACAGGGACAGCGGTTCTCGAATCACTAGTATAGAACCGAGAACTGCTTAGACTGAGCTTGTGTGTTATCTTCGTGCCAGTTATTCAGCCAATAATGTGTAGGGCTGTATATTCCATCAAAAATCGTGTCTAGTACTATATGCAAATGTTTAATTGGCATCTTTTTTCAAACGACCCGACCGACCGCAACCCGAATATCATTAAAAACATTTTTGGATGACCCGTAACTGCGGGTAACCGCGGGTGACCGCAGGCACCCGCTCATTTCGGATCAACCCGCGCATCACTGATATATATATATATATATATATATATATATATATATATATATATATATTATATCTCTGTGATTTGGCAGGGTCGTTTATAATTTTTTCAAGGTTTTTATTTTATTATTTTCCTGTGCGCTTTTTTATCCATCTTTCGTGAACAATGGAGGCTGCGTTGGAGGGTTTTGATCGTATTTTGAGTGCTAGGTAATATCGCTATACACCATACAATACAATTTGCAGAAAGAGAAAGCTGAAAACCATCAGAAGAGCAAAAACAAAAAGAAAGGTTAGATGAAGATTAATGATGTGTAGCACGTGGTAAGGAACATTCTTCTGTTTAAGATATATCATACAGCTAGACCTAATAACGACAAGACATTTCCAAGCATTAGCCTATTGACTTCATATCCGGGAGATAAGTCAGTAAATTTAAGTAAAATCCCGTACAAATGTAATTTCTAAATCACACGAGGTCCCCAGATTGGCACAAACCCCACGTCATACTTGTACCATCCCCACTCCGTAGTGCAAAGCCCATCTGTAAGATAAAATACACTTTATTAACCCTCATGGAGGAGATATTGATATTGTCACAGGCTCACAGCAGCAATGAAGTACACAAGATACAAAATGACACAATAAACATAGAACTACGAGTACGTGTAAGTACACTCACAGGCTGTGGTTCTTTGTTGCTCCTGGTGGTGGTAAGACCTGTGGCTAAATGTAAGTAGAACTGGATACCACCTTCTCTCAGAACCGATGATATCAGAGGGAGTCCAGGGTGTCTGTAGATCTTCCATTGTAGACAATCACTGTAGCTTTCTCTCCTGCTTCTGCTACATCATCTGTAGAAGCTTAATGTTCGTTTCACAAATAATTGTCGGACTCGTACCACAGCTCAACACACATCCAGATGTTCCCAATAAATTGTAGTTCATCACCAGGTATGTTTTATTAATTTAGGTTGAATAATCCATGTAGGAGAAACAAAAGGAAACCTTTCTTACCTGAGTGACAGCTTAGTGACTGAGTGGACCTTGAATGAATGACTGAATCTCTGCCCCTTATGGTGGAATTTGTTTGCCTTTGAAGTGTTTTACTGTAAGATGCCAACAAGATTCTACTAGACATTTTCACCTGGCTATATCCAATGTTTAGATATGTTGTGTTATTTATGCAAATTAGTGCATACATTATTATGCACCGTTTGCTCATGTTACCTAAAAATTAAATATATTTTTAGTTTGTCATAAAGCTGCAGTTCCCATTCAGGGAACTTCGAGCTGCGTGTAACCGCCATGGGGAACGCCCCTGCGTGATGAGTCATGAAGCACGTATGAAATCTGTCCAATGGCGAGACGTAACGTCATAGGCGGGGTGACGTATCGACCAGGAAACTATAAAGCACCCCCGAAACACAAGCGCAACAGCTTCTGAGTCTTCAGCAAAGCGCTCCATGTATTAATCATTGTCTGTCTGAAAGAAAGTTTGTCTTATTATCTAAAAAGATTATTATGGCGAGTAAAAAGCAGCATTTCAGAAAGTGTGTTCATCCCTGCCCTCGCTACATCACGGGTGGGGATACACACAATCTGTGTGTTGCCTGTTTGGGAGTGCAGCATGCTCAGTCAGCTCTCGAGGAGGCTGGCTGTGAGCATTGCGAGTGTCTGCCCATGAAGACGCTCCGCTCCCGCCAGGCACTCTTCGAGGAGAGTGGTTCGGTGCGCGTTCCCCGCGGCTCGGGTCCCGCTGCTGCCGAGGCACAGCGAAGGCTTGCGTCGTGGGGATCGCAAATGGATCTATCTATCTAGATCCAGCGCCTCAGATCTGCCCGGGCTGAGGCTCCATCACTTCAGCTATCCAGTTCTGAGGAACTGGATGTTGAAAGTGTGGATGTGGAGTCTATGGACTCAGTGGAGATCGGGGACTCGCCATCCCACTCGTCTCCCGCGAGTAATGAGCTGATGGAGGTATTGACTCGGGCTGTAGAGAAACTTAGTATTGAGTGGCCAGTCGAAAAACAGGAGTCTAGAGTGAAAAGTAAATTGGACGAGAGATTTTTATCGTCGCACTCGCTACCTCCACGCCGGTGTTTGCCCTTCTTTCCCGATTTACACACCGAGGTGTGTAGATCGTGGAACAGACCGGTGTCTGCGAGAATACTGACACATCAAACATCCATGTATTCTAACATTGCTGGGTCTAAAAGACAGGGTTATGGGGCGATGCCGAGGCGTTGCCCACCAAACCACTCAGAAATACTTCGGTTTTGGTGGGCAAAGCTTATTCGGCGGCGGGACAGGCACAATCTTGCTTGCATACTATGGCCATACTCCAGGCGTATCAAGCAGATCTGTTAAAGGATATGAGTGAGGGGGAGGTCGTCAGCACTGACGTTATTAAAGAACTGTGTCAGGCGGCGGATATTTCTCTCCGTGCCACCAAGGAGACGGCCAGATCAGTCGGCCGTTCTATGGCAGCCCTGGTGGCCACGGAGAGACATTTATGGCTAAATCTAGCGAGTATGAAAGAAAAAGATAAGGCTTTTCTCCTGGATGCGCCGCTGTCAACTGATGGTCTTTTCGGTGGCTCAGTGAATGCTGTCATCGAAAGATTTCAGGAAAGATTTCAGCCACTGGCGTCAGGATGCTGAGGGTGGTCCCCAACCTGAGAGAGGGGTGTTCGCCGCTGGGCACGGCGCCCGCTCCCTCACGGTGCCCTCAGGGACCCGTTCTGCTAACCCCGCCTGTAAGGGGGGGCGCAGATTGTCCCAGCGAGCGGTTTCCCGAGGGAAGCTCGTTTGCTCCGAGGAGCGATACAGAACGGTTGTTAAACCTTGCCTGTGCGCGGTCACAGGGCGCTGTTTCTGTCTCAAAAACTGCTCCAGAGGCCAGTCTTGAGAGACTGGTACCCTTAGTAAAATTTCTGGCAGAATGGGAAAGCCTTCCAAATATATCTCGATGGGTCCTGCAGATTATCGAACGCGGGTACGCGATCCAGTTCAGGTCACGTCCACCTCGTTTTCGGGGGATTTTGCCTACAGTGGTTGCCCCCGAGCAGGCTCTGGTCATGGAACAAGAGGTGAAAGCTCTGTTACTGAAAGGGGCGATAGAACGAGTTCTTCCCCCCGACAGAGAACTGGGGTATTACAGTCGTTACTTCATTGTTCCAAAGAAGGATGGGGGGCTATGTCCGATTTTAGACCTGCGCCTCTTAAATCGGTCAGTAGGGAAGCTCAAGTTCAAAATGCTAACTCTCAAGCAGATCATGTCACAAATCAGGTCCGAGGACTGGTTTGTCACGATAGACCTAAAGGACGCTTACTTCCACATTTCCATCCTTCCGCAACATCGGAAGTTCCTGAGGTTCGCTTTTGGGGGCGAAGCGTACCAATATCGGGTTCTTCCATTTGGCCTAGCGTTATCTCCTCGAACTTTCACGAAATGCATGGACCCCGCTGCGACTCCAGGGCATTCGCATTCTGAATTACATCGACGATTGGTTGAGTTTAGCTCAATCGGAGCATCAGGCGATTCGGCATCGAGATGTCGTCCTCGCCCATATCAGAAGGTTGGGGTTGAGACTCAACACCAAGAAGAGTGTGCTTTCGCCAGTTCAGTATACCACTTTTCTAGGCGTGGTATGGGATTCGACGACGATGCAGGCACGTCTGTCGCCAGCTCGTATAGCCTCGATTCTCTCAACTGTCAAACAAGTGAAGCTAGGCCAGTCACTCACTGTAAAGGATTTCCAGAAAATTCTGGGTCTGATGGCAGCAGCGTCCAACGTGTTACCGTGCGGCCTGCTGTACATGAGACCGCTACAGTTGTGGTTCAGGACCAAGGGGTTCTCCCCGAGGGGAAACCCGCTCTGCAAGATCAGGGTCACACGACGTGGTCTCCGTGCCCTGGCTATGTGGAATGAACCTTGGTTCCTGTCCCTGGGACCTGCGCTGGGAGCCCCGTGTCGCCGGGTAACGGTAACGAAGGATGCCTCTCTCACCGGTTGGGGAGCGATCATGAATGGCTCGGCCAGCGGGTTGTGGCAAGACCATCATCTTCTTTGGCAAATAAATTGTCTAGAGATGATGGCGGTGTTTCAGGCTCTGAAACATTTTCTCCCAGACCTCAGAGGTCACCATGTTCTTGTCCGGTCAGACAACATGTCAGTGGTCTCTTACATAAACCATCAGGGGGGTCTGTGCTCACGTCCATTATACAAGTTGGCGCGCCAGATCCTTTTGTGGTCCCAGATGAGACTTCGGTCTTTGAGGGCGATTTACATCCCAGGATACTTAAATCAGGATGCGGAAATCCTGTCGAGGCAGGGGCTGAGGCCCGGGGAGTGGAGACTTCACCCCGAGGTGGTGGAGCTCCTTTGGAGGCATTTCGGTCGTGCCAAAGTGGACCTCTTTGCATCCAGGGAAACTTCACACTGCCCGCTGTGGTTTTCCCTGAGCCCGCGATGCGATGGTACAGGAGTGGCCGAGGTCACCCCTGTATGCATTTCCCCCGATTGCTCTGCTACCAGGGGTTCTGGAAAGGGTTCGTCGGGAAGGGGTCAGTGTACTTCTGGTGGCCCCATATTGGCCGACCAGGGTATGGTTTGCGGACCTGATTTCCCTTCTCGTGGGTCCTCCTCTGGAGATTCCGGTCAGGAGGGACCTTCTGTCTCAGGCAGGCGGGGTGATACTTCACCCCCGCCCAGAGCTGTGGAGGCTGTGGGCTTGGCCTCTGAGGGGCCCCAGCTCATAGGGTCAGGTCTCTCGACTGAGGTCGTGGAGACCATCCTCCAGTCCAGAGCCCCGTCCACGAGGAAAAGATATGCCTTGAGGTGGAAATTGTTCACCTCTTGGTGTGGAGAGCGCGAGTTGGACCCAGTTAACTGCCCGTTGCCGGCAGTGCAGGAGCTCCTTCAGGAACGCTTCTCCACTGGGTTATCCTACTCCACACTGAAGGTGTATGTGGCGGCCCTATCCACCTACCACGTCCCTTTGAGTGTAGCTTCTCTTGGGAGACATCCCCTTGTAATTCGTTTCCTTCATGGTATCCTGAGGCTGAGGCCGGTAGTGCGTACGAGGGTACCGACCTGGGATCTAGCGGTTGTGTTGGAGGGGCTCTGTTTAGCTCCTTTCGAGCCCATGGAAGAGGTGCCTGAGAAGTTTGTCACTCTGAAGACTATCTTTCTTCTAGCCATTTCTTCTTTAAAGAGAATTGGAGATATTCAGGCGCTGTCAGTTTCCCCCTCATGTTTGGAATTTGCTCCCGGTATGGCGAAGGTTTTCATCCTCCCTAGACCGGGGTATGTTCCTAAGGTTCCAACTAGCGTTGTCAGGATAGTTCTACAGGCCTTCTGTAGCACTATCCTATAGGCCTTCTGTCCTCCCCCGATTCTGACACCGGACCAGGAGAAACTAAATCTGCTCTGCCCTGTGAGGGCCTTAGACGCCTATGTCCACAGAGCTGCCCTGTGGAGGAAATCGGAACAATTATTTGTCTGTTTTGGGCCTCCTAACAGAGGTTCTGCTGCGTCTAAGCAGAGGATGAGTAAGTGGGTGGTCGAGGCCATCTCACTGGCTTATGAGTCCTCCGGTCAGCCTTCTCCTTTGGCTGCCCGGGCTCATTCAACTAGGAGTATGGCTGCCTCTAAGGCGTTATTATCAGGAGTTCCTATGCATGACATTTGTGATGCGGCAGGATGGTCATCACCGCACACATTTGTAAAATTTTATCATCTGGACTTCAGCTCCACTTCTGGGGCGCAGGTGCTTTCGTCAGAATGTGCGCTCTGATTTCATACGACGGACACCTGCTCGCATGGCGGCGTTGGTATTAGCGTTCCCATGGCGGTTACATGCAGCTCGAAGTTCCCTGAATGGGAACGTCTCTGGTTACGTATGTAACCTTAGTTCCCTGAAGGGAACGAGACGCTGCGTGTCCATGCCATACTCCCAGCATGCCCATGAGCGCTTGCTTCAGTCTTATCAGAAGCTGTTGCGCTTGTGTTTCGGGGGTGCTTTATAGTTTCCTGGTCGATACGTCACCCCGCCTATGACGTTACATCTCGCCATTGGACAGATTTCATACGTGCTTCATGACTCATCACGCAGGGGCGTTCCCCATGGCGGTTACACGCAGCGTCTCGTTCCCTTCAGGGAACTAAGGTTACATATGTAACCAGAGACGTTCACCGTTTTTCCTCTTTGTCGCCATCTCTGTTTGAAATATGCAATTGCAGCAATTCACAGAATTATCAACTTTTTTGTAAATTGTGCCTCGACACGGCACAGCGCGGATGAATCTAATGTTTGAGGAGAATGTGCAGCTGTCAGTCGCCGCGCCAGTGTGGACACTGGCATTTAGAATCACAGATTATTCTTTTTGGAAGGATGACCAACATAATAATTTTCACTGAAAAACATCATCTGAACAAATAAGTAACATCCACTTTTGTACTGGTTCTGACCAACTAAGGGGAAAAAAGCATTGCAGTAAAGCACGATGATTAAATCTAACAATCACTATCATATCACGTCAAACCGTGCAAATTATACTTTGTTCTCAAATTGTTAATGTTCAACATCAACATTGCGTGACTACATTCAATGCCCTTCCAATATTTATCCTTGTTTTTGCAAGTGTAAAGTCTTTTGCATTTTACAGTGGGTGAATCTTCTGTTGTCACTGGTGATTGTCATTTGAACCGTTCTGGATCCGCCATCAAATTTGATAAGTTTAATTATCAAGTGCTGTGAGAAAAGGCTATAAATCTCCACCTCCAGCATCCTCACACAATTATAGCCTACTAGCAGAGACACCTTGTGTACACATGTGACGTAATGACGCAAATACATGCTCGAATTTCCCGCGGAAATCCACCAGTACCACTGGAATTAAAAACATTATTACAAGCTTGCCGTTTACTGCAGCTTTAATGTAAGTAATCAACTAAGTAATGTTCATGGTGATATCTAAAGATTTTAAAAAAAAAATTAATAGGCTATTTAGGTCTTTTTCGAAACTTTCCCCTAATGGGATTGTTTGGGGCCTTTTTTCCCTTACTCAGGACATACTGAGGATACATTTTGGCTTAAAATGACTGGACTACCAAGTAAAGACCTTATTCTGAACATAAAACATTTTCTTATTTGTGATGAGCAACTTAAATGTTTACAATATGTGAAAAAGTGCTTTGTTTTTAATATGACACATTATTTAGATATTTATTATGGCCCAGGTTAGCCACCACAATGCCACGACCCAGGCCCGTCCATGCCCGACCACGTCCCACCATCCCTCCGCTCCACCACCCTCCGTGACTTATGTTTGGTTTTGATTCCCTGTGATTCCCTGTTTGTCATGTGATCCTGTCATGTTTCTTTTCACAGGTTAATTGTCTGATCATTGTTCACATGTGTCCCTTGTCTTGTTATTAGACTGTGTATTCAAGCCCTGATGTTTGCCATGTGTCTTTGTTAAGTATTGTTTCACTGTGACTTCTGTTGGTAAAGAGTCTTTTCCATGTTTATATTTTGTTCTATGTTCATGCCACGCCATGCTTTTGTTTCATGTTTGATCTTTTTTGTAAATAAACTGCACTTGGGTTCTCTTCAAACTTGCCTCCATTGGATTCATTACAATAATATAACCAGTTAATGGTTTTGGCTTTGTTTGTCAAATGCCACGCTTCTGAAATGAAACCACATGGAGTTTATTGTTAGCATTCTGTGGGAAATGTCAGCGTTTTCTTTCTGATGAGTTGGCCAATCCAGATACACAAGACCACAGACAGAATATCTATATTAAAGTTAATAATGAAAGGCTCTGATTTCTTTTACAGGAATGCTGAAAAATCGAGAATGATGATTTGCCAATCTAACCAAAAAATCCCTATAGTTTCATTTCATAATACTGTTATAACAACCATAATTGTATTGTTTTGATGAACAATTGTGCCACAAAACAGGACGTTTTAGTCAGAGATTCTTCAATGTTATGTAAATCGTTTATAAAACCTTTTTATCGTTTATAAAACCTTTAATCGTTTATCGTATATTAAACCTTTAGTTTAATCTATAGAATTACTTTAATAGTTGCTAGACTGCAATCTTCCATCCACTCTCTATACAGCTTGTCATTTGTGGGATTGCAGGGATACTGGAGAATATCTCAGTATCTCATGTTAAAGACTGGGAAATCTCCTGAATGGATGTCAGTACATCACAGAGTTTAGGTTAATTTTTCAGATACCCAAGATCAAACACCTTAGATGTTATAAATTAAAATTACAGGCTCTTGTCTCAAACACATTAAAGCCATAAAAATCTAAATTTTGTGGAATATTGCAGTATAGTTTTTGTATCCATACACACAATTCATTCAATCTTTAATCAAAATAACTTCCCCACCCTCTTGCAGTGTTTTTGAGGGCTGCACAACCTCAACATCAAAAGCAAACCACAATGATCCAATCAATTCCCAAATGGACAAAAAAAAAAAAACAAGTCAATGTACATCACAATACGAAAGAAAAAAAGATCGTTGTCAGTTTAAAAAAATGCTGTAAAAGTAGAGGAAGCTGAAATTAACCAAAATGATTGGTGCTTTTCATGGGGATTTTTGAGGGGATTTCTTAGACCTGTTCTGACTAAAATAAAAGAGGCTTGATGTTTGATATACTATAATAATAAAAAATACAACAAGACTGCTTGCAGCATGAAAGGCATACTGATAAAGTCTAAACTTGCATTACGTAACAGTATTATTTTACAGTTTCTGTGTTCTCATTTAACCACACGAGTGGTTTGTAGACTTGTGTGGCACTCTTTCACATCACTCCAATTCTTGGTGACAGATCCTGTTTTAGAACTTTAGAAATTAAAGGAACTGATTCTGATGTATAAGCTTTTGCTCTTTGAGCTAAATTTAAAAAACTGATTTTGTGCATGCTACTACAAGAGCCATGAGCCACAAAGAGCTTACAAAGGAACGGGATCTCATAGTTGAAATGTATTGCTCAGGCGAGGGCTATAAAATAATTTCCAAGGCATTAGATAATGGAACATAGTGAAGATAGTCATCAACAAGTGAAGAAAGTAGGCCTTGCTGTACTGGTTGCTTCCTACGTGATAGCTATCTCTCGTATTCTCCATCTATATGGGGCAGGGTGGCAAGACGCAAGCCTTTTCTGAAAAAAAAACAACAACATCTGAAGATTCTGAACCCGGCTAAACTTTGGAAAAAAAAAAAAAACATAACAGAATATATAACCAGTTAAGGTGTGGAGCCAATCATGAATAGCTCAAAGAACCAGTTGATTTTGGCACAGAACCTTCTGACGTCTGCTAGAAAGCTAACAATTAAGACAAGTTTCATTTCAGCAAGACAATGATTCAAAACTCACATAAAAAAAGAAAAAAGAATGGCTTCAGGAAAGAAAGATGAATCCAGAAAATCTATGGGCGTCCTAGGGCCGTGCCCCAGAAATGCCATCGCAATTTAACAGATCTGGAAATCATCATTCCCCTAATATTATTTCAATCTCTTTCATCCTCGTTTGTGTTCCACAGAAGATAGGTTTGGCTGATCTGATATAAATAACACCAAATTTGCTGTTGTCAGCACACTTTGTAAAAAAAAAAAAAAAAACTTCCTTCACAAAAAAGAAGACAGTGAGAAAGAGCAAAGAGTTTACCATTGGAAACGTGGATTCAGGGATACATGTCAGCGGGTAAATCATCACATAGAATATTTAGCAGTTTGTCACACTGGTAACACTTTACAATAAGGTTCATTTATTATACATTAGTTAATGTATTAACTAACATGATCTAGCATGAGCAATACATTTGTAACTGTTTTTGTTAATCTTTGTTAACGTTAGCTAATACAAATCCAGCTGTTCATTGTTTTTTCATGTTAGTTCACAGTGTATTAATGTAACGAAGGGTCAGAGGCGTGCAGATCCATATGCAGTGTCTTTATTAAGAGTAGTCAAACAGGCAAGAGTCAACAATCAGCATCAAACATAGAACAGGCAGTCCAAGAACATAAACGATACCAGGCAGGGGTCAGGATAGGCGGCAATGATCGTGATCCAGAGGAAACAGGCAAGGGTCAGGGCAGGCAGCAAACAGAGAATCAAATCCAATAACAGTCAAGGGTCAATACACAGGGAATCCAGAATAATCGGTGGAGAAACGCTCAGAAATGTCGCCGGGGCAAAACAAGACTTCGCACTGATGAAGAGTCAGCGGGCTGTTTATATAGAACGGGGAATGAGGTTCACCTGTGCCGGTAATCAGTGCTAGGTACGGGGCTTATGGGAAATGGAGTTTAATACTCAGGAGACGGAGCTCTGGGTTGAGCGGGGAGAGCCACAGAGGTGCGATTCATGACAATTAACTAATGTTAACAAGATTTTAATAAAGTATTAGTAAATGTTGAAATTAACATTAACAAAGATTAACAAATGCCAGCCCATTCTTACCCCCAAGGCTAACTGACGCCTTGGGAAGCATTTGACCATGCTTCTATATCTGACGCTTTAGGCGCCCTATAGCGTCAGTTAGATGACGCCCCAGGATCGCGTGTAACCCTACCCCCACCCCACACCTAAACCTAACCGCGTCCTCTAACTGACGCTTTCCTTTAGCGTCAGTTAGATGACGCCATAGGATCGCGTCATGTAAGTGACGCTAAAGGGCGCCTAAAACGTCAAATATTGAAGCATTGTCAAAGGTGATGCCTTGGGGTGAGAATGCGTTGCAAATGCTGTAGAAGTATTGTTCATTCTTAGTTAATGTTAACTAATGAACCTTATTGTAAAGTGTTACCGTCACACTTTTACTCCTGTAAAGTATATTTCCCATTATAATCAATTGTCCTTGTTGATACTAATATCTACACTGAAAAAAATAATATGCTTTATCTAATCAATAAAATTGTGGCAACATATTACAAGCAATATTATTAATTAAATTGTACAAATTAGAATTAATTAGAATGTTAATTTGATTAACTATTACTTAATTCTAATTTGTTCAATTTAATAAATAATTTTGACAGTGGTAGTGCGGTTGAAGAAAGGAGGCGTTGGATCCAAGTGCAGCACACGTTTTATTTAACACGCTCAAAACTCAAACAGACTACAGACTAGACTTTAGACTCAGGAAAAACCCACATCGACCACTCGACATTAAACAAGAACTCACAAAGACAAGGCAGGAACACAGGGCTTAAATAATAAGGACAAACGAGCTAGACAAGATAACAAGGGGGCGTGAGAAATGAGAAACACCTGGGATAATAACTAGACAGGGAACAACTGAATACAAATTGACAAGACACAAAACCACATCATGACATAGCCCACCCCCTATGGGCAGCTGATGTCCATAAAGACAACAAAAAGTTCAGGAGGGCGGTGAAGTGGAGACAGTCTCAGGGGAGGGACGGAGGGCCAGGCCCATGCAGGGGAGCGGGACCAGGAAGTAGCCAAGGCGGGCCTGGGCCGCAGAGCGTGGGCATACCAGACTGGGCCGGAGGCCAGGGCGGCGCAGGACGAGGCCAGGGCCAGGGCGGCGCAGGACGAGGCCAGGGCCAGGGCGGCGCAGGACGAGGCCAGGGCGGAGCAGGACGAGGCCAGGGCGGAGCAGGACGAGGCAAGGGCCATGTCAACGTCGCCTCCATGGCCCCCACAGAGTACCTACTGCCCCCCCCCCCCCCCCAAAAAAAAAATACTTGGGGAAATTCACGGGAGGAACCTCTGGGTGGAGATTGGGTACAGGAAAGGCCTCTCGGAGCTTGAAGGGTGCAGGCAGGGCGAGGCGCAGAGGCAGGGCCGGCAGGGCAAGGTGCAAAGGCGGGGCCGGCAGGGCGAGGAGTCTGGGCACACTCACCGGGGCCTGGCGAACCGAACGAGTCCTCCTTTCTCCTCCTCTTGCGGCGGCGCGTCACAGGGCTAGACACACTCGCTGGGCTGGACAACTCACTCACTTGAACTGGAGATTCAGCGCTCACTTGAACTGGAGATTCACTGGACAGACTAAATTCAACACTGAACACACTTGATTCACTCAGCTCAGCACTTGACTCACTTGACTCGGCACTCGATTCACTCAGCTCGGTACTTGACTCACTTGATTCACTCAGCTCGTCATTTGACTCACTCGAGTCGGCTGGCATGCGCTCAAACTTCGGTTCGACCCGCGACACCTCCGCTGTCTTAGGAACAGCACTTTTAACAGGGCCAGTGCGGGATACAGGCTCGAGGGGTCCAACATGATGAGTGGGTTTGGCCGAGCTGACGTGAAGCGCGGGCTCGGCTGGGCTGAGGTGAGTCGCGGGCTCGGCTGGGCTGACGTGAGTCGCGGGCTCTCGCTGCTTGCTCTCCTTTGCGCCCACAGTAAACGCAGAGCCGCTCCACAACAGGGCCAGGTCAATATACCACTCCAAAGACCCGTACGGATAAGGTTCGGGCATCAGAGACCGGAGTGGTTCCTCTAATCCCCCGCGGAAGAAGATCTTCAAGCACTGGGTGCTCATTTGCGCGAGATGAGCCAGCTCAAGAAACTCCGCGACGTACCGTTCTATGGTCCGACTTTCTTGACGGAGACCAAGAATCTGGACGTCAGGACTCCAGAGAGGCATGGCTGCTGGATCCCGATGCGGTGAGTTCTTCTGTGACGGTGGTAGTGCAGTTGAAGAAAGGAGGCGTTGGATCCAAGTGCAGCACACGTTTTATTTAACACGCTCAAAACTCAGACTACAGACTAGACTTTAGACTCAGGAACAACCCACATCGACCACTCGACATTAAACAAGAACTCACAAAGACAAGGCAGGGCTTAAATAATAAGGACAAATGAGCTAGACAAGATAACAAGGGGGCGTGAGAAATGAGAAACACCTGGGATAATAAGTAGACAGGGAACAACTGAATACAAATTGACAAGACACAAAACCACATCATGACAATAATATTGCTTGTAATCTGTTGCCACAATTTTATTGATTAGATAAAGCATATTCATTTTTACAGTGTATAACATACATCATATTTATAATACATGACAGTATAAGGCAGTAGCACGAAAGTTCTCTTACGAGAGGTTCTCTCGTATTGCGTAAGCTAGCTTACGCTACGGGAAAGATTCATCTTTTCTGAGAAGTTGAAGCCAAAAAATTATCCTTTAATTTTGTATCCATTGTCAACGCAGTTCACTGCAGCAGATCATGAGCAGGCTAGCTAGCAGCTCATAGGTTCACTCAGGGAGAACTGCTACAGCCTATGAGGGAACTCGGTTGAACTCGTGGCCAATGAGAAGCAGACACGCTCTCATTGCGTCAAAAGCCCGCCAAACGGCGTGGCCCGAGTCTATAAATAGGCAAGTTTCCCGCTGTTTTCCGATTTTCATCAATTCAGCGAGGCTATACGCACCTGCTGAACTCCGAGAGGAAGCCGCGTCGCCGTGGAGAAGGCATCTCTTAGCGAGCGTGGACAGAGTCTGAGGAAGCCGGCCGTCTTCGCCACCTTCAGCGATCCTGTGAGCTAACGCCATCCGGCGACGTATCCTTACATTTGTATTTTGCTTGTGTAACTTCACAAAAGAGCAGCGAGCGTCTTTTTAAAGATGCCCCGCACACCTCCCCTCTCATCGCCGGAGTCCCGCGCCGGAGTCCTTACAGCTGTGCTGACCGCGGCTAGCTTTCTTTACTTTACAAGAGAGCTAGCCCGCCCCCCGTGCATAGCTTCACCCAAAATGGGTTTATGGTGTGTTAGTCCCGCCGAGGCTGGACCTGTTCGCCACTGTCACGCCGTCTTATTTGCTTGCGCTTTTCAGCTTGTCTTTACTGCTGTGGCTCAGTGGTAAAACACAAAGCTTTTCGCGCCAGAGACCCGTGTTCGATTCCGGCTCTTGCAGATAATTTTATGCAGCTCTGAGCTCACGGCCAGCTTTCTTACATTACAGAAAGCGGCCGCGCTCTCCCACGCACATGCGTCAGCGGCGACATGAGAAACGAGTGTGTTTTTAGCCTGCCGAGGCCGGTTAGCACCCATCTCTCTAACGTTTCTCTTTCCTCTTTCAAGCGGCCGTAAACGCCCCCCGTGCATAACTTCACTGAAAATGGGTTTATGGTGTGTTAGTCCCGATGAGGCTGGACCTGTTCGCCACTATCACGTCCTCCTATCTGCTCGCGCTATTCAGCTTGTGTCTTTCCTGCTGTGGCTCAGTGGTAAAACACAAAGCTTTTTGCGCCAGAGATCCGTGTTCGATTCCGGCTCTTGCAGATAATTTTATGCAGCTCTGAGCTCGCGGCCAGGCCGCGCACATGCGTCAGCGGCGACATGAGAAACTAGTGTGTTTTTAGCCTGCCGAGGCCGGTTAACTGTGCTCACATCTTCTTTCTACCCAGGTCGCGCGCATCCCAGCCTCTCAGTCTCGTGGCCGCTTGCAGCACTCACGTTTCTACATGCACGCGGCCCCGCACGCGTCACAAGTGCAGCCTTTTCAGGCTATATATAGTCTTCTGCCGCTTACAGCGCTCATGTTTCTAACACGTACTTGCGTGCGCGTCACTTGTACGCGTCAGTGTTCACTCCTACACACAAACACCACACCCGTGCCCACGACTACGCTCGCTCATCACACCGTGACTCGTTCCCCATTCACGTTATCGGGAAGTCACTCATTAAACAGCCATTGGCTGTCCGCAAGCCGTCACGCAAAAGCACTGTAAGCGCGCTCACACACTTGTTCAGCCCGCTATGTGTATACACATACATGTGTATGTATACACACGCCTTTTGTTTAGAATATGTGCCCACAATCCTGTGTTTGCCCATACACAAAAGCACCACACTCCCCGTGCCTCTGTCAGAGCCCACTCTCAAAAAGCGGACACTGCCCGCTCGAGTGTCAGAGTTCATAAGCGCGCCCACGAGCCGTGCACGCATCCCTCCTCTGCATAAAGCCTCTTGTGTAGAAAAATGTGCCCACAATCCAGTGTTCACCCATACACAAAAGCACCACATGTCCCGTGTCTCTCTCAGAGCCCACTCCCATAGAGCGGACACAGCCCGCTCGAGTGTCAGAGTGCATAAGCGCACCCACGAGCCCGTGCTCGCGTCCCCCCTCTGCCCGCTCTCTTACACGACCCATAAACTCCTCTGAGTGTAAGTCCTGTTGCCTTAAACATTCTAGCGTGCCCACACACTGTCTCCAGCCCGCTATGTTTAACAATCAGGGCGATATAGCCATTCACCTGCTAGCGTCGCGCTTTTAAGCGTGGGAAGCTATTCCGGGAATCTCCCCATGGGTGCCAAGCACAATAAAATATGGCTATCTGTTACAGTTCCATCGCCGCCCTCCACGCTTTCGGGCGCGGCTCGAAACTACAGTGAGTTCAGAAGCAGAAAACACGCTTCGCTCAGAGATAGAGAAGCTTTTGTGCAAAAAGGCTATAGAGAAAGTTCCACCTTCTATGAGCGAGTCGGGGTTTTACGGCCGTTATTTTCTTGTCCTCAAGAAAGACGGCGGCCTCAGACCGATCCTAGATCAATACACAGTCCTCCCGTTCGGCCTATCTTTACCACCCAGTACGTTCACGAAGTGCATGGATACAGCGCTCGCTCCCTGCGGAGTCAGGGGCTGCGAATTTTGAATTATTTGGACGACTGGCTGATTTTG
Source organism: Cyprinella venusta (assembly GCA_038021265.1). Classification (NCBI taxonomy): domain Eukaryota; kingdom Metazoa; phylum Chordata; class Actinopteri; order Cypriniformes; family Leuciscidae; genus Cyprinella; species Cyprinella venusta. Next base: position 21,426,397 of record CM075872.1, on the reverse strand, counting down.
GCACAATCACAGACGGAGCTACAGTCTCATCGTACAGTTCTCCTCGACCATCTGAACACCTTGGGTCTCTCTGTCAACTGGACAAAGAGCTCGCTTCAGCCCAGTCAGACGATTTCCTTCCTGGGAATAGATATAGACTCAGTGGCTATGACGGCTCGCTTATCTACACAGCGCGCATGCCATGTTCAGCGTCTCGCCGCATCCTGTCAGATCTTCATTGCCATTTAAGTGAAATTACTGAACTTAAATATACAAGTTTGATAAAAATGATCATTCTAGAAGAAAATTTAAAACGGCACTTTTTGCCGGCCTTTAAAACGGCCTTTTTCAAAAGGCTTTTGCATATATAATCGACTTTAGACTTTAATTCTATCTGGTGAATCTCTATTTGATTCTATCTGGTGAATCGAGTTAAAGAATCTCAGAATCTCAGTTTTATGCCAAACATCATTAGGATATTAATTAAAGATCATGTTCCTAGCGTAAATATATAAAACATTTATTTTGTGAGTCAATGCAGCACAATCACAAAAATAAATGGACAACTTTAAATGCAATATTCTCAATGTTTACATTTTTCACCCTCAGATTTCAGTTTTTCAACCTATCATACCAAATCAATGGTTTTTATTTATTCAGCTTTCAGATGATGTATAAATCTCAATTTCAAAAAATTGACCCATGTGACTAGTTTTGTGGTCCAGTTTATGTGCAGGGTGTGGCGAAGCTGAAATGGCTAATTGAATTAATGACATCTTCACCCATTTCCCGTTGTCTAAGGGAGAAAAGGAAAAGAGGTAATGAGATAAAAAGGAGAAATTTAAACTAAAAGAGAAAAAAGTGTGGAAAGAGACGTGAAGTTTGTTGGTAAAAGTGTGCTTTGTCAAGGTGAGAACCGAAAAGCCTCAATGCAAGTCGAACCCCAAATGAAAGCAATCACATGAACGAACTGCTGGTAGTTGGAAGGTGGAATATTAAAGAAGGAAGGTGTTTTTCACTTACCTTGTGTCACGGATACACCAAGGGTGCTTCTCAATATCCCTCCTCGCTCCTCCGTCCTCCCTCCTATGACCCGGAAACCGATCGAGCTCAGCCATCTTGAAGGACATCTCAATTCTCTAATTGCACCGTGAGGAGTCGAGGATCGAGGAGTGAGGAGGCTTCCTGAGGAGTCATAAGCGAGGATACACAGGTGCATCCTACGCGGAACTGTTATATTGACTAAATGTGACGCACGTGTCAATTCTCCTCCCCCTTTACATCGGTCACAATCATTTTAATTTATACTTTACCTTTGCAGTTTATATAAACCACACATCTCATATATTTCAACAGTATAGCCTATCTTTATTATTATGTATTATGAATTTATTAAATAACCAAACTTCAACAACATAAGGGCCGATCCTTTTAGCTCTGCTCATGACAGTGTGGAGTGACGCTCGAGTGATCAAGTATTCCAATGTATATAAAAAAACTTTTATTCAATTCCTCTGTCCTCCTTTCCTTTCCTCGCTTCCTTCCCTCGTGTCCTACAGGGGGTGGAGCCGCAAGGAAAGGAAGCAAGGAAAGGAAACGAGGATGCACAAATAAGAAATGAGAAGCACCCCAGCTTCAGCGCCAGACACCTTCACCCCGCCCACTCGATCTGCTAATCACCATCACCTGTCACCATCACCTGCCTGCAATCCCCTTCCAAATCACCCTCACTATATAAGACACATCAGTTCACCTCTTCAGTTGTCTGGTCTCGCTGATACATACGACTACAGACTCCTGCCATTCAAAGAATCCACTTACCTGCTACTCACCTGCCAAGTCGTCTTCAGCTAATCCGCCACCCGTCTGCACTCTGGTCCTGGTCCGGTCCTTCTGATCCCTGTCTTCAGTCTGTCTTCCGTTCTCGCCCAGCCTGCATAAAGATAAGAGACTCTGTTTACAAGACTGTTCAACTTTATCAGCTTATCTCAACAAACCAGATGCTCACCTACCATTTCCCGTTGTTTACCAACTCAATAAACTCCTTATACTTACCCATCTGTGTCTTCCGGTTCTGTGACACCTTCCAAAAACAGAACCTTAAAGACATATCGCTATTCAGATCGACAATCTACTACATATGTCTTTCTACTAAACGTTACTTCATTAGATGGGCTGAACTTTGAAGAAAAGGGTGGGGCTGATTATAATATTATACAAAACGACGCTTTTTAAGCCGTCTTTGTCAGACAGAAGCGCCGCAATTGATGGCGCACTGTGGATGGCCTGCGGCGTCAGAAACGGCGTCATTGGCTGGATTAAAAAACGCCGAAAATGACGGCGAATTTGCTTTGTAAACGGCGTAATTTACGCCGTTTGTACCACAATACGCCGTAATTTGCGGCGTCTTTTCGTCTTAAACGCCGTAAACACCGGCGTTTTGAGAATGAAACGCGTTTGGATAGTGGCGAAATTTGAACCATTTGGCTTTCCATACTCTAATTGGTTTATTTCACGTTACGCCCAAACCACACCTATGAATAATGAAGCTAGGGGAGCGCGGGGCACAACCTAACGCGGGGTTAACTGTAACACGGACCTTTTGCATAGTTTGTCAGGATCAAGCAGGCTGCGTTTACGATATTTTTCTCTTGCTGCCAGAAGACGGTCTCGCACGAATTTGCGGAAAATTTTGATTATATTTCGTGAAGATACTTGACAAAGAGTGTTTTGACACCATTAAAGTAAATTTTTTCATCATAGATTTTTTTCGGTTTCTGAGTTGGGTGTATACGTTTCCAATTCTAACTTTATATTGCCTTAATCACTGTCTTGTTGGCTCAAACATAGCACCGTTTTGAAACTTGTCAGCAATTCCTAGCGACTGTTAGCTAGGGTTAAAATATGTCATACACTGTGGGGTTCGTTGTAACACAATGTTACAAACAAGCCGCCAAGTGTACAACGATAATCAAATGAAAACGGAGCCTCACAACTTTTCAGGTTTGAGTATACATTTAACTTTGTTGGACTTCCACAAACAATGTTGGAATTTAAAATGTTTAAAATTTATGAAAAAATGAATGAAATGAATGATAAATTGTTTATTTATTAAAAATATGGCCTGTTTTTAATGCAATAAACCCTTAAAATTATTATTTTAAGCTCATTTGTATGATTATTACTGATTATTATTATTATTATTAATAATTGTACATGCGGCTGCCACACACAAATCTAATTTAATTGCAATTGAAGAGTTCAGATGCAAAAGCCTCTAAGTGCCATTTGAAATTTTCTTCAAAAATTATAATTTTTATCAAGCTTGTATATTTAAGTTCAGTAATTTCACTTAAATGGCAATGAAGATTACCTATTAATTGTCATTTAAGTGAAATTACTGAACTTAAATTAAATACTTACACAAGTTTGATAAAAATGGTCATTCTAGAACAAAATTTCAAATGGCACTTCAACTTCAAACTCTTCAATTACAATATTTTTTAATTTTATTTGTTATTATTTATTGCAAAACTGTACAGCCCTTTTCTATGTCTCTATCCTTGATATTTATCCACAATAGAAGGATGATTGGATGAGGGATGGATCTATGAATATCTGTCTATACAGATGCACAAACAATATCAAACTATACAAATAAAATTGTACTGAATTAAGTGTGTTACACACAAGTGTTAAAACTAACCCCTTTGTCTGTTACAATTAACCCCGCATATGGGGTAAGTTGTAGCATTTGCACTTTTGTCATTTTCAGTGCAACTGTACGAAAATGGTAGGTCCTAGAAAAAACTTTAAGTGTTCATTTGTAGCAGAGATGTGTATGTTGCTTGTGTAAAAAAAAATATTAATCTAACCTAATTATTTTTTTAATTAACTGAGCCAAAACCAAAATGCGTTAGGTTGTGCCCCGCTCTCCCCTACTTCAGACCAACCTCTTTTAGATATGCGCCAGGCGCAAGAGGCATTTATCCCGCCGGGAAAATGGCAACAGCGCCGGGACCCGCCCACAAAGTTACTTTGCGCTTTGTGCTTTGTGCTTTGACACTTGCGTTTCAGATCGTTAGGGCCCCATGTTTGTACTGACTGGGCTATGGGTTTTGTAATAAAAGGTTTAAGAAAAAACAAATGCTTGATAAAATGTTTGATTAAGGGTTAAAACCAACATCATCCCAAAAAGTCATATAACTGACGTCTTGGGACGTCTTTTGACCATACGTCAATATCCGCCTTTTTAGGGCCCCCTTAAACGTCGGTAGATGGCGATCCCGGGCCGTCATACAACTGACGCTTTACCTTTAACGTCAGTTAGGTGACGGGTTAGGTTTAGGGTTAGGTTTAGGTCTGGGGTAGAGTTAGGATCCCATAACCTCATCTACCGACGTTTAAGGGGGCCCTAAAAAGGCGAATATTGACGTATGGTCAAAAGACGTCCCAAAACGTCCGTTATATGACGTCTTGGGATGAGACCGGGTTGGTCAAATACAGGTTCAAAATATGTATTTTAAGAGATACTCTTTAATCTGACATAAATTTTCTTCTTTCAATATTGTCTCTGGAATTTCAGAATAATATGATGGGTAATTTCAATAAAATTTTGCTCTAATGCTTTAAAACGTGGTGTTGCTAGTCATTTAGATGGAATGGTGATGATCCCTAGTTGGGGCCCAACTGTTGGGCCACATGCATATGATTCCTAGCTGGGCCTAATGCTGCGTTCAAGTCCTCCTGGGAAGTTCGTACGTATGAGGTGGGAAGTCGTGTTTACGACGTAAGGTGTGTTCAAGTCAGTTTCGTCGGAGCAAAATGGCGTGTACCTTCTTTTAATGAATTACACAAAAATATAGCAAGGTTTGTTAACTCTGTCTGCTATTAAAAAAAAATGAAGAACAAAGAATGCGCATCAGGTGTGTTTTTCTTTTTATGTTTTTTATTAGCTTATGAAGCCAATGTAAACTCTATCATTAGGTATAATTTTTATATTACAGATATATCAGATTTTGTGCAGAGAGCTTGCTTTATATGAAAAAGCCTTACAATGTCAATGAGTAAACATTGAAATTCAATTAAAATTTACCGTCAACAGACGTTGAATGGACGGTTCTCACTGACACGCCCCCAACTCGTACAGATCGGGGCTTAAAGAAAATCCTGAGTTCCCCACTGGTATTTACGACATTGTGGTGGCGTTCAAGTGCGTTCAACTTGTAATTACGATCTATATGAGATGACTTGAACGCAGCATGAAGCCCTGTGAAATCCTGCATAAAACTTAAATGAGTAAGGTGACAAGATGGAACCCGTGGACAAGCACACTTACAGCTTGTATCTCAGCCCATGTAGTAGCCTTGTAGTACCCACAAAAAAAAAAAAAAAAAAAAAAAAAAAAACTATAGCTGGGACCAAGATAGTTCTTGTGCATGTTGCCCAGTTGAGGCCCACCTGTTTATAAGTACCATATGCAATCCATGTGGTTCAGTTGGTATGGGGCCATTATGAAACCCATTACGAAAGCCCATTTTTCAGCCCATTTCAAACCCACATGGCCCCACATACTAATATTGGCGTGGTTAAGCTGGGACTGAGATGGGTCTTGTGCATGTTGCCCACTTGGGTCCCACCTAGTACCAAGTGCAATCATGCATTAAATTAATCTGGGCAATTAACATGGGTCCATTATGTAACCCGAGGAAGATCCTGCAATGTTTGGCACCTGACAAGCACTGTACTTAATTTCGTTGTATTTGTTACAATGACAAATAAATATTCTATCTATTCTATCTTCTATCTGCATGGGGCCCATTTTTCAGCCCATTCATATCCATATGGGCTCCACATACCAATGTTGGCTGATGTCATTAGTCCAAGTAAAGACCTTACTCTGAACATAAAAGATTTTCTTATTTGTGGTGAGCAACTTAACTTTTTACAATACATGAAAATTGTTTTGTTTTTAATATGACATAATATTTAGATATGTTTCTCTTGTAATCGGATGGTTTTGGGAAGTGGTTTTGGAAGAACATGCTATAACCAGTTCATGGTTGTGGTTTTGTTTGTCAAATGCCACGCTTCTGAAACGAAACCACAGGGAGTTTATTGTTAGCATTCTGTGGGAAATGTCAGCGTTTTCTTTCTGATGAGTTGGCCAAACCAGACACACAAGACCACAGACACAATATCTATATTAAAGTTAATAATTAAAGGCTCTGATTTCTTTTACAGGAATGCTGAAATATCAAGAATGATGATTTTTCAATCTAACCAAAAATTCCCTATAGTTTCATTTCATAATACTGTTATCACAGCAATAATTGTATTGTTTTGATGGACAATTGTGCCACAAAATAGGACGTTTTAGTCTGAGATTCTTCAATGTTATGTAAATCGTTCACATAGCAAACCTTTCATTTAAATACCATCTATAAAAACATAATTGCTTCAATAGTTGCTTGACTGCGATCTTCCATCTATTCTAGACAGCTTGTCATTTGTGGGATTGCATGGATACTGGAGAATATCTCAGTATCTCATGTTAAAAACTGGGAAATCTCCTGAATGGATGTCAGTACATCACAGAGTTTAGACTGACATCTTGTCGTTGTTAATATTTTACACACTCAAGATCAAACCCCTTAGGTTTTTAATTATTGTGATATTTACTGTTGGGATAATACGGTTATAAATATAAAATTTAGGCTCTTGTCTCAAACGCATATATATATATATATATATATATATATATATATTATTATTATTATTATTATTATTTACATAAATTATTTATCCACATACAATTCATTCAAACTTTAATCAAAATAACTTCCCCTCCCTCTTGCAGTGTTTTTGAGGGCGGCAAAACCTGTCACTCACATGAGATCATATCAAAAGCAAACCACAATCATCTCTAATCAATTCCCAATAGACAAAATCAAGTCAATGAACGTCACAGGGAATAAAGGACTATCGTTCTCAGTTTAAACTGCTGTATTATGGTGAATGGGACACATTTGCCATTGAGATGACTGGAAAAATGTGAAAAGTGTCAAAATCAACCTGAATTCACCCAATATATTTATTTATTAATAGTTTTACTTACTTGAAACTTAGTAAAGTTCCAACTGATATAAAAAAGGTAAAAAGGGTTATTTTGCAGTTAGGTTTATTTATTTCCTTTACCTTTTCATCAAGTTGTTTGTGGTTTTAAAACCAAATGCTCACCCCTGCACACCTCCTGCTATTTGGTAAAAATTTGGACCTGGTATGGATTATTTTTTTTTATTATTATTATTCATGAGTTTTTGTATTTAATGGACACTATATTTCATTTGAAAATGAGGCTGTGATGGACAGAAGTACAGTATGTTCAATGGATTATACTGTTGTTTAACAGCATATTATTCAGCTGAAAAAAAACATCTTTCCCCCCACAAAAAAAAATTCCATTAAAACAGTTCCCTATCAGTCGCTCACGTCCGACGTAACGTCAATGTAATGGCATTATTTGGATTGCCTTGAGATCTACTTTGAGAGTATTAAAACAAGCCAATGTTTGAATTGAAAAGACTAAGTCTATCCCTCACAGCCTAATTTTCATTCACAAGAAAATCCATCTGACATCTATTACTTTGCAGCTTTGATTGTCATGGTCTGAGCAATCTCGTGTGATTGAAGTCTTGTGACTGAAACATGATTGGGATTCTGTTTTTAATGAGTATATATTCCATAGGCTATATGACCAGTTTTATTTTTCAATAAATTAAAAATGAACATCCCACTTTCACTTTAGAATAATTTTACTCATACTGTGATTCTTCATAAAAACAAGATTAGCAATTGAATTGAGCATCTGAATCATTAAATATGGTTTAAAATGTATTAACATATAAATTTCCCAGAATATTTGTCACTGTTAAGGACTTTTATTTTCTATTTTGTTTATCTAAGTTCCTGTTTCTTTGCTCCATTCGGTTACTGATTATCTCCTCGTTTGTTTCTAATGTTATGTATAATTATTACCTGTCAGTTATCTTGTGTTTAAACTCTCTGTTATGTCCAATCCCTTGTCGGTTCCCGTTTGTGATTTTCTCCTATGTTTCTCTGAGTGTTAGGTTTAAATAAAGACTATTCTGAGTTCATATTCGTCCCTGAAGTGCATGTAGACCAGAAAATTACAATTTGATGCACAGGCCTTATAAAAGTATTTACAGTTGTGAGAAACAATTAATGTTTTTCTTGGTGTGCTTCAGGTGTGCTTCTTGAGGAAACAACTAATTAAACTGGTTTTATTTAAGTTAGAAATGTCATTTAATCTGACTATGTTAACCTGACAAATTAGTTTACATAAATAGAAGTATTTGTAATGGCTTATGTCAAGTAACAACAGATCATTGAAATAACAAATAATGCTGATTATCATTTTGACTCTGACCAAACAGTGACTGTATTAACTGGATATGCTTTAAAATGTAAGGTTCAAAATTCATATCAACATTCTGACATGCAAAATGCACCCAAAACAGCATTTTTAATCAGGCCTCAAAATGACATTTTCAAATGGTTACAAATTAACCATGGGGTATTTTGAGCTGAAACTTCCCAAATAAATTCTGGGGACACCCGAGACCAATATTACATCTTGTAAAAAGGGGCATAATAGGTGCCCTTTAACAGAGAACTCACACAGCAGATTTCTTATGAAGTAGTTATTGATGAGTTTGCTTAAAAAGAAGAGTGCCTCTGTAGGTGGCCATGGAATAAGAATAATAAGTGCTGGTCCTGATGACTTTTCAGATGATTTTTTCTTAATTAAAGTTAAATTAAGATGCACATTTAAGTTAAAATATAAAAGTACTGATAACAGGTTTTGTATAAATAAAATGGTTATGAATCATATTTGTTACAAGTATTTTTATTTAATGATGTTTCATTAACATAGTTCGGGAGGAGCACATTCAGATAATCAATGAGATAAGAGGTATACTGTATATACTGCAGACTTACCTATGTTCATTGACAGTTTATCAGCATCTCCTCACTTCGATTTTAATAATCTCTTTTCGGATGTAAACAACACATCCAAAATACAATGCAATCCTATGTAATACTGTTGAAATCTGGTCAAAATGCAGAGCCTGGAGCCCTCCCCTGGATGCCAAATACGCATAATCTTTACTCTATTTAATTTGTTGTAAATGTGAATTATTAAAGGTTGAGGGCATTGTGGGGGCCTCCAACATACTGTACATTTTTCCTAGAGCCTCTAAATATCTAACCGGCCCTGACTGGCATCTCCTTTCTCATCTCAGAGTAACATTACATAAAGTGATAGTTGTGAAAATAAAAATTATTTCTTCACTTTGTGAATGACCCAAAAGCAGATCTCCATAAGGCAATAAGCCCAATCACCATTCACTTTTATTGCATTAATCTCAAGAAGAAAGAAAATCTGTGTAAATAATTTATGTATCCAATCTTTCCATAAACTGTCTTATTCAATTCAATGCAACAATTTACATTCGAATAAATGTTTCGTTAATCAGGCCTTATGAAAGTGCATAGATTTATTCTGTTGTGCTCCAAAAATGTCTAAGAAGTATTATATGGGTCCACAAAACTCATGTGTTATATTGTTGTGTTAAGAGTCTAAAGCCATATTATCGCTTTTTTAACAAATAATATTATAGCGTTTTTCATCATTAATCTTCTCCTTTGCAAAGAATAAACATCTTTAACTCAAACAGGTCACAAATGATTGCAAATGATTGAGCATCATTGCCGTCAAACCTGTTATTTGAGAATAACATAACATAAATCAGATTTAAGAACTGCAGCAGGAGGAAGATTTGCATGAAATAACTCTCTGTTCTTCACAGTATTGCTTCTAAAAAATAGAAATATTGTGTATAGACAGTGTTAAGTGAATTTTGAAGTTTTATTGCTTCCATTCACATTCACTTTTGATGAGTGGACAAGAGCCACTTAAAGCTCATTTCTCAACCCTTTTTTTTTTCTAAAACTCGCCACATTATATCACCTTGTCTAACATTATCAATGAATATATCATAAACTGGCAATAAAAAATAAGATATACTGAAGGTATAAGTTATGTAAAGATGACAAAATTATAAACAATCACACAGAAAAGGTCTGTCCAGATATAGCTGTTGCATGTGGTGTTGGTTGATACATTGTAGCTTTGGCAAATTATTTCATAAATCTAATGGTTGTGTGGGGAAACAAAAGATCAAAGCTTATAATATCCATGCATATGAATGTATGTATTGGCCAGCATATATATATATATATATATATATACTGTATATATAGTCAGCGAGGGGGTGTAAAAGAAGTATTTGTAAACCTTATGCGGTTCTGATTATATATATATATATATATATATATATATATATATATATATATATATATATATATATATATATATATATATGAAGAGTTCAGATGCAAAAGCCTCTAAGTGCCATTTGAAATTTTCTTCTAGAATGATCATTTTTATCAAGCTTGTATATTTAAGTTCAGTGATTTCACTTAAATGGCAATGATAATTACCTATTAATTGTTATTTAAGTGAAATTACTGAACTTAAATATGCAACTTTGATAAAAATCATCATTAAAGAAGAAAATTTCAAATGGCATTTAGAGGCTTTTGCATCTGAACTCATATATTCTTTTTTTTTTTTACTTGAACATAATGTAGTATCAAACATGACCACGAGATGTCACTGTCATTCCACGACCAAAGCACAGGCTGACTTAATGACAGTTTTGGTGATTTAAGAGAAACTTTTGGCGTTTTTTAGGTGTACGATTTCACACTGTTACACTACAGATTGTATCATGCAATATGTATAACACAAGCATCTTTAATCTCTTTGTGGTCGTAGCCTACACTGCGTTGATCGGTTAATCGCATAACTCGGTCTCAATGCCTGCCTGTGTTTAATTCACTGTTAGCGGTAAATCCCGTCGCTCGTGTTCTGGACTGATGAGGATCTAAAGCTCGCGATGGGTGACGTGCAGACTGATGATTGTGGTGTTTCGAGCTGTCTGGACACTTTCTACTACACGGACGAGACCACAATAGAAGGAGTTAGGACAAGAGAAAAACTGAAATGTTACCTTTCATTCATTGGATTATAACGGAAAGCTGTGCATTCATTTAGAAAAGATCAACAAAATGGGTTCCAAAGTAATGCATCTCGCTAAAGATTCCCAGTCAAGTTTTGCCTCACGTGCCGCTTATCCAGTTGGAATGCATTATTCAGAAGTGTGCAGCTCTTCATAGTGGATCTGTGGAGCGCGTGCACAGGTGAAGATTCCACAGGTTAAACAGCATCATGATGCCGACGGACCAAACGCGCTCCTCGGTCTCTCCTGTTTAGGATTCATAAATGTCAGTAACGTTAATGGGACATATCATAGATAACCCCTGTGGCCAAAATGAGCGTCTATTCTCACCTATGGCGGATTCTGCAGATATTATTGCCAACGATAATCACGGCTGTCACTCAAGGTATGTTGATTTAAAGTCTAAAAGTTGAAAGAGTCGAATCAAAATGTTTGGGTCATTGTAAATAGTATTAGCCTATAGTGTATTTATGACCAATGTTAGGGGGTTGTAACCTGAAAAAGAATTCAGAAGCATTCAGAACATATATCTTTAATGCGTGTAGTCTACATTAAGGACAGCAGCCTAGTTTAATAGTCTACTTTAAGGTTGACTGTGTTCCATTCCATTTTTTTAAGAGACAAATCCCAGGTTATTTTTTATCTTTCATAAAATTGATTTAAATGTCTTAGGGGACACTTCAAGACCTTCTTACAGAATAGGCCTACATTATACAGATTTAAACAGTATACGCTACAGTATAGCTACAGTTTGTATAATTAAAATCTAACGACAGTGTCGTGATTTTGACCTAATTGGTTGGAATTATACTAAATAAATTTAAATAAAACTACTAACCATGCATTTTTCTTCATTTTATAGAAAATATGCATTATACGCCTTTTTTGTGAGAGGTGTGACGCTTGGTGCCGATGAAAAGATAACTCTCATAACTAAAGGAAAGGCTCTACTGTACTTTTTCTTAAAGGGATACTCTACTTTTTTTGGAAATATGCTCATTTAACAACTCCCCCAGAGTTAAAAAGTTGAGTTTTACCGTTTTCGAATCCATTCAGTCGATTTTCTGATATTTAGAAGAATATAACCAGTTTCTGGTCTCATTAGGCTTCCATAGTAGGAATATAGCCTACTATGGAAGTCAATGAGACCAGAAACTGTCTGTTTACTGATATTCTTCTAAATATCAGAAAATCGGCTGAATGGATTCGAAAACGGTAAAACCCAACTGTTTAACTCTGGGGGAGTGGTAAAATGAGCCTATTTCCCAAAAAAAGTGGAGTATCCCTTTAAGATGGTACCCTATATTCTGATATGTTCCATGGATTAAAATAATAATAATAATAAGAAATTATGGTGGGCAGAGGCTGAAAAAAAAAATGCACTGGACCAAATGATCCGCAGAAAGTGACTCAGTTGGTGCAACTGTGCCAAATTTAGACATGAGAATGTGTGATTTCTTCCATGGCATGGCCATCTTATGAATGGAAAAGGTCCCTCTGACAAAATCTAGATTTAATCTGTATTTGTACTTATCTTCAGAAGCTACTTTACATCCAAGACCTTAAACATTCTGGATAAAATTATTATTTTTCAGAAGTTTTAAGGGAATTATTGGATACAGGATAATTCCCAATCATTCCTCAAAGATCTTTGCTCACTTCCCACTCTTTAGTTTGTCATTTCTCTCATCTGTCCAGTCCTTTCTGTACTTTTTAATTTTTTATTTATTTTGCAGCGAGTGCTTGTTTCTCAAGGCATGGTCTGGATAGGATTAGTGCTCATCCTGTCCCAGAAACAGTTTCTAGAGCTTCACTCATTCACAGTTGCTGAGACATCTGTGCTGCGTGTTTCCTCTCTCTTTAATTTGTTTTAAGACATCTTAAGATCACTTCATGTGTTGTTGCACGCAAGAAATTTCGCTATTGTTTTTGTGCTTAAATATAGGCCTATATGATATGCTTTTATACAAAAAAACACTAACAAAGTTGATATTGAGTAACTTTTCAGACAAAATTTGTCCAGTTAGTTTATTTATGTCTCTAAGAATCGAGAAATGCACTTGGCCAATCAATATGTTACAGTACCGTTTGTTTAACTCAGTATCACTGAAATTCATTCCAAATTGTATTGGTTTGTTTTAAAAGTTCAAGAAAAACAGGATAAGTATATTGATGATGGAAAAGAGAGAAAGAAGGAAAAAGATATCAAAATGCTTGCTTATTCAATAGACCCAGTATGATGACTTGCTAAATGTTCATATAGTTGCATAAACATTAATAGTAATACAAGACTTACTTGAGAATGTAACGGTTAGATGAAATCAGATGGCTCTATGTGCCATAGTTATATATGCAGGCATATGTTTTACATTCATTTCAAAATTGTCTATTGATATATACTGTTGCAGCAATGTTTACCATCTGTGTAAGACTTCATTATCAGTTTTCCACATCAAACCTTTAGCACTAGGATGCCCTTAAATCTCCTTCTTAGAGTTTAATGTGGTGACATTTGGAATTAAGGTTGTGGTTTGTGCTGACTTAAAAGGTAGCATGCAAGCTTGCTTGTTGACAATATGATAATGTAGTATAATCACGTAAGTACAGTATCTGCTTTAAACTAACAGCTGTCATGACATTATATGTCATCAGTACAAAGTCATCCAGCATAAAGGCCCCAATTGGTCAGTGTAAATGGACTCTGCTCTGCCATCTGGCCTTGTACATCCTGGAGCGTAAATGGTGCTATAACTGCACTGACTTATTTGGAATTAATTGCATTTGCTTAATCTCCCTGCTTTACTTGAACAAAATGTTTGATAAACACACAGATAAACAAAACATTACAGAACTCTAAACAATTTGGAAAATGTAAATATGAATTAAGGCATGTTCACACCAAGGACAATAACTATAACAATAACAATATGGGTACAGCTCTAAAAATCTTTCTAAATATAAAGGAAAAGCAACTATAAAGACAACAGCGCAGAGAAACAATATCGTTGGAATCACTGTCAGAACCATTTTTTCCAGCGTATGCATGCTTGAGGATTTAAGTGACAGGAGACACAAACTGGCTCAGTAATCAGAACGATATCCTCTGGTGTGGACACTAATATAGTTACCGTTATCTTTAAACCAAAACTAACCGAATGTGTCAAACTGTTAACTAAAAAAAAGTGATAAGTTTTTGTTTTTAGAATTGTTTTTAATCATTTTTTTTAGATGATTGGGAGTTATAAAGGGATTGTTCACCTAAAAAGATGAAAATATCATCATTTAATCACCCTCAAGTTGTTCGGTTGAACATAAAAGAAGATATTTAGAAGAATATTGGCAACTTGGGTTTTTTTTTCTTCATACTATAGAAGTCAGTGGGGTCCATTAACAGTTAGGTTACCCATATTCTTCAAAATATCTTCTTTTGTGTTTAGCTGAAGACTTGAGGGTGATTAAATGATGACAGAATTTACAATTTTGGGCGAGCTATACCTTTAAGGTGTCATGGCAAGAAAGAGTGTCATGTTCATTTTTATTTAAAGAAGTTTGAGGTATTTGGAAGAAGAGAAGCGACTGTTGATGTTTTTCAAAGGCATCTGTGCTGTCAGCTTCTATTTGTAGTCCTCTGAGTCTTTTTACTGTATTCTCATAGCATGGTGGTGAAACCCACTGCTTTTTCAATGTTTCCAAAACTACTCAAGAGTTTCTTGTTTCTATGGAACCTACAGCAAGCCTTGAGTACAGTAAAACTAAATGCAAATAATAAAATCCAACCAGCCATATTATCTTGCATAATCAATTGTTGAATTATTGGCTTAATAAATATAATAATAATATATGAAGAGTTCAGATGCAAAAGCCTCTATGTGCCATTTGAAATTTTCTTCTAGAATGATCATTTTTTATCAACCTTATATATTCAAGTTCAGTAATTTCACTTGAATGACAATTAATAGGTAATCTTCATTGCAATTTAAGTGAAATTACTTAATTTAAATATACAAGCTTGATAAAAATGATCATTCTAGAAAAAAAAAATTCAAATGGCACTTAGAGGCTTTTGTATCTGAACTCTTCATATGTCAAGGGCATTTTTGTTGCAATTTTAGTACTGTGTTGGGTCACCAATTTAGTATTGTGTTGGTTCACCAATTGATCAGGCAAAACCTGATCTAGAATTTACTCCACTGTCGCAGTTAAAGCCATTTTTTTCTGAGCACATGCAGTCAGCAAAATGCTTTCTCAGGGCGGACTGAACAGATAATGAATAGATGGATACAATCTGAGTGATTTTACTATATTTTCAAGAGTATTTATGGAGGGCAAAATTAAAATGAGGTTATTTTTTTCTGCTCTCAAACCTGCTAACGTTGTTTCAGTTATATACTACAATAATGTCCTGTTAGGTAATGTTTTAACAATGTCTAATAATATGATACAGCACATCAAATCTTTGTTAACTTTTGTTGATAAAAATACAACTGTGTATTTTTAGTTTATTAGGGCTACTGTGGCCCTTTTAGACAATCTGGGGTGCATTTCCCGAAAGCATCGTTAGCCAACTCTGGTAGCAAGTTCTGTCATTATCAGTATAGTTCAACGAGTCGTTGTTTCCCGAAACAATCATTCCAACGAACATTCGCAAACAGCATCACAAAGTTGTGTGGTTTGAACGACAGCTCTCGACCTGTGGTTAGAGGCATCGTTTCTATATTGCAACAAATTTGGAGGCAATAAATCCTTATCTTGAGCAAAATAAGCAAGCTGACATTCAGTACAACCGGTGCCTTTTATTTAGAATACATACAAATTGAATTTATGTCTTTTAGTTTTTCAAAAGATTTGAAGTAACGTGTTTTAAGAGAGTGCGCATGTGCGAACGTACTCTACTATGTAAGAACGAGTCTGGTAATAAAGCAAAATAACTGAGAACAATTTGAAATAGTCCTCAGATGACATGTCTGTAATTTATATTAACAAATCTAGCGTGAATTGGATCTCAAACAGTTTAATTAAAAGTAATTATTACTCCACCACGTGCGAAACCAACGCGGTTGAACGATACTTTGCAACAATGGGTTTCGGAAAACAGTCGCGACTAGCCAAGGATACATCGTACTATGGCAGGGTTTCTGCGGGGTCTTAAAAAGTCTAAAATTCTGAACTTTAAATGTAAGGCCTTAAAAAGTCTTTAAAACGACTAGATTTTCTTCTGAGGTCTTAAATTTGATTTAGTCAGGTCTTAATAAGATTTTACCCTCGTTCATCCGCTAAAACTATAGCCGCAGAAAGTTATTACAAAGTAGCAAAAAAGTATTGAGTCGTAGCCTATAAAGCGGAGCTCTAGTGCAGGGGTTAAAATGGGTTCAAACACGCCACTTGGGTGCTAGCATTAGCTCGTGGCTTGATACGAGGTAGCTCGCTTTTTACGAGGTAGCTTGAATTTTGGTTCAGAGGTCCACTCCACTATGAAAAGTTTACATGCATTCAAGGTTAAATGTCTCTTTAATTTTCTTATAAATAATACATTGTGCATTACCTCATTTCTCAAAGAGTCAGAGTTCATTTGTTCAGTCTCTTTTAACAACCCCTTTCTAAAAGCTTACTCTACTCTGATTGGTCAGACGGTCCAGTCTGTTGGGATTAGTCTACTACTTACAGTGCGTGTCGGAAACAAAATGCCTATTACCATATCTGAATTTCAGCTCTGGAGGCTTCCTCGGCACTTGAATACACAGTTATATGAATGATGGCGCTGTTTTTTTCCAGTCCTCATCTTTTGGATTGCATTGGATTGATTTCCAGTGGTGAAAACAGCGTCTTCTGAACACGTTGACATCACAAACCAAACTCTTCCATGCCTCAGCTACAACTACACTGTCTGAGGGCCGATCAAAGTAGATGTCATTCACAGGCGCCCAAGGAAAAGCATAGGCTGGCATTATGCAAATGTGTTACATTGTTATTTTGGCATGTAACGACTCGTTAAATCAGTTCAGAATCCGTTCTTTCTTTTAGGAGACAATAGCTTAATTTGTCATGCATTTTGATCTTTAAAACTTTGCAGATATTTTAGATTCAAACTTCACAAAGTTGATACAACTGATACACAAACTGATACAGCTTTGGTTTTTCATTGAAATTAATATTAACTAAGAATAATAAATGCTTTTGAGTCATTTTTCATTGTTAGATCATGTTAACTAATGTATTTAACTAAACAAATGATACCTCTTCATGATGTGTTACCAGTGTTTCTCATGGCAATGCCAACCGTTTTACCTGCCAAAGTCATACATCGAATCGCTAAATGCTATTTGTGACTTCATAGTCATACTGTATTTAAAAATGCTCTAATGTAACTCCCCATTTACAATTAATACGCACATTAAATGTACTAGGAATTTATATCAGTGTTTAAAGAAGCACATCAAATTTACTGAGCATGCATCTTGCGCTGCAACGTGTTTAGCACACACTGTTTCCCCCATAGTGTGGCTAGCAGGCTTATTACACCGTCCTACCAATGGATTTAGAGCTGAATCCAGACAGATGTTATCTATGTCATCTGCTGAAATAGGGGGTAAATAGAATGGATGTTGACCTGTTGACCTGCACAACTGCTAATGGTAATGCATCCAGCACAGATGATGGCTAGCAGAGAGACCTCTATGTGAACTCAAAGCCAAATGCCCAAAACTACTGAATCTCAATTTAAAACATCTGAAACGAACAACTCACCACATTTAAATTCTCAAATACACAAATATAATAAACAATATACTCATATATTTTGACATACTTTTAACACCAAAGAAGCACAATTTAAATTTTGTGCTAAAACATTTAACCTCGCTCTTAGACGTTTTTATGTCGTAGTAGCATAACTACTTCTACTACGAGAGTGAAGTTCCTTCTAAAGAGGAGAAAGTTAGGAGAAAGTGTTCTGTTTAAATGGGGAAAAAATAGATAAAGCAATAAAGAAAAGGTAAAGTAAAGGAATGTGTGTGTTTTCAGAGTCTCGATTCCAAAAATAATATTTTGAGGGATATTCTCTTTTTTTCTTTCTTTCTTTGAAGCAGATGATGGTCTAAATACAAACGTTGTGGGTTGTGGCTTTAACTGATCATGAAATATGATCTGATTGTCATCATTTACTCAATGTTTTTTTTTTTTTTTTTTTTTTTTTGAGGTTCAATGAAGTTTATTGTAGTTTTGTATCATATTGACTTACTTTCTGTGCACAAAAAAGTAGAATCAAAGTAGAAAGAGTAGAAAGCATGTTTTGTGACAAAAAAAAAGTGGGTTCGTATATTTTTTTACTTTTTCTTGCACTGTGAATGTTTGGTTTGTCTGTTTGGAACTATGTTTGTACTGTGTTTGTTCATTCACAATTTCACAGTTTGTGTCAGTTAGGTCCAAATGGTTCACTTAGCTACTTTTCCCCCAACAACAGTGGAAAGCACAGAAAAACATAATAATTTAAATGACAATATCAGCCGGGCAGAATGTTATCCAGTTCAGATTAATCTTTCTCCTTTGCATGTTCTGTGACCGCTTCAGCTGTAAATGTGAGTGTAGGAATTGTCATGTGCCATGGGTTCAGTTTGAGATTACTTTGAGTCAACTGGCCTTTCACTGCATGACCTTACCACTCAATCTGCTCTTTAAAAAAATTATTTCCAGGAATGTTGTACTGTCTCTTTTGAGCTCATCCTTGTTATTTGAGTTTATTTTTTTTATTTCACTGGCATATAATACACAATGTTGGATCTTAGACTTCTCTGAGTTTACCAATCCGCAGGAGTTTTTCATGGATCTACTAGAATATTAAATTGATATTGTGCCTATAAGATGAAAGTGGGTGAAGCTTGGGGGGATTAAAATAGGCTGCATTGGGTGCAATATTGCAGATTGTTTCCATTGGTGTTTAGTTTCCATATTAGTAAAATGTAACATTCATATTTCCATGTGAGGTGGCAGACCAGGACATAAATACAGACAAATGCTTGACAAACAGTCTCTCATGCTCAAGTTAAGTTTGTTAATTAATCAGAAATATTAAAGACAGTATTGTCTTTTAAAATTGAAAT
Source organism: Cyprinella venusta (assembly GCA_038021265.1). Taxonomy (NCBI): domain Eukaryota; kingdom Metazoa; phylum Chordata; class Actinopteri; order Cypriniformes; family Leuciscidae; genus Cyprinella; species Cyprinella venusta. Next base: position 21,407,154 of record CM075872.1, on the reverse strand, counting down.
CATTATTCATACAGTATATCGTATTTTTTATTTGAACCATATCTCTAATGCACGTTTTATTTTATTTTAGCTCTTCTATGTTTGCAGCCTAATCTTGTCTAAAATTGCAGTATAATGATAAGATGTTTTTAATGACAGCACTTTAAGATTTACTGAGGCAAGCTAGCATTAAGTGGCATCAAAAATATATGAATGAGCCTTTGCTATTTGGCAAAGTATCAAACCAAGTTGCATTTATTTTTATTTTATTAAATGTTGCTCAAGCACACTTACGTAAACCAATAAAATGTGTTTGTTTGGTTGCAAATTACAACAGAAAGGATGAATTACTGAAAAACATATTTCAACATTTTCTATTGGTCAAACACAGTATTGTTTATCTCAGAGCAATCGTCTCACACTCTGTAAAGTTTCATTATTAGGATACATTAAAAATAATTCTGAGGAAATTATCTATAATTATCTATGTTGCATAACATTAAAAGGAATGTTGACCCACCCACTGTATACATTATAGTCAGGACAACAATCTCATATTTACACAGATTTCTATATATTTTTTGGGGAAATTGGACAGTCATCTATCACTAAACATGTTGAGAACTGTTGAAGGAATTGCTAAATCCTACTTAAAAGACAGCTAAATTTGATCCAAAACAGTCAGTTGTGTAGGCAGAGTGGCAGTGCTGCATGCTGGGAGATTTAAATTTGGAGATTCGGAATATTTTCATGCCAGATTTTGCTATGATGCATACATGCATAGTGTCATAAAAGGGCCAGTGATATAATGGTACAAAGTCATAAACTTGAAAGGAGTGTACATTTTATACGAAAAACAAAACAAAACATTGTCATCTGTTATAAATTAAACAAAACCTCATATTTCATAATTATAATTTACTGTAAGTATATCCAACCTTACCCAGATAAATACAATACACTCACATTAATACTGTATACTGTATGTACCCTACTACTGTATATAGCAAATATAAACTGCTTGAAAGTTATATAGTCACTTAGATTATAATAGAAGCTAAATATTGCTTGTATCATAAAAAAAACAGATATAATAGTCCAGTTTTAATCTGCTTAATGCAACTGTAAGGTATGATGATATTAAAACATTAAAAGGGGTCATACAGTATAATGACATTTTTGTACAAGTTAATATGAATCTTTAGGGTCTAAATGAAAACTTTGTTATATATATATATATATATATATATATATATATATATATATATATATATATATATATATATATATATGAAGAGTTTGGTTCCAAAATGCTGTAAATCCATTTTGATGAATTTAAGTAAAACTGTGTTTTCTTTAGCAAGAAAATGGGAAGATGAAAAACACTATTTTCTGTTTCAGATTTTCACATAGCATTTGTAGGTTATAATATCAATAAAAAATTAAATCCATGTTTTGATTTTCAAAGATTTATTATAAAAACAGATTGTTTTTTCCCCAAAATGCAATAAATCCATTAATTTTTTTTTTTCAAAATGCAATTAATCAAAAAACTTTTATACACATTGAATTTCTTGTACAATACTATTAATCCATTGCTTTAATATAACAATATTTTGTAACACTTTAAGGGTACATGTCATGAATTATCATGGAATTCATGGATAAATGAATCATGCATGAATTATGCATTCATTCATACATTAATATCATCAGGAACTAACAACGTTTTTTTTTAACAGTTCAACGTTTTTCATTCATGACTTCATGGATGAACAACACCTTAATTAAAACATTAACTAAGATGAGCACATCATCATGAATTATGATTTATTAAGCATGATCTAATGTTACTTCTGCATATCGCTGTTGTCAACCTTGAGATGTCGCCGCTGAGCTTTTTTGACGGCGATCAGCTGTAAAATGGCTTGGTCCTGCTCGGTTTTCGTTGACTTTGAATAAAACAACTGAAAGTTTTTCAAAAGATCCCTCGGGTCAGTGTGTCAGCGTGACAGAAGTTTGATGCCGTGTGAGAACAAGCAACAGCCGGCATTTCCTCCTCCCGAGTGCCTCATCTTCTTAATCTCCTCACGTACTAAATGATTCGATTCCGATGTCACGTTTCCCCATGTAGGATGCCTTACCCTCCGCAGGTTCACCAATGCTGTCAAAATTATTCATTTTTTTGTTTGTTTGTTGATCGAAAGGACAAAATAGAGAATCCCTCGGAAGCCGGGTGTAGTTAAAGCGCTGCCGTTACTGTTTACAGTGCGTGGAATGGTCCGTTGTGACTGGGCAAGCAGATATGTCGCATTTTGCAGAAAAGGGAGACTGGCGTTTGTCGCGGTTTGGAAAGAAAACATTACATAATAACACGGCGGATATCGCATTTTACGTCAAATTAAACATTGTTTTGTATCTGGTCGGTATTGAAAAGTCAGATTTTTGCAGTAACTCATTTTCTTAGAAATGGCATTTATCGCGTTTTGGAACCAAACTCTTCATATATAGTTTTGTAAGAAAACACTCATTTTACCTGGTCAAAAACAGCTCTGTTTTCAGCACACTATTTTAGTGCATGTGCCTTTAAATGATAATGAGCTTTGCTCAATTCGCCCCTCTGTTCTTTGGGCGTTTTAACACAACGCATGTGGAGTGTTGCCTTAACAGTTGAGGGTATATTTTGGAATAAGAATGGCAGCTGGAGTCTCTGAGGACACATCTGTGCAACCTTACCTATCTGAACAAGAGTCGGACCTGGTGTTCCCCACAACTAATCCTAAACCTACCAATGCTAGGGGGGTATTAGCGGGGGTCGAAATTCGGCACGATGACAGTCGCAAAGAAGTTCGACAATTAAAGCTCGAACGAGACGTTTCTGAATGGTTGGTTAACGTAATGTCACTTTGATCTATCTTTGTATGCACTGGCAGGGTAGAGTAGTGAGATACGAACCATGTGTTTACTGATATATTGATATATAGGTTAGTTCGTTGACAGGTTGATGTTACAGTTAATGGTCATGAACAACTTTTTTCGCAATTTGCAAAGATTAATAAAAAGGTTAATAAAAATTTACATTCACTTCTTCTGGAGGTGAAGCAATAGCACGAATAGGTACCGATTATTTTTTTCTGGAGCAACTTCTTAGCAAAACCAGCTTTATACTACTGACCCTCGTTTATAAAGCAGTCTGGTGAGAAATGATTCACGCAAACATGCAAGCATTGACGTTGATCGTGGGGAATATTCCCTTGAAAGATCCACAATTAATTTTCGGTTGTATGGTCTTAAGCGACATCCAAAACAATTAACCCCCCAAAAATGATTAAAAAAAAAAAAAAATATATATATATATATATATATAGCTACCAGTGATGCGCGGGTCAATGTATAAACAACCCGCAACCGACCGACATTTTCAACTACCCGCCCGCAACTCGGACCGCAAAAAAAAGTAAAAAAATATTGTACCCGACCCGCTTCCTGACCATATTTTTTAAAAGTAGTAAATGCTCATCGGAGCGTTATTGGGCCATAGACGTGTAACAACACAGCATAGCAAGAAGACGTAGACGTAGGCCTACACATAACAAAGGCAAAGCCAGCACTTTGGTCATCATCTTTCATTATTTCAGCAATTATCTCCCACACTTTTACTCTTTCTATTTGTGTATTTGCGGAGCTTCCACTCCTCAGTCTTCACCTTTTCTCTTGCCACCTCCATCTCTCTGCAGACTGTAGTGATCATAGACATGGCCGGTTCGTGAACGAATTGTTCTTTTGAACCGGTTCTTTTTAGTGAACCGGTCGAACCAGTACACTAAATCGAACTGAATCGTTCGAAACAGTTCGCGTCTTGCGTCAGTGCTGATCCACAAGTTACTGAAAGTTACTCACTTTCAGACACGCCTGACAGTCCCTCCGAATCGAAATAAATCAATATCCTGAATTATATTTTACTCCAGTAACTCCAACAGTTCACTGAACCGAGACATGTTGGTGTCACTGTTGAGAGAAGTGATGAGCACGAGCAGCGGATACTGCGCATAGATCTGCGTACTACCGAACGCACAGGGACAGCGGTTCTCGAATCACCAGTATAGAACCGAGAACTGTTTAGACTGAGCTTGTGTGTTATCTTCGTGCCAGTTATTCAGCCAATAATGTGTAGGGCTGTATATTTCATCAAAAATTGTGTCTTGTAGCTACTATATTAATACAAATGTTTATTTGGCATCTTTTTTCAAACGACCCAACCGACCGCGACCCGAATATCATTAAAAACATTTTTGGATGACCCGTAACTGCGGGTAACCGCGGGTGACCGCAGGCACCCGCTCATTTCGGATCAACCCGCGTATCACTGATAGCTACTGAGAGACATTTTGTTGGTGCACACACTGGACTATGTATACACACTGTATGGTATGATTATAACATTACACATCTCTTCCTTCATAATTCCTTTCCTTATTCAATTGTCTCTTTGTTTTCCTGCAGAGCTGGACAGTCAGGAGATCTCGGATGCCACCAAATCCTCCACCCCATATCCGTTGTTTCTTCCCGTAACTTATCAGGTATGGGATGCTGAATACTTCCTACTAAAAGAAGCAGGACAGGACATCATGCGCAATTCCAGCATGCAGAGCCACACGCAGCCATTTGTCATGCTCCGAGCGGGACGTCTCCCAGTTATCAATGCCAGCTACGGACCACTCTCAACCAAACAGGAGATCCCCCTGGACTTAGTGCAGTCAGTGCAGTTATTCCGGTCCTCACCACCAGTTTTGACCATCAACTGGAGAGTCCAAGCCTTCGTTCTGACACGGTGGGTCCATTCGTCTTCTCCCAAAGTGCGAGTCCTGTTCTATGTGGCCGGGAGAGACTGGGACAGAGGAGAGAAGGATAAAGGAACAAAAGATGAGCTGCCGTGCGTGACTGTGTATGCCTTCTGGCAGACTCAAGAGGTCCGTGGTTCCTGTGTCATCCGAAATGAGCATGGAACCTGTATGGCCGAGGTTGAGCCTCCTGCAAGCTGGTTCAGCCCGGTTGAGGGCAGCTCCAGTCGGGAAAGACAAGGGCCAACCCAGGGGAACCCAGTGGAGCTTTATTACCAAGCCCGTCCCAGCGCTTACGGCCCATGCACAGCCAGTGGGGAGGAGGGCAAGAGGTGGGATTTGGGCAGTGGAAATGCCGGGCAGCCTCAGGCTGAGTACATGCCCGTGACCCCCATGCAGAGAATCGGGAGTGTTCTGCTCCTGCAAGTCAAACAAGGGGCCATGCCAGTGTCTGTGCTCAGACTGAGAGAGTCTGTGGTCATCCAGACCTCCTCTAAACCCCTTAAGAAGACTGATATTGCTTCCTTTTATGTCTATGTGAAGAGCTCAGCCAACCTGGACACGTTCTCTCTCAGGTAAGTCCCGAAAAAAGAAATTTATGCATTTCGTAACTTTTCCTGGAATTCAAAACCACAACCTTGCAATTGCTGACGCCGTGCTCTTTAAAGTGAGATGAAAGTAGCCTGGTCGTTCAAACCACAGAGCTCAAGAAGTCTCAAGAAATTGGCGTGTAAACTGTGGAAAAGTGGGAGTGTAGAGGGTGAGAAGAGAAAACAACCCATAAAACACAGACCTGCAACACATTCATTTTACAGACAAATTAATATTTAAATATATGACCACGAAGGGGGAACAAAACAAAAATGGATTTGAGGACACCTTGATGCAATTAAAAAATATAACCCTATAAAACACACTCACAAGAATTAGGGAAAATGCTCATTTGAAGAAGACATGAGAGCATACACAGTGCTGGTTCATGTTTAGATAACAAGAGTATGTAAAATGTGTCCATAAAAACGTGAAACGCATTTGCTCCGTATATGAACTATATACAGTATGTTGCGAGCGTTGATAAACTTATTTTATGTATTCTGTGCAGAAACTGCTCTAAGGCGCTCTCCCCATGTTGTTTGAATTCTCCACTGTAATGCAATCTCATGTGTAATCCAACATTGTGATTAGCTTGAACAAACTCTTTCTCATGAATAAATGCAGAGAATATCCCGATGGCCAGCTGACGTAGAATCGTGCCTGCAGCCAGTCACACACGTGATGGGGGGGTTCACGACCCTTTAAGCTACTAAACAGAAATGCCTTATACCACAGTCCTAATGCATTATGAAAAATGTAATTATATTATAGTATATTGGGAACAAGATCTTTAATGGATTATACCTTTTTCCTGAAAATCCCAGTAATTTTAGCATCCTTTCGGGAAGCAGTGCAGATTATCAGTGCTAAGTGGAGAAATACACTCAATGATATTCTGAGCTGTTATTCTGACTGCAGGACCCTCGGATCATAAAGTCTGGGAACATAGTCTGAGAAGCTCATTGTGCAGATTTGAGCATCTAGCTATACGGCTGAAGCCAGACATGGACGTTTAATCTCTCAGATTATTGTTGCTTCTCTCGCCCTCTGAATGCTTTGGCTGCTCATTCATTGCCGTGCAGTTCTTTAAAAAGCACGTCTAAGTATAGAGCTTCTGCTTGGTTAGACAAGGTAAGCATCATTTAGGAGTCAGAAAGGGTTTAGCCAGAACATTTACTCAAGGTGCAATGACTAGTTTAAAATTCATATGCAGAGTATTAGAATAAATATTTCATACTGTTTTATCATATTTTCAACAAATGTTTGGATTTAATGGTGCTAAAGCCGTTCTAGCCATGCTTTGCTATGCCTATGTTAACTTTTTCTCAAATTTTCTTAGGGTGTTAAAGACAAGTAAATTTATTTAGAAGAAGGTGGTTGATTTTGTAGTATTAAAATGTTTGTTTGTTTTTTCGCCATTATTCCACAATTTGACAACCCGAACTATCCTTGCCAATTAGTAAAATAAACAGAATGTCTTTTTAATGACCTTTAAAAAAAACACTTAAAATTATTATCCAAGTAGTATTTTAACTCTTTGATACTTCTGACTTTAAAGGAGTCATAACCTCCAATTTTCACTTTTCCACGAGAATCAATGTATGTTAAGATTGCCTAACGATTATACATTGGCCGGGAAGCCGATATTCAAAAGTGAAGCGTTTGTTTACCCCAGGGTTTGTAAACCAGCACACGTGCACGCGCACTCAAATACGAGATTTCAATTTCTTCCCCGACTTGACGTCAAGACGGGGCAGGATATACCATATATGGACACCGCAGACATGCTGGAGGAAGCCCGCGCGCTGTTCCTCTCCCCCTCATATTCAGTGAAGAAAGATGCAGAAATGTAGTGCACACGCGAGCTGCTCTGTGGTTGACTGCCAGAATCAACATTCAAATGTGTTTTCTCTACCAAAAACGGACCAAACTACCGGGGACCAGTGGATAAAATTCATTTTAATGACGCTGTTCCAACAACCCTATCAACTGGATCAACGTTAACGTTAGGTGTCTGCGCTAAACATTTTACACGGAAATCCTTTACAACGTTCATTTCGAGTCGGACAATAATGTCTACAGAGTCAGAGTGCTGTAAAGAGATGGAACAGGTATAGTTTAGTAGTTTAATTACGGTTATTATAACGTATTTGTCATCTGCTTCTATGTATCCATTATTTAATAGCCCACAAGTCTGCTGTATCGGACCAGGTCAGAATGATGATCAAACATTTACTGATGAGTTTAATAAAGTTTATTGTACATCACACAAAAGTTGGAGCGTCAGTTTTACCTCAGAAAATCACTGTAAGAGCTGAGTAAACACAGTTAATGTATGTAATGTCTCGGTCAAAATAATTGCTATAGACGTCCTTCTATTGACTCAATATCTTCCGTTTCCAGCTCTGGTTCAGAGTCTGGCTCAAATATCGTTTAATTCCGTAGGTCACGGCCAGTTCGGTTTCATTCACAACTTGCGCCATAATGTTATTTTGGAATGATATGCTGAAATTATCTGCGGTGTCAAGCCCCCTCCTTCCTGCCACCAATCAACGCGCCCCTCATTTGCATTATTAAAATTACCGTCAACAGCCAATTACAGCCAAAATATCGCATCAGATCTCGCGAGACAATAATGCATTTAGAAATAAGGGTCATAGGAGCTCTGTGTTTATTTTTTTTCCACTTTTCTTTTTTAGAAGGGCCTGAAATACTATAATAGAGCGTGGGTATCCAAGGTAATACTAGGTTATGACTCCTTTAAAGTTTAATTTTAATTCAGAAATTCAAAAATGATCATAGAATAGTATTCAAAAATGAATGTCACTAATCACTGATGCCTAAACATTAATACCTTCTCTTCAAAGAAATACATTTGAGACCTGGAAGAGCTTGTGATCCAGTGGATTTTAGCACTGTGAAAATTAGGTAAATCTCAGAAAATTAAATTAAGGAGCTTAGGAAGACTGAAGAGATTTGAGATGCCAGTTTATAGACTTTCAGTTGCGTGTTCATCATGATGGAGAACAAACCTATTTCCTGTCCCTTCTGAAAGCATGGTCTACCTGTAAAGGTGCTCTACTTCTGTGATTTATGATCACATATGTGCACTTTTTTCATGTGTGTACCATTTTATATTTACATGCCAGGTTGTTATGATGATAGATGGACCGGTTGTCCTTGTCTACTCATCCCCCAAATCCCCTTCATTCTTAACATTCATCTCGGTTGTCTCAGGCTTTCCTGGTAAAGTTCGTTCCTCTCTGAAGCACATTTCTTCATCTACCCCTGTGTTGTGAGCTTTTTCTGCTGATATCCCATCTCTCGCTTCCTCTAAGCCCTGTTGCTCTTGCCACTTAATCACTGTCGCCTTAAATCTCAGTCTGTCCACGGCCAGCTTTATTCCATACAGCTCACATCAGTCACTGCAAACCCAGTGACGACAGCTGTCTCAAGAGACTTCTCTTCTCTTCTCTTCTCTTCTCTTCTCTTCTCTTCTCTTCTCTTCTCTTCTCTTCTCTACTCTTCTCTTCTCTTCTCTTCTCTTCTCTTCTCTTCTCTTCTCTTCTCTTCTCTTCTCTTCTCTTCTCTTCTCGTCTCTTCTCTTCTCTTCTCTTCTCTTCTCTTCTCTTCTCTTCTCTTCTCTTCCATTAATCAATCTGAAAATGGTTCTAGATGGTCAATTGATACGTTTCATTAACTGACACTATTATGAAATTATGTGCTCAGTTTACCCTTGAAGCATTGAAATGTTAACAGTGTGGTTTGATATGTCATGCTGTGATATCACATTGGTTGCTTTACAGTTTTTCTTGATTGTTTACACACATTTTCTGAAAGAATGCCTCATATTCTCAGAACTCTTCACACAAATCTAAAAACACCAACCCTGTATCACACAAAATACGTTCTGAGGAAACTATTTTGCAAATCGCAATTACGTTACATGCCAACATATAAGCAGTGCTATTACGTTGGTTCTTAACCTAATATGTCTCATTGTTAATACGTAGATACTAATACGTAATTTTCAAATATGTAAAACGTACGTATTGTACGTTTGGATAGATGCTAAAAACGTATAATATGGACGTATTTGTAACATTTAAACGTAACATTATTACGTTTTTACAGATATAAAACGTTAACTATTTACGTCTATGTCATATCATAACGATATCTGTATACTTTCACTTTTAAAGATAAATGTAACAAGATCCCTTAATCCTACTCACAAAACCTAAACATATTCATTTTATACAGAATATAAAAAGGATAAAATATAATGGACATAGATGAGTTTTAGCATTACAATATATTTTGAGCCACTAATCCTAATCCTACCCCTAAACATAACCATTTCTTAAAACTACTTAGGATGACACAATTATACAGAAAAAAAACATAACAGACAGAAGTATACGTTTTACAATAATTTATTTATTGGGAAAATGTCAAAACCGGTAACATTAACATTACCAAAAGTCATTCACATCGCAGTCCTCTGGCAGTATTATAGTAGTTGTGTATGAGGTACAGTGCAGAATTAAAGTTATTAATATTAATCCATGGAAATGTTAATCTGATTTCGGTTCGCTCTCTGAAGGCGCGCACTCTTCTCCATTTCAAATGTACTACACCGACTGAAACACGGCATGTCGCAATCTGTGACGAAGCAGGCGAGAGCCAATGAGCGTTTGATATCACTGCCGTAAAACATGTCGTAACTCTTCTTGAAGGCGCATTTTTTGAATTTGAACTCATCACCAACGTGGATTTGACGTTTGCGGTCACTGCTGAGAAATGAAGATGAGATCACTGGATAAAATACTGAAGTTGGATCTGTTTCTTGCAACCAACGTATGGATTCTTGAATTTGGTTTACATCAAGTTAATAAAATGTATGTCTTTTGTGAATGTATCAGTATGTTGCGTTTTATTGGAGAAAATGCTTTTTGTGTAAATACACTAAATACTACAAAATGGTTAAACAAGGTATTTTTAAGGTTAAAAGTGTATCAAAGTCAAAAATTTAATGCCACGGTTATGCATAAATTGTAAAGAAACCTGCTTTGGATGTATTATGTTCAGGATGAACGTAATAGCAGTGCTTATATGTTGGCATGCAACGTAATTGCGATTTACAAAATAGTTTCCTCATAACGTATTTCGTGTGATATATAGTTGAAAAACACTCACACAATCGGCAAAGCCCCTCAATTCTCCTGCAAAATGAACTTTTACATTCAAAGCAAAACAATGTTATTTCTTCTCAAAATGGTATTTTGTTTTCAAATGACACACACAAACCATCATATGAACAGACATTTATAAGAACCAGTTGAACACTTATGTGCTCAATGTAAAACACTATGATCAAAGGAAAACACTTCTTCTCCATTCATCACAATGACTCAGGCCTTTTTTGTTGAGTGTTACTACACTTACTACAGACATTACATACATAAGTGTGTTGTAAAATATTTGAGAATGTTGTTTTTATACCCAGAACACACAAATACACGGTAACAAATATATTTTATTTTTCCCACAAAATCAATGGGAGATAGATCCCACATTTTGTACACCCCAACCAACACAAAGTTGCACATACAGTGGTCTACATACAAAACAACAGAATTTGTTATGCTGTTACAGTAAAAAAAAAAGAAATAAAAAAATATCTATGTTACATCCTCTCTTTGGTTTTGGTATTTTATGCTAAAGCTCTGATTGCTAACTGTAAAATTGTGTGAAATGTGTTTGCCCATGTGACGAGTCAGTGTGAATATTTGAATGGCAGTGTGTTCCTCATGAAAACGAGATTTTCTGCATGAAAATTGTGCCAAAAGCAGAGAATTGCGTGTAGTGTTTTGAAAAACGTGTGTTTTAGAACTGCAATTTGAGTGTAAAGCAGGAATTGTGCTTGTCGTTCAGAAGAATTGGTTCAGGAGGTTGGTGAATGAGTTACATGTTGTGGTCATTGTGTCTCAAGTACCAGAAAATGTGTGTAAACAATCGAGAAAAAACTGTAAGTTGATGCGTACAGTGATGTGAACAGCCATCAATTTAATATTGCCATGGACGATGTATTCGATATGTTACTGAAATCAGTAGCCGGACTTCTCATTCTCAAGCCTGTTTTTTCGGTTTCTTAATCACACAGGGATCAATCATTGTGAGCTCTTCGCCCAATCAAGCCTTGTAAAAAATAGCTCCTCCTGCTCATCTGAATTTTGTCACACATAAATCTGTCAGGAGGCCCGTTAGGAATCACCATAATAAATTTCACCTGTGGCCACGCTCACATTTTATTAGACAGGAAGTGACACGTGTCACAGTTTGATTTCAGCTGGTCATAAATTAGGAGGTTGTGAGGCAGGAAAGATAAACTGCTGCTCAGTGATTGTTTTGATTAAATGAGTGAATTTTCATAATTTAGACCTGTCTCTTCATAATTCAAATGCTTTGAGAATCTTCATTTGAGTTTCTCTTCTGGTTGTCTCAGTGCTTCTCAAGTATTCAGGAAGAGTTTGTTGATAGATAATGCAGAAAGATAATCTAGGTTGGACTCAAACCTGGATCCATTTGAACTTCTGAGCATGTGCACAATAAAATGAGAACCTCTTTAGAAAATATATTTTTTGTAGACCTTTTGAATCTTTGATAGTGTCATTCCCATATTGAGCAGTCAATAGTCAATATTACAACCCTGAAGCATATTTTAACACTGTCATAGAAATCCACTCCCTCAATTATTATGCCAAAAGATCAAATCCTTATTTCCAAAGGGGGAAGAGGGAAGCAAAATCAGCATTTTGGTAGTAGAGGGAAGCAAAAAAAGCATTCCGAGAATAAGCCAGTCGCATTTTGTTTATCCCAAAGTTCCTTACATTTGGCACTTGGTGCGTGCTAATTTTCGGCCCTCAGTGTTTTCTCCACTACTTGGTGATTTAATATTCTCAATATGGTGCTTTGGCATTTTCTGGATGTGTTTGAGTATGTGCATGACATTTCAAAGCCTACATTCATTATGTGAAATGTCAGCGATGTTTGACGGATAATTGAAAAAGGGCTCACAATTAGACTTGCGATATCAGCTTGCTCTGATATACCCTCTACCGTAATGCTGTGAGGTTCTCAACAGTGACAGACAGAAGATGATTTGGCATGGATGTTTCACAAGTTGTTTGGTCTCCATAGGTCAAATTGATTGATTTGGTTTAGGAAACTTGAATGTTTGTCTTGTAGAGATGCGTGGACTTTAAGGGATACTCCACTTTTTTGGAAATAGGCTTATTTTACAACTCCCTCAGAGTTAAACAGTCAAGTTTTTACCGTTTTCCAATCCATTTAGCTGATTTTCTGATATTTAGAAGAATATCAGTAACCAGACAGTTTCTGGTCTCATTGACTTCCATAGGAGGAAACAATATATACTGTATTTCATACAGAAAATGGATTCGAAAATGGTTTCGAAAATTGATTCGAAAATGGTAAAACTAAGGCCATGTCCAGCCTCAAATGAAAACGTATATTTTCCTCTCCGTTTTGGCCTTCCGTCCACACTGAGACGCCATTTTAAGTCAACAGAAACGTATCTTTTGGAAAACGCTCTCCAAAGTGGATAAATTTGAAAACGCCGTTTTCAGATTTACAGATAATGGCCCTCATTTATCAAAAGTGCGTACACCAAATTTCCAGCATACACCTTGCGTACACTCAAAACTACGGTGAGTTTGAGATTTATCAATATGGACAATATGGACGTGGGCGTACGGCACGCTCGAATCCTACACCAGCTCAGGAGGTGGTGTACGCACGTTTTGAGTTAGTGGGGAAATGCGCAGAAAAATTCCCAACACCACAAAACGCACTGACAAACTAAAAGATGATATATTATGACCCACTGTAAACAAACAAAAAAACAACATAGTAGTAACTATAAACTTCAGTGTTTATTTTTGTGTAACGTGGACTTCAATGTTTAATTTGTGTGACTTTACCAAAGCATTTGATTTGTACGCATATGTATTCCTTCAGTTACGAGCCCGCTTTACCCTGATGTTTCAGGATTATCCCCGGCAGGTGCACGGACTGGGTTCGGTAGCCTAATGAAAGGCTTTCAATGACCAAAAAGTAATTCAGACTGACAAAATAATAAAAAATACGTTCTTCTTCTTTTAAATGATAATAATAATACAAATAAAAATAACGACATCCTTCTTCTAAATAACAATAAGCATCATTAATACAAATCATAATAATAAGAAGAATAGCCTACTATTACAAATTGTCATGCAATTATGAATGTGAAGTAGGGGTGGGAAAAAAATCGATATTGCAATATATTGTTGTGCTCTCTGTTGCAATAAATAATCGATACACTAACGCCCAATATCGATATTTTATTACAACACGAAATAATTAATTTACCCGTTGTCAGTGTCACTGTCACTACCCAATATCTACCATTCTGTTTGCGGGGGGCGCTGTTCGAGTAAATAGGGGTAAAGTGGCGCAAACAGCGGCCGGTGAAGAAGAACACGAGTTAACTAACAACCAAGGGGGTAATCCATCGACCGGAAGTTGAAGCCTCGCGGGAGCTGACATCTTGTGGCAGAACTTCACTTGCGTTAGCATTCCCATTGACTCCCGTTTATTTTGGCGTCACTTTGACAGTGAATAACTTTACATCTGAGGCGTTTGAAGACCCCATTTGTCCTTTATTTATTTTGAAAGAAACTCGACAATGTATAAATAGCTCCATTACCTTGTAGCTTATGTTATGGCCCCGTAGAAGCAGTTTTAGTGAAAGTAGGCTAACGATTGTGTCATACCCACGCGACTCTCTGTCGCACAGTATTGAGATTACCGTATGGACACGAGAAGAAGCTCGCGCGCAATCGGGAAACGTGGAGGCAAAATGACAAAATAATTAATCAGAAAACCTAGAAAACTTGTCTCCTTCTCCTAGCCCGTGGACAGCTCCTATTCATACTCTCTGCCTCTGCGCATGTTTCGGAAGGGAATGATTCAGATTTCTCATGCCACCGCACTAGAAGTCAAACGGTTCACTCACGTCACATCTACGTAGTCTAGCGCTGTATGAGTCTGCGCGTCAGGGACGGAAGTGCTAAAAAATCACCCATAACGGGCTTCAATCGTCTCAATGGAGTTCCAATGAGATCGCTCTGTCCATTTCTTTTACTGTCTATGCTAACAACAAGAGAAGCAAGAAGAATGACGGAAAACAATAAAAAAACTAATCAAAGACCCACCCGCTAGTTTCCACTCTAAAGTGTGGAGACACTTAGGGCCCTATGATTTCCGCGAATCACGGAATCTCGGATGGAATCACGGAATGCGTGTTCTTTCAGTATTTCCCCGCTCTGCCTCCGTCTCTCTCTCACTCACGCGTCTCTCTCTCTCTCACACACACACACACACACACACACACAACGTGCACACCACGTCTGAGGCACCGGACTGGACAAAAGCGAAGCGAACTCCGTGAGCGAAACTGGGCGAGAGAGAGACCGAGTGTGACTTTATTTAAACTTATATAAACTAATATAATTTATATTACTGGACAGTTTAATGCTCACAACCATATTTTGTTGTTACTTGTCTTTTAGAGTGCAGTGTTATGTTGCACCATGCAGTATTTGTCCTGAAAAGGATACTGAGTAAATGTCTATATTACCTTTATAAATTTAAGGTCATTCCTAATTTATTTGTATTTTTAAATACATTTTAATCATTAACTTTAAAAAGCACACTCTTTTTACGACTAAAATATCAGCCAAGAGGAAAAAAAACAAAACTAATTCCCAAAAACTAAAACTGAAAAAACGGAATTTAAAAGGATTTCATGGGGCGCTAAGACACTTCGGGTTTTACAAGACAGTCGACGAAAAGGCAAATGCATATTTCTTTGCACAATGTTGGAAATGTTTGCATTAATAAATGCATAAAATTTCCTTATTTCCTTTTCCCTTCTTTTTCTTTTCTGTCACATATATTGTGATATCGTTGATGAAATTTCTTCCAATATATTGAATATCGTAGATATCGCGAATCGTGATATCGTCATATTGTGGACCACATATCGCCACAGAATTGAATCGTGAGGTACCTGTATCGTCTGAAGGAATGGTACTTCACATCACATAATCACTATTATACATGTGACGTGATTCGAAATTGAATGCTAATTTCAAAAGACGTGCTGTAAAATAATGCATTGTGATAGGTCATTTCGGCTCCACTCCAAGTTTCTCTTCTTTGCCGTCTTCCGTGTGTCCATGGCGTAAAATGAGGGCGTGGGGGGCGCACAGACTTGAATATTTAGGGGCGTGTTATTCTAATGACGATCGTTTTCGGCCTCGGGATTTATCAAGGGCAGGCATTGCGTACACCTGGATTTCAAAGGTACGCACATCTTCATAAATCAGGCGGTGAGAGGAGTGTAAGCATAATCTTACGCCAAAATATACGCCCGTTTCTACGCAACAATGATAAATGAGGGCCAATGTACTTACATTTGCTGTCCTGCGGCAAAACAGGAGAGCAGTTGCGTTTTAGACCAAACATATGGTGACTGAATGCGACCTGGATTTTTTTTTTATTTTTTTTTTTATTTTGCTAAATAAAATTATCCTGTTATTGTGTGATAACATAATTATTTATTTTCCCATCTGTATCATCTCAGTGAGCTTTTGTGAAGTTTCATGCATGCGCAGTAAAGTGAATTTGGAAGTTTCTCATCCACACTGAAACGTCAGAAAACGCCTGTAAACGCTAGTGTGGACGGAGAGCATTTTTAAACGAAAACCCCGTTTTCAAATGTATCTGGATTAATGTGGACGTAGCCTAAACTGTTTAATTCTGAGGAAGTTGTAAAATGAGCCTATTTCCAAAAAAGAGGAGTATCCCTTTATCACCTGTCATCAAAAATGATTTGATGATAACATAGGTTTCACTTTTAGGGCTGGGGTCACAGATTCTGCATCATACATGGCATAAATAGCACAAACATATGTGTTTACAAAGACATTTTAGTGCCCAAACACGTGTTAGAGTATAGTTTATAACTACACCCATTGAATCTGAAATACATTGCATTTGAAAATTGCTTGCCTCACTTGAAGCCTCTGGTACTGGTAAATGCACAGTCAGAAACTTTGCAGAGGGAAAATGACAAAAGAAAAAGAGATATTGCGACTGATTTAAACATTTAGGTCAAGATAGGGAGGGCCGATTGTGGTCTCATGTCTGAACAGTCCTAAGATCATCTCTGTCAATGCCAAGATTAGTGCTTCCATGAACTGTGTATTGTAAGATGTAATCACTTGAGACAGTGATTACATTTTACAAGATCAGAGATCATAGATGGTGACACACGCACACACAATTTTAAACGCAAAAATATCACATCTTCTGAAACATAACCTTAACCCTGTATTGTAAGCACAGAACACAAATTTTACTGTTTTGCTTAATAAAATGAAATGATATCAACATAATGCAATCTTCCCTGTGCGTGTATGTTTGCAAACATGAAACAATGTACGTTCAACTGCCCTGTAACAAATCTGGCCAGATTACCAAGCAGGCAGGCATCTGGGCTCTTACAATACAGCGCCTGTGAGACTAATATTGTGCCCCATGATGTTTTATAACCCCAATATAACTATAAAATAAATATGACATTCGTGGAGAGAAAAAGGACCCTTCAGCTACACAAATACTGTATGGCTTCGACATTACAAAAGATTTTGATTGTGCTGGAATCTGGAAGGTGCATTTATTTAAACAATCTTTTATAATTATGTTCATATTGATATCCTCTATGCCACTTTGTTTGGCTGTATTGGTTCTCGGGAAGCTTTTAGATTCTGTTCCAAGAGCCCTAATGGTCCCTTGGGCTGAACAGGATTTTGACCCTATTGAGCTGCTGAACTACCTCTCCCCTGTGGGAACATAATGTTGCAGTTGAATGTTCAATTATATTGATACATTATTCTGATAATAGTGTGATATGGGGTCAGTGTGACAGTTTGTAAAGGTTTGGGAGGGACAGGAACTCTATCTGTAGTCATTTGACCTTGCAGGAAACTCACAGGATGAGACCTCACAGGAACTTCTAAGAAGAGCTAAAGTTGACCAGTCCAGTGGAGCACCTGAATCCTGAAATGTATCGTGCAATACATGGACAAAGTGTCAAATTTCAGTTGTTTGTGTCTTTGGAAGAGCTTCTAAACAATGAATATTGTTTAAAATGAAGGTTGTTTGGGTTTTGTGTGCTTGTGTGTGTCTGTGTGTACTGTAGGTCGGGGTTGTTGTGACTGTTTAGGCTTGGCTAACTGGGTCTGATGTGGATGTCATTGATTTCCTGTCCCCTGTAAGGGAACAGAGACTAACATCCTCTTCTTCACCCCTGTATAGGAAACCACACTGTCAGCCTCAGCTTTAAACTCCTTGAACAAACCATCCTTGGCCTTATCTCCCACTGCCATACACGTGCACCCACACATGCAAACCTGCTATGAATTGAAACATGAGCATTTGTTCCAATGAGGATAGAACCAGTAATAAATTTAAAAAATATATTTTTTTTTAAACCATCCATACTAGGGATATGCAAAACTAAATTTTTCAAAAAAAAAAAACGTAAATAGCAAACTTTCTGACCGGTGTTCCTGTAGCACAACAACAGATCATGTTGCTTGCAACACTAAGCTTGTGGGTTTGATTTCTTGGGAATATACACTGATGACCCAAAACAGTATCGTTGATCATCTCATAACAAGGCACATATTAAGGTCTGGGTAGATTAAATGGTAAGGAGACTATTAGAATCTAATTAACATGTTAGATGCAGGAGAAATGAGCAGGAGTAAAAATCTTTTTACAACCCAAATTTCTATGACAAGGCAACTGGGTCATTGTATATCTGAAACCAAAAGGCCAAATTCACATACAAATGTTCTTCATGCAGAAGAGGATAGGCAACTCATTTGTAAATTGATTTGTGGGCTATAGTCTAAATGAGAAAAAGGACATTGATTAAAAACACCAGTGGTAACCTATGCAAGTTAAACAAACAAAGGGCCCAGAATCAGGCCTTGGGGGACACCACATCATCACAATATACCAGTATTGAGATTTTCTTGAACTTCATTTGTCATAACAGTTTATGAGATGACCTCAAAGCTACACTGTGTAACTCTTTTAGCTTATCCTTAGCTAAAAACACTTAGTTCTTTCGAAAATATATGTGCTCAATAATGTATATTTACTTCGTTCAAGTAATAAAGTATTCTCGTGAGTGTATAATATGCCATTGAATATACATACGGGTAAGGGGTTCTAATGTCGGTTGCCATGTTGCCCCTCCATCTTGAAAGTACATTAGCCAAAGAGGGACATACCCGTTAATTTAAGCTTTGCCTTTCGCGTTTATGTTTGAGTTAACACTCATGGACGAGGTCGAACTGGAAGCCATGTTAATCTTGGACTACATTGGCCACCGTAGGAGTTAAAACGAAATCGGAATTGAGAGGAACAGAAACTAATATTCACTCGATGGTCATATACCTTTTCACCGCTAGATGGGGGTAAAAATCACACAATGTAGCTTTAATGACCTTTTGTGTTACTAGTTTAACCACTTACTAATAAAGACTGCAGTCTATTCACAATTCATGCATTTTCTTAAGTGATACTAGGGCAAATCTAATCAAGACATTTACATTTTACGCTTAACAGAGCCATGGTAAAAAAAGGCGTGTCCTTCCGTAGTGCCACACCGACCAACACGCTACTATGGGACATTACCCTGGACACAGGCCCAGATGGAAGTGTTGGAGTAATCTGTCAGAGAAAGCCAACTGCAAATGTGAAAAGGTAAGTGTATCTGTTAAGGAAAATTTAATTAAGTATTTTTAATCAGATGATTAGACGGTAATTAACTAAGTCTTACTGGTGCCAGGCAGGAACTATTGTCCATGGAAACAGTGAGTTTACATGCTAAAGCAGATTGGTCAAAGTGGATTCCTGTAATTATTCTTGTAATTGGTTCATTAGTCCTTATCTGTTTAATAAATGTATTCTTTCAATTCAAAGTCAATTAACCACAGAAACACCTAAGAATGGCTAATGTGTACACATGCATGTTTGCCACTGAGGACTGCATGAATGGTTTACAATGCATGTATAAGATCAGAGTTGAACAGAGGTGTGTGTCAGAATCCTATTAGTGAAAGCCTGACCTGAAGTCTCCTCACTATTTATGGTTGATGGAAGGAACAATTCTAGGCTTTCAGCCTTTGATTTGAGCATTAGATGACTTCATATTTGCCAGAGAAGACAGCTGCCAATTTGATTAACTCCTAAAGTAGTGCTGAGATATATATTTTAAGACACGCATTAAACATTACATGCGCACATGTAGCTAAGCAAAAAAACAAAACAAAGGTAGCTTCCATGTGGCGTTTTCACTTGTGAATGTGAACATGAGAATTTGACATCACGCGTATCACTCCGTGTTGCATTGTGGGAAGGATTCGCTATCTTGGAAGGATACGCTATCCGTTGTCATGGTTACTTCGACCGTGAGACCAATAGAAATAGCGACAGAGAAAGAGAGCAGTTTGATATTTGTTTGCATTTTCACGATAAGGCACAGTTTCTTGTGAATAAATGAAGAAGGTGGACGCAAAAGGAAAGGGGCTCCATCGAGAGAGACTAACTAACAATACCAAGCAGCGTTATTTAGAGAAACTACTTGACATCAACAACATGGACAAATGGACGAAAGACCCAAAGCACTACTAGCTTTCACATACCCTCACATAGTAAATTACCTGGTTTATGGTATCAGGTAACACGTTACTGTCTAGACATTACAAGAGTTCAGAAGCTTTAAGTCATTAGAAGCTTATGAACAATTCTGCTGTGGCTGGGTGCAAGACTTCCCCAAATCCCCAAATAACGTTAAACTGCGAGAGTTCAGTCATACTTGATATTTCAGGCCTCATTCATATGTGGAAATAAATCTGATATTTTATTTATTTATTTAAAGGGGTGGTCTAGTCCTCTTTTTCTTTGCATGATTGTGTTTATGGGGTGCAATATAACATGTATTCGTGGTTTTTCTTTTTTAAAAAGTCTTATTTTTCATAAACTTCACCTTTATTGTAAGCCGCGCTCTCCTCTGTCCCCTGAACGAGCGGTTTACTTCCTGATTCTATGAAAACACTTCCTTTAGAAACACGTCGTGGGCTCAGATTGGTTAGTTTGGGCGGGTGTGTTGTGATTGGCTAAACTGTCGCTCACGTTGTCCGGAAGGTTAACACCTATTACCTTACGGGGAAACGCCAGCTCCGGTCCAGATGTATGGTGTCGAACTGCAGTATCAGCATCTGACTGGCAACGATAGCAACTGACTGGCTACTAATGTTATACACAAACAGCGTTGGCAAGTTAACGTTCTTGATCAAATCGAAAATAACGTCATAAAGCATATATACATGAAAAATACATTTAAATCATTAGTACTTATACAAAATTCAGGTCCATAATGTTTGTACCCGTTTGTCGTAGACACAAAATACTAGCATAACTAGCAGCATATAGTGGCTATAAAAGCCAGCGCTGGCATTTTGAAAAAATAAAACATAAATAAAACACAGGCTAACGTTACGTCTGGAATTATACATGCAAATACATTTAAAATGATTAAGTCTTAGCCTACTTACAGGTTGTGGTCTAACAACTGCTGCCTCTGGTTTTAAAGTTGGATCTGCTTCATTGTTTATTAACAGTTTCTTGCTGCATTGAACTCGTGGAGATTCTGGAAGCTGTCTTCCGTAAAATGCGCAGCACAGAGAGCTAGATTACGATCGTCACTTTCAGGAATATAATCAAACATAAATTGTATCCATTGTTGATGAAGTATAGCATCCGTGGGAAGCTCGAAACACAGAAGACCTGACAGCTGCGTGAACACAACTCACTCGACGTGCTGCAGAAATATGCACATGCCATTTCCTGCATATTCCGAAGGGAGTGGTTGATGCAAATGTGCGGGTTAGTGTGACGTACCATAACCCGTTGTAGTCCCAATCGAGTCGTTTTTGTAGGCGTTTACACTTCCTGGTTTTTAAAAGACGATATCTCTGCTTACATTGAACTTTCAGCGCTGCAACTTTACAGATACAAAAATCAAAAAAGTGAACCTTTAATGAACCACCCTTTAATTATTTGAAAGGGACAATGAATCAAATATGTACATTGCACCTGCCGTGCAACCTTAAGCGGACAGATCGGACATGCCCCTGTCAATGCGAGTCGTACGTCATTAAAAGAGTCTATTTTTAAAACAAGGGCATTAATTTAATTCGTTAAATAAAATAAATGGTAAATAAAAGGCGAACTGTGCTGAAATGTGTTCCTTTTGAAATCATGCTTTGCTCACTGTTGCTGCTGTCAGTTTATTGACAAGCAGTTTCTCTGGATAAAGCTGGCCAGCATTGTTATTTAGTCTCTCCCGATAGAACCCCTTTCATTTCTCTTCCTTTTCCATATCTTCCAAAGAAACTGCGGCATATCGCTAAAATGTAAAATTTAAAGAAATACTAAGCTGTGCTCTCTCTCTCTTTCGCTATAATGTTTAGTCGCGCTTCTTTGAAGTTCTGAAGGCGTTGCCCCTGTCAACCGATAGTGTCTCCTACCATCATGGCCGACCGGCTCAGACCCCGCCCAAATCGGCACGTGACTCCTCACTCTCAATAGATCGTGGAAAATGGCCCAACATTGTTTACAGCAGATTCTCACGATTAATACAGCCCAAAACGATAATCACCATAATCCTTAACTCAGATCTAAAGATATTCCTCCTGGATATTGAAAACACTTGTTTAAAGAGGTTTTTGAATGCTCTGCTTAACAAAAAGGCTACCTTAGTAGCAAATACTGTAACTTTTGATTACTTTATCGCCGCAAAATTTGATCCAGATGCAGCACACATATAGGGGAACTTTATTTCCTAATTTCCTTCCTGAGTTATTGCATGCCAAATAAGAAATATGTGTAATATTTCTTTGAGTGCACCTTTTTTTCCCTATAAATTGTGTTTTCTATCAATCAATGCCTACCTTTTGACTCCCCTTGCTATAATTTTGGAGTCTTTACTTTTGTGTGTGTCACTAAAAACGCTTTCAGGGCTTAAAGGGTTAAAGGAGGTGAAAGTGATTTCTGAATAAAGAATTGCATCTCTCTCTAATATTGCTGCTGAGGCAAAGTGGCGTATCCTTCATTGTTTTTAAATTTTGGATTTAGTACTTGGTGCACAACAAAAACCCTCTAATAGACATCAATATTCAAGCAGCAACAATTTTAATATTACAATATCCTGCCTTAAATAGTGATTTAAACATATTCAATCGATTGTTCATTTTATTTCTAAAGCACATTAAAAAACAAAAACAAAGTTGACCAAAGTGCTTATAATTATAGACAAACACACCATAAAACACACCAAACACAAAATAACCACATGTATCTAAGAATACTGTAAAAGCAGCAGAGAAGAGATGGGTCTTCAACCTAGGTTTAAAACACTCAATGGGATCACAAGATTTAATGTGTAAAGGGACACTATTCCAAAGACGTGGTGCTGCTACCGCTATATTTAACTAATACATCTAAAGAATAGCAATAGATCATTTTATTTTGATGGTCCCCTTTAGACATTCCGTTGACTATAAGCAACCATGCACCTACATGAATAGACTGTTTGCTTAAAGACTTTATTTTGACATCCTACTGACTATGAGTAACTTTTCAATTGCATGCCAACTTTATTCTAACCATAAACACATATTATATTAACCTTACCTCTACTCCTAACAGTCTAATACTCAACTAATACTCTAATGAGAGTCAGTTGACATTGTAGGTGCAATGTTACTTATAGTTAACAATGTTTAAAGGGGACCACCAAATATAACCAATAATTCTATATCTATGAATAAATTGAATTTAAATAGTTTGTGGAATGACATTGGCTGTAATTCACTAATTGACACCCATTGTGTTTGTTGTTGGTTTTACTGTTTCATACTTGATAAATCCTATGGTCCTGTGAAACACATGAGCTCCCACTAGCCACTGGATCACTGGATTATTTTATCAGGGATTTCTTCAGTCATTTCTGTGTCAATCCCAGTTTTTGAAACAATTGCCTTTTTGGCTGTACAAGAGATCCATTGACGAGATGCATTAAAACAAATAAGCTGTTCACGCAAAAAAATCCATCTGAACTCTTTGGTTCATTCCTAGAGCTTGAAAGCAGTGTATTTTAAAGCTAAGATTTGAAACAGATGCATCAGATTACGGGTGATCCCATGTCCTATTGAAAGCATTATGCAGGGCATTGATGGGATTGCACTACTAAGAGGTTAAAAAGATACGGCTTGCTGATAGCTTGAACGGTTGATACCACAAGCCATGTACTGTATCTTTAAAAGTCAACATGAAATCAAATTGACCCTATTTACTTTTCACCACCCAGTCAATTCTCTATGAACAAATTCACATCTTATCCTAATTTTTTTATGTTGAATATCCTGTTTCACTCGTAAATGTCACATTATTCGAGTGGGTTGTGAATGCCAACGACGGTATGAACAATATACAGTTATTGACTGAGTCAGTAGTTCAAACAGAGCAACTTGCAAATGCAGTATGTTTGACAATTTGATCACAAAAGATTAAGAGGGTTAACGGTATATGGCATGAGGTGTTTAATGGCACGCTCTCTTTCAGATTAAGCAAACTCCTAGCAGTCCTTCAGATGGATTTTGAAGTGGAGGATGTCAGCAGCCAGTCAGAGATTCAGGTGATTAAGTGGGAGTTGACTCTTCCTGATGAGGTCAAAATGATGGGGGCGTCTGAAGGCACCATGAGGATCTACACCACTCAGAGGGACTTTGTAGGCCTGGCTCCTCTAGTTATGGTAGGTAATTCATTAAAGATAGTAAAAAAAAGTCTTCACTAATATGTCCTTTGTAAAGAAAGAAAGACAGAAAGAACACTTTAGCTCCACTTTTTCACTTCCTTTTTTTCTTTATTTGTCACCCGATTATATTTGATCATAAAAGTTGATGAATATATGATGAAGTTGATGAAGTTTAATTGATGAAGTTATTTGATGAAGTTTTCATGTTTGATAAAGTTTTCATCATTAGTTCTGTTGAAAATTAAAGTGTATTTTAGATTAAATGAATATACAGTGCTTTGGCTTTACAGAACTTTAGTGTTTTTTACTCACTTAAGATAGATTTAAGTACATATTTATGCCATTTTAAAATTAAACCTCTGTTTATTATGTTCTGCCGAATGTACAGACAAGCATCTATGGTAAACTAAAATATACTTCAATGTAATTTCTATTGAAACTGTAAATTCTATGTAATTTATTATGTATTTGTAATTATCTTCTTGTTTAAAACAGTGATTTGTAATGTAATAATACAAAATGTCCTTTTTATAAGTGTACTTAAGTATGTCAAGAAACTTTTTATGTATTCTCTTCAAGTTTACTTAATAGGCCTTAAGATTTGTACACTACAAGTGCATATTCCACATTTCTTTGTCACTTTTTGAAATAATCTGATTGGCCTGTTAATAATACGTTGCAAGAAAACACAACACCATTTCAATATAAAGTATCAAGTTTACCTGTTTACTTACTAAACAATTAAAAATTCTAATATCTGGGGTGGCGTTAGATTTAATTAAAACTTTGGGTTTTAAAAGACATGGCAGACAACTTTTTAACGAAACCGATGTTTCTATCTGAGACAGGAAAGCATCTTCATGACTTCATGACTTATTCACTGGCATTTGAAAGACAGAATTGATCCAGCAGGGTACCAGGGGCTCGGCACTGTGACAGAACTTGTAAATGCGACAAGCTTCATCTGCAAGACAGATCATGTTGACCTTTGGATTGTGTCCAAACATGAGCAGATTTAGGCATAATCAATCAGATTTTCTCTAGCAGCTCTAATATACAGCTGGACACCGTCCCAGAAATCTGAAAACAGCACAGGACAGATAATGGCCAAAAACTCCTAATATGTTTGCCAGATCTCTTATGAAAAAAATGTTCTTTTAGTATACTTTAAAGGGGTGGTTGCTTTTTTTCCTTTGAATGATTGTGTGTATGGGGTGCAATATAATACGTACTGTATTCATGGTTTTTCTTTTTTAAAAAGTCTTATTTTTCATAAATTTCACCTTTATTGTAAGCCGCTTTCTCCTCTGTCATTTGAATGACCGGTTTGCATCCTGAGTCTATGAAATCACTCCCTCAGAAACAGGCAATGGGCTCAGATTGGTTAGATTGGGCCGGTGTGTTGTAATTGGCTAAACTGTGTAGTACACGTTGTCTGGATACTTCACGCCCATTACCTTTACGGGCGAAAGTTGCAAATGTGTTCCTGTCAGATGTAAATAATGGTGTCGAACTGCAGTATCAGTCTGAGGCAGAATCAGACCCAGAAAGCGGCGATGAAGAGAGTCGAACCTCACCACACACGGCTCTTACAAAACGTTTCTGAATGGTAATTTGCCTGTATTTTTTAAACTTTATACACGTTTGTTTTACACAATAGCATCAGACTGACTGGCTACTATATACACAGTGTTGGCATTGGTTTACGTTCTTGATCAAATCGAAAGATAACATCATAAACTATGAAAATTTTACATGTTTCAGTATTACATGAAAAATACATTTACAAAATTAGTACATATACAAATTCAGGTCCAAAATGTTTGTATGCGTTTGTCGTAGACACGAAATAGCATAACTAAGTGGCTATATAGCCAGTGCTGGCATTTGATAAAACCAAAACATTATGTCTGAAATTAAATGCAAATACATTTAAAATGATTAAGTCTTAGCCTACTTACAGTTTGTGGCTCAACAACTGCTGCCTCTGGTTTTAAAGTTGGAACTGCTTCATGTTTTAGTAACAGCTTCTTGTTGAATCCGGCATTAAATTCGTGGAGATTCTGGAAGCTGTCTTCCATAAAATGTGCAGCACAGAGAGCTAAATTATGAGCGTCATTTTCAGGAACATAATCTAACATAATTGTACCCATTGTTGATGAACTATAACATCCGTGGGAAGCCGGAACACAGAAGACCTGACAGCTGATGAACATAACACACTTTCGACGAGCTGCAGAAATATGGCCATGCCCTTATTGCATATTCTTGGGGAAGGGTTGATGCAAATGTATGGGTTAGTTATGTGTAAAACCCAGCTGTAGTCCCATTCGAGTCGTTTTTGTAGGCATTAAACTTCCTGATTTAAAAAAACAACAAAAAAAAAAACGATATCTCTGCTTACATTGAACTTTCAGCGCTGCAACTTTGCAGATCCTGTTCATGCACCATCAGCAACATTACACACTATTTAAAATGAAAAAAGTGAAATCGCAATCTACCACCCCGTTAAAAAAATATATCGGTATCGGTTGGTGTTTTAATGTTTTAGCCCTTAAAACAAAGGCTTTTTGACTTTTGCATCCTCAGAAGTACTGAAATGGTAAACTTACGTATACTACTACTACAGTGATATTAGTATACTACATAAATTATACTTGGAAAATATTTGTGAACTTACTTAAGTTTGCTTAGTAAGAACTTTGAAGTATTATGTACTAAAACGCAGAAGAATTCCAATGTACTGAACCTGTACTAAAACGTACCTGTGCAATTGGCAATAAAACTTACGCGATCTTGTTTTTGGACATTTGAGCAATAGCACATGGATCTGCTAAAAAGGACGTTCTCAATAAAGCTCTTGCAACTAAAGAACTCATGAAATGCTTATTCAAATAGAATGTATATTTATTGGCCACTTTAAAAACAAACAAACAAACAAATCCAATAGTTTATGTCACAGCCTGGGAAATCCATGATTTGCACCTTGCAAAGTCTAGCCTGCTTTATGTGTTTTTTTAGAGGGTGAGGATATTTAGAGCGTATTATATTGGATAAGAAATTAATCTAACTATTTTAGTTCATGAAAAAAAAACAATGCTGTTTGATCAAACTAAGTGTAATGGCAAATCCTTTTTGTTTTTCATTTTTAGTAAAACCACATTTATATGCTTATTTTTAATGCATTGCATAAATTTATATCAAGTGACCTTTGTTTCCTGAAAACCTGTTTCATTTAAATGAGCAGGCATTTTGCATCTGTCAGGATCTTTAAAGTTCAGAGGTTTGCCTCTCTAAGCTGGCGCTTCCCATTCACTGTAGACAATATTGGCAAATGGGGCGGTGGTGACCCATAAAATAATCCGTTTTTGCTTTTCACTTTTCATCAAAAAATTACTTTGATTACATAAAGTTGTACCAGTCCAGGTAGTGCATCTCTTGGTCAGATTATCTAAATAGATTGACACATGCCATTCCAACCTAAAATCCGCCTTTGTGTCCCTGAACATACTATTCTACCAGTAAAATGTGTTGAAAAAATGCACTGGTATTATGCCATTATATTCATCACTAGATTGCATGGTGTAAACGTAACTTGTTAAATCTCTGACCTTCAACTGTAGTTGTTCAATCTCTAACCTCCACTGTTAAAGTTGAAGCTTAGCTCAGTATCACGATCTGACATTTAACGTTGATCTCTGTCCCCTGTGCAGGACACAGAGCTGTTGAACACTGCCGTGCTGACGGGTAAGAGGGTTACGGTGGCTGTGCGAACCATTGCTGTTGAACAGGATGGTTCTGTTACGGATGTCTCTGACTTTGCTGACTGCAGCTCCACAGATGAAAATGTTCTAAAGGTACAGTTCATTAAACTGTTTACCCTTTTACTTTTTTCTTTATCTCAGCTTAGATACAGCAGTCGTAAAGTCTACTGAAAGTCACATCAAGCTAATATCAAACTCTCATTCTCTTTGTGCATGCGAGAAAGCAAGAGGTCAATAACATGATGCTCATTTTTTGACCAAATTTAATAATTTATTCAAAATGACATTAAAAATTTAATTCATACAATAACATACTTATCCTAAAATGAGCATGTTTTAATTGAAATTCTTCTCAGGGCATAAAGTCAAAAAATGATAAATTACAATATCATAATGCAGAAAAAGGCCTCATTAAACTAATGAAATTATAGAAATGAAAAACATATTAAAGAGTTTGTCATATTTTTTTTAAATTATTTCATAGATTCATACTATACATTATTTGAACAAAAATGCTTAAAAAATTGCATTAAAAAAACTTTTTTTTAATTGCTTAAAAAACTTCCACTAATAAAAATCATGTGGTGCAACCAAACAAACACGCACATACACGGGATAGTTCACTTTGAAATAAATTTCTGGTATGTTTTAGCTTACCTCAAGGGCATCCAAGATGTAGGTGTCTTTGTTTCCACAGTATTTTCAATTTTGATATTTTTAGGTCAAACCGTTCTTGTCTGTGAGTCATATAATGGAGGTCTATGGTCACCACCGCAAAGAGCATGCACAGAGAAGTCCAAATTAAACTTGATTTAATGACTTATAAATGTACTGTAAGTACACATTGATGGCCTAAGACACGAAACGAGCGGTTTGTGTGAGAAAACGAACAGTGTTTATAATTTTTTTACCTCTTGTAACCACAGCCACATGCAAGTGATTTGAGTTTGCGGGCACTTTGGTCTGTGCAAGTGCCGGGAAGTGATCTCTTCGGAAGTGAAGAAGAGTTTGTGCGAGATGTAATTGTTTTCTTTTACGATGATTTAAACATCCCAGATAAGCGCAAATCAGCACCATTTGAATCAGCCGTATAAGCTACGATCTTTTTTCTGTGTAAACAATGAGTGACGTACATGCACGAGACATCACTTCCGGGTGTTCCCGCCGCTCTCACAGACCGAAGCTCCGGCGCCCTCAGAAACTTGGAGGTGGATGAGATCACAAGAGGTAAAAACAACATAAATACTGTTCGTTTCTCACACAAACCGCTCGTTTTGTGTCTAAGGCCATCAATGTGTACTTACACTTACGAGTCATTAAATCATTATTGCATAATTAAATCATTGCATAATTAAGTCATTAAATCACAATGCATTATTGCATTGTCATTGTATGTGCAGATGAAATTTGACATACACAATGTGGATTTCAAGGAAATCTCCATGTTTCATCAATCCCATGTTTCAATAGTCCCCTACATTAAAATGTATTAAAAGGATGTTTTAACTTTTTTACTTAAAGGCTACACCATGATATTTTTTGGCAATACATTTCAAATATTCTTGAAAGCTATTTCCTGAGTTTTTTTTTTCTCCTACATTAACGCAAATCACACATTTCTAAGAACTTGGCACATGGAAGGCAAAGATGGATGCACGTGATAGATGGAGTGTCTGTGTATGCATGTCATGAGCCCCATTCACACATTAAACCTGATTCATTTCTTTAAAATTACCATGTTGACTTTCTGGTATAGAATATGTGTGTTTACAAATACAGTATGCTGTTGTCCCCAAGCAACAGCGTTGATAGAATCACATTCACACTTCAGCGCATATATGTTGGTAAACTCTGTAATGTCAATAATTGTCATTTAACTATGAATGCTGCACAGTTGTCTATATCCACCTGGATGAGAAGCGTTTTAGTTTCACTGTTTGTCCAGGTGTAACAAATGACAGGCGTACGGGGATAATCACACAGGACATATTTTTGTTTTCCCTGCCATTGACAGAATGTTTTATCATTTATGACAGAACACTGTGTCTGTGTCCGCCATTGGCGTGTTTTTCCGGCAATCCGTGTATTCACTGTTATACGGTAGGGGGTGTGCTATTACGCATGAAGGCTAATTTAGTTTGTTTAAAATCAAACACTCTGTTCTTTTATATATATATATATATATATACATAGACTGTAAAAAAAGATGGACGACGCCCCTTCGCTCTTTTCCATCAGAGAGAACTGAGGCCGCCAGTGTATCGATATGGCGCTGACATCTCGAACTTGAGTCTGCGCACTTGCGTGTTTGGGGACCAGTCATGCGCAGTCGTGAGCAGGAAGTAAAGCCGCGAAATCAAGGCCCCGCCCTCATTCTCGCTGAATCAAACGCAAGCACACGCCCCGCACTTTCATTAAGTGTCCTCTGTCTGCTTCGTTCCTGTCCAATGATGTCTGCCGATTGCAGAACCTTGTTAAAGTAAGGTAAATACAACTACTAACCACATAATCAACATTATTAAAAAACGTTCGCTGGTGCTTCAGTGACTACCTCGCACAGAGAACCTGTCAATCACAGCTGTCAATCATGATGTCAGAGCACCGTTATTTTATCATCACATAACTAACTAAAAACAAACTTATTTTAAAAACGAACACTTGAAATTACATAAACGTGATATAAACTACAGTAAATGACAGAAACTATCTTTGGAAAAAGGATATGTGAAGTGTAATTTAATTGTTTAGTTGGTCTCGCGTCCCATTGAATAACATGGGGAGGCGGGGATTATGAGCTATACTAGGTCCAGTCACAGGGGGGCAATCGAGACGTTTTGGCTTCACTTTTGAGGGCTGGTGCGGCACGCTTGTATATATATATATATATATATATATATATATACATTCACTGTTAACATATAAACACAACAAAATATTCTGGGGAGCATAAAAGCTTTGAGAATATGTAAAAAATGCTGGCGTTGGCTGCCATTTTAGTAAACACGAGTGGGGAAAGGAAGCGTTAATGGTTGCTATAATGCTAAACTTACTATAGTATGCAGTAGTAACCGCAGAGTTGATGAATAAAATATAAGACATGGTCTCGATATGGTCTCAACGGCGCCAGTCCGTCTAGTGCATGTTTACATAGAAAAACAATTAAAAGCAGCAGAGCTTACTTTAAACCCCTCTGACAGAGCTTTATGATTGGCCCAAAGAAAAGTTCTCATGTAATACATGCTCATACTGGATAATCTCATGCTTTTATCACACACAGCATCATAGTGGGAAGTTACTAGTAAATTACAACCACTCATACCAGAAAATTGCCATAGCTGATTTACCGGTAGGTCCTGTTCACACATAACTTGTAATTTACCAGTTAAGACTGAATGTGTTAAATGGGGCTACTGTCAGACATGCAGTGATAGAAGGTCTCAAAAGAACATCTCAAAGTCTTCTCTTGTGTATGCAACCTCTGTCACTCTGAGTGTTCTTGTGCCTGTCCTCGCAAAGTCATTAAGCCACGCTCTGACCTCACTCAGGAGGGCTGGATCCTCTTTGTTGAGGACTTAATCTGAAAGGACAGCTCAGCACCATACTGTGACTACAGCCAAGATGAGAGACTTAAAAGAACTTCAGCCGTGTCTCATTCAAGGACAACACTGCTTTCTGGCCTGATTTCTTAGAATTACACAGAAATGCATTTACTTTCATGTCCTCGGTAAAAAGAAAATATATATAGCCAAACTTAAAACGAGATTAATAGATTATACATGAGCAACAAACATGATGAGACTCATGTTTGGAATAGCTCCCCAAAAATGAAATTTCATGTTGTTTCGAACCAATGTGCTGTTGTTGTTTTTTGCAGAGGAACACAAGCTGAAAGATATCATATGGCATTAGAATACTTTATATCACACAGATTGTATTGTTTTATTTCATTTTATTCTTCACAAAGCAGTGACTTAATTGCTGTACGTAAATAGCTGTGTGCAGAATCTTCAAATCTGTGTGTTTGTATTTTTCTACTTTTGGGAATTTCAATGCAAAACAATAACAGCATAAGGTTTGGAACAACATTTAATATTGCTTAATTTTGTAAGAATATCTACTCCACTAATGCAAATAGTTCACCAAGCAGCACACAAACCAAAAATCTTTCTGGATAAACAAGCTTATACAAGTGAAGCGGGCTGACCTCTTTCACTCGATGGCTGCATCCGAAATCACATACTTCCCTACTATATAGTAAGCAAAAAACTGTATGTGGCAAAATATGCCCCAATTACCCAGATGACTTACTTCTTCGGGCGAGATTCTGAAGTGTGCGTACGATGGACACATTACTATCACATTAGGCCATGGGAGAGGATTTATGAATGGCAGTGAAGCGTAAATGATGCTGGGAGATCATGTGATAATGACAACATGGTGAATGTAGTACGTTCCAGGTTACATTCATACTACACGCTTTCATACTATACTGTACGTACTGTTTTAACGATCGTGAAGTAATTACTTATTCAAAATAAGTACCTACTCAAGAGAGTATGTGATTTCGGATGTGTTCGATAATCACTCTGCTCCAGATCCACTCTGAGTTTTACTTTACCTCAGCGATGAGAGAAACCTAATCTGGGATGCTTTTCCCTACAATGGCACAACTCGCTGCTGAACTGTCATAATACACTGTAAAAAAAATATTTTCATAATTAGTAATCACAACATTTTTTTGATTTCAAATCAACTTAAATAATTTATTTGGTTCAGATAACATATAATTTAGGGTTTCTGATGATTAAATCAATCTCCTTCATTGTATTAACTCACTTTTTCCATTTCAGTGAACTTAAAATTTTAAGGCAACCAGGTTACTTACTTTTTTAAGTTAAACCAACAATATTTTTTTTACAGTGAGAAGTCACATATCTTTCTTTTGAACCACGTTCAACAACACAGAACTGTCATTAATTAACAAGCAGAGTATTAGTTTCTGCTAATTATTTGTTTCAAAATCGAATAAATGTCAGATTATTGTTGTAAATAACAATAACAAACATGACATCTGAGAACTGCTTCGCAAGTTTTGTTCTCCATTGTATTGCTTTATATATAGATGTTTGATCCCATTGCGGGCTCCATGTTATATCTTATTACAGGCTTCCCTTGGGAAACTGGAGCATTCGCACAAACGTTCTCTCCAAAAACAGTACTTTCTTTCTCTGGACAAAGTACAAGACACACAATGAAAATTGTATGGAAGAATGACAAGATTTAGAATGTACTGCATGTTAGCTTGCTTTCTTATTGTACTTTATATCACAAACTATTTATCTAGTCCATATGTCATACTAAAAAAAAATACATAAATAAATACTGTATGCTTCTAGCCAGGTCAAGAGTTGAAGTAAACAGCTTTGTGATGCTTTTTGTGAATGGTTTTCAGAACTATGGTTTCGGGAAACACAAATACTTGATGTATGTTGGTAAAAACAGAATTTGTGAAATGCACCAATTGTGGAGTGAGAGAAAACACTTTCATTTGGACTTTTAAAAAAATCAATGACTTAAAAATAAATAAATAATAACATGGCTGACCAATCAGAATGAAGTATTCTAAAAAAAAGAGCCATCTATCCATCACTGTCTCCTCAGGTTATGCAACTTCTGTACCAGTAAACTATTAATATTTTACCTGGGTAGTAGGTAAATGTAAATTTCTTCTGGTAAACTTCCTCTCCCTACCGTTTCATGCTACGGCCTGTCATCTGTTGGAATGGCAGTATATGTATATATAGAGAGAGCCTCTGAGATGTGTGTGCCTCGCTTCACATCAGAGTGAATGTATCAGGCACAAACAAAGGCTTCACTTGCTGTCTAGCACAAACTTACATTCTAGACAGCATCCAACTGTTCATTTTATTTTTAAAGCAAAGTACTTTCATGAAAATATGACACATAAACAATACAGTACAGCATATTACATTCAGTATTTATATTACATTCGGCACAAATGTGATTGCTAGAACTACTGGTAATTATTCATTCGTTTTCTAAGTTTGGCCCTGTTTACACGTAGTATTAAGGGTTTTTATCAGTCTGAACATGAGTGGACGATGCTAGATACAGGTGTAAACAGGGTCTCTTTTGAGCTTGTCCACTTTCGACCACTTCCAGAGGTAGTCGAAAACGCATTCGGCCAGATTGATTCGGCATTGTAAACGCTCTTGTGATCAAACAGCCTCAAAAGACTGCCTACTCTCCGCCCAAAGAATCAATGCGTAAACATTATGGGAAGTCTGGTAGCCAGATGGGATTTCAACTTTGACGACTGAAGACCCAAGTTTGATTTGAAGAAGAAAAATGTACCAAGCACAATGTTCTCTCACCATTCCTGATTTCTGACACACGTGGTTTTGCTGCTGTCAGAGCAGAAACGAGAGCTGCTGTTCTCTGTATTTCCATCATCTCCTTCGCGTTTAATTTTTAAATTTCCACCAGGTGTAAATCGTCTATTTGTGATCCGATCGACCAAAACTAAAACATCATCTTAATACCGGGTTTAAACAGTTCACTGCTACTGTTACTAATCCCAGATGGAATCTACTCATATTTATGGCATTTTCCACACTGGTTTTGAGGGATGGATTCTGTGTGATGGATCGAAACATGGTAAAATATTGTATACAGAGCTAAATCGGGTACTTTCTCGTTTGAAATGGATAGTACAATCAAATTAGAAAAGAAAAAAATAATAAAATGAATGGACCTTAATCATATTCTGCAGATATTTGCAGCACTGGATAGAAATGTGAGTCAACTAATAGGATAAATACCATAAATACGGTAGTATAGATTATAACGTCAAATGCATCCATAAACATGTCATTTGCAATCCATGTAAACCCTGTAAATGTAAGTAATTATGGTGTTTATAGCTGTGCATGTGTAAAAATGCCAATCAACACAAGCCATAGTGACACAAACACTATTAACTCATAAATACAGGACATAATCTACTCTGCTAACTTGCTATTCCACACCAGGATGTTGGTCAAAGTCACCCCTGTATGCCTTCCTCAATCTTGTTAAAATGTAATTGCATCATAAATTATAAGTTTGATTTAATCATGTCGCGGCATGCATTCGGTAAGCCCATGTTGAATGGTTAAGTGTCTTTGAGACTCCAGATGTCATGCTTTATATTTCAAAAGCGACAGTAAATGCCTAAAGGTTGCATCAAAAATGCAGCATAAGGGCCATGGAGTCAGCAAAGATCAACCACGACTTCTTTCTTTCAAAGCAATTCAATCTCAAGCAGTTCTAAAACTTTAAATGCGGATCTGAACCTAAATTATATTTGGTCCCAAAAATGCATATTTGTACTAGGGCTAAGCACCAACAAATCCTCTTACACAGCCAAAAGTCTATTTAAATCCAGCAAAACATGAAAACTACAGTGTGAACAGCCTGGGCATTAGGAGTTATAAATAACATAAAACAATTTTGGATGCCCTCAGGTGTCTGACAGATGCGACTTTGTCTACGTGAATGGGAAAGAAACCCAGGGGCGAGTGAGGATGCTGGTGAACTTCACCTACAGTTACCTGAGCACTCAGCTGGAGATGAAGGTTTGGTTCCCTCGTCTGCCGTTGGATATAGAGGTGTCTGATCCAGAGCTGAGTCAGATCAAGAGCTGGAGGATCCCTATCATGTCCACCAAGAGGTACAAACACACAATGACAGCATTCTAATTAATGTCTCAAAGGAGTAGTTCACTTTAAAAAAAAAAAAAAAAAAGTCGAAAATAAATTTAGATTTTTGATGAAAACATTCCAGGATTTTTCTCCATATAATGCACTTTACCGGTAACCAAACGGTTCAAGGTCCAAAAGACAGTTTCAGTGTAAAACGAACTCAAAGGGCTTTAAATGATTCCAGACGATGAATAAGGGTCTTATCAAGCGAAACAATCGGCCATTAAAAAAAATATAACAAAGTTTAAGTTTTATTAGCACAACACAAACGCTCTGTTCTGTGATGCGCATTCGTGACTCTCCTGTTCGAACTTGTTCATCAAAATGAACGAATCTTTTTCTCAGTCAGTTTTTTCATTTCGTTCGTTGAATAAACCAAATGACTCGGAAAAAGATTCGTTCATCCTCAAGACGAGCGTTTGTGCTTATAAAACTTTGTTATACTTTTTTTTTTTAAATGACCTTTTTCACTTGATAAGACCCTTATTAATCGTCTGGAATCGTTTAAAGCCCTTTGAACAGTTTGCAGTTTGCACTGAAAGTGTCTTTTGGACCTTGAACCGTTAGGTCCATTATATGGAGAAAAATCCTGGAATGTTTTATTTTCGACTGAAGAAAGAATGACATGGATTTCTTGGATGACATGAGGGTGAGAAAATTAAAAAAAAAAGTTTTTTTTTTTTTTTTTTTTAAAAGTGAACTCCTTTAATTATGATAGCATTTATTCTGAAAAATAGTTCTCTCATCATGGGCAGGAAAGTTATTTGTAAACTTATGTTCTCTTTCCCTGCCATCCACATCCACACATTTTCCTAATTATAATGTTGTTTATTTTGAAATCCTCTTACCATGCCGATTAATAATGCTAAATGTAGTTGAAAAAACGTCATGTCACAAGCCTGGTTTGAATGGTCAGTCATATGTACGATATGTATCTATTTTACTGTATTTTTACTGTGTACCGACTTTACTGATTATATTTTATCACCGTGTTTCTGCTAATTGTCATTTCGCATTGCAACATTATAGCCAGAAAATGCTTTCAAACTGTAAATCCACTTTTAGACAGGTTCAAGTGGATTATGAATTGTGGAAAAATTGCTCATACGATTGTGTAAGGTTATGAGTGGGTTAAATACTATTGCATAATGGATTACAGAAACATCCCCTCATTAATTCACAGTTTGATCCAATCAAGTGAGTGTCTGATATGTGCTCGCTCGCCACTGTTTTGCACTGCTCTGAGTGCGTTTTGAACATTATTTGAATTATATAAATGTGTGCATGTGGTTTGTTTAGCAAATGAGGGCTTATCTAAGCTGTTATGAAAACAACGAAAGGTGACAGATGGAGTTACATGACTATGAATAAGTGGTTTATCAATAACGCCTGTATGTCCCTGACAGCAAACCCGGCTGGAACAGTGAGGAAGAGCGTAAGGGCCGGGGCTGTATGCTGCAGTTCCAGCATGCTTTGGTTCGAGTACTCACCCACTTTGTGGCAGAGCAATCAGACCCCTGGGAGCCACAAGCCTTCTTCCTGGGCTCTGACTGGCAGGTGGATGTGACCAGGCTGGTACGGTACTTCATGAAGGTGGAGGACCCTAATATTGCCCGTCTGCAGGCAGGCAGGGTGCTGTCAGGACAAGATGTGGGCACCACATCTTTAAAGGTAAAATTCAATTGGATCTGGTGAGAAGTGTAATGCACCAGGCTACTTATAAATCGATATTGATCTCATGCAGGCCTTATTAACCAGGCGTCTCTCTTTGTTCAGGTGCTTTCTCCGCTGTCAGACTCTATCCTGGGAGACAAGACAGTGAGGGTAGTAGATGACCGAGTGACCATCACTGAACTGGGGCTGCAGTTGGTCAGTGGTCTCACACTCAGCCTGCAGCTCAGCACAGGAAGTAACCGAGCCATCAGCGCCACGGCAACCACACAGGAAGTGCTCAGCAATCCTAAACAGGTCATTCAACATCGCTTTCTTTTGCAAGCTTAAGCAAAATTTGTGGCATGTGTGATGCAATTAAAAATAAAGATTTGTCTGTTTTATAACTTTCAAGCAAAGCATTTATATTTTGCAAAACTTAATGGTTACATTTTAGTTTAGGGTGCTTATAAATCATATATTAATGTGCATTATTAATATATTAATTAAATCATATAGTTATTCTGCATGAGCTTATTCTACATAATCCTACCCAATACCAAAACTTATTAATAAACATTAATTAGGAGTTTATTTTGGCAAAATTCTTAGTTAATAGTGAGAATTGGACACTAATTTAAAGTGTAACCAAATTAATATTATGCCTGGTTTAGATTACACGATTTTAGCCCGATTTTGGCACGATCCGTTTGACGTAGGGTGTCGTGGGGATTCGTAAACGACAACGGGCATCGGGACTCATATCATCTCATATAGTGTGTCATATACCCCTTTTCCACCAAAAAAAGAACTGGTTCGGAACTGGTGCTGGTTCAAAGTTGGTTCGGAGTTGGTTCAACTTGCGAACCCCTTCAGAACCTGTTTGTTTTTCCACTGACTAGAGCGCCCAGGGAACGACGTCGTTACGTCACTGTGTAAGTCACCATAAGTTTTAGCTTGAAACGCTTTCAAGTAACATTACTTTGGGATTATCTCTAACTTGTGTATCAAGAATGGTTTAAAAACAATTGAAATATGTAAGTCTTTTAATCTTTTCGTTTGATATGTAATATTTTCTGATAAGTTATGTACCCCTGTCTTGTGTCTTCTTTTTTTCTTTCCATTTATTTGTTCTATATTGTGACAGTTTTCTTCTTTGCTTATAATGTCTTCAATAAAAAAAATACAAAAACAGAAACGATTTCGCCAACTTTAAGCATTACAATTACAAAGGCTTTGGGATCCTTTATTATGGTCAGAAAAGATGTTTAGAACACACCTAAACCCGCCCCAGCCCCCACCGTAAGCATGACGTGCTAAAAGAACGGTTCTAATCCAGCAAAGAGTTGGTGCCGTTTTGGAACCAGTTTTCCTGGCTGAGAACCGGTTCTTTGGCTGTCGAAACACAAAGAACTGGTTCGCGCTCCGAACCGGCTCTCA
This sequence comes from Cyprinella venusta, assembly GCA_038021265.1. Lineage (NCBI taxonomy): Eukaryota > Metazoa > Chordata > Actinopteri > Cypriniformes > Leuciscidae > Cyprinella > Cyprinella venusta. Next base: position 21,368,096 of record CM075872.1, on the reverse strand, counting down.
AAATGCTTTGGTGGAAAAGGGTCTATAGTGGGCGATAACCTATGTCGCGTCTGCGATGCTTCATTACATCACGTCAAAAAAAGTAGCACGTTTAATTTTTGTAACGATCGTCCACGACGGGTTCCGTCACGTGTATGAGGTTGACCAATAGGAGCACAGAAGCTTTTCCGTACACAACTTTCAAAAATGGCGAAACAAAAGAGAGACGATGGTGCGAACGTTAAAACTAAAAGTAAAACTATATAAGAAAATAATATTTTACCTCAAGTTCTGTTTGGAGGATTGACAGCCCATACTGTCCTTTTCGAGCAATCCAGGAACGTGTCCATTGACGGGTTTTCTTTCTTTTTTTAACTTTTTTTCTGAACACAGGACAGCCAAAACAACACTCACCACTTCATCCATTGTTTGTTTACATTCGTTTCCGATAGTCGCTCACTGCTAGTTTTGCCTTGTCAATGACAGCACGCGATAACTGGTCAGGAAGCAATGTGTAGTGTGACATGCTTCTTGTCCACGACACGACAAGATTTTTGGAATCAAAATCGCGTAATCTGACACAGTCACTATCGTAACAGACAAAAAAAATCTTGTAGTCTGAACCAGGCATTAGTGTTGTTACAATGACCAGACTGATCTCATGAAGTAGCGTGTGTATGACACGCCAATTTGTGTTTCCATTTTTGGCGTGCTATCGACAAGCACAATCGCTTGTCAGCGTGTTTATGAACGCCGTTGACTTAACGTTATTACTGTATATATAAATACATGACTTACCTCAACCCCGTCCCTAAACCTACCCGTCACTGGGGTTAATGGCATTTATGACTGTTCCCTTACCATCCTAGGGAAAAAAAGATCGCTCCCCAGATGTAGATCTACATTTTGCTTCGTTTCACTCGGACATTTGACGGCGTGTACAGACACGCGGAATCACTCAGACATTAATGGCATAGACATACACGCGGATAGCTCAAAATGCGTAGAGATAACACGCCACTTGACTCGAAAGTGGCGTGTATGTTTACGCAAAAGTCATGATGTCATGTTGCAATGACATATTACTGGTATTGGTACCAACTATTGAAATTTTGGTACACTTCTTTATACCAATTTCGTCACCACATCAAAAGCTGTTTAAACTTTTTACCTATTTAACAATATGGTTGCCAATCCTGAATATTTGGTGTACTTAGCATGGAAAGTTAAAATTGTATTCAAAAAGTAAATAGGTTTAAAAGCATCTCCTATTTGACCCACTACTTACAGTAGTATGCAAAATTCTATTTTATTCTGATTGCAGGAGGCAGTGTTGAGCTCCTGGCTACAATTTAGCGATGGCTCCCTCACTCCCCTGGACATCTATGACCCTACTCACTATCGCCTGGCTGTGACATCGCTGGATGAGGGCGTGGTCTCAGTGCAGGAGTCGTCTATGACTATTGTGGCAGAAGGTGAAGGCCAAGGGACACTGGTGAGAGCTGAGATGACCATTTGTGAGGTCTGTCAGAAATCAAAGCGTAAAAGCACTTTAGCTGTTGGCAGCGGGAGCTTAACTGTAAAGTTCCAGACGAACAGCAGACGTCCTGAAAACAGCAGTATCAATAATAATGACACAGGAAACAGCACAGGACTATTTGCCGGTGTCACTGGGAAAGATAACAGCAGTGAGCGAGTTGAAGACGGAGTAGAAGCGGAAACTGAGAAGAAGCTGCAGCAGCCAGAACAGGTTTCGAGCAGAAATTCAGAGGCTGAGCGAGAGGATAGTGCCTTGATGAAGATCACCACCACAGCCAAGTCGACAGCACGAGACTCGACCATTGGTAGCATCGCAAATGATTTAGGAATGGGACGGGCTAATGATGCCTCGGCTGGAGTCAGTAAACCTGGGAATATTCTAAACAGTGGAAATTTCTTTAGTACGGGAAAAGCTGGCAGCGATGATCGCCCAGGAATTTCCTGGAGTAGTAATGAAGTTCCTGAGGGTTCAATGTTAAGCACTGGGAAGGCTTCCGGGAACTTAGTGAACTACAATAACTACCCTCCCCAAGTGGAAACCACCAATCAGGAGCCAAACAATGACTATGGAGATGATGATGATGGTAATGATGATGACATTGAGGGTCCACTGTCAAACCGTCCACTTACAGACCTGGAGATTGGGATGTATGCATTACTAGGAGTCTTCTGCTTGGCTATCTTAGTGTTTATGGTAAACTGTGTATCATACTTGGTTAAATTTCGGCACAAGCAGACACCTGCTCAAGTTTCTGAGCACACTGGTCACCGTCATGACTGGGTATGGCTGGGAACAGATGCTGAGCTGGTTATGAACGTCACTGGAAATCCGTTACAGCAAGATGCTCACAACACGTCTGTAATCGATATAGGACCCAATACAGAGCCCTGTGGCACTCTCACTCGAAGGACCTCTTGCCAGGTGTCTTCTGTGTCAAATGACTCCGGTGTTGGGTGTGTAGGATCCCTCGCAGCAAGACCAGTCCGAAGTGAGTCCCTACACTCACCCACTAGTAAGAGGAAAAGGGTCCAGTTCACCACCTTCACATCCTTGGATCGACAAACTTCTCCCACAACTTTACCACAAGAGAATGGACATGGCATTAACTGGGTGGGAAAGGAGGACAATTGTATGACACCCGAGGTGTCAGCTGCCGAGTCATTGCAACAACTGTGAATGTAGGCTTACATGCAGCCTGATTTATGCATCCATAGTGTACAGTATATCTCTATACCAGGGGTGGACATCTCTGGCCCTCAGTGTTCACTACCATAACCCTAATCAATTTTTCCCCAAGCCCTTGGTTAAACTTTTCAAGTTTGTTTGATTAGGGTTCAAGCTAAACTCTGCAGGAGAGTGGACCTTAAGGGATGCTTGAAGATGACGGGCCAAAGATGCCCATCCCTGCTCTATAGCATCACCCGAATGCCTTCTTTCTTTGGGAAAGTTGTTATGTTGGTCCGTGCTACACAGGATTATGGTCAGGATAATAAGTCCAGCTTCATGGCTTTCATATGGCCAAGGTGTGACTTGAAAGACTTTCGTTGACTCAATGAGTGATCACGGTAAAAGGGAGAGAACACAATCTTTCTATTATTATTATTTTTACTATTATTATTATTAAAAGTACCCAAACAACTACCCTGAGGAAATTGGCCAAATTCATTTTTTTGTCTACCTAGGTTTACGTTGAGAAAATGTAAAGATTTAAGATAAATTGTCAATCTTTCTCTAGAACCAAACACAGTCACTATCTTTGAATCTTTGTTTGTTAACTCTGCATCCTTCCATTTTTTTTTATACAAAAACGCATGTGATTATTGTATAGATAACAGTTCACTTTGTTTGAAGATATTTTACCACCCTGCATTTGTATGTACAGTCGATTGTTTCATTTTCCATTAAAAAGCCACATGATAAAGCCATGTATTCAGTGCTTGGTGCTATGATAAGACATAGAAATCATTTCATTTCATTATAAATGAATGGGAGTTTTTATCTTTTGTAATCCTTGATCTTTCGATACTTAAATGTAAAGCAGTGTTTGCAGGCTTTAAAACTGGCATAACACATTTGTGGTAAATCCAGTTGTAGAGGTAAATGGTCACTGGTCATAATAACCCCCCACACAACCACAAAGTTTGATTTGGCCAATGTTACCACAACTTACCATGGTTTGACAATCATTGGAGACACATGCAAAAAATGTCCACTATTGATGTAAATTATGTTATCCTTATAGCTGAACAGAAAATCAACAGATATTTGTATACAAATGTTTATATTTCATTTTATTGTGCCATATATGAAATTAAACAAAGGTACAATCATGCAAAGTCATGGTTTAAGATAAGAGACATGCAGTCTTAGTTAATAAATATTTCATATGTTTAGCAAAACCTTCAAACACAAACCTTAATCCCTGAACAAACACACATAAATGAATAAATTAAAAAATCCTTTCAAGACTAAAATATGCTTATCAGAACATCTTGTGAGATCATCACTGTTCTTCATTTGCGCTTTAGAGAGTTTGGCAGCTGAATCAGCTTATGACTGACAGATAATTGTCTCTGGAGATTGACAGTTTAACATTTTTAAAGCTTTCATTTTTTTTTCCCTACAGTTAAAAGTGGGGCATAACTTGTGCCAGAACAAGCTGGATGTGGCACCTCTAAAACTGGATCCATTTATTTTAGTGGATCCTCCCACAAGCCTCCGGAAATTGCTATTCCCTTAACATTTGCTTAGAGAAATCAAGTATAGTAATTTTAAGCCATTTTTAGTTTGTCATATGTCTAGTTTGTCCCTTCATATTACATATGTGCACATAAATGCAAGCTGTCTGTTTGATTCAAGCTGAGATCATCCTTATGGGGGACTCTTTCTTGCTAAAACAAAATGTCAACTCAATTCGTTAACCCAGAAAACTGTAGTAACAACTACTGTAGAAACACTGGCACTGCACTTTTATACGCATTCTTCACTATCAACAAGCATCATGACAAAACAAAAGGCGGCAAACACCTTGCAAACACACAGCTGTCTGTGGACACCGCAAGAGTGCACAATTCTCCAAAAAAAAAAAAAAAAAAAAAAAAGAGAAAAACTGCCAGATCCATCACCAGGCCTTCTTCTAACACCTCATAAATTGCAATTTAAGCACTGAGTATATTAAATTGTGTGTCCCTTTCATACCTAGTGAAAGTCAACATTTCCTATAAATATACAGTATTTTCCAGAAACAAACTGCCACCTTTATCTTTACAATCATGGGAGAGGCTTGCATTTCAATTGAAATATCCAATACAGACTTCAATGAGACCTGAGACAAATGTTAATCCCATCATACCGTCAATGAAGAGTCTCCACCAGTTTCTGATAGGTTATTCTCTCCTTCCCTGGGTTGTGGCACGTTCTAATGTAATTCTTTCCATTTCTCACCAGTCTTTCCTGGAGCTCATGGTCATCCAGAAGCTTTCTGGACATGCTTACAAATTCCTGTGAAAACAAGAACATTGAAATCCTTTGGAAAAGGTCTCAGATTGCACAGCTGTTTTTTGGATTTACACTGGATTTAAGCAACTCCAATAGATTTGTATATGAATATAACACATTTGTATGTCCATGACATTCCATATAATGACCTATTTTCAAAGAGTCTATTCACACACGCACACACGTTGGTACACCTATCATTATGAGGACATTCCATTGCTGTAATGGTTTTTATACTGAGTTAAGATTTTTTTTTAAACATTTTTAATTAAAAATTGTTTAGTATGTTTATTCAGTGAGGTGAATTATGAGTATATCGGCAACCATCACATATTCCACAAAAATAATGTTAATAATAATAGAATAAAAAGTAATGTTTCTTGAGCACCAGATCAGCACATTAGAATGATTTCTGAAGGATCGTGGGACACGGCTTTACCATTACAGGAAAAATAGAAAACCATTTTTTATTTATTTATTTATTTTTTAAAGTTTATTATATTTCATATTATCGATTTTAATGTATTTTTGATTAAATACATGCAGCCTTGGATGAGCAGAAGAAATCAATCAAGCAACATCAATGAAAAACATAATTTAATATTTGTGGACAAAACTGACACATATCCAAATGATGAAAATATAGAAACTTTATTCTTTGAGAACAGTGAATTTAATCGTCATGTCAGTTGCCCATGTTGCAACTGTCTTTCAACCCGACTTAAAACACCTTCAGCTTCCAGTGACCCCCTGCTATTTACTCTTAACCACAGGTATCATGGGAGACTCTGGAAGGATAGTTGGGTTATAAACCTCTCTTTCAGCTCAGCAGGGTTACAGTTTCTGTGTCGTATGAGAGAGAGCTGAGCCTTGACACAATAGCATGATGAAACCAGGGTGTAAATGAGTACGTTTGACAGAGATGCGGCCTGGTGGGAAGTGCCTGGGCTCTTTACGAGGGAAACTTGAGTTTGGGTGTAGTTCGAGTCAAGTTATTTGGTATAAGAATGTACAATGCAGGATAATGGAGTCAGTAGATTTGGTTTCTTGATTATCAAATGTAAAGAGTTTTATCTCTAAAAAACTGTTTATAGGGCATAGAGTAAGTAAAAAGAAATCGATAGTTTATGCTTGCTCAAAATAGCCCCACACTAACACTCTACATGGTCTCTACATGCAAAACGAAGTATTGAGAACTTTGTAAGTGTACAGACCGTTTAATAAAAATATACTTTATAAAGACAGTTAACTTCGCGTATACAGGCGGCGCCATCTTTGGAAAACAGTCTCAATAAGTCAAACCACGAACACCGTTCAAGAAGTTCAGAAGTTCGTGGTTTGACTGGTCGAGACTGTTTTCCAAAAACGGTCTGTACACTTACAAAGTTCTCAATGCTTCTTTTTTACTACCCTTATTATGTTACTGTGTTAGTGTGGGGCTAGTTTGAACCTTGTTAGTGGTATAAACTAGCGATTTTTTTTTTGCTTACTCTATGCCCTATATACTAGCGTTATAAGCTAAAGAGTGTTTAGAGATAAAACTCTTTACATTCGATTACCATAAAAACAAATCTCAGAGAACGGTCAACTGGGTACCGATGTTTTATTAGACCAAAGGTTCATTTTGTGCCGGAGTTCTCCTTTAAGGCTGCATTTGTTGTATCAAAAATACATCAAAAATAGTAGGTACATTTTTAGCATCATTACTCCAGTCTCCAGTGTCACATGATTATTCAGAAATCATTCTAATATGCTGATTTGGTGTTCAAATAACAGTTGTGCTGCCTAATATTTTAGTGGGAATTGTGCAACATTTTTTGAGGATTCTTTGATTAATAGAAAGTACAAACTGACAGCATTTATTTGAAATAGAAATTATTTGTAGCATCGTAAATGTCTTCACTGTCGCTTTTGATTAACTAGATATTTTCTAAGATTGTTAGTGTAATGAAGAGCCTAACTAATCACTTCTTTTAAGAGATCTTTTAAGCCTTAATGACACTCTTTGTTCGACAACATATAGTCCGGTCTTAAACCTCTCATTTAGCTACTTACTAAGATAAAGGTCGAGGCTTAGCACAGTGCACAGATGTGACTTGGTTAAACAACACATGGTTAAACAAATCTTTGGCCGAAAACACAACAGGGAAAAATGCTGCAAGGACAAGACATTTCAACAGATTTGGTTTGAAGGTTTGACTTAAGTGTCAAAAAATTCTCAGTAAAAAGTACTTGTCTAAGAGTAGGAGACCTTTATAAAGAATCTAAAAGCAACTTTCAGCAAAGTCAAAGACTGATTCTCATGTGCTGACTGAAGTGTCACTTGAAGAGTTGTGAACTCCAGTTGGGAAGCCTGAAATCCTTATAAAAGTGGCTTGCTTTTGCTGCATGGTTTGAAGATCGGCTGGAAAGTCTATGAACTGCCACACATTAGTGGTTAAAAGTGTTGACCTAGAAACATTAACATCTTCACCCAAATCCAAATATTATTAAAAATGTGTTTAGGATTTTGTAAGCATATTGTTTAGTTATGCTTTTAGTAAATTGTTTTGTTTTTGATAAACATGCAAGGCAAAGACATTTTGACATTTTAAAAACTGATTATGTTTTTTTTATCAATGCTTTTTTTGTTTTTCTAAAACCTGTAGCTGTAATAATTTGGTCAGATAACCTTCACTATGTTTAATGTTTTGTTCTTGCTTCATATTTAAACATGTCCTTATTTATTTCATTACTGCAGCCAGAGCATTGATTTGTAGAGTGGTATAAGTTATTACATTTCTTACAAAGAATACCTTTACGATCAAGCCTGTATCGTTTATTTAACTCCCTGCCATCATATTATAATGTACACATAAATCCAATACATTATATCTTTTTCAGAAAGTGCGTGATCTCCTCCTCTCTCCTGTCATCTTGTTACTCCTAACTAGGTTAGGATACCTCTCCAGCACTCTTAAACCATTTAGGAGCTGAGACCTAGTCTTGACACTTAGGAACCTTTATGAATCACACGTATTCTTAAGGCTAGGAGTACAATTAAATCTTACTATTCAAGAGTACAATTACATCATTCTTCCAGATGATGAATATGGGTCTTATCAAGCGAAACAGTCACTCATTTATATATATATATATATATATATATATATATAAAATAACAACAACACAGTTTAAGTTTTATAAGCCCCTGTTCAAACTCGTTCATCAAAATTAGAGCCCGACCGATAAAGGCCGATACCGATACAAATATTTTTTTGGTTTTAAAATCCGATATTCCGATATATCGGCCGATATTTTTTTTTTATTCCAGAAACATGCAACAAAACATTAAGAGATTTCCCTTACATTAGTTATTTGTAGTTATTTATGAGTTTTAACTAAAATAATATGATAATGCATTTTAAAAAGAAACTTGTTTCTTTTATTGTCACAACAAAACAGGGGTGTGTTTCCCGAAAGCATCGTTAGCCAACTATGGTCGCAATTTCCATTGAACTCTATTGGAAAATGACGGAACTTGTTTTTTATTTTTAATCATAGTTGGCTAACGATGCTTTCGAGAAACACACCCCAGACTGATGATAGTGGCATTAGCTAGCTTTATGGTTGGCTAGTCTCCTTTAAACAAAAATGTTGGCCCTGAAGGGGGTCGCACATCGGACGAGAAGCACAGCGCAGCACCGCACCTGCTTTTAGCTTTTAGCTAACCCGAGTGAAAACAGCACAGGGTGAAGCCATGTACATTAACGACGATTTGAGGCAAATAAATGCAAATTTAATATAAAACTATGCAAATGGTGGTCTGTGGCATGGCAGGGTTTTGAAAAAGGTATTGAGCCGTAGCTGGGCGCCCGGGACAGACGCCGAATGGCGCCGTAGAGAATAATGTGTTCAGTGCTGCGCTTCTCAGTATTTTTAATTTAAAATCAGTATTTTAATTTAAAGTCACGAGTCAGTATTTTTCATTTAAAGAAATTAAAACTTTTACTCAGCAAGGGTGTGTTAAATTGTTGCAGTGAAGACATTTATATTACATATCATTAATTATTATTAAGTATTAATTATAATAGCAAAAATGTCTTATTTCAAATAGTGCTCCTTTGAACATTCTATTAATTCTAGGATCCAGAAAAGAAAAAAAATGGGCATGGTTTCCGCAAAAATATTAAGCATCACAACTCTTTTCATCCCTGATAATAAAAATAAATGTTTCTTGAGCAAATAGGTAAATTAGAACAATTTCTGAAGGGTCATGTGACACTGAAGCCAGGTCTTGGTCTTGATCTTGGTCTTGTCTTGATATCGATACCTTCTAGTCTTGGTGGTGTCTTGGTATCGGTTTAGGCGGTCTTGACTCCAAGTCAAGTCAAAGCTTAGCATAGGTCACAAATAAAGAAGGGCACATGGTGCGTCCCACATGCTCACAATTGTCCAGACTCGCAAACAAATATTAATGCTTTCGTTTACAATTTCCTGTGTTTCTCCAGAGACTTGCGATTTTCAGATCCGCTATTGCTTTTAATACATTTGAGATAAGCAAGATAAATGGATGGTTGGAAATTGCTCCGAGGAGCAGATTGCTTTAGGGATAGAAGTTTTGCCCCTTGATCTTTTAAGCTGCCTTGAATTCCTCTCAGCCGTTTAGCACGGCGGTACAATAAACGCTAAGTCTGTCGGTTCCCCCTAAAGAACCAAAACAGGTTAAAGCTTAGTCACCAGCAGATAGAGACAACACTAAGAAGAGTCAACACACCTAAACCCAACAATACTCTCTCTTTTACAGCAGCGTTTTAGTACCAAAAAAGATTTAACACAATTGAAGTAATACTATTTTGAAAAAACAGAACAAAAAGGTTCAAATCAAAGCATTACAAACCTGTATGTCTTCTCATATATTCCAAGACTTCTAAAGTCAAATGATAGCCTTAAGTGACTAACAGGCTGAAGTTGATTTTTTTACCAATAATCTTTCGTTTCTGCATCGAAAATCAGGTTTGACACCAATTATGCCAAACATCTTTGGTTATTGTGTATCTCGTGACCAATCACAACGTGGCAAATTTGAATCTGCACATAGTCAATGCATTAATGAGATTTACCATACAGTGGAGGGAAAATTTCAGTGTGTTTTTCACATTGACCAATCATGTCTTCCGAAGTATTGGGGCCTAACATACTAAAAGTTTGTGCACACACAATCCTTCTTTTGGTGTTAAAAACTACTGTTAGAATTTACTAAAGACACACAGTGAAAAATTTGAACTGAACAGACGTAGACAGGGTAATTTTTGCAACTGGCCTTATTGCATATACATTTGTAGGAGTTTCCCTTTCAGACGCAAAATTTCTGGGAGGTGAGTAATTCAATGAATCATGCAAAAAAAAAAAACTTTACTAAGGTTTGCGCTGATCAATTTACTGGTATTTGCGCCATTATTTACCGTCCAAAAAGGCATGTCTTCAACCAGATGCTGAATTTGCGCTGCTCTTGGTAGATTGCATTGGTCATTATGGAAATGATGTGTTCTTTCATTTGTGTATCATCAGTAGATTACAAACAGACCTTTCCCCGTTTAGTAAATCTAGCCCTTGGAACATATAAATGTTACTTTTGTATACTTTTATCAGACAAAAACACTGCGATATGATTTCATTGTATTAAAATTAAACTCTGAATAATAATCCAAACCTTTGTAAATCTTACCTGAGGGCTTGAGTACAGCAATCCTGTGACCTTGTGCTCAACTATCGCAGCATTTCCAGGAATATCCCTCGCTAAAACAGGCAAACCTAAATCCATTGCCTAAAAACACACCAGATTGCAATACATTAACTCTGTTTGGCCTTGTGCGCAATGCATTTACATTTATTCATTTTCCAGGTGCTTTTTATCTGAAGCGCCTTAAGAGCGTTCAAGGTTTTCTATCAGTATTTGTGCTCCCTGGAAACTCAATCCATTACTGTGACATTGTGAGTGCCATTTCAACTCCAGGATCATTCACTGTAAGATAGCAATCAAGCATTATGGGCTGGATGATTGCATTTACAAAGCTTCTTCCTTTTTATTTTTTTAAATCTTGTAAATTGCAACAACCTTTTTTAACGGCAATTCTCTGTAGATACATTGGCCATTTCAATCTAGGCTTGTTCACATGTGTGGGATAATGAAACGAGGAACTTTTGAGGAAATTATGATAACAGCCACTTAGCACATTAATCCCGATGGGGGTTGAACTAATCTGGTCAGTTTGAACACAGATTAACTAGATCCACATAATGATATTGTGGTCATAATATCCTATCTAATAACGGGCAAAACAAACAGATTCAAAGCTGCTGGAAATGATTCCTGCACTAGTATTGAGATCAAAATCAATAGAGAAAATAATGATTTTTCAGACTCATTTCTCTTGGAAAAACCAAATATACATCTACACTAATCTGAATACATCAGAAAATGCATCTTTTTCTGTGCGTTAACTTTTGGCCATCTGCCCACACAGACTAAGACTCAGCATTTTAAAGACGCTCTACCAAGTGCTGCATATATTAAAAATGCAATTTCCTTTAAAGGTCCCCTGACATGGGGTTATTTTATTATTTTATAATGTGTCCTGGGTTGCCCGTATCGTGTTAGTATGTTTTTTTAGATTAAAAATAGTCATAATTTAGTAATAAAGGGCATTTTTCCTAGCCTGATTTTAGCGCTCTGTTTGAAGGGGCGTGTCTGCTGTGGGATTCAGTGTAACCGGCCACTGATGTGATTGGCTGACATGCTTGAATATAAAATAGCTACATATTACATGTGAAACTCTCTTGAATACTTTTACTACAGCTATTATCAACACTATCTCACGCCTAATTCGTACGAATTCGACGAATGATTAAAAAGTGTCTAATTCGTACTAATTCGTACGACCTCACTCGTATCAATTTGTACGATTTGTCTAAACCCACGTGATGGTTAGGTTTAGGGGTTGGGTAAGGGGTAGGTAATTCGTACGAATTCATACGAATTGGCCAATTCGTAAAATATGTACGATTTAGAAAAATCGTACTAATTCGTACGAACTCGTGAGGTCGTATGAATTGTTACGAATTAGCCACTTTTTAATCATTCGTCGAATTCGTACGACTTGGTCGTGAGATCGGGTTGGCTATTATACGTTTCTACTTTTACAGCTATTGAGATTACCGAATCGTGAGAAGTTTTTGAAGTATTTAGATCTATTCCCATCATGTAAAATGTTGCCGTGATGAGCATTGAGCAGTTTGTCGATCACGAGGATGAAGATCTTATCATTGTAACGCAGTTTCTGCACTATCTAATGCTTTCACCAATAGAAACACGATGATGTGAATACAGTAAGAGCTTCGTTGTGCAGTGTAACGTGCGTCATTGATTTCATAGAGTTGTCCTGATAAACTTGCGCTGTGTGGAATGTTCTTTGATCGCTTTCTGTATAATTTCATCACAATTTAAATAAGATTATTTTCATCGTACTAAAAGAAACGATGTGAAGTTGATATTTTAGTCACTGGTCAACGATTTTGAGAGAAAGATTACCTGTCTGAACAGCAACACATCAGAAATTGTTGCTTGGTAGCTCAATCAATCTATTTTCAGACGTTCATCGAGGCCAATTCTGTATTGGCCCAAGTTGAGGAAACAGTCGTCGGTGGGGAATTTGTGTCGGCGCATTTCCAGAGAAAATAAAATTAACCCATTTGTTTCTTCAGAGGCTCGAATGAAGGAACTCATTTGTACATCCGAACACTGATCAACTGCCACGATTCGCTTGGTTGCAAGACATGATATCTCTCGAAGAAAAACTAAAATCGCGCCTGCGTGTTCGTACTTCCCGTTTCTAGCTCATTTTCGCATGGGCGAGCCAAATTCTACGGGTGGGCAAAGCAGAGAAAGGGGAGGTTACCTTTCCTCGTTATGATGAGGAGATTCAAGATCTGGGGTGCGTTTCCCGAAAGCATCGTTAGCCAACTATGGTCGCAAGTTCTGTCGTTATCAGCATAGTTCAACAAGTCTGTGTTTCCCGAAACCATTGTTCCAACGAACATTTGCAAACAGCATCGCAAAGATGGTTTGAACGACAGCTCTCGACCTGTGGTTAGAGGCATCGTTTCTATATTGCATGACATTTAGAGGTAATAAATCCTTATCTTGAGCAAAATAAGCAAGCTGACATTCAGTACAACCGGTGCCTTTTATTTAGAAAACATACAAATGTAATTTACGTCTTTTAGTTTGTCAAAAGATTTAAAATACCAATTTTAAAGAGGGCGCATGTGCAAACATGCTCTACTATGTAAGAACGAGCCAAATATTGAGTTTGGTAATAAAGCAAAATAACTGAGAACAATTAGAACTAGTCCTCAGATGACATGTCTGTAATTTATATTAACAAATCTAGCGTTAATTGGATCTCAAACAGTTTCACTGAGAGTAGTTATTACTCCACCACGTGCGAAACCAACGTGGTTGCACGATACTTTGCGACAATGGGTTTTGGGAAACCGTCGCGACTAGCTAGTTGATTTCTCCAACGATGCATCGTACTATGGTAGTGAAGCAGCGAGTTACATCGTTGTACGGGAAACACACCCCTGTGCGTCTGAGCTGAAGAGAAGAGAAAAATAGCCAAAGCTCGGTTTACACCGATTGAAAATTCTAGACACGAGGGGACCAAATACAGGCTAGGGGAACTAATATTAAATTTTAAAAAACCTCAGAAAGTGACAATTTCATGTCAGGGGACTTTTAAGAATTGTGGACTGTGGAAACAATGACGTGTTTGCACTATTCACTTTCAGTGTTGCTCAAGATACTGTACATGTTACTTCATATTACTATTAATATTATTATCAACATCATTTTAAAGTCAAAATAGTAAATACTGACATTTCACTCCAATGGTCAGAAAAAAAGATTAGTTCTTTCTGACAAACCTCTAAGATGGCAGCAGACATTCCCTCTGAGAGAGACGAGTTGACCAGGGCAAATGATTTCTGCATGGCAGAATGCAGCTCCTCCTGACTCAATTCAGCTGCCAGAAACACTCCAACAGACCTACACACACACACACACAACCTCATGAATATGTTATAAAACATCCAGGAACAGTTTACAAGGGAGCATTCCCTTCTTTTAAAATACTGGAAAGATTAATGATATAGAAATATGTGTGGGTTTAGTGGCAGCAATAAGAAACTGAGATTTTGAAGATCAAGTACACTCTAAAAAATGCTGGGTTGATTTAACCCAACGTTGGGTCAAATATGGACAAACCCGAAATGTTGGGTTAAAAATGTAATGTAAAAATTTAACCCAACTGCTGGGTTAGTCCATATTTGACCCAACGTTGGGTTAAAACAACCCAGCATTTTTTAGAGTGTACCTGAGACCGAAGGAGGGAGATGAAAGTAAAAAAGAGCAGATCAAGGAGGGAAGATGAAGACGTGAAGTGATATTTACCTCTTGACACTCTCCTCAACCTCTGCGGTAAACACTGGATCTATCTAAAATGAAATATAACACATTCAATGAAATACATTTATACAAAGACAAATATTCATCCAAAATGCTGAAATACTACTTAATAGGGTAGGATTTGCAGAAAAATTACAGATAAATAAATTATAACTTTAAATAAAACAAAATGGTCTCTGAGCAATTTTACGTTCTTTTTTTGAATATTATTTAAAAAAAAAATAGAAATAATCAGTTTGACGCTATCAGACCCTAAAGAAGTCATATAATCGTACAAAATACAGTAAAAACTGCAGCATAATTGCAACTAAGTTTAATTGACATTTTTTTCACACAAGATTCAGGGCCATGTCCTTTAGAGGCAACATGAAAAGTAACTTAAGGTCACGTCGTGATGAGAAATGAGATGAATGTCTTTTCGTCATTATGCAGAAGTTCCTGTGGCTTATCTTTGCTTATAAGCAATAAAGAGCACAAATCCCATGTTGTTGATTTTTCCCTCTTGCTCTTTTTGCCTGCTTGTAAAATCCTGTCAATAATACCAAATCATGGCC
Source organism: Cyprinella venusta (assembly GCA_038021265.1). Classification (NCBI taxonomy): domain Eukaryota; kingdom Metazoa; phylum Chordata; class Actinopteri; order Cypriniformes; family Leuciscidae; genus Cyprinella; species Cyprinella venusta. Next base: position 21,353,017 of record CM075872.1, on the reverse strand, counting down.
TGTGGACAAGACAACATTTCATACTGATCAAAATTTCCAACATGGCCAGTTGTCCTAGGAAAAAAACGCATTTGAAAATCCCATAGATTTCCAGAGATTAGGGTCAGGGCGGGGTTGTTGCTCAATCTGATTCATTACGATGAAGGCTTTGCGTGTATTAGCTGGCCGGGGAGGTTGCCGCACATGCAATTTGGGTCAAAGATGATATGAGTGTGTGAGCGTGGCACAGCCTGTCTACAAATCCTGTTTGTTTTGATTCCACTATCTGCCTATTCATTCTTTCTAAGTGAAATGTGATATTTGACGCACATTTAAATCCATTAACTGATAGCAAAATTAGAGATTATTGCTTAAACTAAAGCTTCTAAGAGCAAACCGTGTGATCAGTCCTTCTCACAGGAAATTCTGTTTAATCATTTCCCAAAGGAGCACAGTATATAAGGTCAAGAACTATATGCAAGAGCAATTTAGCACAGAATAAAGCTTTTAAACGATCTTTATATTAGATTTTAAATGAAAAACTGAAAATAGGTCAACGGGTGTATAGTCTTATATTACATGGAACAAGTCCTTAAAATCCAAGATCCCTAAAGATATATGGAAATATGTTTGCATGAAAAGTAAGCAAAACATTGTGCTTTTATGAATGTTAATATAGTTCTGATTAGAGCCCGACCGATAAAGGATTTTAAAGGCCGATACCGATATAAATATTTTTTGGTTTTAAAATCCGATATTCCGATATATCGGCCGATATTTTAGCAATAGATAACGTCATACTGCAAATTGTAAAACATACAGTACATATTCAATTTAACAGGTCAAGGAGAGGTGGTTGAAGCATGTTTCATCCTTTTTATTATATTTGTGAAATATTCATTTATCGGCTATTATAACTGCCGATACCGATAGTTTGGAAAATGTCTAATATCCGATATATCGGTCAGATCATAAGTTGAAAAATAAGAAAAAAAAAATCTCTCACCCTTAAAGGGATACTCCACTTTTTTTGGAAATGGGCTCATTTTACTTAAATTTAAACCCAATTTAAATTAAATGTATTAGTTGCTTGGAACTAGAAACGCCCAAAAACAGGTACAGTAATTAAAGAGGCAAGTTACAGAATGTTTTAGGAATGCAGCTTTAAATAATATTTACAAATCAAACCAAAAGGAGGCGGAAAAGACAAGACATCTGGGATCCATTTGATGTCATCATCAACATGAACCCTCCCCTCCCTAAAGAAACAATGCGTCTTACCACTCTCCAGATATTCTTATCAAACAAAAACACACCACAGCTTACAAGAACATGTAAGCAACTGCCAGTGTCATCGGTTTGCCTGGAGCCAACCACACTCAAACAAGAAAGCCTTTGAACATCACTGGAGACGCAAATAGACAAGAAAAAGGAAAGTGTGTCTCCACCTGATGTGTGAATCTCAAAAGAAACATCACAGCACATAAACAAAAGTCACTTTGTGGCAGAAGGAAGCATCATGTCGTTGTGGTGAAATCGCTAGGGCTTAAGGATGGGTGGCTACAGAAATAGGCCACACTGAAATACTCAAGGTACTGAAGGTCAGGGAGAAATGAAGGAACAGTCAAGCCACCACGAGTTAGTAGAGAGGATTTGTTGGCAGGCACTGAGTAAGACTGATTCAAATGCATGAAGGAGCAATGTAACCCAGTGGCGTAGGACTGTTTTTGTTGTTTTTTTTGTTTTTTGAAGCTCATATTGTGCACAAAGTTTGGCTGTTTCGAGGATTTCAGACAACAATTTTATGTGTAGATTTTCCAATGGAGGGAATGAAAAATATTTAGAGATGGGAAGAACAAAACAGAATTGTGTGACAGAGTATGACAAGTATTGTATTTGTATGATCCTCTGGCAACATTTATTTTCTTTTGATAGCTTATACAACATATGTAATGGGCTCTATGTACGGCGGTATTTCCGGTGAAGGTTTGAAGGCCGAATTTCGCGCACGTTATTCGCCAACGTTTAACACCTTGTGACTAAACAAAGGGCGCCAATGTGAGCGTCCACACCGACGCGTAAAACGCCACACGTAAAAGCTTCATTTTCAAATAAAACGCCTCGGGTTAGTTTTTTTTAGTTTGACGCGCCGCGTCAAAAACTATCCGGCCACAGAGATTGGCGCTTTTACTCACGTTTTTGGAGCTTCTGAAAATACAGTAAAACACAACTTGGGAGCGCTCAAACACAAAACGGTCTTGCCGAGCGAGCACACATAAAGAAATTAAGAAAATATACGTCCCGCCGTCTACAGTACACAGCCAGGAAGATATAAGACGAGGAAGATGCAAGGCAAGATGGATGTAGAGCTGCTGTTCTCGTTGGTGCTAGAACATGAACTATATGACAAATGCGACAGGGACTACAAACGTCTTGATAAAAGAGAACTGTTATTGAGTGGTATTGCAGAGCAAATTGGTGCATGTCAGGGAATGAATTTGCATGTTCACTCGGCTCATCGTCAGCGAAAATCGTTTGGGTGTGAACACAAAAAACGCGACGCGCGCTGATATTCGTCCCGGTGTGTACGGGCCTTAAGGATGCTCGATAACTTCCGCCGATCGTAGAGTCCAAACTAATACTGAGAATTTATATTGAATTTTATACTCCATGGCTATTAGGGCTGGGTATTGAGACAAATTTCACAATTCGATTCGATTTCGATTCACAAGCTTGCAATTCAATTCGATTTCGATTACGATTCGATTCAATATCGATTATTTTGGATATTACAATAAATGGCCATTTTTCTCAAGGGAATCAAATCTCTTAACTAATGCTGTAAACTATGGGAGTCTAGTTGTAGCCTACTAGGCTTCATTAGCCTAATATGAAGGCAATAATGACCTGTTTTGTAGCTATACAAACAATTAAATTACACTTTTATTTATTTTTATAATAAGAAGATTATATGAAATATAAACATTTAAATGGTGGCTGCCATAAAAACTTGCCATATTTATTCAAATATGCATTAAATATTGAAGAACATTAAGATTATAATATATGGTGTATATATATTTATCAAAATGCTCCTCTCTAGAGTTATTTTTTTCTAGCTGACTAACGAGTTTATGTGGGTTTTCTGAGGTAAATATGACGATACATGACATTGATTACAAGCTGTTTAACTGACATCTTTCCACGGTTGAAACGCTGATTGAGTAAATCAATGTGACATGATACGGATTTAGATAAGTTGTACTCCATATTTTAACACACTTTCAGATTCTCATTCATGTTTATTTGGCGCTGTGACTGGTATCATTAACCCGGAAGAGAGATTGCGCTGCTGCTTCACTGGAGCTGCGCCAGAGCGATCTCACAGCGCCAAAACGTTATTTATGTTTTTGAATTTCTAAAGAAAATGGACGTAATTTGAAAATTGAGACTTTTGTTTCATATCAATAGAAACAAAGGACAACGATTATTGCGCTTTTTGGATACGCGCAGCCGCGATACAATGATCCAATCATTCAAATGAAACAGGGCGACTAATCGATTCTTGAAATTTAAGAATCGATATCGGTTAATAAAAATGAGAATCGATTAATATCGAGAAATCGATATTTATTACCCAGCCCTAATGGCTATACTAAAGAAACGTTAGACACAAAAACAGATAAAAACAAAACAGACACCCCTTGTTGTGTTTATGCTTCTTTTTAAAATTATAATAAATAAACATAGCTATATATAAAATTACATCTAAACATATGAAAGTTTCGTTTCAAAGACGGGAGGACAGTAAATTTTGAAGACTCTGCCATAATCCCGTTTTCCTCCGCTTTAATCTCCCCAACCCGAAACTGAAGAGTATCCTTGCGTCAAATGCAGAACTTTATGCGTGCATATAGTTATGTAACTATGTATATGTAACTGTGGCGAACAGAACGGCCGAGGGACGTGAGAGAACGGAGCAAGGCCGGTGGTGCGATTGCTAATGAGCAACACCTGTGAGCACACCAGTCTCGCATCTCTCACAGAGGAGCGGAAGCATAAAGGGGGAGCAAAGACGTGGATGATCGAGAGAGGAACAGGCCTGATTTTATATTGTGTTTTGCATGTATTTTATTTTCGGTAGCCAGCAGTCATTCGCAAGGGGCGGCTGACGGTTATTTTTAGTGTGTTAGAAGTGTTGGCTGCAAAAATGAAGCTGAAAATGCCGACTTGCCATCTCTGAAGTACGTACAGTGCACATATAGAGAGAAATGTACTTCTCACATGGATTAGACATTTCAAGCTTTCTATAGAGTATTCATGTGAGACAGGTTTATGTTTGTATGAATTTCAATTCACTTTTGTGATGTGCTACAGAAGGTAGTTCATGGAGACCGAGATGCAGAAAGTGCACCCTGTTTGTTTTCTTTATTTTATTAGAGTTTTGTTGCTATTGTGAGTGTACACAAATAAAAGTAGACCCTTTATAGTTTCAAATTATGCATCTGTATGACCAAAAATGGGAGAACACTTGCGACAAATTATAGGGCACATTTATCTAGGTTAACATTAGTGATCCGCCATGTAAAGTAGCTAACGTTAGGCTACTTACTACTTGCATGTTTCAAATGATAAGCCATTTGAGGTCAGTAAATGATAGGCAAACATTTGGATTTACTGCCCGAGATACTGTAATTACCACATGGACCAGCCGTGTTTATGATTTGTCCAACACGGACTGTGTGACTTCCTGTTTTTTCTTTCTTTTTTCTGACTACCCAAATAATTAAAATTTGTCCGACTAAGCCTCTTCATCTTGACTTTGGTTAAGTCGACTATTAGGGGGCAGACCAAGAAACATCTAGTAGAGACTCACTTCAATAACTCTAAATAAATAAAAAAAACTCTGATAAAAAAATACACTTCAAGCTACACTTCAAAGAGTTTGCATCTGAAATCACAGTGTCTGAGAAGACAATTCGTTTGAAGAGGAAAGCATTTCATGACCATAAAAAGCATGTTCAATAAAGTATGAATGTGGGTAGTACGATTTAAATACTACATTAGAAATTACGGATCTTTCGTGCCCTCATAGTATAGTAAAATGTCCAGTGGATGAGCACTTCAGAATCTCTACAGTAATAGTAGGTCATTCATGCAGTAGGTACTTTTTGCTGTTTTATGAATACTATGAATAAATGCTGAGACTTGAAAATGTATTCAATAACTTTGGTGTGACTTTCCTCTGATGATCTACACTCAACTATGATGACTGGACAAAAAAGTGAAGCAATTTGTGTTGAAATACAAAATGGTGGCTAATCTGATGGGCAGAGATTCAATTTAAACTTTACTTAACTCAGCATGAAGCAAGATGTCAGATAAATCTTTTTTATCTATACCGAACTATTCAAAAAGCAACAGAAACAGTAAAATTTGAGCAGTTTTTGAGTGAGAAACCTTTAAGGTTGTTACAGCATTGCTAAAGTCACGAAAAAAATGGAAGTAGTGTCAGTTATTTTTTTCTGATGTCAGTTTCAGATGTCACATTATTAACAATGTTAACGCAAACCCATTTTAATGAAGTGCATTTTTTTATCGCGAGATTAACGTTCTTTTTGGCATTTCATTCGGTTTTTCATCTCATTCATCCGAATGACTGCTCCAAGTGTGAATGTTACAGTGAAATTAAACACTACGGAATATGGCAATGTTGTTTTCAATAAAAAATAAATAAAATTAAAAAGAAAACATCAAAATGAGAAAGAAAAATGGGTCAAAAAGAAATCAATGGACATTTAGAATAGATAAAGATGTGCGATTAACTGTGAGTTATGACATTATGTGATTAATCGCGATTAAATATTTTAACAACTAAAGTAGTGCTGTCAAAAGATTACAATTTTTAATCTTTTGACAGCACTACTTTATTTGTTAACTATGTGAAGGTACTGAGTCGTATAATGCCTTTTGCATAATCTAACTTTTTTTTCTGGATAAAGTAATTAAAGTATTTGCTAAAACAAATAGAAATCTGTAGAAAATACAGCAGAGCTCGACAATAAGGACTGCCAGCGTGAACAACGCTCAGGACAATTGACGAAACTGCCACTGTCTCGATCAGGCCACTTTCACGGAAGTTTATCCTTTGCATGCGTTTTTAAGCCTTGCGGATTTAAATATTCAAGCATGAGCAGAAATTAAATAGAGCTCAATTGCACTGACTATGAGAGAACTTTTTTTCATTTTAATACCTGTTGTATTATTTGCAATAGGGATGCACCAATATGAAAATTTTAGCCGATACCTATAACCGACAATTCTTTATATTTGAAAGCCGATAACCGATATATCAGCCGATAAACTTACGATAACTAGTTGGAGTGCCCCAGAGAATCACCAGAGGGCACTCCACATCAGAACTGATCACTCCCACCAGAACTACATATCCCATCATACACCTTCCTGGACTGATTACACACACACCTGCACCTCATCAGACTCTCTATATAAGCCAAACTCAAACATTAACTCATTGCGAAGTATTGCATTGCCACGGCTTGTAATCTCTGAGCGTATTATCCCGGTTCTTGTTTCTCTGGTTTTGATCCTGGTTTGTTTCCTGACTTCTGCCTGCCCTGAACTTTTGCCTGTGACCTGACTACTCTTTGTGCTGATTCTCTGAAAACCCTGTTTTGCTGTTGCCTGACCCTTGCCTGTTTGACGTTCCTTCATTAAAGCTGCAAATGGATCCCCTTGAGTCTTCCCATTTTGCAACAATGATGTTCTCATTATAGTGTATAGTCGATATGACAGATTTGCGCTGCACATGTTGTACCGAACCGTATTTTCATTTTTTGAAGAGATTTCAATCATATTTCAAGAAATTCAAAAACATAAACAGTGCTCAACAAGTGTTTCAGCTGAAGGGAATAATACATTATTTATCGGCTTTAATATATCAGCCACATTTTCTTACCAGGTCGATAACGATAACATTAAAAATGAACATATATAGGCCAATACCGATATGCTGGCCGATATATCTTGCATCCCTAATTTGCAGTAAAAGCAAATGCCATAATAACACCTTCCCAACTTGTTAATCCAGAACTTTCCAAGACAACTTGAACACACCATTAGACCCTGGTCCAATCAGTGTGCCAAATTTCACAACTTTTTACCATATGGTTTCATGGGCTGTCTTAGACACTCAGCCAGAAAAAGAATACAAATATGGTGGAACGAAAATACCATTGGTGCTTGATCCCAAATGGAACATATGCAGTCAGACTTCTAGTAAAACTTTCATGGATTAGAAAGGAAGTAATTTGGGCTTTAGTTCTTGTGTTGACTTGCTCTGTTCCAGTTTCTCTTCTATCCTTTTCCCCAGACACGCTTTTTTTTTTTTTTGACTTGGGCTTGTTTGTTTTGTTTTCCCAATCTTTTAAAATCTCTACATCTAAAAATATTTGACCATGTATGTGACTAGTCTTGATTCTGCCCAGAGGGGAGGGTGACCTCTCTACGCGGTTGGCAGAATGGCAGCACCTAGACTTGGCACATAATCAGAAGTGACAGATGGCCTGCCATGGGCTAGCCATTAGCTCCTAGCAGCTAACAAGCCTCCCCTAGCACCATATAGTACTACAGGCCTACTAATAGTCCAAAGCTTATGCTAGTCCCCAGCAGCCCCAATCCTTTCCATGATTCCACTGCTCTAGCTCAAGTGAGCCTCTAAATGCCTCTGATAAGTCCAGCTTAATGCATGCTAATGTTGTTATCTTTGCTACATCCAATTAGCACTGCCATGGAATCTACAGAAGCATGTTGCTCACATGCACAAACACTGACACAGCTCCTTTGAAAAGGATGTTAGGGTGTGTTATGGGCTTTTGGAGATGTTAACTAGTCAAGAGAGGATATACAGCACGTGTGGAAACGTTTCAGAGCTTTACCTGTGGTGATGACAGCAGGTCAGGGTCAACTACTTTCTTTCGAGGAACAGATTATCTAAGACATTTACAACAATGTACACTTTTTAGTGGAGGGCAAGATAAAGGTAGAAATGCTATTTTTATTTTTATTTTTATTTTTCAGTAACCAGATGTTTTCAAAGTCGAGTAGCTCACTGAACAGTCGAGCAAACGCGATAATCAAACATACGGTACTTATAATAATCTTTAAACAATCTAAATAATAAAATAATCTGATAAACTTTTTTTAACAGGTCATTTGAACAATGAGACATAACTACATATTCTGCCAGAGTATTTTGCCAGAGAAGGCAAAACATGTAAAAGAATTGCTGAAATTTAAAGCTGCCTCAAAGCATACCAGGAATGCTGTTATTTAATGCTAAAATTATTGTATTTGTTTAAGGTGGCTTAGGTTTTTTTTGTGAATTGGTTTTATACATTTTTTTGTGTTTTGTTAATATTTGAATATATTAAATGTTAAGAATTTTGTGTATTTTTTTGTTTTGGTGTCAAGGTGTCTTGTCTTAAAAAAAACATTTCTTGCTAAAATTTCTTGCTTAAAGGGGTGATGAACTGAGAAATCAAATTTTCCTTGAGCTTTTGACATCTACGTGTAAGAGGTGATCATAAGATAAGAATATCCTGTAAGTTTCAGAACTGAAATTTTTCAAAATGGGGAACTATGAAGTCAAAGAGGATAAAACACAACCCCCGATAAAGATTGCCCACCGATTCACGCATTACACGCATGGCTAAATAACATAGATGCCTACCTTGTGATGACAACTGGATCAAGCTACCGAGCAAAACAAAATATCGTGCAGTGCCTGGTTGTGGAAGAAGACAGTTACTGCATATGCATCCTCTGGATTCCAATAGGACTGCATGGATAAACTTTATTTTTAATGACGTTCCAGCTGATGAGGTAAAACATTGTCTGTCTATTCGCTTCATTTCACTGAGGATTGTTTTGTAAACAAGACTGGATTTGCAGACCGATTAAGAGTAAAGAACGGTCATGTGCCGTCTATTTTGGATCTGACAGGAATGGTGCAACACACAGACTCTGGGTCGAACATGTATAGGCGAACCATTCCTGTTACCATTTTACAACATTGGACGTTTTCAAAACAATTTCCCCCAAGTGCATCGATGGGTGAGTTGAAACTCATAATATGCAAAACTGTTCTCCGCTCACAGCAGTGGGCGGTTACTTCCAAGTCTTCAGTGCGAGACACCCATTAATAAACCGAACGTTTTTGAGCTAGGCTGAAAACTACGGTAAAAATAGCCTATTACTTATTCATTTTGATGTTTTTGAATGCAAAAACCAAGCGGACGTCATAAGTTGACCTCAGACAATAAAATAATAAAATTTAAACAGCCAGTTCATGACCCCTTTAATATTTTTTGTGTTCAAAATTCAAAATAACAGCTGTGTCTGAAGAGCATAGAATTAAAAAAAAAGTCAAAGGATCATAAATATACTGACAAGCAGAATCAGGCTTGTGGACCACTATTTGTTACCCTGAACTCTAGGATTTTCTAACTAAAATCATACTTTCATTCTTACCACTGGGCCAATGATGATGAGGACCACTAGAGGGTTCTGACTGTGCCATTCTGTAAGAGAGAAAATCAACAAATTTGATTAAACACACATGTCTACTAACAATAAAATTCCAATGATACAGTTTATGTTCCATGAATAATGATGTTAAACTGATTTTATAGAGCAACAATACCTGCAAAAGCTTCTAAAAGATACAGAGGATCCTTAACTCGTCTGAGTCCACATACCAGCAGAAAAACATGTAGATTTTCCACTTGATTGGTAAGCACACCTAAAACACAAGACAAGGAATGTCAGATCAAGACAGTCTTGGAATCTTTATACAAAGTTTCATGATTTAGAATTTTGGTACTTTTCAAATGCCTTTTATGTATAGATTTGATAGTTTTAGGACCCTTAAAGATCTACACTCGATGTGAGCATTGCGTCCCATCAAATGCAAATAAAACCCATTATAATAACTGACGCTGTCTACACTGGATATAGTAGAGTACCTGAGTCTGCTGACAACAGGAAAACTGGAAGAGTGAAAAAAATCTTCGCTTTGACAAGTCCGTTTGCGTCTCAGAATGATCTGTTTGTTTGAATGCCGTTCTTGATCAAGTGGGGGTATTATATGTTTGTTCGGAGCATTTGGTTTTGTAATCAAAGCACAGTGTAATGGAGAGTTTGCAAAAAAAAACTTTTGATGAAAGATGAATCAAACAACTCTATTGGATCAGACAGCAGCTACATCACAAACCACAAGTAAATGATTTAAGGCTTTATCTGTAAATGACAGTTTTATTTTGGTAATGTTTTCAAAACACTTACTTACGTGCAATAGCGAATGGGCATTGATACAGTTTCCCATTCAATGGTGACGTTAGCCAATCATAAATGTGGACATTTACAGACAAACTTTAAAGGAGCTGCCCCTTAAAAGTGAATAATTTTATCAGAGGATCATTTTATATATCAATTTTAGAAATGGATCATTTTATATATGTATTATTTATGTATGAATCAGTTTATGATAGTTTAATACAAAGAGTAAAATAACATTCAATGAATATTTAAATAGTCTGCTTAGTGATTTATAAACAAAAATCTGTTTCCAATTAATTTATATTTGGTCAAATTATGCTGAAAAGTGTGAAGATATAATTTAGTTGTGCATGTTTAGGATAAATTAAATAACACGCTATGAAACTATCATTAGCAGAATGAAGGAGTCTACCAATTTTTTCCAAAAACCATTTGCCATTTCCATCACTGAATGCTGGTCCACAGTGTCCACACTCATATTTTGAGAAACACCTAACTACAAGTGGAGAGTAACTGCTGACCCTGAATCAGATGTTTAAGTGTTTCTGAGCACTGAAATGTAATGTGACATAAATCAATGCATACATGCTGTACCTCCATGTGTAATGAGGCTAATCCATCAAACAAGGTCATAGAGATGTCAGAGATGCAATGAGCGCAAAACTGATTGCATGCTCAAAGTAGCGTGCATGACGAGTACTTTATCAATATGGCATACATAAATAGTAAGTATGTCATGTATATATGGCATGGATCACAAGCATAAACAAAGACTAACAACTAACTTTATATATATTCTTTGGTTTAAAGCCGAACATCTGGATCCCCGAACGACCACTGGATTTTTGATAATCACTGAGGAGGATTAGGAAAAACTAAGGCTATCACTTTGACACACTAACTTATTTCAGTTATATATTATATATATTATATATATATATATATATGCATAAACAACTACCCTGCTTGGTATGTAAATGTCTTAACCATTGAAGCAAATTATCCTCACCAAAGTACCATTCACACAAAAAAAAAAAAAAAACGCATTTGAATTCAAAGGCATATGGATTGCAGCGGTTGCTTTTATAACAGTCTTAAAAAAATACACATAGGCTCATATATGTTAGAGTGACCAACAGTCCTGTTTTCCCAGGACATGTCCTGTTTTCACGTCCTGTCCTAGCTTTTTTTTTTATAAAGTAATGAAAATGTCCAGGTTTTCAAAAAACTGCTGGGAAGGATCAGCTCTACAACAAAATATAGATGGGCAAACAAGGAGGATGAGGAAGAAAAACAGGATAAAGAAGAAAACTAAAGATTTTAGTTTGTTTTTGTAAGTTTGTGGCAGCTATTGTTCAATTTGGAAGTATTTCTTTTGGTTATTTATTTATATGTTTTAATTTTTCTAACACAAAAGAGATTATTTCTATCATTATTTCGTTCATTATTTTTGAAACCTGTCATAATAAAACATGTTGAGTAACCTCTGAGAAGCCTACCTGAATTTGTCTTGTAACAGAACAATTTTCTATCCAACTAGAGAGGCATACCCTACTTTAAAAGTATTGAAAATAATAAGGCATCTTTGAGTAAACTTCGAGTATCATTCGAATATCTGTTTGCCGGGAGTGTCCTGGTTTTTGGTAATCAAAATATGGTCACCCTATATGTTCATGATGATGCTTCATGTCCATGTGACATGATCCTCTCTGTTTTGTTAGTGGTTGGTATGTGGGAATGTTCAGTCCAAATCTGTGCTTTGCTCCAGATCATCCCTCGTTTAAATCCCACCTATTCCAGATTATCCACAAACATATGAGCGTTAGTGTACGCATGAGTGCATATGTATGACGTCTGCACAGAGTCAGATTTATTATCTTAAACCGTCTTTACTGGACAAATACAAACAATGCAGAAATACTTTCATTTAGCTAAATCAAATAGCAATTTCTGTCACCAAACAAAAATTCAACAATAACAATAGGTTCCCCTGAATACTCCCCATCTGTCCTTAGAAAACAGATAGGCCTTCCCCAAGCTCAAGTCAGATAGTGTCAATGCATTACAGTTGGTCATGTGAAAGGGCCTTTAGAGATAAAGTATTACACATACTATTTTACATACACAGTATAAATGGGTTTCTATAGAGGAAAACACTGTGTACTGTTGCTTTGAAATTTGAAGCAGCCACCACCTCAAAATAGGATCAACAAATTTGAGGCTCCTTTGCATAAAGCATTAAAATTTAAAAACCTATGAATCTTTCAGAAACAATGTCAGTGCTTTATTTAGCCTGTTTCGGGCAGGTAAAGCCAGACTGCCATGCTATACGCCTGAGGACAAGAGTGATAAATCAAATGAACTGGGCTACTCTTTTGGCAACACACAACCCATACACAAGCTGCTTAAAGCTGAGCATTGTTGCTTTTAGCAGAAATTGCTCCCTATTCCTGATCTGGAATAAGTTTCAGGATTGATGTTCGTTTCAGCAAGGCTAAGGCTGGTCAGAGGCCGATCAGAGGCCAGTATGAGGACAGCTTCCACCCTTAGACAGTAGGGGAAAGGTCACAAAAGGTACGTAACGTGAGGTTAAGCTCTGGGATTAGATGACTGATGTAAGGGTACATGCTTAAAATGGTTTAACTCACATACAAGGGCTTTGATTGAATATTTACCTGGAAAGTGAAAGACATTGGTGGATTCACCAAAATTTACCCCATAGCTGGAAAAGCCGCTGGACCTAGACTCACATTAGCTCTACTGTATATAAAAGCATTTCTAAATAGTCAAAATTTAAAATTTATCTAATTTATCTTTTTTTTTTTGAAAATTTCAGCTTTCAGACATTCAACCCTTTTCATGTTAGTATGCATACAATTACAAGTACTTTTGTGAATTTTTAAATAACAATTAATAAAAAAATACTAAATATAGTAAATATTTGTCAAGCACCAATAAAACATTTAATATTTCATTATATTATAGTAGATGTTTATTTAAGGCAATATTATTTCTAGTTTCAAAATTTTATTTAATTTGAAAACAGGAGGCCAAACTGCAATTCGAATTTAAATGTAAGCAAGTAGATTCTTTTTAATTAATAATTTAAATAATTTTTCACTAGCCGCATTTTCATTACAGATTCGAGCAAAACTTGTGCAATATTTTCTAAATGTCGATAAAAAACTTTTGATGTTATGATGTACTTAAACGTAATGTTTTCCTCTCGCAATAGGTCATTCCAACAATTATGGCAAGGAATGTTGCTAGGTTTATATATATCCCAGCCACCGCAATAGCCATTATTTTTAATCACATACTGTAGGTGTTACACATCATTCAAAACTGTTAAATGTCTTTTATTTGTGCACACTCACAATAAAAACAAAATGTTGTCTTTCTCGTTGTGATGATGAACCAGGTCCATGACATCATCACTAGTGTGCCAACCTGGTGCTATTTTGATGGATGGACAATTCCAACATTGAGTGTTTAATGTGTAAATGTTTCAAAAGTCATTGTTTGTTTCTTTATTGTACACATTTACATACTATAGCACATGTTAGAGTTTATCTGTCTGAGCCAGTGTTTTGGAGGTGGGTTCTGGTAGTGCGCATAGCCAGAACGTACCATGTTCCAAGATGGAGGGAGACATGAGTACTGTGAGGTGTTAAATGTTTGAGTTTGTCATTGTATGTTAAGCATGTTTGTATTATGATTATTGATTCATGTTTGTATTATGATCAATGAGTTCATGAATTAGTTGTATTTGTGTGACAATGATTTGTTGTGAAATTCAGTGAGGGTTACGGGGAAAGGTTCCACCCCGTGACAATGGTTCGTCCCACTAGTGTTTGGCGGGAAACTTGTGTATTTAAACCATTGTTAGATCTGGTTTGGGTGGTAGCATCCTGTGTATACTTTGCAAACTGATTGAACATGTTTGAGGTGGGACATGCTGATGATTTGGTGGATGTGCCACTAGGCATTGTTTAGTGCCAGTTTTTGCTGCTCCCAGCATTTTTTCTTTTTGTTGCATTAAGTTTTTTTTTTCGTTGTTTTCTTTTACGTCATGTGAACTGCACTTTGTGAGCTGATGCTTCTAAAATAAACCACCACTGGCATTTTGAAAAACTATTATGTGCTGCGTCTTCCTGACTTCTCCAGGGCCTCTCGACAACACGACTATGACACTCGTAAAATAAAGAAAATAAACATGATGCGAGTTCTGCCTTCTCTCTAAATTTGAAGTTCATTCTGAAACGAGACAGAAAATGGCATGTAACTCTAATAATCCTTTAGGTGAGTGTATAAAGTAAATTTGTAAATTTTAACCAAAAAAATCTAAAATGTATTCCTAAAATCATGCCTTCTATAGTTTATCTTGATATCAGCATGTTTACAGTTGTTTCGTTTTTTTTTTTTTTTTTTTTTATTTAATTTTTACAGGGACCATATGCCCCACTGATACACGTCCTGCTGACTTAAACATTCACAAGACATGAACATGGTACAACGAAAAAAAAAATCAAACACCTTGGAGATGACAGGTATGTACAGTACTATGTTTCAGGAATGACACAAAGGTGTGTGTGACTGTTCAAGTCACTTTCTTTAAATTAAGTGTGTTCAATAATGTGCTGTTTGTGTATCTTTGGATTCCGTTGTGTTGTAATGTTGTAAATGAATCCAAACAATCAAAAAGCCATTCTTTATTTAAATTCACTCTTCATTCTTTCTCATAATGATATGGCCTGATAGCACCTAATAGAGCCATTATGGGAGGGTCTTTGTCTTTCTCAGGTGTGAAACACTCAATATTAATGGCTTGCTCATGTCTCTTTGCATAAAGCTTTCTTACACAAAACGACTTGTACAATTTAAATCAATATATTTTTTATCTGAATGAGTATGCAGGATGACTTTCACATAGTTTTGGAGCAAAAATTCTAGGCTATGCGATACGATTTTCAAAAGTCTTGTCAAGAAATCAGTATGGGTTTCATGACCTTATTTCAGTGACAATTTATTTTCACAAACCACACATTAAAGGGCTGACTCCACCCACTGGCAATATTTGAAAAATGCAGAAAAAGTGGGCAGACCCCAATGGAGATAAAGGAAATAGATGCTAAAACACTCTATACTGATCGTTTTCAATACCCACAATTCCAACTCCTGACTTGCTACAGTGGTTTTAACGAAACAAGCTGGTTTTTATACTGCCAAGGGCGTAGCTTGTGACAAGAGCGTGGTGAGATGAAACCTGCGTACATCACGAAATGCGGAACATCCAATAGGAAAATATGGATGGCAGCACTATGATGTTTTTACACCATATATTGTAGAAATAAAACACTTCATACACAAATGTCAAAAAAGTTACTCGAATCAATGACTGATATTAATAAAGATCCATTCTTACAGATCATTAACTAAAAAAAGTTGGTTTAGTGTTTAGTACTTTAACGTCATTATCTTAAAACTACAAACATTCTGCTGACATATTATTGTATCAGAGCTTGTGCTGAATACAGTGCAAAGAATTAATCCATGAAAATGTCACAAGTAACATAAACGAGCTCAAATGTCAGAGCATGTCAGAACACCTCCGTGGCCCAGAAAACACCTCAAACCCCAGAGGTCTAATTATTGAAGGTCTGTGCAATATTCTGAGTTTGCATTCATTTTAAGCAATACTGTTTGTTTTTGTGCAAGTGAGATGAGTACATGAATGCTCACATTTAGACTAGAACTACAATAACCACTGTTTACACGGCGCGCACAACGCTTCTGTATGCACTGTCAACATTTTCTCAACACCGTTTCAGTCAATGAATGGGAAAACAGAGGAGCTTGCGTTACTTATTTGAAAAGAGTAAGACATTTTGTTGTAAATTTAAAAGTAATGCATTACTTCACTAGTCACTTGTAATCTGTTAAATGTAATCTGATTACATTACTTCTTTCTCAACACAGCTTATAACTGATTACTTAAAAGTTGATACAGTTATTTAATCTTTAATAGGGGGCAATGAGCTCAAAAAAATGTGGAAAGTGGTTGTCTACAATGCAGCACTTTGCAGCACTGTGGATCTGTTCCATTAAACATCTCTTATTCATAAAGACCTGCACAAGAAGACAGCGAGGAAAAAAAATACATCACAATGCTTGAATATATTTTAGCTTTTAGCTGTGGGTTTAATATCACTCTTGGAACAGTTACTCAAGACAACGACAGACTTAAATTAGCATTAAGGTTTTCCAACATGAAAGTGCACTTGATATCACATCCTGTTGAAGGGTATATCATGAACAGAGGGCCAACAGTACTAAAGATTACAGTTAATATGCGCCATGGTCAAAGCATTTTCAAATATCCAAATCTAAACTAACGGATAGAAAAAAAAGAAGAAAAAAGTGGGTTCATCAAAGGTTCATCAAAACAAACACATACACAAAAACAAGCCAAAATATATACTATATATTTAATATATAAATATATATATATATATATCTCCTATATAACTATAGGATAAATATTATTCAAATATAAATATATTTAATATATATCTCCTATATAACTATAGGAGAATTCTGCCATGTATATTATAAATGCAACAGCATAAATGAAGTTTATCTGAAATGAATCTGCAGTTATTCTCCGGTTGGTTAGTGCTTGATTACAACAAATAATCTCGTGTCATCTGAGAGTTCGGATGTACGTCTAACGTCATGCAAGCGGCCTCACTCGTGCTGTAATTCTGATCGGACATATGAGGATCAGATGAGTGAGAAGAAATCTACTTTTTTTGTACGGGGGACTCTGTGATTAATGTTTTCTTCTTTGAAGTGGATTAGCGTATCTGCAAGAGGCACCGGCATGCACACACTTTTAGATTCATAAGAAAGCATGTCAGTCTGAAACAGGGTACTGTCACTGCAACAGTATTTGAGTGTGAACAGATGATCAAACAGATACAGCTGAGGAAAGAATAGTAATGTCTGATTTCAAAGGCTCTGCCGCACTGAGGTGCAGTCTAAATGTTTACCTAGAGAAAGTAATGGCATGTCTAATAATCAGGCTAAAAGTAGTTCAGCAGAGAGATTAGCCTTCACTGCCAGAGACTGCAAATACTTCACTCCACCATGTGGCTGCAGGGAAAATAGACTTCACTAAATTCTAGAAACTCTGAAACGCACTAGAAAATGAAATATTTATGGGATTTGCAATGGTGTAGATGGCAAATTCAAATTAACTAGTAATGATACACTGATTAAGACCTAAATATAAAGCCGTCAGGTTTATTATTTCCTCTGACTTGCTTACATTTAATCATTTAGCAGATGCTTTATCCAAAGTGACTTCCAAATGAGGAGAGCAATAGAAGCAATCAAACTAACAATAGGACAACAATATGCAAATGCTGTGACCATTCCCAGTTTAGTCTAACACAGTGATTTTTTTAAAAATACATATAGCAGAGAAAAGAAAGTGTTCATATTAATGGTCAAGTGTAACAGAAAGATGCGTCTTTTTAGATTTGCAAATTTAGATTTGCTCTGCAACTTAGTCTGCCAAATAGCTCACCCATTTCTAACCCGTCAAAATCGCGGCACCAATCAGCAACGTTGGGGCGGGCTTTACATGACGACTACAGCACAGTGATGGTGAAGCAGATTTTGTACATTAACAAAGATGGATGCTGGCCGCCGTGGAACTAGAGTTGCGACGGTTATAGTTGAACACCGACATTAGAACTTGGCGCACAAGCACGAAGGAGCGCGCGGCAAAAATTACGTTTGGCTTTTAATTACAGCTTGAAATACCCCACAGTTAAATTATTATACCCATTTGAAAATGTCAATTTAGGGGCCTGTTTGAAAATGAGCTGTTTTGGTGTATACAACCTTAAATGCAAATGAGCGGCATATCCCCGCCCTGTCTTTGGATGAGGGCGTAATTTGATACCTATAGCAGTCGGTAAGCAGAAGGGTGGAGAGTGAGAGACTCGCTGTTTTGAATGTCATTCAGCCGTACGTTTGAATCGGAATATATAAATAGTCTCTGATCAGACCCAGAGACTTCGGCAGAATAAACACAAATGAGAATGGACCAGTACATCTCGGTATGGTTATTTGATACATTTATGTACTTATAGAGTTGCAATCGTGTCCCCTTTGAAATTACGGATGTGCAACACACACCCGAAGGTGCGCACGGCAAAAATCACGCGTTTGGTGCGCAAGACCGGGAAGACTCCATTTCGTTTGGCTGTGTGCATGGCTTTTTTTTTGTAACAGAACAAAAAATCCTCAGCTGAGGATGAAAGACTTCAATCTGAATCTTCCGAGCATGTAACGTTATGTCTCACCGCACCGGCACCCAGTTCGCTCATTCACTCATGTTGTTCTATAACAGACGAATGTCGCTCTGCATACGTTATCTCCTTCATCGCTCTGATTAGTTTTAGGTCTATCCAATTGCGCCCAGAGGCATTTGAGCTACATCCATTGGTGATGCCCCTTTGGAAATCAACAGAGAAATGGGAATGTATCTCACAAGATCTCGCAGCGATGTTTTTACTTTAGTGGCGAATTCAAATGCTTTCTTTACTGGATTTCGCTATGTAGTAACAGTGCTGATGATCAAGATTGGCTTGCGCTGCATTGGTTCAAACTGATAAACGGTCTGTTAACCACACAATAATGAGTAGCTCAGTTTTGTTCTGCTTACATTACATTTGCCATTTGATGTTGGGCAAAGCCAGTGTCTATGACCCCGTTCACACCGCAAGTCTTAATGCTCAATTCTGATTTTTTGCTCAGATCCGATTTTTGGTTTTGGCTGTTCACATTACCTTTTAAAATGTGATATCTGATTCCAATGTGAACTGTTTGCATGTTTCAAACTAACCCACATGCTCAAAAGAACAACAATGACTTCATACGGAGCACACTGTTGAACTAATGTTCGTGTGGTTATGGAGGAAGTAAGCATTTACGCTTTTATTTCGAAATGTCTGTGTAATGGAAGCCGTAAAATTAATGAGCAGGTGATGATGAGGAGAAGAATGAAGAGAAAGAAAGCAAAAATGGCTTTTTATTAATTAGCCCATATATTAATTAGGTCTAACACCTCACTCTCCCTCCATTGACTCGCTCCATTACTGTTCTCCATATGTATTCAAGTTTTTAATGTTACTGTCTGTCTGTTCTGTCTAGTGCTCGCCAGCGCATAATTGTGTCAAATGTCAGATGTAGATTGACGTCAGAGTCGCATTAAATCTGCCTTGGTTGTTCACACTGGGGACACATTGAAAAAATCAGATCTGTATCTGATTCAGGACTACATATGAATGTGGACTAAATCTGATTTAAAAAGATCAGATCTGGGCCAGATTTGAGTGTTCACACTATCTCTGAAGAAGTCTGACCTGGTCACTTGACCCCCCAAAAAATCAGATTTGGGCCACTTTTGTCTGCAGTGTGAACAGGGCCTATGAGCGTGCCTGCCGCGCGCAACGCACCTACATTTGAAATAACGAAATGTTGGTCGGCAGGAAAAATGGTCCAACAAACCATTCGGTTTAAAAATGCATACCGATAACAGAACGGAAGCCTCGTACCAAACAGTTCCGAGGGGTGTGATTCATCTTTATCAACTTTTATTAATATTTACAATATTTTGGACCATGCATATGACAGCTATAATTTTATTAAATCTGTCATTTTAATTGACAACATGCACCACAGAAACTTGTCAGATGTCTAAAACATTTCCAGGCACCTTGCATGCTGTGAATTTTCAAACTCTTTCCCACAGTAACTTTAACTTTGAAGTAAGTCCACGAATGCCTTTGATCGTGCACTCTAATCTAGTGTTAGAGGATTTGTGCACGAGAGTGGTTTACGGCGGATTACAGCCATCCTTAAACAAGACAGCAAGGGGGAATAAGTCCTCCACCTCACAGTAAAGTAAACAGCCGCCATCCATATCACTCCTGTCCAGTTTTTTTGACTTGTGATGGATGGACTGATATATGGAAGGTCTGTCTATCTATTCTTTTATCATTTATCTGCCTTCAAGCGGTGGCTGAATCATAGACAAGCTTGACAATTTTCTGCTGTCTCTCTGTGGGATCAGTTAAGAATGCTCTTTCAACTTAAGAGGGAAATCTAATTACTCTAGGATGCATTACACCTCAAAAGGTTTAAAAGAAAGAAAGACAACCTTGTGGGCTTGCCCATTTGTGTGAGTGCAGTGTTAGACAAGTGTATTTTCTCCAGCTTTAGATCTAAGCGTTCACATGAAAGAAAAAGAGGAGGATATAAACAAACAGGCCTGTCACTGAAGTCAGAGGGAAAAACTAAAGGCAAATAAAGGCAAAAGCAGCATATCTCTCCAGAGGGAGGAGGAAATTCATCTTCACGTTCCACAGAAACTGATTTGGACACACCAATGGTTGTGCTCAACATGTTTTACCCAGTGTCAGTTCTTTACTGGGTTTATTTTTTTTTTCATAGCATGGCTTTGATCAAATGGAGCAACTTTAACATAAATGTTGGTGTGAAAATGTTTTTACTGGGGGATTTATACTGCAAAGAAAAACATATTTCATATGTTATATTTCATATAACATATTGGGCGTATTTCTCCCTTTAAAACAGCCATTGTTAAAAATGGCACAGCATATATACACATATATGGCACAGCATTTGTGAACATTGGGTTAACAGTAACAATTATGAGGTTAATAACAATGATTGTAAAGAGGCATGTACTGGGCATAGGGAGAACAGGGACTTTGCATCTGCCAGCTGCGAGCAAAAACAGATCGAACATGCACTGCATTTCTGCCACTAGGGGTGTAACGATATTCAAACCCAACTGAAAAAACACTATATAAATTTGTTAAAACTCTTTTGACAAACATTTGGCATCACAATTAGGGTTGGGTATCGAGAATCGAGTATCGATTGGAACCGGGACAAGCTTTTCATTTTTTCCCGGAATCGTTCAAAAGATAAAATTTCGATTCCTAGTTTCGATATTCACAGTCTGCCGAGCAGAAGAAGAAACAGCTGAACAACACCAACGAAGAAGCGTCTACCGGAAGTGTTGGCATAACTGTGTGAGTCGAACATGAGTAGCTTACGTCGGTGGTCCAAAGTGTGGCTTCACTTTTCTGAAAATAACGAAATCTCGGCAAAATGCAAAATTTGTGACAAAAGGATTATTTCCTTCAGAAAGACCGTTAGTTAACAAGGTTAGCTAAACTTTTTTGACCCTGCCTCTTAAAAGAATCGGAATCGAGAATCGTTAGGAACCGGAATCGAAACAAGGAATCGGAATCAGAATCGTTCAAATTCAAACGATACCCAACCCTAATCGCAATAGTGGTTCATCTCCCAAAAGCAGTGTTGGAGAAGGGCTGAATAACCTAGTGTTAATGGCAGTTAGTGGCATTTCAAAATCATAAGTGTGCCATTTCAGTTTATAAATAAGACACTTGTGAGACGCACAATCTCTACTTGAAGACAAGATTCAAGAGATTCTAAACTGAAAAATGCTTTGATTCCATTCTTAAATTAAAGTGCTTGATAAATGAAGTCGTTGTCTCTTCAAATGGAAAAATTGATTCTGAATTGCCTGAAACAAGTCATCATTAACTCCAGTCTTCCAACTCAAACCTACGTTTGTAACTAATTTGCATAATGCTAGCCTATGGGGATTCATTGACAGCTCAAAAACATCAACTTTGACCTGCCCCCTCAAACACTATTGTTGTAGCGTAGGCCTGGTAGAGTTTGGTTTGAGTTGTAGACATGTCAAGATGAAGCTGTTTTCTGTGCTGCGAATCAATGAATGCAATTATATTTTGCATGCGTTCCCAAATGAAGAGGGCGCGAGCTCAAATTGATGTGGTATAACTGATGCCATTGTTGTGGTTCGTATCACTGTGTATACAAGTGCTGAGGAAGCTGAGTTGAAATTCAGATCTGGTAATCGGCGTTTCATTTCCGACACAGGCTGTACAACAGCCTGGGCAATCTGACCAATCAGAGCAAAGTAGGCTCCCAGAAAAGAGTGGTTTAGAGACTGAATCCTTTATCGAACCATGTCAGACACTGTGAGAATGCATAGAAATCCACTGTAGAATATCTTCGAAACAAAATTAGGAAACTTTATATTAGCATAATGGTGGCACTTTAACTCATTTCAAATTAATTGTCATAAAAATTTGATTTGCTGTCTATTATGACAGAAAACACAGAGACTCATGTGGAGCTCAATGACCTAGTCAAAAGTAAAAATGAAGTTTTCCCTGCACTGACAACCTCTCCCCAGCAATACTTACAGCTCCGGAAAGCCTCAGAAGAATAGAAACAAAACTTCACTCTTGCCACTCACATCTTTGAGAGCACTAAATCATCCCTGCATCAGGACCTCATTTCCCATGAGCCCCTGCAGGCGTGACTCTCATCATCACCCAGTGCTGTGAAGAGGTCTATACAGCACAATCCCAGAGGACCACCCAGATCTTCTCTGTCATGTGAAAACCTGCACCACCTAGAAAACTCCCTTCACAACTATAGACCTCCAACCTAGGTGTGATCCAGAGATGACATCTCCACAATCCCATCATCCACTTCAGCATCCACTCAGCGTGGTAGGAGGTCAGAGCATCTGCTTTGATGGAGCTGCTGAGGCTTGTGTCGACTGATCTCAGAGCGGTGGCACCAGCCCCAGGGGTCTCCACAAACAAGCATGGGCTTATGTAGAGATCAATCTTCAATGTGGAGCAGCAGGCTCACTGGAGCAGATTACTCAAACACGCCAGCGCATGAGCTCGTGAGAATGGATTCGATAGTCATAGCCTTGCATTTAGCTTTTTAAAGGAGTAGTTCACTTTTAAAACTTTTGCTGATAATTTACTCACCCCCATGTCATCCAAGATGTCTATGTCTTTCTTTCTTCAGTCGAAAAGAAATTAAGGTTTTTGATAAACATTCCAGCATTTTTCTTTATATAATTCAATGACTTCAATGGGAACCAAACGGTTCAAGGTCCAAAAGACAGTTTCAGTACAAACTGAATGAACTCAAAATGAACGAATCTTTTTGAGTCATATGGTTCATTCAATGAACGAAACGGACAAATTGACTTGGGAAAAGATTTGTTCATTTTGATGAACGAGTTCGAACAGGAGAGTCACGAACGCTCATCACAGAACAGAGCAACACGAGCATTTGTGCTTATAAAACTTATAAATAACTTTGTTATTTATTTTTTAAATGAGCGATCGTTTTGCTTGATAAGACCCTTATTCATCGTCTTGTGTCGTTTAAAGCCCTTTGAACAGTTTGCACTGAAACTGTCTTTTGGACCTTGAACCGTTTGGTTCTCATTGAAGTCCATTATATGGAGAAAAATCCTGGAATGTTTTCATCAAAAACCTTCATTTATTTTCGACTGAAGAAAGAAAGACATGGACAAAGACATCTTGGATGACATGGGGGGTGAGTAAGTTTTCAGCAAAAGTTTTTTCAAAAGTGAACTACTCCTTTTAAAGAGTAAAGCAAAATGTTCATGAATTGGGTGTTTCATTAGTGATAGGGCCGATATACACCAGCCCCAAAAAGTAATTGGACAATTATAAATCTGAATGACACTGCATTCGATACAAAACGTTCAATCAAGTAGCATGCAAGCAGATGACACTGCAACTTTTCTGAGAACTTTTTGGCAACCACTTTCTTTTTGTGCAATATTTTGCTTGAAGCATGTTTGTTTTGCTATTAATTAAACGAAATGGTTGGGTTTGATTTGATGGTTACACTTTATATTAAGTGGCTTTAAGTACTATGTACTTGCATCGAAAAATAAGTACAATGTACTAATTGTGTTCAGATTGTATTGTAAAATACTTTTGCTGCTATTTATATGCGATATGGGTAAGGTTAGGGTCAGGTGGGTGGTATTTAAAAATATTTTAAATAACTAATGTTACAAATAATATTCATATTTTACAATACTAACAAAAATAAGATAAAGATAAAAAAAAACCTTTAAAAAAAAGAAAAGAAAAGAAAAATACAAAACAAAATTATAAACAAAATTGTGAGATTTGCCTCAGGATTAGTTCACTTCAGATTTTAAGGGATAGTTCACTTTGAAATTAATTTTTGATATGTTTTAGCTTATCTCAAGGGAATCAAAGATATAGGTGTCTTTGTTTCCACAGTATTTTCAATTTTGACATTTTTCGGTCAAACCGTTGTTGTCTGTCATTCATATAATGCAGGTTTAGGGGGTCCACCTCAAAGAGCATGCACAGAGAAGTCAAAATTAAACATGATTTAATGACTCGTGAGTGCAAGTACACGTAAAATATGTAAATATGTGCTGCACACTATAACGCCACTCTCAGCTGTGTGGATGGCGTCAAAAAAGATATTTCCAACTTTCAAGAAAAGAACAAAAAGTCACCAAAACAGTCAAACGATGCAAGTAATTTCAAAAGTACAAATTCATGTTTTTTTCTTTCTAAAATTGTCTTTCTTTCCTTTACTCCGTTGCCTCATCTCCAAATAATTATGCATGTTACACATGTATAGACTCACTGACACGCACAACCTCTTCGCTCCTGGCAGGCACTCAGGTCGTCTCTAATCAAGGTTGAGTGCTCTTGAGTTTAGGAGTGTTAAGGCCTGAAGTGAACATCACATGTATATTTAATGGGGCACCGTCTGTTTTTTATCAAAACTATCACGGAGTGTTTGAGAGGGATGATGATGGATGTACACGTCAAGGTATTAATCAAACAGGGTCTGAAAATCCATCTAATGCTGTTCTATCGTATAATTAATGATGTAGGCTCAGGTACTTGCTTTTGGTGCTCTTTAAGCCACTGCCCTTTTCTAAAACTGATTGAAGGTCTTCCTCTCAAACAAATATCAATGATGATGTTGTGGTCAATAAAACCAAATGCATTTGATTATAATTAACATGACAATGTGTACAAAATTAAAGTAGTCTAAATTTACGTACGTAGTCTATAAACGTTTAAGTTTAACTTTTAAAGCATTAGAGAGAGCAGAAACTGGGTTGCAATGGGAAGATCTTCATTTTCGCGATCAACAGAGTCTTGCTTAATGCTCATCATGGCAACATTTTATGTGATGGGAATAGATCTAAACACTTCTAATGATTCGTTAATCTCAATAACTGCAATAGTAAAAGTAAACCTATAATAGCTGTAGTAAAAGTATTCAAGAGAGTTTCACATGTAATATGTAGCTATTTCATATGCAAGCATGTCAGCCAATCACATCAGTGGCCGGTTACACTGAATCTCACAGACACACCCCTTGAAAAAGAGCGTTCAAATCAGAGGCTAAAATCAGGCTAGGAAAAATGCCTTTATTTCTGAATTAGTACCAGTAAAAAATTTGGACACATTACTATTTTTTATGTTTTTTTAAAGGAACACTCCACCGTTTTTTTTTTTTTTTCATATTAAACTGTTATTCTCTTAACTAAGACAAGTTGAAACATACCTTTCTCATCTCAGTGCGTGCACTCAATTGCTCTGGCGCACGAGACACTTTGATAGCACTTGACTTAGCCCAGTTCATTCAATATCGGCCAAGCAGAGAAGCGACCAAACACGCAAGCAAGTGCAAGTACCACAGCAAGCATTCCACCATACAATAAAGTTACCCATTTTACACACTTAGAAAAGCGCAACGTTTCATTTTGCGTCACCGTCCTAGGTCGAGTTACACTACTCCTGTAACTGTTTTTAAATAGGGAAAACGTGGAGGTGTTTGGTCGCTTCTCTCCTTGGCCCATATTGAATGAACTGGGCTAGTTAAGTGTATTGCGAGTGTGATGGATTCTTTTTTCCCTGAACCTGACTACTCTACAATAATACTCACTCTAGTTGGCCAAGTCTTACTTTTACCTCAACGCGTCTACAGTCGACGTCTGGCTGAGCTATAAACCTACCCTATTACCTCAGCGCGTCTACAGTCGACGTCTGGCTGGGTACTAATAATTCGAACTCACTTGTTCTTGCTGCGCAGCTTAAATAACAGACAGACTCCAGCAAATGTCCTTTCAATGCTTTTAATTACGGCCAGGAGAGTTCTCGAGCAATACTCAGAGAACTTCCCAAGTAAAAACAAGGCCGGTGGATCTCAGACAAATTCCATTGAGAATCCCCCCGAAAACACTGATACAACCGTTTTTATACAATAGGGAGGTATGGCATAATGACATTAATTTCATTGGTTCTTCATAGGTAGACTATTTTGTTACTGGGTAGAGGAGACTTTGTTTTAATGATTCTAACTTAGTCATCTGTCTAGTTCCATTTCCCATATTTGTTATTTATACACACAGTCAGGTGTTTGACACACATACATTCATCTGAAGTACAGAATGTCTTAGGACATTGTATCAGAGATTTAGCTGGTTAAATGAGGTCAAATGTTAAAACATGGTTAGCTTAATATTCAGTTTAAAATTTTCCACCACACGCGCCAGAGTGATTGATTGCACGCACTGAGATGACAGATGTATGCATCAACTCGTCTTAGTTAAGGGAATAACAGTTTGATATGAAAAAACAGTGGAGTATCCCTTTAAAGAAGTCTATTATGCGCTTCAAGCCTGCATTTATTTGATTCACAATACAGAAAACTATATGTGTGTGTGTGTGTGTGTGTGTGTGTGTGTGTGGGTGTGTGTGTGTGTGTGTCTGCCCTTGAGGAACTCTCTGCACGTCCCCATGTAGGCTATTAAGTGGAGAGGAGAATTGTGAAGCTGTTGCACCTGTTCTGTGTAAGAAGTCGCTCCAACAGAAATGTAATGCCATTTTGGTTTCGATCCCTGGAAACATATGCAGATGTTAAAAAATGCATTTAAAAAATAAGCATTAAACTTTTTTTGTTTTATTTTAGCCCACAACTTCTATGTAATGCCATTAAAAAACGTTCAGTATTAATAAACTCTACCTTGAGGCTGCACACAGATCTTCTTGTTCTCACATTCCTGGAAAAAAATGGTGAAGGAAATAAGTTAGCCCTCTACTGGACGTTACTATTACTGTAACCTTTTGACAAGCATATTTCTGACTTCTCCACTGGTTTATAATTATTGGAAAAAAAAAAATAATAATAATAACAAAATAATCCTCTATAAAATTATAAAATATCAATCAAGAATAAATATTTACAGTATTAAAAAAATACCTAATATAACTCAAATTTATACTAATTTTACGTTAGTAAGATATTACTAATTTTGCATTTCGTTTCTTCACAATTGTAAGATTTTCTGATATTATAAAGTTTGGTGTCCCTGGATGAAGTGTAAAAGTAAATTTCAACTATTATGATTTCTTTTTTTATGATAATAGAGTTATCCATGTTCAAAGTTCATGTCCTTGGCTAATGTAATAGCAGAAAATATCTGAGAAAAAAAATCTCTGTGCAGTGTGGCAAATCCCTTATTTGCCTAAATCAATACCATTGGAGAGGTGGAAAAAACAATACAGCAGCAGGAAGGTAATAAAAGAATAATATGTAAATGGCTGGTTGAGATAAAGTGGATAATTTCTCACAGACGGAGGGGAAATTGGCTGGATGGTATCACTCCCGGGAGAGGGAGAACCCCTGGTGTGTGTGACAGAGACATCCTGTTTGCCTTGACTTCAAATATGTGTGTCTGGGGTTTCATATGAGGATAAAACATGATGGAAAAAGTGATTTTAATGCTGTGCTATTAAAGGATGCAAGGCAGGATATTGCATTTGTAGCCGTTAAATCCTCCCGCTGTATTTAAGGCAACAGTCAGCCCAGTAGTTGTCTCTCTTATTTCTTCCCTCCTCTAGAAGTCCATAAGAAATAAACACTCGCATTTTTATTTCCATGAACCTGGGGCTGTAAACTCAACATTTCTTACCAGGAGCAGCTGAGCCTGTTCTTTCAATGCATCAGTGAATGCCACAGCAAACCTGCATGTGAGAGAGAGATGAAGCAAGTGAGCTGACATGTTTTACGTGTAAAGAAACATGAAAAGTCTGCACAGGGTTGTGACGGTGAGGTACGCGCCACGCTGTGTTCAACCGCTTTCATTTCACCGCAATTCCACACTTTCCCAGACATCAAAGCTGTCAAAAATCTGTAAATCAAATCAATCAAGCCACGCAAATAAAAGTACAGCAAGGCAATCCCCGAGTAGCGCAAGTCAAGATGATGAAGAGGAGGAAGATTTTTTTTTGTAATTGAAAACTTTTTTTTATCATAAGTATTAACTATTAATAATGCTGTTAGCAAAAAAAAATGTGAAAAGATTCAGAAAATACATTTTATTTTAAAAGTGACCTAGAAAGTGACATTATATCAAAATTATATCTTGTTTATTTCCCATTAAAAATTACATTTTATATCCCAGATTTTCAATGTAGTCTTGGACTTTTGAAGCTCCCTGTATTTTTTTTTTTTTTTTTAAGAAGAAAAAAAGTCAAAGTTTGGACTGTGCCTCTGTCGTGCTGTCAAGCCTCATCCTAAAGCTTGTTTATTCAAACTCAAACACACATACATAAGACATAAGGCCCTCTTTTGATACTTGTGGGTGGAATAAAGAAAAAGCAGACATGGTGTTGTTATTTTTCCAAATGACTGCAACTAAACCCCATGGGTTTCCCCATTTCTCCTCTTCATCATCTCTTGTCCCTCATCTCTCTCTTTCAGGAGATGTGAAGGTTAGGCAGTAACGGCGGCAGCAGGGGGTCTTCTCTAAGAGATGTGTTTGAAGTGGAAAGGCTCTTATTCTCCCTAGTGACAATTATTCCCTCAAGACTGTCAGAAGGGTTTGAATCTCTCTGTACTAATCAAACAGACCACAAGAATCTTTAACACCTGGCTAATGAATTAAAAACATAGCTGGCAAGCTTTGGGGATTGATGTATTATTGATTAAAACAATTTTTTAAAAATAGGAGGAGGAGAAGAAATGCCACATAATGATACCTGTTCCTGTCAACCTTTTGGCCAAAGGCGCAATGGAGGATAAAAAGAGAGAGCATTTAAAGGGGAAAGACTATATACTGCCATTCAAAAGTTCAATGACAACGCAGTCTTGAAGCGTCAACTAGTCTCCCCTGTGAAGACCTCTTTCCCTTCCCTCCTCTGTACAGATAGAAAGTCACAAAAATGATTCCATTTCACATGGATACGCGGAAGCGATAAAAAAAAAAAAAATCTGTATTTTGACAAGGCCAGACAAGTAATTTGGTGAGGTCAATTTGACTAGAAAGCCTACAGGCCTGCGCACGAATCATCATAGCGGACGTTCAAACCCGCATACTTAAAGACCCCCTCCGATGAAAAAAAAAAAATTCTAGGTGTTAACATGTTCTTGTGTAATTTTTCTGATGTTAGAGGACAAATCTTGAGAAAAATAAGTTCAAAGTGTTATTTCCGAGTATTTCTACGTTCAAATGGCTGTGAATCAGTAGCAGACGCTAAAATGCCAGCTCAAATTGCTCGAATTGCTAATGAGCTACTGCCGCTCTGCTGAAGTGAAAAGTCCCAGAAAACGGCACAGGTTTTGTGATTTTGGCTAAAAATGGCATAATCATAATTTAAAGACCACTGGGAATGTTTAAAAACAGCTACAAAATATGATCGGAGGGCCACTTTAAGAATCGATATCGGTTCGTAAACACGAGAATCAATTAATATCGAGAAATCGATATTTATTATTCTAATAGAAAACACTTAATGCGCTCTTGGCCTGTTCATTTGCACAATGACTGGCTCGAGAACGCAAACCGTGAAATAGGTTCTAAGGTGTAAATGTTGAAATTTTTTGAAAAGCGGCATCATTATAAGCCCTCATTAGCGTTTATAATTATGTTTATGTATCCTTATAAGTGTTACGTTAGCAAACTTAAAAAACACGAATCTGTGAAAACACAGACGGCGTGCAAATTGAGTCACGTGTCTAGTCTTTAAGTATGCGGGTTTGAATGTCTGCTATGATGATTCTATGTGCGCAGGGCTAGGGATGGGCAACGATTAATCGCGATTAATCGTTAGCAAAATAAAAGTTTGTGTTTACATAATATATGTGTATGTAGTGTGTATAATTAATTTGTATATATAAATACCCACACATGCTTGTATATATTTAAGAAATATTTGCATGTATATACTTTATATATTTATACACAATTAATATTATATGTAAATATAAATATTTGACATATTAATAACACATTTTTCTTAAATATATACATGCATGTGTGGGCATTTATATATACAAATTAATTATACACACTACACACACATATATTATGTAAACACAAACTTTTATTTTGCTAATGATTAATCACGATTAATCGTTGCCCATCCCTAGAGTCTTTCTATTAAAATTGACCTCACCAAATTACTTGTCTGGCCTTAAAAAAAAAATCAAAAATAAAATATGCCAGTGAATTAGCCAGTTTCTATGAAACTAGACTACTTGTGTTGTCATATTTAGCTTTGACTTTGACTGAACATTTCCTCACACTTTGCGGAAAAAAACATCGAGATATATATCGTATAGCGATATTCAGCCTAAATATATCAGGGTATGAATTTTGGTCCATATCGTCCAGCCCTATATCGAATATCGATATTTTTCAAAAAATTTGAAATTCTAATATCGTGACAACACTATACGAAAGCGTGTTCCAGTTCCTACCAATATACAGCAACTTCGCACAGCTATTGAGGAGAAGTGGACCAACATTCCACAGGGCACAATCAACTACCTGAGCAACTCTATGTGAAGGAAATGTGTTGCACTGCATGAGGCAAATGGTACTGGCTGGATACACCAGATACTGACTGTTTTTCGGACCCCTAAATATTGCTGAAATATTTTTTCACAAAAGTGACAGCCGTATTAAAGATTAACCTCAGATGCAGAGATTAACAACACAATAGAACTCTTATATAATCCTCTTTATATACAGTTCACATACAATTACAAATCATAAATCACCCCTTGCTTACAAATTAAAATTTTTATCTGAGAAACAAACAGATATCGGGGTTTTTTTTTTTTTTATTCCATGGAAAAT
This sequence comes from Cyprinella venusta, assembly GCA_038021265.1. NCBI lineage: Eukaryota > Metazoa > Chordata > Actinopteri > Cypriniformes > Leuciscidae > Cyprinella > Cyprinella venusta. The sequence continues at coordinate 21,321,534 of CM075872.1, read as the reverse complement.
AACAGCCGGAACATTCTTTAAAATCTCTTCTTTGAGTTCCACAGAGTCGTACAGGTTTAGAATGGGTCATAAATGATGACAGAATTACATTAACTACAGCTGACAAGACTTTCATAACAGACTGGGTAAATTTGACCTGGCCTTGCGCAAAACTTCCTCCATCACAGCTCGCTTGTGCTCATCCTTTACGTCCTCGTTGACATCAGTCCCTCCGAAGACCACTCCGAACGGCACTCCAGCATCTGCAGAGAAATGGAAATTCACAACAAAGATGTAAATCCCTTATTTTACTTATTCACCTCCTCTGAAGTTCAACTTTTAAATCCTTTGAGTGAGCAAAGTCCTTGAGGCATGAAACAGTGTGTTTATCTTGCCAGAGGGGAAAGTCGTCATCAACAGAGCGGACACTTTGGGCAATGACTAAAAAAAAACTGGCCATATCTTAGAGGTGAGGGAGAAGTAGCCTTCAATCTGAGCAAGGTATTCTGTAAGGATGCACAATAATATTCAACATTTTGCATTTTTTTTTAAATGAATGCCATAAATTGATCATGGAAGCAGATAATATGAGTGCCATTATACTGCTCATAAAAAAAAAAAAAAAAAAAAACACTGTGACTGTGATGTTGGCATCAGATAGTATTAATTATAATAATAATAAATATATTAATAATATTAATTATATATATATATATATATATATATATATATAATTAATATTGATATTATTATTATTAATAATAATATATATATATATATATATATATATATATATATATATATATATATATATGAAGAGTTCAGATGCAAAAGCCTCTAAGTGCCATTTGAAATTTTCTTCTAAAATGATCATTTTTATCAAGCCTGTATATTTAAGTTCAGTAATTTCACTTAAATGGCAATGAAGATTACCTATTAATTGTCATTTAAGTGAAATTACTGAACTTAAATATGCAAGTTTGATAAAAATGGTCATTTTAGAAGAAAATTTCAAATGGCATTTAGAGGCTTTTGCATCTGAACTCTTCATATATAGCTGCCTGCTTTATATATATATATATATATATATATATATATATATATATATAGTGGCGGAAATTGGCATGAGCAATGAAATATATAATATTAGTTAATCTCATAAAAAAAATTTCCCTAAATAAACTAATACTCTAAAACGTAATGTTTCATGTGCAAGTGGGCATTTCCAATGTTACTATCACTATTAAAGTCATACATTTCGTGATAGAAGGTTAACACTAATGAGACAAGACAGATATGTGAGACGTAGGCTAACAGTCAGCTAAGACTATGTGGTACACAAACTCTGCATAAAATCAACTGCATCTATATGAGCTGTTTTCACTAATATAGAGAAACCAACATGTGTGTATATTTTAAGAGGCCGAGGGACTTGCACCTAAAAGAAGCCTGCCTCCTTTGAAAAGATGAATGGCCAGCGCAGCCTCGACCCGCTCTTGCGTCATCAGGGATGATACATCAGAGGCAGAACTAAACTCTCTTGTATCACACAGTACACAAGTGTGTCCTGCAGCCACGATGTGATTCCTGCAACCAAAACACACACACACACTGAAACACACATACTGTATATCACACTATATATCAGCATCATTCTCTGTAATTAAGTGGCTCAGAGCTGTTCTAGCTGTTCCTGGTACAGTGATGGTTATGGTAACTTACTTTGATAACCTACACGGAATTTGCCCGGTATTTCAAATAATACCATGATATTACCATTGTACAGTAAAGCTACATTCTCCAAAATACATGGTACTTGTACAACAGCGCCAACAGATTATAGCTTCAGAATGGTGTAACGTTGTGTGCAATGCATTATGCAGTGCAATAAGTGACATTGCGATGTCATTGTAGAGGGTTGAAAAATCGCTTCAATTGAAAAATGATCGCCTTACAGGATGAATACTACTCGAATAAATTGTGCTGTGAGAGGTGATGATCAATATGGAGGATTGTTATAACGTTACTTCCTGGTTTCGCTAACCAAACATGTTACTGTACCTTATTCTTTCGGCAGTGGTACAGTTCCCTGTTTTAGGACTTATGCAGGCTAGGAAGAGCAGGCGCATTTCAGTGTGTGGCGATAAAATGCTGACGCTATTTAAAAAAGCAAGAGCGCCTGCCAGCAGACGGACAATGGTTTACTCTCTTGACCTGACTCTGTTAATCTCATGCTGTCACGTCAGAGACCATCCTACCTAAATGACGTGCCACGTGGAGTTTATTTTGGAACGGGTCCGTTTCAAATGAAGCCCCCCGGAAACACGGAACTATAGATGCCGCAAGGTTAAAAAATTTAATGTGGCACCAAATTTATAAAGAAAATATATTAATAAGTATAATAATTTTGAGTGTATTCCATCTGGATTGTGGAACAAGCATATTAAGCATATATTAAGCATATTAAGCATATTAGCGATCAAATTATAGTCAAATATTCTTCTGTATGTCCCTAAAATGAATATATATATATATATATATATATATATATATATATATATATATATATATATATATATATATATATATATTATGCTAAGCTAATATGTTTATAGCTATCATATTAATAGCCATTATAATATTATGTTATTTATTAAATCACATATCCTATAATCACCTTCTGTGTGAATTTTGTTGTAAAAACATCCTTTCCCTGAAATATAGTATAAAACTGACAAATTATTTAGGAACATTGCATCATATAACTGAGAAAACTAAATAATACTTTTTTTTACTGAAAGTCTCGCTTGAAAAAAAAGGGTTGCATTTATTTGTTTAAAAATACAATAAAAACAGTAATTGTCAGAGTTTCATCATGTTTAGTTTCATTGTCTTGTTCTGTTGTATTTTTGTCACCATTTTTTGCCTGTGCTGTGTTCTAGTTAATTATTAATTATTATTAATTACCATAGTGGGAAAAAATACATACTATGGTAGTCAATGGGGAATGAGATCTGTTAGATTAAAACATTCTTCCAAATATCTTCCTTTGTGTTCAGCAGAGCAAATAAACAAGTAGAGGTTGAGGGTACAACTTGAGGGTGAGTAAATAATGACAGAATTTTCATTTTTTTGGTGAACTAACCCTTTAAGAAATCATTCTAATATTTTAAAATTCTTTTAATTAAAAAGAGAGAGAACACATACATACACACACACACACACACACACACACACACACACACACACACACATAGTGTGAGTGTGAGAATGAGTGTTTGCTCAATAATCAACAACAAACACATAGCTAACCGGTAGGTTTTATAGTCTTAGTCAGTTCTCATGAGAGAGAAGAGCTGTGACTGAGGGACATGCTGACTTTCGTGTTATCATGCCACAGCAAATTGCCACTGGCACTTTCTTATAGTAAAGACCGTTTGAAATTGAGTTCATGAATTTCATACATTTTAATGGGGTCTGAATGAGGAAAGAAGGCTAAAGTTGGGAAAGTTTTATTCACCTCTTGATGCTTAAAAGTCTGTCAGCTACATGAAGCCGAGCAGTTCTAGTTCTGTTCTGAGAGATGGTGTCCGTGTGATCTGTCAGTCTACATGATTGGCACTCAAACACTTTTTAAGTTCTTTTTATACGCTTGATCAAGTTAATTTATGAGTTCAGCAGTTCAGTTCACTATTCATGAGAATAATACAACATGAGCAAGGACATCATAACCTTAATGACTAATAAACATTTACTAAGAAACCACATACCTATACATTTCAGATTAATACTGTTATTTTTTAGAAGTATTATTACAGCTAACAGTCTACGTAATAGTGGGAGGGTGTAAATTCATAATAAATATTGATGCCCAACAATTATATACAACATTATTTTTTTTCCAAGAGGTGTATGCACAAATGAATTCTATAACATGTCAACAAAAACCCACAAATCACAAAAGGGTGTTTGAATGAATAAACAAAACATTTATAACAAGAACTGCAAGTAGTGATAGCGGGCCCAAGCACCTTTTGGTCATGTTTGACATATTTGGATTTAATTTGGAAACTTAGTCAACTTACACATTGTTCAAATCAAAATTCCCATTGTTAAACAGCTACATGTTGAATTATTAGAAAATCTTCAAAGCTATAACCTTTTTTTTTTTTTTTACACATCATGGTAGTCATCAGGGTTCGAAATGACTTGCGACTCATGAGGGCACATTTTCGTCCCTTAAAATGTTTGTAGACCTAATTATTAAATGATACAATTCTGAAGTCTATCTTGCTACACTATGGGCCAATGTCAGGGTTTCATCTCGTGGTTCAAAATAAGGCAGAGATGGAAAAACCGTAACGCAAAATTACATTTCCTTTATAGCCTAAACAGAGACTTTTCTTAAATGGTCAATGTTTCATTTTTGAAAACACTCTTATCGGAGTGGCTCTTAACACACTTATTAATGTATTATCTAAATTTCATTTCAAATTCTTACTTTTATTATTTTTATTATCAACTGTAAATAATTATAAGACTTGTGTCTTCTCTATATTCTATTATTTGGTGATTTGATAACTTTATTGGTTTTTCCCCTTCAAGCAAATCACATAGCATTACACAATCAAGTTGTAAAACATGGGGCTCTCTGGGTCAGAAACCTGTCACTCATCTCATTGTGCCACTGGGAAGTAGTAATTTTGCCAGGATGTAGAAGGTTCATAGTTCAAGTGCATAAACGAAGGAATATAATGACACAAAGCAATACAATACGTATTTTGCAAAAAAAAAAAAAAAAAAAAAAAAAAAAAAAAAAAAAAAAAAACGTGTATCTCTGGAACAGGTGGCACTCTGTTCATGTTCATATGGTGTTGATGATACACTAAATTTTGGTATCTGTAAAAATCGGTATCCACAGATTCAACACGATGCAAGGAATCCATGGATACCACATTTATGATTTTCTGACATAGTGTTAAAAAATTATTGATGAAAATATCTATTTTTCACATATCATGACCCATAGGTGGCGCTGTTCCCAACATATATTTAGACATGCGGTGTATATATCAGGGGCAAGGTTTTCAGCGAATCAACAACCACAGTGAGAACGCTGTAGGCAGATGTTACAGCTGAGGGCCTAAAGGAGGTTGCACACCTGACGAGAAGCGCAGCACCGTTTCGCGTTGAGGACAACTTCGCGATATCGCACATCGCACTTTCTCAGTTTATGGCCAGCAATATTGTTGTTTAAGGGCATCGAAGAAGTAAGATAATGTCTGTACTATGTTATGATTGTACTACTGTAATACTACTAATATAACCGTTGCTGCAGTCTGCAGTCCGAACATTTTACCTCAAAGTGTCCGTTAACTGAACAAATTGAGAAATAATTTTAATTTCTGGTGGTGGCGATATAGAGTTGGTTCTAGAGACTCAAAAATTGGCACAATCACTTTTCATGACCATCTCTATAAGTGTGCCAAATTTTATAATTTTCCTACTTACTGTTCAGGGTTATTCTGCATTGACTCCTATTTGGGAAATAAAATAATATTATTATTATTTAATAGTAATAAGAAAACAAGCTTGGCCCCTAATAAATAGTTGATAAATAAATTAATAATTAATTCATCTAATTTAAATGTTCACATTGCCTTGACTTAGGAGTGCAGTGAATACAATTATGTACAGATATGTATAAAAGTATGAAGTTATGTATATGTATAGAAGTATGAAACATTTAAGAATAATAAGCAGAGTTTTTAAGAAAAAATCATACTAATGAGGACAATGTTTTTTTTTTCCCTCAGTGGTGTATGCACTATTTCAACAAAACACATACAAGGCTGTGAATAACCATAAACAAACCGTATGTAAACCATAGACAGTAAAAGAAATGAAAACTGTGGATGACAGGCAAGGGACCAGACAGGAAGATGAATGGCTGCAATAGCCAATAGAAAAAAGCTTTATTTCACATTTATCCAATCAGAAGTGGTCGTTGGTTGTCTTGCTAGTGAATTGACGCTTGTTTCCATGCTTTGTATACAAAAGGATCAACCTGATACTCCTAAAAGGACACACGCTAAGCACATCCAGATGGCATGAAGATCTGATATTTGCACTGGCGGCGCGTCACTTTGACGTTTATGAGTACCGGGTGTCACGCGATAGTATTGTGACTGGCTGTTTACTCTCAGAGCCGATAGCTAAACTTCATAACGACAGACTTTTAAGAATTTTAACGTTATATTTGTATTAAAATGTTTCTCGAGGACATTGGTAAACACGTCGTGGGCTGAACAGCTAAATGTGGAGCAGTGCTAAGTGTACAAGAACGGTATGTTTACACAAATAATGTTAGCCTGTTTGCCGAGTTAAGAAGTGTTTGACAACAACATGTCTGTCAGCGGCTTTTTATTGTTGTTTTATGTTGGGTTGAACTATTCAATTAAGTCAATATTTGCAAGAATGAGCCAGTGTTTTATAAACACCCTGTTGATGTTTGTTTCCCGAATCTCAATTATTGTCATGTGGCATTTTTGTTTGGTGTCACGTGCTGCTAAAATAATGCTTATCGTTTTGTTGTTGTTTGTGTCCTTTAGGTTTGGATTTTGGTCAGCTGACCACCTCTTGAGAAACAATCATATCTCAGGCCATGGCTGGCAGAGATGTAAACGAGAGCACTCCTCTTTTGGACAACTCTGTGGCTTCAGCCAGATCCGAGTCAGTGTTCAATGGCAGGAGACTGGCATGTGCTGCCATCCTGCTGGCAGAGTCTTTAGAGAGAATGGCTTTCTATGGCATCACCTCCAACCTGGTGCTCTTCCTAAACAGCAGCCCCTTCTATTGGGAGGGCACTTTGGCCAGCCAAGCCCCCTTGATCTTCATGGGAGTCACTTATTTGATATCACCCTTTGGTGGCTGGCTGGCAGATGCGTTCCTTGGCAAGTTTGCAACCATAGCCTTAAGTTTAGTCCTGTATCTTTTAGGGATGCTGCTTTTCCCCTTTGTGGCCAGCGACAACACCAGGAATTACCTGTGTGGAGAAGAGATGGCGTTCCCAGTGCAGCCGGCGGAATGTTTTCCTGAAAATGGGACCGTGCCTGCCAATGTGACTTGCGTCAATCGGATGTCGTACTGCCGGCCGGCGATCTTCAGTGGTCTGGTGCTGGTGGCCATTGGGGTGGGAGCTGTGAAGTCAAACATCACTCCATTCGGGGCAGATCAGGTAATGCAAGTGCTTTCAGAATGGGCTTTGGGAATGCCCATTGACTTTGTGAGAAATTTTTAGAGAAAATAATACTAAATAGTACTAAAATAATACTAAAATATTAATAATTTTCCTATTAATATTTAAAATAATACAAAAATACTAAATAATAATAAATAATACTAAAATAATAATAAATAATATAGTTTTTCTAACTAAATAAATAACATGCATAAAAATGTCACTAAATAAATGTATTTCTATACATAAATAATGCACCTAACAGTACAGCACAATTAGTGATTAGAAAAAAGCAATAACAGAAGAAATTATCAACAATAGAAAATATTTTTATAGCATTAATTTACATGTATTTATAATATACATTTTTCATAGTATACATTTGGTCTTTATACATACAAATAATATAATATAGCTTAAAATTTAGGCACAGAATGGTCATATTTTGGAGGTCTGGCATCTAAAAGATTGAAACCATTGAGGTGATGAACAGACTTTACCTCAACTGGAGAGTTGTCTAAACTTTGAGTAAGTTCAAGTCTCAGGGGCGCAACCTCGGATTGATTCTCAGTGCAATATTTTCTGCTGTGTCTGGCTTTTATGAAACTGAACGATATTAAGACCTTTGACATGGTTGCTGGTGTTTGTTCAATAACATTCTTTCAGATGCTCCAGGTTAACCCTGGCTGGTCTATAGATACAATAACTCGCTTTTGAAGTTTGTTTTGAATAGTTTATTTTATTTTATTTTTTGTCTTTGGAGCACAAAATGAGACTTTTTTTGAATAATGTGCTGGTTGGCCTTGTCCATTTAAGTTGGAGATTTGTCATTTTAAACTTCAAAAGGGATGCAAAAGTATAATACAATCATCCATATCACTCGTACACCATATAATCCAGGTCTTCTGAGGTCATATGCTTGCTTTGTGCAACAAAAATATAATCTCCTTTGCAAGTGGAGGCTGTAAAGTTGAAATGGAGAATGGGTCCATTTGATTTAATTCAAACCTGTTACCGTGAATGGGATCTGTGGATTTGTGAAAAGATCAAATGAATGATTTGTTGCACAAGTGAAGTCATATGGACATGCATTATAATATTTGACTCATTTAAGGTGTAAATAATATTTTAAGCTGCTTTTTGGAGGTCCACAGTCCTAGTCTGCATGCACTTTCAATATAAAATTCACATTTTTTTGTGTCAACAGTAGAAAGTACAGGCTTTGATTGAAATAAGGGTGAATAATTTACAGTTTTTTTTTTTTAATTTTGGGTGTATTTTTCAAGTTCAGTTTTATTCCCCATTGTCATCTCTATAGGTGCAAGAATTCTGTGCTTGAACTATATATGGGTCAGTTACTGGGTCTTTAAGCTGTATTATTAACCGTTTGACACCACTAATCCGACAGTCATAAAAGGACAATAAATTGACAATAACAATAAGGTGAGGTTTTTCTTGGAAAAAGTTTTATATTTTGTGACGTGAACCCCCGATAACCTTTAAATGGAATATACTACATTTCCAAAAAGTCGCAAAGTGGGAAATTTCAGATTTCAACATAATCGGTTGCTTATCAACTCTTTACAGTGTTTCTGTTTTTCACTGCCAATGTGCTTCTTTGGCACATTTTGTATGACTTCCTTAAGCTTGGACACACCTTTGGTCACTTTCACTTCACTTATTAAAAATGACATGTCAAATATTCCACATTTCTGAGGTACTTTGAGTCTGATTTTGCCTTGTGACACAAGCCATTTTGTAGCCCACAAGATCGAAACTATGCTTTTTGTTGAAGTGGCTTCTGTAGTTACTACCAAGGTCTGTTTCTCAGATTCGTTTAAAACTAAATGTTTATGAAAGCTTTGTTTATTATAGTGATGAGGTAGAGCTGAAGATTTTTAGTGATATAATGTACATTGTTTCACACCAAGTACAAACATTTCTTACAATGCGAAATCAGTGAAAACACAGTTGTACAATAAAATAATCCTTCCATGCTTTTGCCATGTTTTCATGCTAGTAAAGCTTTTGATGCATTAGCACCCCTTCTTTTACATGACCTCTCAGTGACATGAAACTGTACAGTAGCCCAGATCAGTGGGGATGTCCCTGGCCTGACATAAGTGAACTATAAGGAAATCTTCTGCTAAGTGACTAAATGATGAATTTGACACTAAATGATAGTGAGTAAGACTACTCCTATCGAACTAGACATCACACGCAAAATGAAACAAAAAAATTGGGAAGTAAAACTGACATCTGTCTTTACTGGCTTGTTCATCTGCATAACAGATTTTTTTTTAATACAGTTACATTTTGTATTGGATTATTTGAAAATATTTTTTTTGTTAACTAATGTAGATAAAAAAAAAAAAAAAATTGGCATATTTAAGGCCCATTTAAGTCTTTAAATGGGGGTGACTTGGATTAGGCCAGTGTTGATGTCTGTTGACTCTCGTCATATGATCGTCATGTGATTTTAAGATTCAATAAAGAGATTAACTGCAGGCTGTACCACATCTGGGTGTCATTGGGTCATAGATCTCATTTAAACGTTGAGGAAGTGGGGCAATGGATTGAAAACTCATACACTATATTGATTGTCTTGAGCTTTTTTGTGAGCAGGCATCTCTTCAGAAAAGCATTGCATGCAATTGAGCAGAACATTCACCCAAATTTATAAATGCATCTTGTAAACTGCAAAACAATATTAAATTAAATGAAGAATGAAAATTGATTGTTGATATGGTTATTGACGGTGCAACTTTAGTATCCACAAGCAAGTCAAAAAAGAATTATTATTTTTTTTTTTTTTCCAGCTGGACATGTGATTGTTGCCTTTGTTTGGCACTGAGCTGGATATAGAATTTGTTATTATGGACTAAATTTTTTAAACGATTTGATTGTCAGATTCTCACTTTTTCCTTTGAGCTTGAAATTAATAAAACAGTTAAATGAAAATGAATGAAAGTGAATTGAATGTGCATTTTTTTTATGTATATCCTTACAGGTGAAGGATCGAGGTCCGGAGGCAACACGGCGGTTCTTTAACTGGTTCTACTGGTGCATTAATCTGGGAGCGATCTTCTCCCTGGGTGGAGTAGCCTATATTCAGCAGAACATCAGCTTCTCTATTGGCTACATCATCCCTGCCGTGTGCCTCGGGGTGTCCCTCTTCGTCTTTATTCTGGGCAAAGCGGTTTTCATAAACAAGCCTGCAGACGGCAGCGCCTTCAGCGACATGTTTCGGATCCTGGCCTCGGCCTTCTGTGGACGTGGGCCAAAAGAACCCAGTCTGCTCAGGTGAGGGCTAGGATTTTTTTTTTTTAGTTCACATGAAATCAACTTTCTTAATAGAAACTACTGGTTTTAATATGAGCATTCATTTTCTTTTAACCTCCTTATAATGAAAAGGGTTGGTTTACCACTATATATGCATATTAGTTGCAAATGATGCTTTATCTATGTATTTAAGCCTGTCACTCCAAATAAAGAAGCGAAAGAGTGCAGTGAACATTTCACATTTAAAACTTAAAGCATTGGTTCACTTAAAAAACAAATTAAATTAAAAAAAAAAACAACAACAAAAAAAAACTTTTGCTGATAATTTACTCACCCCCTTGTCATCCAAGATGTCCATGTCTTTCTTTCTTCAGTCGAAAAGAAATTTCATGTTTTTGATGAAAACATTCCAGGAATTTTCTCCATGATGGACTTCAATGGGAACCAAACGGTTCAAGGTCCAAATGACAGTTTCGGTGCAGCTTCAAATGGCTTTAAATGACACCAGACTATGAATAAGGGGCTTATCTTATGTTCGTGACTCTCCTGTTCGAACTTGTTCATCGAAATGAATGAATCTTTTGTCGAGTCATTTGGTTGGTACAATGAACGAAGTTAATGAAATGGCTCAAAAAAAGATTTGTTCATTTTGATGAACGAGTTTGAACAGGAGAGTCACAAACGTACATCACAGAACAGAGCAAGGCGAGCGTTTATGCTTATAAAACGTAAATTTTTTTTTATTTATTTTTTAAATGACCCATTGTTTCACTAGATAAGACCCTTAATCATCATCTGGTGTTGTTTAAAGCCCTTTGAAGCTGCAATGAAACTCTCATTTGGACCTTGAAACGGATCGGGTCCATTGAAGTCCATTATATGGATCCTGGAATGTTTTCATCAAAATCAAAAACATTAATTTCTTTTCGATTGAAGAAAGAAAGACATGAACATCTTGGATGACATGGGTTGAGTAAATTATCAGCAAAAGTTTTTTTTTTTTTTTTTTTTTTTTTAAGTGAACTAATTCTTTAAATATGACTGATATACATTTTCATCCACAGTTGGTGCTCAAAGAAATGCACTAATTTTGTAACTTTGTATCATTCCAGTATCACTCGAAGGCACCAATAGACTTATTCAAACAATTCCTAATAAATGATGGTCCTGCTCTACCTTTTATTCTGGTTCAATGTCCTTTTTCAATGATTTCAGACACGATACACCATTTCTTGTTGAATTAAGATGGATTTAAGAGCTGTTGCATATTCAAATTTTGTACATTCAATTGTACATTTTTATTCTTACATTTAAAAACGAATGTGCCTATTGGTCTTTATAGTCCATACTGTTTTAAGTGTGTTAGATTGTAAATTTATGCTGTTTTCATGGGAACCTCTACTCCAGTTTAGATGACTCTATTAGTCTGTAATGTTATCCCTCATCGTCCTCTTTGATCCACCTCTCCTGTCTCTCTCGTACGTGGCGGTGCTATTCATCGCGTCTCTGTGGCATAAGTTACTGTCAAGTGCCGTTCCCTCTCTCTGAATCAAAGAACAACCGCTTCTCAAAAAACCCTGACCCTGACAAGTTGGTAAAAAAGTAGGAGCAAATCATTTGCTTTTTTCTTTGTAACAAATCGTGTTCTTCCACCAGGCCCAAGCCGACTCTACTGGATGGCGCTAAGGTGACATACGGTGGGCGATTTTCAGAAGAGAAGGTGGAGGAAGTGAAAGCGCTGGTCAAAATACTTCCTGTTTTCTTGGCCCTCATTCCCTACTGGATGGTCTATTTCCAGGTAAAGTTTTTATGAGTGGGTTTCTCAACCCAGTCTGTCAGTTATAGGTCCTTAAAAAAGAGGGAAATATACAGGCTATGTATTTAACCTTCATTTACTGCAGTTGTGACAGAGGATAAATAAGGAATTGCACAGGTATTTTATTCGCTTGAAGTCTCAAGGGAAAAGAGATGCATAGTGGAGATAAATATAGTGTTGTTGGCGTCTCAAATACAGTTGATTGATGATCATAAGGAGAAATTGTGTCTCTGACATATATTAAGGGTTTGTGCCATTTGGAGCCTTTATGGGATGAGTGGGCATAAAGCCCTTGAGCAGACAGGTGCTTCCTTGAGGAACTTTATATGTGTCTTTCTCAAGGCAATGCAGAAAGGACAAGCAATAAAGACTGGGACATCTTTACTAAAGCAGTGTCCCTTCAGCAGCTGGTGTGGGGCATGTAACTACCGAATAAATGTCACCTTACCACAGAAAGAAACAAACAGAGTTATGTGTCAAACTACTCCTAAAGTGCTTTTGATAATGTTTAAAATCAGTTTGTCAACATTGCCATGTTTAAATATTTTCAAGATCTGTCTCTTTCATTTCTGCATTTTACAACCATACCTTAGTGAAATTTCCACATTTGGATTATTGGAAGGTCTGATCTTATGGACATTAACAGGTTAGATCACACAAAAATTGATTTTTTTTCACCATTTACTCACCCCCATGTTGTTCTAAACCTGTAAGTCCTTCGTTCATCTTTGTAACACCATTTGTGTACAAGATGAAATGTATTTTAAAGTACCCCTTGGTGAAAATCTTATATATATATATATATATATATATATATATATATATATATATATATATATATATATATACGTATTATGTAAACACAAACTTTTATTTTGGATGCGATTAATCGTTTCCCAGCCCTAATATATATATATATATATCTATATATATATATTAGGGCTGTCAAAACGATTAATCGCATCCAAAATAAAAGTTTGTGTTTACATAATATATGTGGGGGCACTGTGTATAATTATTTTATATTTATAAAAAACACACATGCATGTATATTTAAGAAAAAAATATTATTTATATATAAAATATTTATATTTATATATAATATAAATTATATCTAAATCTATATACAGAATATACATAAAATATTTCTTAAATATATACAAGCATGTGTGTGTATTTATATATATATATATATAATAATTATACACAGTGCACCCACATATATTATGTAAACACAAACTTTTATTTTGGATGCGATTAATCGTTTTGACAGCCCTAATATATATATATATATATATATATATATATATATATACTTTAAGACAAGTCATATGCAATCATACGTCAACACCATTTCTGCGTATTTTCTTCTTAAACCTGCAGTGAAAAAGACATGGTTTGAAATCGCTGGTGTTTCTGATGTCACAAAATACCTTTTAACCAATCACATCAATGTGTGATCATCAATGATTGGATCTCTGAGCTGGTGTGAGTGAGTGGAGACAGGGCTATTTTGCATATTAATAGAACCGTGTATACTAAATGATAAATAGAGTGACATTCAAGCTATTTTAAGGTATGAAGAAATCTTTTTTCGGTAACCCTTTAAAATAAGATTCATTAGTTAACATTAGTTATTAATTAACATGAACTAACAATGAGCAATATGTTTGTTACACTATTTATTAATCTTTGTTAATGTTAGTTAATACTAATCCAGCTGTTTATTGTTTGTTCATGTTAGTTCACGGTGCATTAACTAACTAACAAATACCACCTTTGAATTGAATAACGTATTAATAAATGTTGAAAATAATATTAACGAAGATTAATAAATGCTGTAGAAGTATTGTTCATTAAAGTTCATGTTAACAAAAGAAGTTAACTAATGAACCTTATTGTAAAGTGTTACCCTTTTTTCAAGGAAACATTTTGGGCAGAGTTTTGGTGAACAGAGATGGTTTTTAGATGATACATTTTTCAAATTACATTTCTTTGTTCCACCATTTGCACAATTACACACATGTGAAGGTTTTTTACTGGTCAATATTTTGAGGAAACAACAACAGTTTTACTATGTGCTTACTTTGAATTAATTAACTACATAAGCCATTCACTCTTGTTACTGATGGTTACACATGATTTTGTGGGTTGGTTTCTTACGAATTCAATTAAACTATAGCTAAGACTAATTATCAAGACAAGTGGCATCCCAATTCCCAACTGTAACTCATGCGGGATGTAGCTCATAAAATTGACACCGTCCCAATTTAATCAGGAGGTCTGATCACCCTAATCCTTCTCTAGATAGTTATCTCGAAAGATCAGATGGTGGTGACATAAAAAAAAATCTTTCACTATGTATTTACAGTGTAAAATTGACCATTCTTTGGATGCATTGGATAATTTCCTGCTGTGAATGCAGCTATTGTTGTAATGTTAAATTGCGGTGGGTCTGTAAGGACAAGGATCATTGTGTCGTAGACCATCTCGCGTTAAAACAAGATTCTCTTCCTCTAATTATGGCTGAAGGTCATCTTTGAGACCCTGTCATCCCATATGTTTTGTCTGCTGAGACTCTCGCCAACTGTTAGAAAGGTTAGCCTGCATTGTTAGTCCTCGGGGCCTTAAATTAAGGTTTCAGTAAAGGACAACGTCTCGAACTTTTAGAAAAAATTGCCTAATGACTTTCTGCATGAACCGATATTGCAGAATGTTCCCATTAAGCACCAAACTGCTTTTAAGAGCTGAAATATTACCACTTGCTGTTTTCTTCCTCTGCCCTATTTCAGGTTTAAATCAATAGCAATATTCAGAAACAGGGTCGTCTCAAGTGCTATAGCAAATGTACCGTAGGCTGTTCTGTAGCGCTGAATGAGATGTAAGTGCAGCCAGCATGTTTATGTGTGCTTCTGTCTTCTCTTGCAGATGCAGACCACATATTATCTCCAGAGTCTCCATCTGACAATTCCTGGAGCCGATCCCAACTCCACAGACTCCCACCCGGTAAGAGAACAGCTATTTCAGTGCCAATGATGTCAGATCACTTCCAAATTGGCCTGAAAGAAAAATATAATTGCTTTGTTAATGAAGAGTTCAATTATTAAAGCAGTTGGCCTCCTTTTTTGCCCGTGCTCTGGTCACTTTGCTCATTAGTTTACCCATATTTCTCATCGGCAGTGCTATTAGGAAGCAACATTTTCAATGCCACAGATTTTTCAATAAATGAAATATGTCTTTGTAAACTGGATTTTCATTTCTCTTTTAAATATTGATATACTATACAGGGTGACTCATGAACAAAGCAAAGGTGTATATTTATCATTTTTAAATATATACACATTAATGTTCAAATGCTTTTTTTAAGCAAGGAAATATGAAATCGATCTAAAATGTCAATTTGATGTGTCAAATGACTCACCCTCATGTAGTTTCACGCCCGTAAAACCTTAGGTCATCTTCGGAACACAGTTTAAGATATTTTAGATTTAGTCCGAGAGTTTTCTGTCCCTCCATTAAAAATGTGTACGGTATACTGTCCTTGTCCAAAAAGGAAATAAAGACATCATCAAAGTAGTCCATATGACATCAATGGGTTAGTTTGAATGTTTTAAAGCATCGAAAATACGTTTTGGTCCAAAAATAACAAAAACTACGACTTAATTAAACATATAATAATGAACTCTTGCTTGTATTCTGTACTGCGTGTTAAATTACTGTTCTTCCTTGTCGTTTCTTTGTCATCTTTGCTTCAATTTTTCAGACTGATCTCATGAAATGGCATATGTATGACACGCCAATTCGTATTTCCATTTTTGGCGTGCTATCAACGTACATACACGTGGAATCACTCGGACATTTAACGGCGTAGACATACACGTATACACGCGGATAGCTCAAAATGCGTATAGATAACATGCCACTTGACTTGAAAGTGGCGTGTATGTTAACTCAAAAGTCATGATGTCATGTTGCACTTTTTGCAAAGCATTATTTTACTTTGCTCATCTATGATAAAGACACATCCACTCCATTTTCGGGGCAGAGCAATGAACTGAGGGGTGTATTAAGGTTGATTTCATATGTTAACAATGTTTCTTAGAAATAGCTCACTGTACCTTTGAAAAGATAAAGTAGTAATAGATTTATATAAAAGTGACAGTAAAGACATGTTATAAAATATTTATATTTCAAAAATAAAATATACATTTTATTTAGCTGTTTTGAACTCTATATTAAATCAAAGAATCTAAAAAGATACTACAACGATTTCCACACTTCATAAAAAATAAATTGAGCTTTGCCAATTGTAATACAATTTCACAATATTACTATATGTTCGATCAAATAAATGCCTCATATATAACAGGCATATATAATATACTCTGGCAACCACTTATAGCAACCTGGTGGCAGCAATTTATTAAGCAAAAAGCTATTATACATTTTTTCAAAAACAAGTTTAGTTATAGATAGTTTCAGGAAATACTTTGTCCTACAAGTTGTTTAATTTTGTTGTAACACAAATGTCTTTCACTTCAACACTTCTTCCTCCTGAACCAGACTGAAAGAGGAATGCTTCTCCTTCGATTGATAGTTCAGTGGCGAGCAAAAAGCTTGAAGATGCTGGAATGTGTTTGTTCATTGATCACAGAGGAAGTTGTAGCCTACACATTCTGATCTTCTGAGTTGTTAAGACAAGGTCAGTCATCCAATATAAAGTACCTTTATAAAGATTACATGTTAGATTGGTTTGTCAATGTTATATTTTTAAAAGTAAAAAAAAAATCCAAAAATAACAAAAACTACGACTTAATTAAACATATTGTCAAGAGAATGCAATGTTTAATAAAGTTGTAGTTTTTGTTATTTTTGGACCAAAACGTATTTTCGATGCTTCAACATTCAAACCAACCCACTGATGTCACATTTTCAATGGAGGGACAGAAAACTCTCTAAGTCTAAAATATCTTAAACTGTGTTCCGAAGATGAACAAAGGTCTTACAGGCTTGGAGCGACATGAGGGCGAGTCATTAATGACATCATTTTTATTTTTTGGGTGAACTAACCCTTTAAGTGTTAGCGAGAGAGTTTAATCTTTAATGTTTTGGTGCAAGAGGCTTGTTACTGAGTGACATTATAAATGGTCTTCAGGGAAAACCGTTAAATGCAGCCGTGTAGAATACAGTATCTTTAATTGAATTTATCCTTGAGTTTTAATTTTAGATGCCTCTGGTGATGTTTTGGGGATGTTTGTCTGGCTGTAGAGGAGTAAAGGCTGTTTAGGATACTCTCTGGAGACTCTGGCACACATGAGCTAGAGAAATCCTTTGAAAACCAGGGTATTAACTTCAAAAGCATGACCCTCACTAATCGCAGATTAGCACCCAGCAGCCATTTTCTCATCTAAAGTTGCTGTGTATTTGTTTTTGTGTGAGTGTGCGTGTGGGTGTACATGTACACGCTCCACTAGGTGAGTGTCTCAGAACCTTTGCCTCGAATTAAATCCCCTAAAAATAGATTCAATGTGACTGATCCAAAATCACTATTGCCGGGCGGTCTTATCAGTAATGACAACGCAGTCACATGTTGCTCGGTGACCATGAAAATGCATAGATGCAAATGTAACGGGATGAGCAACTTGTGTGCGTATGTGCAATTTTAACACTGTTTAAAATGGAGTTTTCCAGAATTAGACTGAGTCACACGGTAAGGACAGGGGAAGTGCAAAACCACAACGGGGAAGTGAAAAAGACGTAATTGGCTGTGTTAAATAACACATTGCTTGAGAATGTGACTGCAGGGTCAAATTGAAGAGAGGGTTGTAAAGCACCTAATGCTCTTTAAATATAATTTTCCAGAGGACTTTCATGGTGGTTGTGCCATTTTCTGCTAACTTGTAAAAATATAACATTGGCAAACCAATCTAACATGTAATCTTTATAATGGTACTTTATATTGGATGACTGACCTTGTCTTAACAACTCAGAAGATCAGAATGTGTAGGCTACAACTTCCTCTGTGATCAATGAACAAACACATTCCAGCATCTTCAAGCTTTTTGCTCGCCACTGAACTATCAATCAAAGGAGAAGCATTCCTCTTTCAGTCTGGTTCAGGAGGAAGAAAAGTGTTGAAGTGAAAGACATTTGCGTTACAACAAAAAAACAAACTAGTAGGACAAAGTATTTCATGTAACTATCTATAACTAAACTTGTTTTTGAAAAATATATAATTGCTGTTTGCTTGTGAAAAAAATTGCTGCCACCTTTTTAGGTTGCTACAGGTGGTTGGCAGAGTATATTATATATACCTGTTATTTATATAAGGCATTTATTTGATTAAACATATAGTGATATTGTGAAATTGCATTACAATTGGCAAAGCTCAATTTATTTTTTATGAAGTGTGGAAATCGTAATAGTATCTTTTTAGATTCTTTGATTTAGTATAGAGTTCAAAACAGCATTTTTGAAATATACATATTTTATAACGTGTCTTTACTGTCACTTTTATATAAATTTATATTACTACTTTATCTTTTTAAAGGTACTGTAAGCTATTTCTGAGAATCATTGTTGATTGAAATCAACATAAACACACCCCTCAGTTCATTACTCTGCCCCCCAAAATGGAGTGGATGTGTCTATCATAGATGAGCAAAGCAAAATAATGCTTTGCAAAAAGTGCAACATGACATCATGACTTTTTCATTAACATACACGCCACTTTCAAGTCAAGTCAAGGCATGTTATCTATACGCATTTTGAGCTATCCGCGTGTATGTGTGTATGTCTACGCCGTTAAATGTCTGAGTGATTCCACGTGTATGTACACTCCGTTAAATGTCCAAGCAAAACAAAGCAAAATGTATATCTACATCTGGGGAGCGATATTTTTTTTCTTAGGATTGTAGGGGAAGACTCATAAAGACTCATAAATAAAACCACAGTAATGGGTAGATTAGGGGACGGGGTTGGGGTAGGTCATATATTTATACAGTAATGTTAAGTCAACGGCATTCATAAACACGCTGAAAAGCGATTATGCGTGTTGATAGCACGCCAAAAATGGAAATACGAATTGGCATGTCATATGTACGCCATTTCATGAGATCAGTCTGAAAAAGTGAAGCGAAGATGACAAAGAAACGACAAGGAAGAACTAAAATTGAACATGCAGTACACAATACAAGCACGAGTTCATTATTAGTCATCTGTAGCACACCAGCTCCAGACAAACAATGACACTCAAAACTACATCAACAGCATATCTTTGTTCTGTAAAACATGGCAAAACCAATTTAACTGGTGTCCTAAAGCTCTTGCCTGATCACAACCCTTCTTTTTCCAGTGATATTCCTCTGACCTTTTCTCTTTTGGGTAACACTTTACTTGAAGGGGTGTGCATAAGACTGGCATGATACCTTCATAACCATGGCATGACATACGTCTTGAATATGAAGTAGGGTTTATGCATGTTTATTACAGCTGTCATTAAGTGTCATTCGCTCAATAATGACATTTTGAATGCAAATATGACATTGTTTAAGATGTCTTTGTTATGACATCTTGACATAAACCATAACATCATAACCTGTCAGTGTATTTATCATGACAACTTGACATCAAATTAAGTTAAACTGCCATGTGGTTGACTTTGACATTGGCTGTCAGACCTCAACTACAGTGGTACTAATTGAATTTGTCATTAAAAAGTTATAATGGCTTCATGACAGCCAATGTCAAAGCCAACCACCTGACCGTTTAATGTAATGTTAACCAATAGAGAGCCTAAGTCCCTCCCCTTCCGGTCGACCACCATGGGACCTTATTTCGGAAAAATATTGAATGGTAGTCAATGGCGAGAGACAGCAAATATTTTGATCTCGTTTGAATTGTGCCCTGATTTACACATATGATGTTTGTCAATTTAAAAGATCCATTTTAAAGTAAAGAAAGTCGCAGTTTGATGTAAAACCGTTAAGGTATAAGACTGTGAAAATACGCAATTACAAAGACTACAAACCCCAAAGGCGCACATTTTCTCCCAATGAATGAAGCTAACTTTACTGAGGCTGTCTGTCATTGTTTCTATAGTCTTATGTTATAATCGTAACGTTACGCCGTCCTACCTGAGTGTTTTGTACCAGACTGCACACACACGAGCAGCCGATCTCGTTTCTCTTCGTGGGAGATGTAGTTCATAGAGCGATTTTCACATTAAACTAAATGTTACCCTTCTGTTGTATGACAATCTGCAACGTTTTTGACTTCCAGAATTATCTTTTAAATTGACAAACCTCATATGTGTAATTGAGGGCACAGTTCAGGTGGAATAAAAAGATAAGTTGTCTCTCGCCATTGACTACCATTCATATTTTTCCCGAAATAAGGTCCCATGAGCCGGAAGCGGAGGGGCGGGACTTAGGCTCTCTATAAAGCTAAGTGGTTTCTTAAGTTTGATAATTAATCTGCTGTCATGTTAATGACTGGTTGTGTTGTCTTAGTAATGTCAAGTTGTCATGACAAAGACATCCCAACCAATGTCAAACAATTATCAGTTAAAGGTCAGTTAGCACACATTAAGCCCCTTTTTCACTGTTGGCCGGAAGAAACAGTTACAGAGATATTTCCACTTGAGCATGGTTCGACACGGCACGACTTAAAAACAACCTCGGCCCGAAATTCTCAACAAGTTTGTCTAACCACGTTGAACTGTGCTGATAGAATATGTGTAGTGATGGCTCCACCTGGCTAACAGGTTCTCTGTAGCTGGCCAAGCGCACTATTGGATCGAAGTAAGCAATCATAAAATTTAAGTTAATAATACACTTAAAAGAAATAACTGATCGTCCTCCAAATCACGGCCACTACTTACCCCTCATACGTCTGTAAAGCCTTGCGTTACCAAGGCGATGAAATGTTCTAAGAAAACAGGACAAAAATATTGATGACTCAAAAATGTTGGTTCTACCCCCAACTTCCTGTTTCAATAGGAATCAAGTAATTTTGTTCTGTCCTGAGTATTATAGTTTTTCTCTGGAGGGAGTTTGCAAATCTCCATCTGTTGCTCGTTCTCACACACAAGGGTTTCCCCCTCTAAATGAACATGTGCTGTCGTACTCGTACAGAAGATTTGACTCTGTGGACCGCGCAGCCTAAAGGGAATACAGTGCACAGTTTTAACAAGGCCAAACCGTGAGCTCTTAATTAGGAGATACCCATAGAGAGAACGAGACACCAGTAATGTGGCTGAAAATGATATGATGATAGGATGATGCAAGCTGGCAATTTCTAATGGAGAAAAAAAAGTGTTTAAAAGTGCCTGATGATGAAGGGGAGACTGAGCGCTCGGAGGGACATGTATAAATTACCAATGCTTAGTCAAAGACATGTAAATGTAATGAGGGAGTAAGCTGGAGAATTAAAAGTGTTAAAAGTGCCGGTAGATTGGGGACTGACAGAAGCTGTTGAATTAAATTCATACATGCTGAGGGAGATACGCTCTCCACTTTAAATGCCTGATACTCTACTGGAGGTGTAAATGTGTGTGTGTGTGTGTGTGTGATATGCCCATACACACCTGCAGGCATGGATGCGTAATTTGGGCTCCGGGCATCTAGTCCTCTGGTGTTGCTTTTCACAGGCATTATTTGTTTAATGTCAATTAAAGCGTACAGATGGCGACATATTGTGCAGTATGTTCGAGTTAATTACAACCAATCAGACCAAGACAAGAATGGATTGGGCTGCTTTTAACTTTTGCTACGTGCGTACAGCATCCACCCACATCTGCTTAGTCGTATCATCAAGCCCTGCCTGTGCAGGAAATGAGGAGAGATGGTTTCTTGTGGTTTTCAAAGTGAAATCTTAATACTCTGAGTTAAATTTGGTCAATCGCTCATTGGTGGATTTGTCCACAAATTTGACTCACCTGCTATATAATGGCAGCGACCAGCATCGAGCTTCTGTAAAAGGTTCAAAAGTATCACAGAATGGTCCCATCGTCATGTTCTGGAGGTATGAAAGGGTTTGGTGAAAAAACAAACTGAAATTTACGTATTATTTAACGGAAATCCAGAGCTTGGGTGTTCGTCTGTGCATGGCTCATGAGAATCTATAAGCATTGCAGTTCAGTCAGACTCGCTTAAAGGGATACTCCACTTTTTTTGGAAATTTTTCGCTCATTTTACCACTCCCCCAGAGATAAACAGTTGGGTTTTACCATTTCCAAATCGATTCAGGCGATTTTCTGATATTTAGAAGAATATCATTAAACAGACAGTTTCTGGTCTCATTGACTTCCATAGTAGGAAAAAAATATATACTATGGAAGTCAATGAGACTAGAAACTGTCTGTTAACTGTTTAACCCAACTGTTTAACTCTGGGGGAGTGGTAAAATGAGCCTATTCCCCCCCAAAAGTGGAGTAATCCTTTAAAAAAAAAGCACAAGTCGAGAGAATCCAAGATGAAAAAAAACAAAACAAAACAAAACAAAAAAACGCATCAAATGCAATGCACAGAAAGAAAGTGTTACCATAAAGTGCTACCCTTTGAATCCCCCCCCCCCCCCCAAAAAAAAGGATCCATTTTCTTTCTTGACTGAGTTTACTATATCTGGATATACTCCATTTGTCAGATGATAGTCAGAATGACAGTTGACAGATGTGGAAGCAATAACTTGATGCAACAGATTTTTTATTTTATCTTTTTTAAACCAAACACTAGGGTTTATTTGACCCCCAGAACACTTGGAGTATACGACATGTCGCATGGGATCAATCTGTGATACTTTTTTGTCTTCTTTTATTTATTTATTTTTTTACAAGCTTTGTGCTGGTCTCTGTTCACTTTATTTTTGGGCGATCTACACTTTTAATGTATGATTGATTTTTTTTTTTTTTTTTTTTTTTTTTTTTTAGCAGATGAGAAAATAGCTGAAAGACACGAAAATAAAAATGTATTAAAGGGTTAGTTCATCCAAAAATGAAAATTCTGTCAGTATTTACTCACCCTCATGTTGTTCCAAACCACTATGTGTTTATTTGTTCTGCTACAAATGAAGCAGTATGTATTTTTCCTACTATGGTAGTCAATGGGGAATGAGATCTGTTTGATTAAAACATTCTTCCAAATATCTTACTTTGTGTTCAGCAGAACAAATAAACACATAGAGGTTTAGAACAACATGAGGGTGAGTACAAACTGACAGAATTTTCATTTTTGAAAGGAAAAAAAAATGTGAACGAGGTGAACTAACCCTTTAAGACAAACGTAGATATTTGGGTCTGGGCTTTTTTTTTTTTTTTTTTTTTTGACTTGGGCCAGACCTATGAAAGAAGAACACCTATGAAAGCCTTAGCAACTTCATAGTAAGCCCCTGGTATCCACTCAGAATACTATAGCAACAACAAAAGTTCTGACTGACAGAGTCCATAGGCAGTGTTCAATGACCCCTACTCACTGAGCAAAGGATATTTGTTGAATTTCACCTCATTTGACAAATGCATTAATTTGGAACACCCTGTAAAGTCATCTAACGTATGACACTTGAATCATGAGTGACTTGTGCATATTAAAGAAGTTGAAGCTATGATTACATAATATAGGCCTACTTCTTCTGTAAATAAATATAAATTGTCATATGTTCATGTGATATACATGTGTGTATTAACACATCATGTGTATTTATAATATAAATATCAAAAAACTGTTATATTTGAAAATGATAAACTGAGGGATAATTGCATACTGCAATGTACGTTTAATATGTGAATAAACATGATTTGGTTATATTAGATGTATCTTATCTTATCTATGATAGTTGTTACTGTAACTGTTACATCTCAATCTCACACATTTTTTTTTGAATACCCGCAAACAACCACATACAAAGTACAACTGGGACTAATTAAACCGCATAATAACATTGTGACTGGACACTCATCCTAGTTTAACCGCCTTTATTTTATTTACACATACTGATGCACATTGACTGGTGGGTAAATTTCCCTCTCCACCTTCTGTGCAGCGATGTATCGATGTTTCCATATTCCCCGTGCTGTTTGCAGTGCCCTTCGAACTGAACTTGTTTGCTCCCTTTGGATTAGAATCTCACATTTGATGGCAGAATTCCCTGCAAAGTGGACTTCAAAAGGGCACTTTCTGTCAAATGGAAATCACCTAGTGACACTCTTAAAAAAACACCCAGAGGACCTTAGCAAGCGCATAGCAATGTGCTTAAAACTGCTTAGGACACCTTAGCAAAGACTAAACAACCCCCTTTGCATAATTAAATTGGACTTATTTTCTTTTTCTTCATGTAAAATCTATTTCCTTATTAAGCCAGTTTGTTTTTCTCTGTCAAAATAGTCCAAATTTCTAAATCACTATTACTGAACCATCCTAGGTTTTGCATAGGAAAACACCATTCATTATCTTTTACACCGAAGCAGAATCACTTTTTCCCCCCTTTCATTCCTCTGATGGGGTTTTCATCACTCATCAGTGGCATGTGAGGGGAGCAATCGGCCATTCATTATGAAACAGGTGCTCTGACGCATGGTATTCAATCCCCATGTGATATTAAAGTACTTAACAATTGAGTAATGATTTTATGGGCTATTAAGAGACCTGTCCCTCCGTCAGTTACTGGATGGGTTTTACATCCACAGACCAGCACTGGCCACATGAGGGCGCTAAGGTTTCTGGAATGATTTGGTTTCCTGCTATCTCTCTTTCTTTTTTATATGCCCTCCCAGAATTCACATTTAGGCTTATGCTTATGTTCTCAATGGAGGACAAATGGAGAAGAACGAAGCACCTGAGTGTTTTGAGTGACCTACACACACCCTGAGTTCTGTTTATTCATCCTCTAGTGTCCTGCAACACGACTCATTATATTCTCCTTTTGTTTCCAGCAATCGTTTCGGTTCCCAGCGGCTTGGCTGACCATGTTTGATGCCGTGCTGATCCTCATGTTGATTCCCCTCAAGGATAAAGTGGTAGACCCCATCCTCAAACGTAAAGGCCTGCTGCCCTCATCTCTGAAGAGAATCGCCGTGGGCATGTTCTTTGTCATGTGCTCAGCAGTGGCGGCTGGTGAGTCAAACACAAACACACTAAATGACACGTTTTTAGTGTATTATCAACACACACAACCAAGATTTATGGCTGAGTCTGTGAACCTGTGAGTTTTGTTCTTCAGCTTGCACTCTTGCCACATGAATTTTGTGTGTGTTGGCTGGTAGGGTCGGTGTATCAAGCTTCTTTGTAGATATTCACCAACTGAGACTCATGTAAGAGGATGTGGGAGTGTTTGAGTGTGATAGCAGACATTTACATACACTTTTTATATGATTGAGTTCGTTTTTTTTGTGTGTCAAAAGGCCCGTCACGGTAGTGAACTTTCATTTCAGACTTCATAAGGTTCATATGGTGTGTGTTCTGTTATGTGACTTACTGTAACACGTACATTTCAGAACATTGAGACTAAAATTATGCCATAATATATTCTTAACTCTAGGCCTGGGTATAGCCAACTAGTTCATGATATGATACACTTCACGATTCAGTACATCGGAACATCATAAATATGGTAATCTTGAATGAAATGGCGGTAAATGTGCGAGGGAGACTGACTGCGAGCGAGTGAATTTGGTGGGTCAATCCACTTTCCTTTCAACTTTGCCTTTGGAAATACCTTTAGTTACTAAATATTGACTGATGTAATAATTATAATTTTTATTTATTCATTTATCCTTTTGACACAATGACAACTAAATTGTCATTACATTACAACAATGCTTAAAATATATCAGTTTTGTAGAAAAAGAAATTGTCCCCCTCATGGGCTCTGGCATGTTGGCGTAATGTGACCAGTTGCCAATAATACGGTGTTTGCTTTGTATTGCACATAACACTTTACAATAAGGTTCGTTAGTTAACATTAGTTACCTACATTAGTTAATATGAACTAATAATGAATGGCACATTTACAGCATTTGATAATCTTTGTTAATGTTATTTTCAACATTTACTAATACTTGATTAAAATCATGTTAACATTAGTTAATGCACCGTGAACTAACATGAACAAACAATGAACAGCTGTATTTTCATGAACCAACATTAACAAAGATGAACAAATGAAGTAACTAATGTATTGCTCATGGTTAGTGCATGTTAGTAAATACATTAAATAATGTTAACTAATGAACCTTATTGTAAAGTGTTACCGCTTTTTATAACCAGTGCTCCTTTCTGTTTACAAAGCATAAACATACACCTACCGTTCAAAAGTTGAGTCAGTAAGATTTATTTCATGTTTTTGAAAGCTATTAGCTATAAGTGTTAGCATTCAAAGTGATTGCACATGCACCGATCTTTCCAGTTTAGGTTTTCAATGTGATTAAATGTGCATGTCCTATCGAACAGATTTGAAAATATTATTTAAACCACCCCTTACTATCCAAATGAAATTGCCGTCAGATTTGGCCAGTTCATTCCGATTGACATGATTACATGTGACAAATTATTACTATTATTATTATCCGACTGTGCTACTAGTCTGATTACAAACAAATTATTAGTGTAAGCGCAGCTTTTTTTTTTTTTGTGAAAACCATTTTTTTTTGTTAGGGACAGACAAACTAAAGTATAAAGTTTTGCTATAGAGAGCCTAAGTCCCGCCCCTCCGCTTCCGGCTCATGGGACCTTATTTCGGAAAAAATATGAATGGTAGTCAATGGCGAGAGACAACTTATCTTTTTATTCCGTCTGAACTGTGCCCTCAATTACACATATGAGGTTTGTCAATTTAAAAGATAATTCTGAAAGTCAAAAACATTGCAGTTTGTCATAAAACAGAAGAGTAACATTTAGTTTTATGTGAAAAGCGCTCTATGAACTACATCTCCCAGGAAGCGATACAACGAGTGAGATCCGCTGCTCGTGTGTGCATGCAGTCTGGTACAAAATGTTCAGGTATGACGGTGTAACGTTACGATTATAACGTAAGACTATAGAAACAATGACAGACATTAGCCTCAGTAAAGTTAGCTTCATTCATTGAGAGAAAATGTGTGCCTGTGGGGTTTGTAGTCTTTGTAATTGCGTATTTTCACAGTCTTATACCTTAACGGTTTTACATCAAACTGCGACTTTCTTTACTTTAAAATGGATCTTTTAAATTGACAAACATCATATGTGTAATTCAGGGCACAATTCAAACGAGATCAAAATATTTGTTGTCTCTCGCCATTGACTACCATTCAATATTTTTCCGAAATAAGGTCACATGGTGGTCGACAGGAAGGGGAGGGACTTAGGCTCTCTATACACATTGTAAGCTTAGTTACTGTATGTTTGACGTGAACCAAACACTGCATTTTTAATCACATCACTGTTCATGCTACAGACAAAACACGACAGGAAAGCCCCAGTCAGCATAATCCAGAGTGGTGTATGGATCATGTGTCAAGTCCTAAACAGAACAAAACGTCCAAACAAATAGTCCCTAGTGAAACACATTAAGCTAAACTCCGTTACCTCATTATTATGAGAAAGATTTGTAAAACATACAAATATATCCACACGGACAATTGTCAAATCGTGTTTCCTTAGTACTGTTCACCTTAAAATAAGGAATGAGTTAATCTCGGAGAGGTTATGGCATTTACATCCGTCAGATAAGGTACAGTGACTCCAAGATGGCAGAGATTCGATGTAGAATGACTCACCCACACACTCTTGACACATTCACACAGACCACTGATCTCTCCTCTGAATTCTGTCACTCCTGTCCAACCTTGAGCCGGCTCTATTGAACCCTGCAGAGGGTGGATCGATATCCCCACTTGTTCTGACAGTTAATATTCATACTGCCCACCGTCCAGGAAAATACCAACCTGAATCAGCACTTTTGCTCTTTTCATTATTCTCACCTTCCCTTTTAACATTTTTTTGCAGAGGAACTTTAAAAATCGTATTTGTTGTGTCTTCAAAGTCCCATAAAACTAGGAATCTATCTCGAAATCTACCCCGTCTACCTCAACAACATCTTTTTGGCCATTTGTAATGGATATGCTTGATGTTACACAGCATTTTGGCCTAAATGATGTATCTTTATGGCACAACAATAAGGGCCCTTCCTCGCTAGAGAAGCGTTCAGTTTTTCCGCTTACGAATTCTGCCATAGAAATTGCAAATCCGCCATAGTGCGAGCACAACTGGCTTTTAAAGGGAAAAGGAGATGAGTCTCTGATTGATTTATTGCACGTTACGCCCAAAACACGCCCATTACTCATTAAAGGGATACTCCACTTTTTTTGAAAATACACTCATTTTACAACTCCCCCAGAGTTAAACTGTTGAGTTTACCTTTTTTGAATCCATTCAGCCGATCTCCGGTTCTGGGTGCACCACTTTTAGGATAGCTTAGCATACATCACTGAAGTGCATTTCCAGTTTCATTTCTCTCAAAAAAATTACCAAAGTGCTTCGATATTTTTCCTATTTAAAAGTTGAATCTTCAATAGTTACATCGTGCACTAAGACAGACGGAAAATGTAAAGTTGCGATTTTCTAGGCTGACATACAGGGAACTATACTCTCATTCCTGCGTAATAATCAAGCCACTTTACTGCCATACCATGAGTGCAGCAGGCGCGATGACTACACAAACTTAGTCCCGGTCACGTTAGAAGCTGGGGACTATTTTCAGGCACTGCGTCATAAGATGACTCCTACTGCACTCGTGGTACGACAGTGAAGTTTCCTGATTATTACGCAGGAATGAGAGTATAGTTCCTAGTCATATCAGCCTAGAAAATCGCAACTTTACATTTTCCGTCTGTCTTAGTGCACAATTTAACTATAGAAGAGTCAAGTTTTAAATAGGAAAAAAAATTTTGGTAATTTTTTTTGGGAGAAATGCTAATGGTCTTGTGCACTTCAATGATGCATGCTAAGCTATGCTAAAAGTGGCACCGCCAGAACCGGAGATCGGCTGAATGGATTCAATAAAGGTAAAACTCAACAGTTTAACTCTAGGGGAGTTGTAAAATGAGCATATTTCCAAAAAAAGTGGAGTATCCCTTCAAGAATACTATTTACATTTACTCAAAATAGGGACAACAGACAACCCTTTTAGAAAAACCCATAAAAAACCTCAAAATGAGTAAGTAATAGGCTATTTTCTACCCTAGTTTTGAGCCCTGCTCAAAAACGCTCGGTTTTTATGGGCGTCTCGCATTGAAGACTTGGAAGTAAACGCCCACTGCTGTGAGTGGATAACAGTTTTGCATATTATAATGAGTTTCACTCTCAATCTGGTTTGTCATCACGAGGTAGGCCGGCCTATTATTTAGCTATGCGTTTAATGCGCGAATCGGTGGGCGGGGCTAAACCGGCCGTGTTGAAGTAGGCGTTGATCTTCTTCTGCGTTGGTGGTGTTTTATCCTCTTTGAGGTCATAGTTCCCCACTTTGAAAAAAAACGAGTCGTTTGCTGAGCTGGGTGTCAATAAAAGCTTTTTTTGGACTAACAAGGACGTTTTCAGCTCTGAAACTTACAGTATATTCTTTTAATATGACCTCTCAGATGTCAAAAGCTCAAGGAAAATTTGATTTCTCAGTTCATCACCCCTTTAATAAACTCTTTTTTGAAGTGCCTTAAAAATATTGGCAGTACAAAGCTGCATAACTGTCCCGATTGGAAAAAAATCCTGAATATTGAGACATGATCTAAGATAGGAGCATCATTTTGCTAACTAAAGTTATGAGATGACCTTCACATCAGAAGATCAAACAGAGCTCTTTGTGTAGGCGACTTACTAGATTTTGAGGCGCAGCAATCTGTCCAATACTTAAGCACTTTCCTTCCAAGTGTTTTTTGGCTTGCTTGTCCGTCCGAAGTTCTGTTCGCAGTTAACGCTTAGATTGTGTCCACACACATACACGAAAGTTCGAGTCACACGTTGAGAGTGTCGTAGAGTGCCTGTTCGGAGGTTGTAGAAGAAGATACCGTTGACAGGTCGCAGTATCTCATTGTTCGGTTTGACTGCACCCAGCACTTCAGTCAGTCCCCAGTCCAATTCCAGCTCTACCCAGTGGATTAAACTGAGCTTAGTCAGCCTGACAGTGTGCGCTGTATCCAGACATTGACATATTTCAGACTAAAGCGCTTTTTGAGTGAGATGAGTTTTGGGAGATGCACTCTGGAGTGTGAGGAAAGTATGAATATTTTTTTTTTCTCTCCCACCCTGTCTGTCTTTCTTTCTTTGACTCTCCCTGACTCTTTTAAACCACTGTCAAACTCTGCACGGCGAGGGAGAGAAAGGTTTAGACGTTTCTAAGCTGCCATCAAACTGAATAAATGTGTGTTTGTAGTCATCATGAGGGATTCTTTAAGCAGTAAACACCACAAAGTTCAGAACAGCTCTAAACAGTCAAAATAATGAGAGACTGGCGTCAAGTGATTTGCTGCGTGATTGCAGTTTTCAGGTGTTTACTTCACTTGATTTGTTTTCACTGTAATATACTGATACCTGTTTTCTACGATGTCTGATACAACGTAAAGCGCAGCCCAACATCTATTATGCAGGCCGACAACCACTCACTTAGGAATATTCACTCTGAATAGTGTGTTAAACAACTTACCATAGTTTAATGTAACTCTCAGAACAAAACATAATTGATGTGATCTTATGTGCTGACAAGTTCATGCAGCGTAAACAGTTGGAGGCCGTGCATGTAAAACTTTTTCAAAGATTCGAGTGCTTCAAACTTTTCCATATCCAACTTCTAGGTATTTCTTTAGAGAACTCATTCTAACAGCATGAGTTCTTGTAAACACAATATTTTCTGGTTTACTGATAAACCTGTGCACCCTGATGCACCCCTGGAAATGGAGTAAAGCCAATCAATCAGATTGGAGGTTGCAGTTTTGATAATGCCCTTGCCAATGTTGTGTGCACTAGACGGCGGACCAGCATACGGTTCAAGGATGGTCTGATTTATAATACTAATAACAGACCAGCAACTTGAAGACATAAAATGCAAGTGGTTTGTAGTCTATGTGTGTTAGTTTTAAGGTCATCTACAGACAAAGTACAATTTTACAGGGTTCCTACAGGGTCTTAAAAAGCCTTAAAAGCATTGAATTTATGAATTTGGAAATAATATGTTAAAAAGTCTTTAAAAAGTCTTGAATTTTGATATCTGGGTCTTAAAAATTGTGCTGTATGTCAGTGTTAATTTCATTGACGAAAATAACGATGAAAACTTTTCTTCAGCGACATTTTTTCACTGACGAAAACGAGACGCTAGTTTTGAATGACAAAAACTGTGACAAATCTATTGACATTTTCGTCAGCGAAAAAAAAAAAAAAAACTAGATGAAAATGTTAGATAGTGTCGATCTGGGAAGCAATCCAGTCAGAACTGATGTGTTTAGCTAATGTTAAAACACAACTTAACATTGTTCGGCAAACTTTCTTGTGGCCTACTGAAATGTTTTTATTTTACCTGCTTGGCTTATCATCTTTTACTCATTCCACATTTGAAAAATAAATGAGCACAAGTTGAAGGATTTTGTTTTTCTTTGCTGGTTGGGATGGGAAATTGGTATTAATTTTTTTTATATAAATGGTCTTAAAAAGACTTGAATTTAACTTGAAAAGACCTGTAGGAACCCTGTTTTAGTACGTGTGTACACCTTTTTCTTCTTGGAAATCAGACCAAAACATATTAATGGATTTATCTTATTTCCAGGGGCATTTATACATTTTCGTCCAAGAAAATGGTATGTCATTACCTGATAATTGCACTTGCATCTGACATGCAATTGCAAGTAGCAAGTAGACTAAATAAAGTCCCCACTTTAGTTGTCTGTTTTTATTAGGAAATATATCAACAAAATAAATGTTCATGCAAATACTAAACTAATTGTCTATAGTTAGAATTACAGGATAAAACAGATTAATAGGAAAACGCAAGATTGTGCATTCAGTAAACTTACTGCATTTTGACAAAATCTGTTCATCAGTGATAAAAGTGGGTAAATTAGGCAGATGATAAAATGGATAGGTTGTGTGAAATGCCCTAATCCTCATAAAACATGATCAAAACTACTTAAAGAGAAAGTTTGCCCAACAATAAAAGTTGTCTTAATTTGCAAATCCATAGTTATGGCGCTTTTCTACTACACAGTACCAGCTCGGCTCGCCTTCGTTTGGTTTTCCACTGTGTAAAAGTTGTACCTGTACCTGCTTTCGGGTACTTTTTTTTTTGTACCACCTCTGACCAGGTTCTGAGCGAGCTAAGGCGATACTAAAATGTCACTTGAAAACAATGCCGACTGCTGATTTGTCACAGAACCGTCACCATTCCGTCACCATAAACGCGCCAGATGGAGTATCCAGAACAACCCTGCCATGTTTAAATAGTTTGGCCGGAGATAGTTACTAAACTTACTTCTATTATTATGGCAACTCGGAAGAATACGCCTTGGTCAAATGAGGAGGTGCAGACTTTCCTTTGTTTGGTTGCTGAAGAGAGGATCCAGCAAGAGCTTGATGGGGCAACGAGGAACGAAAGGCGTTGCTATGACGACTGGGTACTATTTTGTGTCGGCAATGGAAAGCAGAGCGAAAAGCGAGTCGTGCCGAGTCGAGTCAAGCTGGTACTGGCAATGGAAAAGCGCCATTAGATGGATATTTTGTTCATCTTCGAAATTTCTGTTTCTCCTTTGAAAGTCCATTCCACCATAACTTTGACACATAATCTATGTGAATTGAGCAGTTTAATTCAAGTTTTCAGAAGATGAACATATTTAATTTAGAGCACATCAAATATGGTAAATGGAAGCTCAAACGTGCAAGAACAAACCTTATTGGCTGCTCGATTCCAATGAATATCCGTTTGCCTACGTTTTATTCTTTTTGAAGCATCAAAGTTTCGGTTGAATGACTTTCAATGGTTACACCAAAATCTCTCAGGTTTTATTAAAAAACTTCAATTGTGTTTCGAAGATGAATGAAAGTCTCGTGGATTTGGAATGACACGAGGGTGAATAAACGATGATGGATAAATGAGAATTTTCATTTTCAGGTGAACTAACGCTTTAAGTTAATATAAAATGTGAACGAGAGCATGAAATCTTTCAAGCGGCATTTAATAACAAACTAATTGATTTTAAAGACACTCTTGGGTCACCACTCCATGTCCAATGGGAAAACAAACTGGGTCCTGTAGCAAAACCAGCTGAGAACCACTGTTTTAAAATGATGCACAAGGAAATGACCTTAGTTTTGCATGACAAAGCCTGAACGTGCAGTAAGTCTAGTATGCATTGCACAATACAGATGTTATCTAATAATAACCATTTCTTTGATGTAGCCAAGAGCGGGGGGTGGGGGGCTCATTGGCACGCTCTTGTGGAATCAGTATGTGCAAACCACGTTCATATCACACTTGTGTAGAGAGATCATACTAATGAGAACCTTTGGGACTCATGCTCTCCTTCTTGAGAGAGAAAGAGAGCGTTCTATCCTTTGTACTCCCACTCAATGACACAGACTTACTCATTAATAAACCACTACCTAATAAAAGCATGGTTTTAGGATGCTTACCATGTGTAAATGGATTCTTTAAGTGTGTGTGTGTGAGAGAACTATTAGTCATATAGTGTGTGTATATTAAGATACATAGTGAGTGTGTATGCCTATGACATTTTGGCTCCCTCTAATGGCACTTATTATATAGATGAGATATCTTGGGAAATTAGTCTTTTAGTGCCCCTCATTAATACCAAATGTAAAGTAATCACGCAGTACTTTCTTGTCTGGACCCCTTCGCTCTTTATTTTTTTCATTAATATTACGCACACACACACACACACACACACAAATGTCACCTGTGGGCACGCGCAGCATGAAGTTAAATTGCAGGCAATTATTCAGAGTCAAGGATGTGTATGAAATTAAATATCAACAAATAATGAAAAAAATAATTGGAACTTTTATCTGAACCTCTGAAATATTCGTGACTCATCATTCTGAATGAAACCTCGGGAGCAGGGGAGACAAAGAGTTGTGTCTTGAAAGGTATTATTTTGTTAGTAATGTGCCATAATTGAGAGCGTAGATTGCGGAAATGACTATTATTTACTAAAATAGTGTAAAATTTAGACTTATCAGACACCAGCACATCTATCTACCTACTTTGCAGCAAATCCTTTTGCCCGTTTTTCCATCTGAGGGCTTGAAGATCATGAACATCTACTGTTTTTATTTATTTTCTTGTTCTCCGGATTCCTTTCCAGAGTCTCGATTGTGTGATTGTTTTTTTTTTTAATATCTTGAACTTTAGATGGTGAAATCCCTGACATTTAAATAATGTTTTGTTGAGAAACAAGAGCTATTTGTAAAGTTATGTGCAAAAGTGTCATTTCAAGTCTAAATGAAGAGTTCAGATGCAAAAGCCTCTAAGTGCCATTTGAAATTTTCTTCTAAAATGATCATTTTTATCAAGCTTGTATATTTAAGTTCAGTAATTTCACTTAAATGGCAATGAAGATTACCTATTAATTGCCATTTAAGTGAAATTACTGAACGTAAATATACAAGCTTGATAAAAATGATCATTTTAGAAGAAAATTTCAAATGGCACTTAGAGGCTTTTGCATCTGAACTCTTCAAATGGATATTCACTTGGGGAAAAAAAGGCAAATGGAATGTTTTTCTATTTGTCAAGAATTGATTGAATTGTGAAAATTTGGATTATTCGCTTTTTTCTTGAGTGGTTTTGCCACCAAACACAGATGAATGCGTGTATGTTTGTGTGCTTACACACAAAGCTTGTGCCTCTTAACTCAAGTGTATTGAAGCCATCCAGTAGCTGAACCCAGCAGGGCTTAGGTGGGTTTTAAAATACCACTGCCAGAACCCCCTCACAACATTTACACAACATTTTCCAAACAGATGGGTGCTTGGCAGTGACATTGCTCTGAAGCCAACCTTACCCACAGGCACAGATGATGCCCACACACCTGGACACACTTGTTGTCCTGCTCTCAGGAAGCGGTCATTTCCACGGCAAGCTGTGCCGACAACAAAGCTGCAAACACACGCGCTACCGCCACACAGCACACAATGCCTCGGGCAGTTCTACTTCTGTTCAATTTTCTCCTGGAATATTTTTTTTTCAATCTGGGTTTAGAATCTCTTGGAAGTGCAGGAGGGAGGACTGTAATCTAAAGCAGGTCGCACTTGTAGCCAAAGAGTGTTTTATTCCAGGCATCATTTGTATTCCGATCTAAATCTGACGCCAGAGCCACAGATCAGAGCCGGAACGCTTCTGGTGTTTGGGAGAGGGGTGGAGGAGGGAATGAAAGATGAGAGGGAAGAGAGGAAAAAAAAGTTACTGTTTTGTTAACTGAAGCACTTTGTGTTAGTGACACACTACAGATGTATCACACCCTGCTATTTTTAAGCATATGAAATACAAGGTCATACCCCTTGAAAAAATGGAAATATGTGGATGTCTGTGTGATTGGGATCCCATGAGGAGTTATCTGAATAGCACCTGCAACATGGTTATTATTGGATCAAGCTTTTAGATAGACCAGACTGACAATCTCTGCTCCACTCCGATTACCTGCTAAACATGGCCTGGTGTAATTGTGTGTGTGTGCGAACGTGTTTTTATGTGCTGGAGATAAGCTGTTTGTGACCTGTGGGAAGCACTGGCATTGAACTGACGCTTAATCCATTAATGGACTGTTCATACTTTTTTTCATTCACTGTTACATGCACTTTCCCTCCAAACATGCACACATGTATCTGATCAAGCACCCTGACACACATATGCTTAACACCTAGTTTTTCCAATGGCTGCTGCCAATATTTAGAAAGCAATGCGCTCATTAGTTGATTTATTACTGATTTATTTGCTGTAATTAATGAATATACACTACTATATTGCACTACCATTCAAATGTGTAGGGTTGGTAAGGACTTTAATCCTTACCAAAGCTGTATTTATTTTAAAATACACAAACAGACACACACATATGGGTGATTCTTCAACTATGCTACTTTTTGAGCTAGACAGTTTCAGAAAATAAAAACATTTCTTCAAACAGTTTTTTTAGTATCAGTTGGTTTCTCAGTCTGTCTAGAAACCTTCCCTTAAGTTGGGTGCGATGATTTGTATTAAACAATATATATATATATATATATATATATATATATATATTGGCATTTTTATCTGACAGCCCAAGAAAACGCCCAAGTTCTCTTATTTACCAACAATATTGTAGCAATAATAAATAATAAAAAAATTCTGACTACCTTAACTTAATTATTTGTATGTTTTTTGTTTTTACATTACATTTTAGTATTATATCCGAAAATAATTTGCTATTTAGGATGAACAATGTCATTTCCACCACAACCTGTCTTTACCACCACAATGAACACTGTGGTGGAAATGACATTTCCCCCCCTTTCCTCTAAAATATCATGCTATGTTAGTCTGTTAATATTAGTTTTACAGTTAGCATTAAATATACACAAATTACACATTATTAAATTAATTTTATCCAGTTATTTTTACGTCCGTGTGAATCTGTTTGGAAATGATGGCCAATAAACATATTCTCAGTTTTAGTCATATTTACCTTGAGTTTTCTTCTTTTCATTACCCCCTAAGGAGGTCACCCTTTCACCCAGCCATGTGTTCACTGTGGAGTTTCTATTTCTATGGTTACTAATTATTCAATCCTAAAACAATGATCTCAGGATTCTATTTTGTACAGTGTGGCGGAAATGACAGTAAACCCAAGGGACAAAGGTTCTACTTATGAAAAATATAAGAATATGTGAATAAATTTTGCAATATATAATATGTATAAATGAAATAGACATTATTTTATAATTTGTACTTAAAATCTACATTATTTAAATGTTTAATTTAGAATTAAGCGAGGTTGAAGGTGCAAAGTCTGGCCTCATATTATTTAATAAAAAGAATGATTGGGCCATGATAAATTTTTTATAAGTTCCCCTTAGGGTGACATAAGTCTGAAAAAAACATATATATATATATATATATATATATATATATATATATATATATATATATATAACTTATACCTGTGATATGATAAAACTACCTTTTCAGCAGCTGCTACTCTAGTCTTCAGTGTCACTTGATCCTTCAGAAATCATTCCAATATGCTGATTTGGTGTTAACCCAAACCAAAAAAAAAAAAAAAAAAAAAGCAATTACGGTTTACAATTACCATTACGGTTTCTGAACTGTTATGAGGTATTTCAACACTTTCTCATCCTAGGTCGTCATGACGCTTTTGAAATTTCGTCTAAATCCAACGCACACGGCACACTTTAGCATCAATATAACACAAAGAGATTTGTTCGGTTATGGGTAGGTTTAGTTCTGGGGTAGGTTTAGGGATAGACCACTAGGAGGCGCCTTCTGGCCCATATACATGTATATATGTGTCTAATATTGAGGCTAAAGGGTGCCATGTGCATTGGATGTAGGCAAAATGTCAAAAACATCAGTATATGACGCCTTGGGATGAGAACGGGCTGGGTATTTATTAGTAATATTTTGATCTTATATGCTCTTTCTTGCCCCCACAGGCATTTTAGAGACAAAGAGGCTGGACATTGTCCACACACGAGATCCCATTCCGCAGTCGCTCGGTGGAGTTATATACTATGCAGCCGATCTACCCATATGGTGGCAAGTCCCCCAATACGTCCTCATTGGTGTCAGCGAAATCTTTGCTAGTATTGCAGGTAGGTGGTCATTTGCAAAACTCTTCTGAACACACAAACACATAATGATTTTATAGTGTACAAACTGTAGATTTTATCTCCTAACCCTAAGCTACCAAGAAAACTATACCACTGAGAAAACTTTCTGCATTTTTATATTTTCCAAAAAGAAAAAAGTATCACTTAGTATGATTTTATAAGCTGTTTCCCTCATGGGGACCAAAAAAAATACCCCCACAAAAACAAGGATTTGGGATGTTCCCATCTTTTGATGGACTCACCCCCCCCCCCACCCCATAACGTATGTTATACCTGAGCCACACATACAAACAAATCTCTTACCTTCACAAAGGGACCATGTAAAATTTTTTTGTAGCATTCTTTATTTCATTTATTTATTTTAGAATGTTTAACAAAGTTTCTTGCACCAAAAATATGGCACTGAAATTACTGAATGAAATGTTTGCTTCTATTCTAAAATGTTTAAGACTGCTGTATGTAAAAGACCATTGTTATAAACATCTAACCTCAAATATGATCCAGTATGGTTAGGTGTTGATATGTTAACTTGGACAGTCAAACTTTCAGTATGACATCAGAATTATAAAAAAAACTAGATGACTAGTTTTTGCTGCGGTATGTCTTTCTTAAATTTAATCGATGTATTAAAATGGATGTTTTCCTTGAAATGGCTCTTTTACCTTTAGTGTTTCACAAGGTGATTCTGAGCCTGGAATGACATTTGAGAGATGACCATGACGAGAAACGCCTCGGATTCGGATTGTAGACTTGTGTGTTTTTTGTGTTCTCATGTTTCTCGGCCTCTTCTGCGCACTGTAGAGTTTTTCCGTAGGATCATTCATCTGTCCTAATGACCATGCTAATCAATGCGTGTTCTTTTAAAAACTGCAGTAAATTTCTCTCTGCCTTGCCTTTGTGTAGTAGCTCTTCTCTGAGCCGTTGCTGAAATTGCTTGCTAAGGAATCCATGGCTGTATCAATCAGGACGGATCGATTGGGGCTTGGCGATACATTATTGCAGTTGCGCAGTTAAGACGGCCAGGGAAAACATCTCGCTCCTGCTGGAATACACTGAGAAAATATCAAGAAAGTCTCTAGCAAGTGGGTTTGAGATTAATGAGAAAATAGATGAAAGGAAACTAAATCCCCTAACACAGCGTTTGAAAGAAAAAAAAAAGAGGGAGCGGCTCCTATTACCACCTTCACTGCTGAGATCTACAGTAATTACAGCAATTTCTGTCATGATGGGAATTGTAAGGAATTTCATTTGGATTTCACTTAACAAATCCGGTTCCTTAATGATTCCATTAAGAATTTGTTTTTGTACACGTCGTCACTGCCAAGTGGAAACCTACTTTTCAGGAAATGGAAAAACACTGTATTTCTTAAATAATTAAACACTGATTATATCTGCGTTTGCAACAATAACATGATCATTTCTAGTAATTACATTAAGGTCTTAATGTTTTCATGACATGAGCAGAAGTTTACATGCAATTTTCATTATTCTGATCATTCGTTAATACGTTTTATTATACCACACTCAGATAGGCATACAGTATACATGGTACCTGCCATTGTTTTAATCTACTCAAAACAAATTCAAAATAAATTTTTGTGGACATACTGAATATTATTCAGCGCTGTGATGAACATTGCAATTCTGGGTTTTCCTACTCTGCCGTCACGATCTTTGTAGCCCCTTTTCCACCAAAGCATTTTGAGAGCCGGTTCGGAGCCGGTGCCTGCGCGCGAACCAGTTCTTTGTGTTTCGACAGCCAAAGAACCGGCTCTCGGCCAGGGAAACTGGTTCCAAAGCGGAATTAGAACCGTTCTTTTACCACATCTTGCTTACGTTGGGGGCTGGGGGCGGGTTTAGATGTGTTCTAAACATCTTTTTTGACCATAATAAAGGATCGCAAAGCCAGGAGAAACATTTGCAGAAACACAATGTCCGCCTTTGTAATTGTTATGCTTGAAGTTAACGCAAGCGTTTCTATTTTTGTTTATTTTTTTTATTGAAGACATTATAAGCAAAGAAGAAAACAGTCACAATATAGAACAAATAAATGGAAAGAAAAAAGACACAAGACATTGGTACATAATTTATCAGAAAAGATTACATATCAAACGAAAAGATTAAAAGACTTACATATTTCAATAGTTTTTAAAGCCTTCTTGGTACACAAGTTAGAGATAATCCCAAAGTAATGTTACTTGAAAGCGTTTCTAGCTAAGACGTATGGCGACGTAAACAGTGACGTAATGACGTCGTTCGCTGGGCGCTCTAGTCAGTGGAAAAACAAACAGGTTCTGAAGCGGTTCGCATGTTGAACCAACTTTGA
The DNA here is from genome assembly GCA_038021265.1 of Cyprinella venusta. NCBI lineage: Eukaryota > Metazoa > Chordata > Actinopteri > Cypriniformes > Leuciscidae > Cyprinella > Cyprinella venusta. The sequence goes on along the minus strand of CM075872.1, from coordinate 21,281,041 downwards.
ACCAGCACCAGTTCCGAACCAGTTCTTTTTTGATGGAAAAGTGGCATGTGTCTACTTGTTGAAGATACAGAGCTGAGACTGAGCTGTGAGTTGTGTTGAAGACAAAACTTCAGAATAATGTCACATAGTTCAATCATGTTGTGTGAACAACAATGCATCCATGTACGTCCGAATACATGCACACTTTGGTCAGAGTGGTAATAATGCAATTAAGGTGCCCATAGTCTGGCTAACACCAGACCACGTATCATTTCGAGAATGAAACATGGTCTGGAAACCACATGTTAATTTTCTCGTATTTTAGGCGTGGTTTACGAATGCCCGGAGCCGTAATATTGTGTGCTACGAGTGTCTATCAAATGCGCCTGTACGTAGCTCATAGCCAATCGGGTCAATGATACCAGATGACGTATGTAGAGCGACAGAAAATTAGACGAGTATAAAGATGATGGGTCAGATATTTAGGAGATTTTACGTACTTCATATTTAGGAGATTTTACGTAACTTCAAAAAATAACCGAGTCCCCAAATAGACGCCTGTCTCTTTTACACGGCTGGTGTGACTGCAGGACAGGTTTGGGTAAATAAAAGCCGGTTTCAAATAGAGGCCGGGTCTGTATTTTAGTTTTGGGTTGTTAAAACAGTCAGATCGTCCTCAAAAAAGCAAATTTTTGTCCTGCCAAAGCCTATTTTGATCAGTGAATGATATATATATATATTATATATATAGAGAGAGAGAGAGAGAGAGAGAGAGAGAGAGAGAGAGAGAGAGAGAGAGAGAGAGAGTGAGAGAGAGAGAGAGAGAGAGAGAGAGAGAGAGAGAGAGAGAGAGAGAGAGAGAGAGAGAGAGAGAGAGAGAGAGAGAGAGAGAGATTAAGCAAATCAATTGACACGATAGTAAAAGGTTGGAAGACCACAGTTTCAACTGGAGCATTTGGAGATTTTTTTTTAGAGATTATAGACTCAATGAACAACATTACGATACTAAATTATAAAGGCCGGTTTCATGTAGGCGCCTGTCTCAAATATAAGCCGGTGTAGTTCTACAATTTGGGTAAATAAAAGTCCGGGCTGTTATTTGAAGTTTGTATCAAAAAAGGATGTATGAAAAGTTTACTTAGCGTCCGCTGCCAAGATGGATCCTTGATATAAACAAACTGCTTCTCATAGACGTCATCATCGTCTTGCCACTCCCTCCCCATTCTGTGATTGGTTCCCTGTCTCAGACGGAAATTTGGTTCATGGTGTCCAGGCTGCCTAGCAGCATAAATAAAATCACACTGCAGCAAGGCAGCATGGGGAAACCCAGGCTAGTGCCCCTGTTTATTGCAATTAAAATTGGTGCACTCCACAAAGTTTAAAGGGATAGTTCACCCAAAAAGGAAAATTACCCATGATTTACTCACCCTGAAGTCATTCCAAGTGTGTATGTAATTCTTTTTTTTTTTCAGAGCCATTTCGAGCACTTTATAAAGCTTGGAACACCCAGAACATTTTTTTTAAATATAACTCTGGTTGTATTCATCTGAAAGAAGAATGCAATACACTTAGAATGGCTTCAGGTTGAGTAAATCGTGGCTTAATTTTCCTTTTTGGGTGAACTATCCCTTTCATGCGAATCTGGTTACCACGATTATGAGCTTAATTGCATTGGTTTAATCAAAGTATTGTGTTTACTTGAGGTAAACATCCCCAAATCCCCAAATTGCCAAAATCCCATTTTAATCGCATTATGAGGGTGCATGTAAATGCACGGACTGCATCATCAATTGTGGCTTTACAAATGGTTGCATGTGTCATTATATTATTCATATTTTATGAAAATCAAGCTCAAATAGAGTTATGAGATTTTTAAACAGCGAATGTCATAGATACCTGTTGTGTCTGTCATTAGAATGGCCACATCTGAAGCAGTAAATGGAGTTTTCATCAACTTACAGGTTGTTTATTGTATCTATGTGGACGCTCAGTTTTTTTTCCATCATTTGACAAAAATCTCTTGTTAGAAAAGATTAAGTGCTTCTTTGCACACACTATTTAAGACAGTATTGGCTATAACTGGACGGCAAAAAAAAATTAAAAAAAAAAAAAAATAAGGCTCTCTGCTCCTCCAATGCATAACATATTGGTATATAAACTGCTTTAAAGCTACACTGTGTAACTCTTTTAGTTTATTCTTAGCTAAAAACACTTAGTTATTTCAAAAATATATGTGTTCATTATTTACTTCGTTCAAGTAATAAAGTATTCTCGTGAGTGTATAATATGCCATTGAAAAAACATGGTTAAGGGGTTCTAACTTCGGTCGCCATGTTGCCCCTCCATCTTGAAAGTACATTAGCCAAAGAGGGACATACCCGTTAATTCAAGCTTCGCCTTTCGCGTTTACGTTTCCGTTAACACTCATTGACTAGGTCGAACTGGAAGCCATGTTAATCTTGGACTACATTGGCCACCGTAGGAGTTAAAACGAAATCGGAATTGAGAGGAACAGAAACTAATATTCACTGGATGGTCATATATTCTGACAGATCCAATGCAGTTACGGTGGCTTTTGCTTTGTTTAGAGTTGGATTTGAGTTTGTGGCATGACTGACTGATTCTGTGAGTGACTTCAAGATACATTAGTTAATCATTTTGATTGATTTGTTCAAAAGAACCAGTTCACAAAAATCACTCATTCACACAATGAACTAAGCTGCTTGTCCTATTATTTTGATTCCCTTTAAAAAAGGTTTTTGATTTCCAGCTCGGCTCCCACATTTTTTTTCTATAGGTTTGCCGATTACAGTTATCTATGGCACTTGTCTCAGCTCTATATTTACCGCAGGTTATGTGTGGATCTGTCTGTGTCCATACATATTTTGACACAGGTTAGCACTGTTCAACTCTCCCCAAACTTACAGTTGCGTTCATTTCAACCCTTCAGTTTATCTTCCAAGGTCATGTTCAAAAATGCTTGTTTTCCTCTTAGACACACACCACACCGGTAATTTTACGCCCATTTCACGCATCAAAGGCTGCACGTCTCCCCTCTTAGCCGTTATGAACAAGCAAGCCTAATAAATACATTTGGCAAAGGCAAGAAAAACACTCTCCCTTCATGCTGAATTGTAGAGAACATGGTACTGATTACTGGATTTCTCCTCTACCCCCTTAGAAGAGGTGTTTTAAATCAGATAGTTGCTCATGGCCCTTCAAATAACTGGATGTTTTTTTTTTTTAGTCGGTATGTCTACAAGGGCTTTCAAGGTCTTTTCAAAGAAGATATTAGCTTTGGAAAATGTTGTACACTGCTGCTTTTTTTTCTCTGGATCTAATTATTCAATGATTTATTTATTTGGTCTTTTTAGTAACAAATAATTTGACCCTTTTATGGCAAGGCAAGGTTATTTCAGATTGTCTAATGTCGTGTGGTGCCACTTTCCAAAAATGTAATATTTAATTCATAGTATGTTAGACATTTGACCATTTTTTTCTCCAGAACGTTTTTTTTGGTTTGTTTTTGTTTTTTTAACACTAGAAGTGCCAGAATTCCAAAACTACTAGAACGGCCACAAACGGTCATTTTGACCGTTAGATTCAAAACAGTGTTTATTTCGTTGATGAATAATTTTCGTAATTATTTTCGTCAACTACACTTTTTCAAAGACGAAAACGAGACGATAACTAAACAAAAACTAGGTTTGAATGACAAAAACTATGACGAAAATGTTAGATAGTGACGATTTGCGAAGCAGTCCAGTCAGCAACAAAAGAAAAAGAGACAAATTCACTGCTCATTAATAGCTTTAATAACTGTTCATTATATTTAATTCATACAAATAAATATGTCTGCTGCTTGAAAGAATAAAGAATGATGTATGCAAGCAGAAAATGCATATATAATTACTTTCAAAGAAGACTGTGTTATTTATAGGCCAACTTTGCACCCAGGAAACTTCGCTGTCACTTTCCATCTCCAATTGTTCCCCTGCATCTGAATCCTCACTCGTCAAGTTCTGAATCATCTCCAGGGCCATGGTTCGAGTCATGTTCCACTTTAGACATTTTAGCCTAGCAATATATATATATATAGCCTATAGATAGCATAAGTATTATAGATAACTGTAGTCCGGTTTTATTTGCTTATTTCTGAACAACAACTAATGTAGAAATTATTATATAGCAAACACCGCTACAGAGGTGACCGGACGGACCTTTCTGTTGTCAGTTGAGAGAGACCACGATCAACCACGGGACATCTAAAAAAAAAAAAAAAACCCGCAAAATTCAGTGCGGTCAGTATGACCGTCTATGGCCGAAATAGGTAGCCTAAATATGTATTTTTTTTTGTTTTGCCTTATGTTTACTTAACTTAATTTATATGAAAAAGCATTTTAAATTAAAATACAGACAATTTTAGGAAAAGTCAGGTACCAGCAGGATTTTATTATTTTTTTTCAACAAAGTTATTGTAGATATAAAATTCAAAATGGTCAAAATGACCATTATGGACATTCTAGTGTTAATAATTATTTAGATTTAATGCTGGAAACTATGGGATTCAGATGTAGTATCTTTAATAGTCAAATAACAAAAGTACTGTTTTTGACAAGTCCTGATCATTCCTAATGCAATGTTTGCATGATGGTAATTTAGTGTTCATTGGTGGTTGTGTTGCAGTGCCAATGGATATATTATTCATTAGTGTTAATTTAATGGCACTGTTATGTTGTCAATGTTAATATAGTTTCTTTTATGAAATTCTAGACCAGCAAAACAATTTTACACCATTCCAGAAAGAAAACTCTTCTTATAATTTGTGTGACACCAAATTCTATTTTTGTAGTAATATCATTTAAACTTCTCTTAAAATTGTAGAAAAAAAGTTGAACCAAAACCACATGAAACCAGCATAATTCTAAGAACATGGGCTACATTTTTTTTTGGACATTACTTTTTTGTCAGTGAGCAGGTTGCCAATCCCAAGTCCAATATATGTAATGAATGTATCCCAAATTAAATCCCTGTCTGTAGTGTACTTTGTACGCCCAAAGGATATCTCTCTGCTTTGAGACCTTGTCCTTAGAAAAAATAAATAAATAAATACGGTAAATAAATAAATAAATAAAAAATCCCTCAATGCACACATCTCTTGAATATGATTTCAAACAGGAACACAACCAGTTAAAAAGCTGCATTTTGCCCTCTTTTTTGTTAACACAGCAGCCCACTCCAAAAAGGAACAAGAGACCTCTTTTGTTTTCCCTTTCTCTTTTTTTCTCCTTTCTTGTGGGGATAGTGGCTGTCCCTAACAGTTAACATCTTCATTTTATTTTTTATCTGCGGACCTGAAAAAAATTGAAAGAAAAAAGGCTCGGCGCCGATGGAATAATATGTCCACGGTGGACGTAGCGGCCCCTGATTGAATTTCCAGCAGAATGGGGAGATGGGGAAGGCTAAGTGTAATCTTCCGCTCCTCCATCACGTCTCCAGGGGTTCGAGTATTGTGGAAAGCCGTAAGACCCTATCTGCAAAGGCGCTTTTTAAATCTGAAGAGAGCCATCAAGCTATGAGAATCAATACAAGAGGCAGCCGGCCGCTTCCTGATCACAGACAGCTGTGAAATGATAGAGAAATTGGAGAGGTGCGAAGACTGGATCAAAAATATTAAGATTAAAGATGCTGAATAGCATGTCACCCACTGAAATGAAGATAAATTTTGCTTTTCTCATTTTCTTGAATAATCCTTTTACATTTGAAGTGATTGGGAAGATGGACAAGGCCAGAGATGGTTTGATGCAGTGGAAATCATTCTACAAACATCTGTGAAAGTGCAAAATGTAGTTGTGTATATGATTGTTCCATCTAAATTTTGGGAATGTACCTTGACAGAAAATGTAATGTGCTCTGCTCTGAGATGCATGCCCATATGCTAATTCCCAAGATTACCCAAAAGTTCAGCTGGAGGACATTTATCCATCAGTTATGAAACAACATCTTGGCACTATTTTGAGGGACTGACTCCTCAATTCCTTGGACCTTGGGTCAACCAGACTAAGATTTAATGTGATCGCAACAGCAGTTAAACACAGGTTTGCATTTGATAACGTCATGTCTGTGCGGCGGTGTGCTGACACACTTTCGTAGTCAACTCTCTCCATCTCACCCCAGGTCTCCAGTGTCTTAGCCCTCCCGTGAAATGCAAATGCCTCCTGATAGCATGGAGGACTCTTAAAATAAAGCCTCAACACTCCATTCGCACCCCTGGGGAACCTCCAGGAAATTGCATGACAAGAAATGTGACAAATGTCTCTGGAAAGTTCCCTCCTCTGGCCCTATTCTGTTTTAATAAATCCGTTTTAATGGAGTCCACTGCCAGCTCGCTTTGTCGTGGCCTGTCAGATGACGGCGGAAGCTGAGTTGATTCTGATTTTTCACATTGTTGTAGACGAACACTTGCACTTGCACACATGCCCCACCTGCGGGAGATATGTATGGACTCGGTTTGAGGGGACAGACCTAAAACCGGACTTTTTTCTTTTCCTCCCCTGGGAATTTGAATTATATATCGTTCTCTCCGAAAAATGTTAAAGGCTAATGTTCTTTCTGAGAAAGAAAAATTGCCCACTGCTCAACTCTGCAAGGGGAGAAATAAAACCAGAATATTTTAAGTTAAATGTCTTTTCTTTTTTGAATAATTCAGCTTTGAAGTTAGAAAAGGTCAGATTTTATATATTATTTTCTTCTTGCGTGATATTGTGGATGGTCGTGTCTTTAGACTGCAGCAACCACTGCTGACTGGGAGCAACCCACAAGCCTTGCCATAACCTTGCCATAACAATTTGGTTCTTGTCAAATCTTTATTTCTGCCCATTAGGAACTGATTTTTTGCTTACCATCTAATTTAACCAGATCTTAGTTCACTTTTAAAGGCGCTTAAAAGTGCGGGATGTAGTTCACTTTAAATTAAAAAAAAAAAAAAAAAAAAAAAAAAACGTTTGCTGATAATTTACTCAACCCCATGTCATCTAAGATGTCCATGTCTTTCTTTCTTCAGTGGAAAGAAATTAAGGTTTTTGATAAACGTTCCAGGATTTTTCTCCATATAATGGACTTCAATGGGAACCAAATGGTTCAAGGTCCAAAAGACAGTTTCAGTACAAACTGCAAATTGTTCAAAGGGCTTTAGGATTCCAGACGATATCTTATCAAGCACAACGATCATTAAAAAAAAAAAAAAAACCAAAAAAAACTAAAAGTTTAAGTTTTATAAGCTCAAATGGTCACCTTGCTTTGTGATGCACATTCTTGACTTCTGTTCAAACAAATCTTTTCCCGAGTCAATTCATTCATTTTGTTTGTTGAATGAACCAAATAATATTAAAAAAAGATTAGTTCATTTTGATGAACGAGTTCAAACAGGACAGTGACTTATTCATCATCTAGAATCGTTTAAAGCCCTTTCAACAGTTCGCAGTTTGCACTTAAACTGTCTTTTGGACCTTGAACCGTTTGGTTCCCATTGAAGTCCATTACATGGAGAAAAATCCTGGAATGTTTTCATCAAAAACCTTAATTTCTTTTTGACTGAAGAAAGAAAGACGTGGACATCTTGGATGACATGGGGGTGAGTAAATTATCAGCAAAAGTATTTTTTTTTTTTTTTTTAAGTGAACTACTCCTTTAATATGTGGTCTTAGGGGATTATCATCAATATTTGCTTCATCTGTGACTGGTCATAGAGCTTTCGCAAATTGGCCGTTCAGTAAATCTGGCCCTTGGTGAGCATAACAGACTTCTTTCAATAACATTTAACAGCAGGTGATGCCAGTGGTGTTTGTTACTCTATAGAGGTCAATGCACTGCGTATCGTTCACACGAGTCGCGTTAAAATTGATTCCAGTTCATTGTAGTATGTAACACAAGAATGTACTGTAAATCAAACCATTTTAGAAAAAAAAGAAGCTCCTAACATTTTTATAGTCTTGATTGATTTTGAACTGTTACTGTTGTTTTAAGTGTTTCTTGAGCCCAGGGCTTCTCAAACATCTGATTGCTGTCGTCAGACATCCTCCATCGCACAAACAGCACTTAGAAAAGGTCAACCATGCCCGCAGACAGCTATAAACACTGTAATAGAGCAGCCGCATTCTTTCATCTCGCTCTCTTTCACTTTTTTTTTCTTTCTCTGCCCCTCCTGCCTCCTAATGTGCATTTGTTTCAGAGCAGCGAGAGCGTGGGATTGTGGGATGGGATTAGATGATCTCTTTTGCTCCGTTTTGTGGAATCCCTCCCTTTTCTCTTTAGCAGTTTTACCCCTGTGCTCTCTCTCTCTCTTACTATCTACCCATCTATCAGAGAAGATTCATGGCCTAACCAGGCTCAGTACGCGAGTCTGACAGTTGTGCCCACAAGCCATAATTTTAAAAATGACAAGTTTGAGGCGCCATGAAATTATCAATGTCAGCCAGCAGGCAGCCACCACTCAGGGTTAAAAAGAGATTTGATCTTTTCTTTTTCTTCTGCATCCTTTCTACATCCCCTGACTTTCCTGAACTATTTCACCTTTTCTTTCCACCACTCAGCATCCTCTATGCTGATTTTCTCTGTTGTTTTTTTTTTCTTGGTGTCTTTCTGTAAATATTTAGGGATTTGTGCTGATTTTGGCAGTTGAGTAGGTGTTTTTGAGTCATTCTGCTGCCAGTCCCTCATCAGTGCTACAGATATATGGACACACACACACATCTGCATATGTTTTAGCAATGTATTCCCAATTTTTGGTGGATGCATCTAAAAAGGTTTTCTTGTCTGCTTTGTTGGGGGATGTTAGCAATGTAGAGATGATCTAATGCAGGAATAAATGATCAATTGATTAATTCAAATGTAAATAACAAACTGACAAATAAATAGATGCATGTATTTTTTTAAATAGATAGAATAGATGTAAATGTATGTATGTATGTATGTAAAATTAATTTATTTCAAAAAAACATTTTTAAATATAGATGTAAATTTTTCTTACATTTTAACTATACATTTTTAAACATAATTGAATTAAGAATGTAATATAATATATATATATAATATATATATATACTGTATACATTCACCAAGTTATCATAAAACTATAGATGTACAGGTTAACGCTGGCTTAATTTCTCATGCTGTCTTTTTTTTTTTTTTTTTTTTTTACTTTTTAATGGCACAATCCGATTGGTTCCTAATTAGTATTAATTCAATAATTATGACCAAATTTCCCCCCATTGAATATAATAGAAAAAAAAAATATTTAAAAAAATATATATTTTTTTTAAAAAAATTAAAGCTGTATTTCATTTTAGAGTCAAACCCAGACCTCATAAA